>CM062816.1:370414508-371614508 GCA_031772625.1 Pinus tabuliformis
TACTAGCTTAAATCTCTTATATATATTAACTTTAAGAAAAATTAAATAATTTGTTATCATAAGTATTTTGTATTTATGTTTACGCATTTTTGGGTTATTCACATCATACTTTCTTATCGTCAATCTTTGTCCCAAAGATGAGTCACACTTGCTGGCTCTAAATATAATCAATAAAAAAAAAATCTAATATGAGTAATCCACAGATGCATGTCCTAGATGCGGGTGACTGACGTGGCATTCAACATGATAGGACTGGGGTAGGGCGAGGCAGCTCGACACCTGCCCACCCAGTACGAGGTGTTAAATACAGGTGAAGGGAATAGCGCCTGGCATGCGTGCAAGGCGAGTCATTACATTCCACCGTCAAGTCATTCTAGCTCATTCTCTTTGCCCACTGCAATGGATCCTCCCTCCGCACGCTGCTACTTGCAAGTGATGACGGCGATCATCAATGCAGCAATTATGAATGTGGGTTTTTGTGATAGGTTTGGCAAGCTTAAGGAGTGGCACTGCCCTATGTTCACGTTCAAACCTTGCGAGTTGTTTGTTTGGGCTCATCCCCTCGCTTTTGTTCAAATTCTGATTCTTTCTGATGTTTTTGTGCCTTGGACGAGGAAGCTCTGTTCGACCTTCCAAGGGCAGCTCCTTTGGCTCATATCTTTCCATTGGGGGGCTCTGGGTTTAAGTCTAGAGGTTCTCGGGTTGGTTTATCATCTCGTTTTCTCTGTTCTTGCCGTCGGTTCTTGTGGAATGCTTCTGAGCAATCCCTTTACAGTTTTTGTCCCCCTGTTCAACCGTTTTGTCTTCTGCCCGGTCTTTAAGTTGGGAGGGAGGGAGACTGGTCTGGGCAATTCAAAGGTAGCCCGCAGGCTCCCGCTTGTGTCTGGCATTCAAGGGCTTTCTCCCGGGTCTCCGCGTTATTGTTGTTCTGCTCGCCACTGGCTTAATCTCGGGTCCACTACCCAGCCGGTCTGCAACCTATCCATTACTCCTTCATCAATGGCTCGTCTTCGTCAGAGAATGGGGTGCCGTAGAGGACAACCCCGACGCACTCCAACTGGTTCTTCATCGGACTCGCCAGCCCCCACCAGTGAACTATTCACTGGTCGTTATCCTGGAACCCGAAGTGGGCGCGGGAGATGTCAGGCTTCTAGCCACTATCATGGGCCTCCATCCTCGATAGGCTCAGCCATTTTCACTTTCAACAGCTCTCTGCATCGGCCTCAGATAACTGCCCACATATCCGTGTTCTTCTATGAGACAACTCAGTTGGAAGGCTCAGATTCTCATCCGGGAGGCTCAGGGGCAGTTGCAGGTCCTTCTTCTACGATTCAACTTGGAATTGGAGTGGCGCCGCAGCATGTACAGGATGCCCCAGGATGCAGCACTCAGGATGCTGAGATGTTGCTAGTAGATCCCGGACCCTCCAATCAGATCGCCGCTCCTGCTGCTGATGTGCCAGATTTCGGTTGGTGCCAAATCGTGGAAGAACCGCTTGCTGACTAGTCTGCTCTCGCTGACGTGGGTTTGTCTTTTTGGTTTTGTAATGGCTTTTTTCGAGCATGTCTACTATAGTACTATAGTAAAAAGGCAATGGTCTGCCTATGTTTTTGCTGTTTGGGTTTCTATGGTACTCCAGAAAAGCATCATCCTGATCCCCTGCGTGGGTTCTGCTCTTGGTTTCCTTATCTGCTTTTTCTTGGGAATTATGGCTCTTTTCAGAGCAATGTACTGACTTTGGTCCTCATGTAAATATTTTTCCTCTTTTTTAATAGAATTAACCTTACTCAGAAGAAAAAAAATCCACAGATGCCTGAACATAATTACTCTTCTAACTTTTAATATATATATATATATATAGATAAGGAGGTGATCAATTCCACCCTTGATAACGATAATTATCTCTCTATATTGACTATCACTAAGAAGAAAATGAACATTGCTAGGATTAGAACTAACTCTCATGAGTTTCGGAGTGAGACCGGGCGGTGGTCTACTCCCAAGACTCCCTGGGACAATAGAATCTGTCTGATTTGTGATACTAAGAAGGTGGAAGATGAAAAACACACCCTTTTAGATTGCCCAACTCTTGCCCACATTCGCTTTCAATTCCCTATCATCAGCCACACCTCCAATCTTCTTGAATTATTAAGTCAGCCCAACTATAGCAATATTGGAACACTTATTTCCTTGCTCCTTGATCATAGAAACAAGATTTTGAAGAATGATAATGAGAGACCACTTTGGTCTTAGTGGACGTTAATCATCATCATCATCATCATTATTTTTACAAATTTATTTAATAATTTTAGAATTTTAAAATGACGTAGATATATTATTAAGTCATAATATGAATTCTAGAATTTATTCATACACAATTTGAATAATTTATATTTGAATTTTAAATATACAGTTATAGTTTAAAACTTAAAATATTTATTTATTTTGAATTTATTATATTGTAGAATCTAATAAAAAATGAAGCTATTTACATTTCACAATTATAATTATAAATTTTTAATGGACCTAATCATTTGTAATGGTATTAATAAATGGCCTCTCTCTGGTCAGATGATATGTTTCCATGGGCTAGGTAGCAGCATCGTGGATTATGTGATTTCTTACATCCATGTCCTCAACCATATTACAAAGTTTGAGCTTCTTAACTGGTTCGAGCCTGACTCTGACCACAGACCTCTATCTTTATCCCTCCATCTTGCTATGCATACCACTCACATGCAGGAGAACATTGAAAGCAAAAGTCACATTCACTTCAATAGAAGTAATGTCGACCTTTTCTTAAGGGATTTGGAAAGAGATTTAGGCTCCCTGACTTATAATAACAACATTGATAAAATCTATTACCATTTTACTACTACCCTTTCCACCACCATTAGCAAATTCTCTAATAATACTTCGTATAAGAAAAATAATAAAACTTTCAATCCTTGGTATGACAAAGACTGTAAAATTGCCAGGAAAGCAATCAGAGATGCCCCTAATGAAAGCATTAAGCTCTAGAATATAAGTATATACAAAGCTCTCATTAAGAGGAAGAAGAGGTCATATATTAATAAGAGACAAGAGCATCTTCTCCACCTTTCTAAAGTTGTGCCCAAAAAGTTTTGGCGGAATGTGCTTGTTAAAAAAACTAAAGATAATCATTTTATCCCCCCAGAAAATTGGGATAACTATCTTAAGGAGTTGTATGACTCTCCAGACACCATGGGCATCATCTTAAACACTCCTTTTAAGGATGATATTTTTTCTCTGGAAGACGTTGAGTCTAGGATTAATAAGCTTACTAATGGGAAAGCCAAAGATATTGAAGGTTGTAGGAATTTACAGGGTAAGTTCCACAGAAAGAATACCAAAAGGACACCGCTCACAACCAGATCTCAAATCAATACACCAGTATTTTTGACGTGGTTAAAACCCTCAGAGTGCAAGGAGGGAAACAGTCCACGGCCTGTCCCAACGTGGGTACTATAGGCAATTTATTAATCAAAGAATGAAAATTTACATAAGCTTCTCTCATGCACGGATTACCCGAACAATGACCCTCCATGCGCTTTAAATAGAACTCATGGACCAATCGGGTGTCAAGCCACGGATCAAGTGTCGGTAATACCGAGGTGAGAGTGAACCGTCGGATCACTACATATCGTGACCGTCGGATCGTAAGTTACAACGGAAGAAACACACTTTACCTAATTCTAACCTAACTCTAACCTAACTCTATACTAGACCAAGTTGAACTTAACTATATCCTATGTGTCGGAATATCCTAACATCCCCCCTTAAGAACAACTTGGGATAGGATTGAAGGATTTACAAATATGACACAATAGGAGAAGGAAGGAGGCACTAGAGCCTATCCCCCCTTAGTGACAACTTCCTGAACTCCAAGCATATATCGAAGTTTAGTGAACTTCGCCTCTGTGAGAGCCTTTGTGAAGATGTCTGCAACCTGATCATTTGTTGGACAATATTGCACTTCAAGAACATGGTCATGAATGAGCTTTCTGATGAAGTGCATGTGTAGTTCAATGTGTTTGCTGCGCTGATGCTGGACTGGATCTTTGCATAGCTGAATGGCACTTTGATTATCACACCAAAGTGTGGTTGGATGCTGCTGCTCAAAGCCAAACTCTGATAGGATCTGACGAAGCCACAAGGCTTCCTTACTAGCTTCCACGGCACCACGATACTCTGCTTCTGCTGACGAAAGAGAGATGGCGGCCTGTTTCTTACAAGCCCATGTAATAGGTCCTGAACCAAGAGTGAAGACATAACCGGCAGTAGACTTCCGATCATCAGGGTCACCAGCCCAATCAGAATCAGTGAAACCAACTAACAGAGGAGCTGCTTTGGCACTGTAATGAATCCCAAACTGTACTGTACCTCGAACATAACGAAGTATTCTTTTAGCTGCTTTCCAATGACTTTCACGGGGGTTTTGCATAAAACGAGCAACAAGGCCAACAACAAAGGAAAGATCAGGACGAGTATGGGTTAAATACAAGAGTTTTCCGACAAGTTGACGGTATAAGGTAGCATCAACTTCAGGAGAAGTACAAGAGACTGAAAGTTTGACTCCAGACTGAAAGGGAGAAGGGGCTGGCTTACAGTCTTCCATGTGAAAATGACGAAGAATATCACAAGCATACTTGGACTGGGAAAGGGAAATACCCTCCTTGGATTGCAAGACTTGAAGACCGAGAAAGTAGTGTAAGTGTCCTAAGTCTGTCATTTCAAATTTCCTTTTAAGGATAGACTTCACATGGTTTATAAGATTGGGATCACTACCAGTAAGGATAAGATCATCAACATAAAGAACAAGGATGATAAGAGAGTTGCCCACTTTCTTGGTGTAGACAGTATTGTCAGAATGACACCTAGAAAAGCCAGATTCTAGAAGAAAGCTATCCATTTTGGCATACCAAGCCCGAGGAGCTTGCTTGAGACCATAAAGGGATTTCTTAAGTCGACACACAAGGCTGGAGTCTGTTTGTATGAAGCCAACGGGTTGTTCCATATAGATTTCTTCCTGCAAGTCCCCATGCAAGAAGGCAGATTTAACATCCATTTGATGGACTTCCCATTTTAAAGAGGCAGCAAGGGAAAGAACAAGGCGGATAGAGTTCATTTTGGCAACAGGGGCGAAGGTTTCAGTGTAGTCAATGCCTTCAACCTGTGAAAAGCCCTTAGCAACAAGACGAGCTTTATGTTTATCAACTTTGCCATCTGGTCCATACTTAGTTCTGTAAACCCATTTACATCTTACAAGTTTTCGTCCCTTTGGTAGAGGAACAAGATCCCATGTATCATTTGTCATCAATGAATGATATTCTTCATTCATAGCTGCTTCCCAATGTGGATGGCCTGAAGCTTCTGCAAAAGTGTCAGGATCATGATTTACTGGAGCTTGAGCCAGTAAAGAAGAGGCTCTTTCAAACTGAGAACGTGTACGTCGCTGATCTGTAGGATCACTGGCAAGATCACCTGCTGCATCCCGAGTAGCACGGACCCATCTTGGAAGTTGAGGATCCTGAGAAGGTGGGGGAGGATTATCATCCTCGCTTTCATCATCTGAAGAAGAAATGTTTTCAAAAGTAGAAGAGATAGGAAGAGGTGGCACATCCGCCGGACTAGGCTCGCAGGCCGATTTATTTTCATCAAATTTTACATCTCTTCTAATGATAACATTTTTAGACTTAAATGGAATAAGTCTATAACCTTTTACATCTTCAGAATATCCAACAAAAGTACATTTCTCACTCTTAGGTTCTAAAGCTTTATGCTTTTCATCTGGAATATGGGCCCATGCTTCACTTCCAAACACACGAAAGTGACTTACATCTGGTTTAATGGAACTCCAAGCTTCTTCTGGAGTGATATTCTCTAGAACCTTAGTAGGAGTGCGATTGATTATATAATTTGCACAATTAATTGCTTCAGCCCAAAAACTAAGACTGAGTCCTTTAGATTGCAGCATACAATTAGCCATTTCCTTTAAGGTGCGATTTTTCCTTTCAGCTACACCATTTTGTTGTGGAGTGTATGGAACAGTATGTTGCATTTGAATTCCATTTTCGGTGCAAAAGTTGATGAATGTGTTTTTAACATATTCTCCACCATTATCAGTTCTTAGCTTAAGAATTTGATGTCCAGATTGTTTTTCAACAAAGGCTTTGAAGGCCAAAAATGTGTTAAATACTTCGCTCTTGAGTTTTAAGAAGTATACCCAAGTGCGTCTGGAGAAATCATCAATGAAAGTTAAGAAGTATTTGCAGCCAGAGAATGAAGCAACAGGAAGAGGACCACATAAATCACTGTGCACAAGCTGTAAAGGGGCTGAGGCGTGCCAAGAGGCACGTTTGTCAAAACTGTCCCGATGATGTTTTCCGAGTACACATCCGGAACAAACACCATCTCTGCAAGATACCATAGGAAGACCTGTCACCATATTTTCTTTACATAGATGCTGAAGGGAGCGATAGTTTAAGTGACCAAATCGCTCATGCCAAAGCTTGCTCACTTCATCATTATGAGCAACAAATACTGAGGGAAGATGTGATGACCCAAAGTTGTGAAACTTATACAACCTTGTGGAATCATCAGCAAGACCAGTAGCTAGAATCTGTTTAGGATCTTTTAGATCCTTGATTACAACATCATGAGGTGAAAATTCAACAATTTTACCTTCACCTGAATGAGTTATCTGATAGACAGATAGAAGGTTGCAGGATAAGGTTGAAACACATAATACATCATTAAACTGACCATTGTCTAGATGAACAGTTCCAGTCCCTACAACATTAAGAGATCTATCATCACCAACATATATATTTTTAGTGTTACAATCATTTAAAGAAGAAAACATGGCTTGGTTTTTGGCCATGTGATAAGAGGCTCCAGAATCAATGAGCCACTCATGAGAATGAGAAGAAGAAGAAGATACATTTAATGCATAACCAGACTGAGATGATTGACAACGACATGCAGAAAGTGCCATTCCGGAAGTTGAAGTTGAAGTAGGCTCCACATGGATGTTATGTTTCTTCATTGCGGCTTCCAAGGCTTCCATCTTCTTAAAGCATTTAGATTCTAAGTGGCCATCTCGATTACAAAAGTTACAATGTCTATCAGTCTTCTTCCATTTGTTTTTATTGGTCTTATCATTTTGCTGAAATGATCTTTCATTTTGAGGCTGAGATGGTTTAGGACCATTCTTTTGAGGATATGACTTCTTAGGATTCTTTGAATTTGGTTGCTGTTGGGCGGCTAACGCTTTCGTGGAAGAGTTTCCAAGATTAAGAAGACCAAGGTGTAAGAGTTTTTCTTGTTCTCTTATTAAGGAATCACAAAAGGAGTCAAAGGAAGGGGCCTTGTAGTCTTGTCCTTGACAAATGAAAGCTTCCCTTGTAGAATGGAAAGTGGAAACAAATACAGAGTAGGCTGGTCCCAACTTAGTAAGGATGGAATAAATAAGGTTACCATCTTCTTTCTTAACTTTAACACCTTCCAAGAGATATCTAAGGGTCTTGAATTTGGACAAGAAATCTTCAATGCAAGAAAAATTATTAGGATCCAAAGTAAGCAGCTCATTTTCAAGTTGATGGGCTCTAATTACATTTTTAATCCCAAAAACTTTAGCAAGTTTTTCTAATGCTTCATGAGGAGTCTCAAGTCCTGCAATGTGGAATCTAAGATCAGGAGAAATAGACATCCCTATCAAACCTCGTGCTTGATCTTGTCTATTTTCCCATTTTGCCGCCTTGTCTTCATCTTTTGGTTTCTTCTCTTGGTCTGTGGCTATTCTGAAGAGACCTTTACTTCTAAGTAAATCTTCCATGTAGTCTACCCATTGGAAGTAGTTAGTGCTGTCAAGAATGACTTGGCATGGAATTTCCATTTTTAAAAAAAAACTGAAGCTAAAGATGCTGAAAGTAAGTGTTCCAACGGATAGATCTCGAAAAAATAGGCGGTTTTAAAAAAAACGGCTCTGAAAAAGGCTTTCGGATGAAGAAATTATGGCTTTTTGAAAAAAAATTGTTGACGTTGCCGGCAAAGTGCGCGAATGAGCGGGAATGAAAAAATCCGCCCCCACAAAATGGAGACTTGAACCCAAGACCTCTACTCTCTTAAAATAGCTTTGAACCAATTGATCTATACAAAAAATTTGAGAGAGAGAGAGAGAGAGAGAGAGAGAGGGGGGGGGGGGCCTTGGTTTGCGTGCTTGCCTTGAGAAAGCTCTTTTTCCCTACAAAACACAAAACACAAAACCCAACACGAACATGCAAAGAAAAACGAACCTTGCGGCTCGAAGTTAGCTTTAGCCAAAAAACTAGAAATTTTGAAAAAAAAATCTCAAAGTTAGCTTTAGCCGAAAAACTAAATATTTTTCTCAATGTTTCTAATTTTCCGAGATCACACTAAGGTGCAGGGAAAAGAGCATACGCATGAGAAAAATCCTTCCTTTCTGTTTCTGGTTTGCCCAGATCGCACAGAGTCGCAGGGCAAAGAGCATACGCAGAAATGAAAGGTATAGATCCGGTTAAAAAAAAAGGCTAAATAAACTGAGACCAAAATAAGCAGAGAGAAAATAACAGTAAACTGCAAAAAAAAACACTGTATACCTCCCGATCTGAAAAATGACGCAACTAGGGCTACCGGAAACCTTTTCGCGTGAAACGAAAGGGGTTCCTCACTGGAACAGATGCTCCGAACGCAACAGAGCAGTCCTCTCGGCCCGAAAGCAGTCAGAAACAGCAGATCTAGGAAACGACAGCCGCATGCAGTTCTACCGGCTTCAGATTTGGATCACCAACGGACGCGGCCCTCAAATAGCTCTGATACCATGTAGGAATTTACAGGGTAAGTTCCACAGAAAGAATACCAAAAGGACACCGCTCACAACCAGATCTCAAATCAATACACCAGTATTTTTGATGTGGTTAAAACCCTCAGAGTGCAAGGAGGGAAACAGTCCACGGCCTGTCCCAACGTGGGTACTACAGGCAATTTATTAATCAAAGAATGAAAATTTACATAAGCTTCTCTCATGCACGGATTACCCGAACAATGACCCTCCATGCACTTTAAATAGAACTCATGGACCAATCGGGTGTCAAGCCACGGATCAAGTGTCGGTAATACCGAGGTGAGAGTGAACCGTCGGATCACTACATATCGTGACCGTCGGATTGTAAGTTACAACGGTAAAGAAACACACTTTACCTAATTCTAACCTAACTCTAACCTAACTCTATACTAGACCAAGTTGAACTTAACTATATCCTATGTGTCGGAATATCCTAACAAAGGTTACCAAGCTGAGATATTCAAAATGGGAAAATCTATCCTCATTCCTCATCTCCACAAGCTTCTCAATTTGGTTGTAAAGCATGGTTTCCCTAAACTTTGGATGCAAAGCCTTATTGTACCTATCTTAAAAAATGGGTACAAAAGTGTTCCCTCTAACTACAAAGCCATTATGATTAGCCATATCCTAGCCAAGCTTTATGGGCTCATTATGGAAAAAAATATTAGCGTTGGGCTTGAGAACCAGAGTAAAAGAGCTAAAGGAAAATATTGTTTTAGGAGACATCACTCGACCATCGACCACCTTATCACCCTTAGGATCATTGCAGAGGAATGTCACAATAGTAATACTGATCTCTTCTATTGTTTTGTGGACTTTAGAAAATCTTTCGACACTATCCCCCAAGACAAGCTCTGGGAGAAGCTTGAAGAAATCATGATTCCTCCTGAACTGAGGATTATTGTGATCCACCTCTATGAGACTATCATTTTTAATCTTAAGACCAACAAAGGGTGGTATAAAGATATTAAATGTAATATCGGGGTTAAGCAAGGTTGTCCCCTTTCCTCTACCCTTTTTGGTATTTATATTGATAAATTAGAGAAGTGTCTGGAATCTGCAGACTGCAAAGGCACCGAGCTCGTTGGTATTATCATTACTCTTCTCCTTTATGCTAATGATATTATTCTTCTTGCAAGGAGCCATGATAACCTAAACAAGTAGCTTAAGACTCTTCATTGCTACTGTTCCAAGATGGGTATGACAGTTAATACTGACACAACTAAAGCCATCATCATTAGATCCAAAAAGATCACCCATGGTAGTTTTGTCTATGATAGCCATTGTCTTGACCAAGTTTCTTCTTATAAATATTTGGGTATTGACTTTCCTCATCAGCTCAACTAGAATTATAGCATCGAGAAAGGAATTATTGGAGGTTAGAAAACTTATTATGAGTTTGAAAACAATTGTAAGTCAGCTGATATTTACATTTGGAGTAAAAAAGGTTCCTCTTTGAGACTCTCATCACCCTTGTTATCTTATAAAGATGTGAAGTTTCAGGGTGCAGTATATCTAGGGAGTTAGAAAGATTGAGATGATCCAAAAGAAATTCATAACCTATAACCTCAAGATCAAGGGATATACTCCCTATCCTATCCTCTTGATCGAAGTTGGAATGTCCCCCATTGAAAGTGCGGCTATGCTTAGATATCTGATGTATAAGAAGAAGCTTCACAATATGGAATCCAGGAAGCTCCCAAAATTTGCTTCTACCTTTAGTCAAAACCACCACCTGCGCCTCAAGCGCGGGTGGCATCAGGATGCTCAGTATTGGCTCAACCTTTGGGGGATTAAGGAGGAGATCATCATGGGAAGCAAGGACAATATCAAAGATACTATTACCTCTAGTTTTAAGGACAAGATGTGGGATGCTAAGGAGCTGGAGGTTAAAAGAAAGCTAAGGTACTATAACGAGGTGATCAACCCCACCCTTGATAACCAGAATTATCTCTCTATGTTGACTAGCAATATGAAGAAAATGAGCATTTCTAGGATTAGAGCTAAATCTCATGAGCTTTGGAGTGAGATCGGGTAATGGTATACTCCCAAGACTCCCTAGGATGATAAAATTTTCCAGATTTGCAATACTAAGAAGGTGGAAGATGAAAAGATATTCATTTTAGACTACCCAGCTCTTGCCCACATCTGCTCTCATTTCCATATCATTAGCCACACATCCAATCTTCTTGACTTACTTAGCCAGACCAATTATAGCAATATTGGAATGCTTCTTTCCCTGCTCTTTGATCACAGAAACAAGATTTTGAAGAATGACAATTAGACTCTCTTTTCTTGAGGTCTGATAGACCACATTGGTCTTAATGGACGTGTTGATGGTGCTGGACCCACCAACATTCAAGGGATCTCCACGGTATGAAGTCCCAACTAGACCTCACACTGTTTGGTGTAGGAGTCCCAATCGGTACGATAGCCTAGTTGCCATTATCTTAGAGATCTTCCTTAGCTCTTGTTGTTCATCACATGAGAGTGTTATGCTTATAACTTCAAGAAAGCGAGGTGAGTATGCCTAGTGAGTGTGTAATGTAACTTTGTGTCCAGGTTCTCTTACTATAAGGGAGAGGGTAAAAGTGAGCCTCTGGATGAGAAGTAGTAGTACCACCTAGGGAGAGACACACATGAAAAAAACAAGGGTTTTTCCAGCATCTAACAGAATAGTCCACAGTGGATGTGGCAGTTGTTAAAACCAAATTTCAAGGGATAACACGTACACCATCCAGCGTAGTAGTCCACACAGGGGTGATGGTCATTATAACCAAGAAAAAACAAGAATGGTTTGTCTATTGTCTGACAGAGTAGTCCACACGGGCGTGACAATGGTGATAAACAATACAACACATCTTCAATAATGTAAGTACTAAAATAACTAAAGTAGCTCAACTATCTTAGTACAGGTTAATCAAACTTGTATTACAAATGTTTGAAGAATAGTCTTACAAATAGATACAAAAAATGCGTGAAAATGTGTTGTCCTAAGACAAGATTCTGAATTAAGCAAAAGTTCCAAGACACATCTGTACACCATACATCACTAGCCCCAGTAGTGGGACATTGGAGCCACTCCTCGCAACTCAAAGAACAAACTACAGACTCTCAAGTGTATGTGGGAGGAGCCAAGGTGAAAATTCCTTATGAATCTTTGACTTCCCTCATGACTGTTTGACTTCCTATGAATTTTCGACTTACATGACTCTTCAACTTCATATGTGCATCTCTTTGAATTTCACATTACATTACATTTGATTACAACAAGTATGACCCATAGTAGTGATGTGTCCAAGACAACTCATGACACAACTCGACATGACACTACTGACATGTATTGGATGACTATGGTGTCTGTGTCGAGTTGCTATGCTGCTGAGTGATGGGTGTGCTCTCGGTGTATCATGTCTTCACCTCTACATGGAAAAGTGTGTGGGGTCTTTGATGGTCTTGGTCTTTGCTTGATGGTGCACGTGTATGTGTCCCTTTTCCTTGCTGTTGGATGTGCTTCATACGTTTGTTCAACTGCGAGCAAGTCTTCTAGCATGCGCTCCTTCTTCATCCCATTCGTCGTTGTGCCATGTTTCATCAATGTAACTATTCCTGTAATCACTCATGACGAGATGGCATCAAATCCAAAAATCTCCTAGTCTAGCACGATGCATTATTTTCTGTTTCCGGTGCAGGTGACGAGGAGAGAGGACAAAGCATTGAAACTGTGCAGAGCACAACTCAGGCTGGGATCAGAGGCTCCGGAGCACTGTCGGGAAAAACTGTGCAGATGTCACTGGGAGGAAGATTTGCAAAATCTAGGACAACAGTGACAACTGCAAGGTAGAACCCAGCTGGGAAGAATTGTGTAGTTCCTGGGAGGAAGACAAAGCAGGGTGTCGGGAGGAACTGCTACGAAATTATGCACATTTTTCAAGATGGGGATTGGGCAGGTAATCCGAGGGTCCAGCTGGGAATCTACGTGATTTCTCCAAGGAAGACAGAGCGGGTAGCAGGAGGCATTGATAGACATTTTTGCACAGTTTTCCAGAGCAAGGTTGGATCGGGCTGCATGGAGCTTTTGGTCATAACTGTGTATTTCTAAGAGATAGTGTCAGGCAGGAAGTTGCTGCGTAGTTTTTGGGATGAGTGCAGAGTGGGGCAGCAGGGAGAGTGCCAGTCAAAATTGCATAATTTTCAATGTGAGAGCAGGGTAAGCCAATAGGTGGCCTACCAGTCAGATCTGTGCAATTCCTTGGAATAGTACAATGAAAGGCATCAGAGGCCTGCCTCACATGACTATGCAGTTTCTACAGATAGTACAGGGTAGGTAGCTGGGAAATTTATGCGCATTTTTGGGGAGTAGTGTAGCCTTGGGTCACAGTGTAGTTCAGGTTTTCTAGTAGAACAGAGGGAGGCTTGATGAGTGATCTTGTGGGAAGCGAAGATTGGGTCAGACTTGGAGACAACTTCTGCACAGTTCTAGGAGATAGTCGGCTTGCTCACTTCCAGGATTACGCAGTGCAAACTGCCCTGGAGGATAGCCTCAAGCTCTTCACAGTTCTAGGCAGCAGAGCAGGGTCACTGAGAGCTGAGACTACACAATGTAGCCTATTCGGGATCTGGTTGAAGGAGGGTTGTCCGAAGAGATATTTTCAGGAAAAATGGCTAAGTGTGAGAGCAAGTGAACTTGCATACATGACATTGTGATCACACACTTAGCATGACTTGATGACATGACTCCTCAAACCAACAAGAAAAACATGTGCTCAGTGAGACTATCTTAAAGGTTAAGAGTGACAAGTGTGACACTTGAGATAGATATTCAAAAGACCGTGACAAGACTTGTGCGATAGTGTTTACAACTTTGTGTGTGAGTATGAATGATGTTCACAGAGCGAAAACAACTCATGCACACAAAGAAAAACCTTCAAAATTTCCAGAACAAGATCGCAAGCATGACATAGAAATCAACATGCCAAAAGACGATCGGTGGTCGATCAAGCAAAAAGGGTGTAAAGACTCAACAAGAGCTCATGGAATGAGCCCGAGTGTTTGCAACCATCAGGGGAAAAACCAAGGAAGGCTCTGAAATTTGGATGCAGGCAAAAATTTTGGAGGGTGTTGCAGCCACTATAAAACTTGGCGACACACTAGTTGAATACCAGATTCTCTATTTCGGTTCATTTTCAACACAAGTCCTTGGCCTTTCAGGGAGCATTGATTCGTTGTGCAGGTTATTTTGGCTTCCCCACTTACCTCAAGTGCAAACATGGTTCACCTTGTATCAACTCAGTCAAACACAACAAAATTTTCAGTTAGTTCATAGTGTTTCAAAATCGAGAAGGGTAGTTTGGCTTGTGAGCTTAAGCTTTTTAGAGTATAAGTTTTCATCTCTCATGTTTCTCCTTGGCTAGAAAACCTAGAGAGTACCCCATCGGAGCCACGCAAGTACACAAGCATTTATCCACTACCAACGAGTCTGGTCAGTACCCTGATGGAGTTGCCTGCTTCACCTCTCTGCACAAGAAGCCTTTCTCTTCTTTCACCTTTGTATATATATATATATATATATATATATATATATATATATATATATATATATGTATATGTATATGTATATGTATATGTATATGTATATGTATATGTATATGTATATGTATATGTATATATATTGTATATATATAGATATAGATATACATACATACATACATATATATATATACACACACACACACACATATACATATAAATACATACATACATATATATATTGAAAGAGGACTATGCATAGGCACTTATTTATTTTTGGGGCGGAAGAGGAATCCCAACTTATTGAGAGTAGGAGAGTTTATTCCTTCAGAGAAGCACGTAAGATCTATGATTTAGGTTTTATCATTTAGACTTTTCCCCTTCTCTATTTCTACTAGTTGGATAAGATTAAACACATAGAGCAAAAAACTGAATACAAGCATGGGGTTTCACAATTTGGACACAGGTTCATGGTTTGACCAGAGCTTCCCTTACAAATAGATCATATTTTCCATCAAGACTTCATTGGCCAAAAGTTACAACCAATAACAAAGAAGATGGACACAGGAATGGACAAGTGTTGCAGTGTCACAAGACTCTTCGACTTTAGCCACATAATTATTCAAAATCTAGAACATAGTATAGGGCAACACTTATTTGTAAAAAGAAAATGATAAGACATAAAAGAAAAGAAAAGTAGAGGGAAAACAACAAAGTAAAGCAACAAAACAAGCAATGAAAAGACTATGTACATAGGGCAAGGCGCGACCCCAGATCATTGAAAATAACATTTTAAATCTTGACCATTGAAAGGAAGGTTGTCAATCCTACCATCAAGTGATTGTAGACAATACGTGTGTTGGCCAAGCTTTTCGTGGACCGTGAAAAGACTAATCTATAGGGACTGGAACTTCGTGTGTTTTCCTTTGTCTTCATGGGGTTTATCCCACTTCAAGACTATGTCACCCAAATCGAAGCTGATGTTCCCTGCAAACTTTCGATCAAACCATCTCTTGATGTGGTTCTAGTGGAGTGAAATTTTTTCTTTTTCTTTCATTCATTCTTCCGGTAACTTGTGTAATGTCATCATCCTACACTGAACCAATAGACACGGCTTGCCTTGGGATTCTTGGGGTAAATGGAGAGCAGGAAAGTAGATATTTGGTGGGAGGATGGCTTCTTTTCCATATCCAAGGAAGTATGGAGATGTGTTCAGAGAGGGATTGGGTATAACCCGGTTAGCCCAAATAGAATTCACTAGAGTGGAATGTTGTCGAACCGTAAGAAGGGTCTTTTTCACCTCTAATTACCTCACATTAACTTGTCAATCCAAGAACGATTTGTTATCTCAAAGAGTGTACTTAGTTTGAGGCAGTCATTTGCCAGAGTAATGCTAGTAGTATGGTGCCCAAGAAAATACAAGAGTAAACGGATGCTTAAAATAAGATCTACTTACAGCAAAACACTCTAAGACTTAAATCATGCATTCAAAAAACTAAGCAATTATCAGTCAAGGGTACAGTAACAATAACTCATCCCTCTGTAAACTGATGTAACTGAAGACAAGAAAGGAACAGATCATCAACCTGGGAATTAGACAACGAATGTCAATGTTCACTACAGTTTCAGACCGTTCAACGCAATGGCAATGTAAACAACAGGAAATGGAACAACAACTATAATTGAAACAACAACTAGGAAATAGAACAGCAACTAGTCTTGATAAATAGCAAAACCTTACTCTAAGGAAATAAAGGCAGCAATCGTATCCTACAGAAATCAGAGAGAAATCCTTACTCTAAGAATAAATCGGACGGCAAATGGAAATAGAACAACAATTGATTAGTAATGAAATATAGAACATCACTTAGAGCCAATCGTGAATGTACAGTAAACCGAAATCAATATCACACACAACACACATTGATATTGAGAGAAACGATATTCTGGCTCCGATACGACAAATATTAATCTCAGTTATAATGAATAATGATCGCGATTCGTAATGGAACAACAATGTCAATTGAACAACAATCGTAATTAAGTATAAACCATATATGAATACAGTAATACCAACTTAAGACTGTCACAACCCGGTTACTCTGTAATTGAATAGCAATAGAATTCTATAAAGAACAGTACTGTTACATCAATGATTTAAAGGAACAACAATACGTTATAAAGTCAGGATGAACGATACGACATTCCTGTTACAGAGAACGATATTTTAAATATAACAGAGTTGTGATATAAAATAACAAAACACACCAGATTACCGATCAAAGCTGATAATGAAAACCATGCACGAATTAAAGATAATGGTACAAGAGCAAGTGTTCCACCAGGGCCGAGCCCTTAGCCTCCAAGGATACACCGCTTGAGATTATTCCAGGATCAAATATGGAACAACAACCATATTTATATTAAAGCATTAAAACAGAGTTACAACGAATCACTTCTCAACAAGAGTCGATGATCAAAGTTTCAGATAAAGGTTACATAGAAAAAATAACAGCAGATCGTCCCCTGGGCTAGCAGTGTTGCCCCTTTTTATAACAGCTAAAGTGGAGATATCAAGGATGAAAAAATAGTTGAGGTAACAATCCCTCAGGATCAAAGGATCCTGAGGGATTCACCAAACTATTAATTCCCAGTTATCTGTTTGTTTTCTTGCACCGAGTCGATATCTCCTTTTACTTTCCTTGGCTGATATGTTTTAATTTAGATCGCCTTTTTTGCATATGGCTCCCCGCCAAAGGGACAACAGTTAACTTGGCCCTATCTTTTTCTTTGGAACGGTAATCTTTCGTTTTTCCCTTTTCCTGCATAAGAAATAGCAATTATTAGTGTTTTCGTGTTGCATATAAATCCTATATATTTTGTCATGATTTCTTATTATCTACCTAGTTCATGATGCAAAGAGGTTACAAGTTCTAAAGAAAAGATGACAAAATAATCAATAAAAACATACCTTCTTCAGTACTCCACACACCCCCCCTGCTTACCCTTTTTCATGCCCTCATGAAAAAATTGTAGTTGACATGTAAGGCAGTGAGAGAGTGGGCCGGAGACGGGATCTCATGTGGCGGTCTACAGCCATGATGCCTAACTAGGTGTTCAAAAAGATGGCCTGTCTGGCCCTTAGGCATCTCATACAGGGCTTGGTACTCAGGTGCAGGGTGCCAAATAATCGGACTCCTAAACCTATATCCTAACCAATATGGCCCTACCCTCAAGATAAGTTCACCATAGAGGCTCAAACGATCAGTGGCTAGCTTAAAGTTTTCATAATTAAATGGTTCCCTAAGTTGGATATTCATATTAGAGGTCTGATATTGAAATTTAGTAGCTGCAATGGCAAGGTCCTTGATGGTAAAGAAGTATTCTATCCCTTGTCGATTGATTGCTGTATGAATGGGTCCTAATGCTTCAATCATGCCCGAAGTCCTCATGAGACTCTTATGCTTATTCCATAACTGTAATGGATCTCTAGGCTCAGCTCTTACCCATAAGTCTAATCCATTTTCTTGTCCATGGAAGGCATTATAGGCTTTAAGTCATTTAATTTGATTAACTCCAAATGAAACAAATGCCTATAGTTGGATATCCCCAATGAAAGGGCTAGGGTTCTGCTCTGTCTCTTGATCTAACACGAGGTTATGCAGATAGAATTCACACAGTAGTCTTTGAACCTTTACTCCATAGTGCTTACAACAATTTATAAAATCATCAATAGTATTAATTTGTATAGGGGCTCTTGCTTTGACAGCCTTAATTTTCAATTGCAAATATCTTTCCATTAAAAACGAGGCATAATTCTTAGCAGGGGCTCTACATGCTAGGACGCCAGTGTATAAAGAGCATAAGGTATCCATCTGCTTGATAACTGCATCTAACCTCTGAGTTACCTTTGCTACTTTCTCTTCTTCCTTTCGCCATCCTTCAAAAGCCTGGCTTTCAGATAGATTGACGTTCCTTAGCTGTTGTTGTAATTCTTCATACTTTTCTCGAGAAATCGTTTGTTCTGTGAGTTTTTCTACTGCTTGCTAAGATTGCATCAAGCCCTCTCATAGGGTTACTGTCCTTGGATCACTTTCCCACGTAGTAGTGGCAAGTGGAAGATTTACTTGAACCTTTTTATTGCATCGCCTCGTGTTTATAGTCTGCATTCCTTCAGAGGACTGTGCCTTTGTCTGAATTTCTTTGTCACAAGCCGATATATCGTCTATTTGCACTTCAACATGGGCAATATTTGAATGTTGTTCCTTTTGCTTTTGAATGACAGTCTGCACTTCTACAGGGTTTTGAATGACAGACTATTCTTCAACAATGTTTTGAACAGCAAACTGTCCTTCAACAGGGTTTTGAACAGTAGGCTGGACATGGGTCCTTCGAACCTTTTTCTTGGGGGGTCTCACCGAAGTGGTTGCATGTCTTCCCCCTGAAGTCCTTTTTTCTCTCTTTCTCATTTTCAAAACCCTGATTTGTTGTTGAATTCGTGCTATCACATTCAACAACCTTTGCTGTTCTTTTCGTAATCGTTTAATTTCTTTTGTTTCCTTAGAAGGAACAACTGTCTGTTTACTCGGGCCTAGACTGTTATCTTGGCCAATTCCCTGGTTTTCTTCTTAGGGTGCTCCTTCGTTGTTTTGTTCAGGTTGCTCAGGAGTAAAAACCCTAGTTGGATCTGTTATTTCCTGGGTGACTTCTTTTTCCACCCCTTCTTCTTCCTGGAATTCTTCTGGTGTAGTCTGGCTAGGAACAGATTGTTCCTCCTCTGTATCACTTTTCTCTCCTGTCATACCTTCATCATGAACAAGATGATTCTCTACTTCTACTTCCTTGTTGTGTAATTCTTCAGGTGCATCCTTGTCCTGAGCAGAATGTTCTTTTGGTTCTTCTTCAATATGGAGGCCTAGCGAGCTGAGAGGTTCGGCATATTCGCCCATATTGGCCAGAATTTTGGCCAATTCATCCTCTTGCAATGGGCAATATCTTTTCATTGCTCCATTTCTTCCTCCTCCTGCCCAGGCTGCTCGGCCTCTTCCTCTAATTCTCCTTCCTCATTTCCTTCCAATCCTTTCTCATTCTCTTCTCCTTCCAATTGCGGGGGTTTCTCATCCCTTGGATCATCTATCTCCACTAGTTGGCTAGTATCCCCCTGGGAATTTTCCAGCCTCCCTCTAATCCGTGCCAATCTGACTGATTTCCTCTGTTTCAATGGTCTATCTAGTGTACTAGCAGCATGCTTACGTTTTGGGGCTGGCATAGTTACTCTCCCTTCTATCATGGCAATTAACTCTTCCCAACTGCTCTGTTGCTGAGCAAGGCTGTGGCTAACTATTAGTCGTATCAGCCCATGGTGACTTACTACTGATTCTACATGTTGTGATTTCCTCATACTTCGGGCGACATCATGAAGTAATGAATTTAAAAATGCAGGTAAATTCACAGAGCATTTCTCTTTTAATACAGCTAAGAGTTTAAGGTGTCGTGGTCTTACCACATCTTTCCTGCCTTCATAGGTGATGTAGCTCTGGATGATCTTCGCCAATTCTACCCACGGCTCGCCCAATGCTGCTAGTAGGACTCCCTTTCCTCTGACTGTCAGGTTCTGGCCTTCATCTTGGAAGATCTTCATGATCTTTCGCAGTCTCTCCTTCTTTAGAGTCCACACAGGTCCAGTGGCTGGCAGTCCCGAGACCTCTGCAATTATATCATTGGTGACTACTATGTGTCTCCCCCTTACTGTGGAGTGATATTCTTGCAAGTTCTGCAAGAATTCTATTGCTACGGTCTCGTTGGATTCCTGTAAATGATTAAGATAAACTAGCCATCCTGCCCTTGCCAAGATTTCCCGTGCAGCATCAGAAACTGTCAATACCTATGGTTCTCTCCGAATTGATCTTCCTCCCATGCTTTAGCTCACTGTAAAAACGTAGAGACAATAATGGAACAAGAGGTTGTTCAAATTTTTAGAAATATAGAGAAAATAATGAAACAACAGGGCTTGTTCAAATCCTGGGTAACTTGCTAATCGCTATAGAGCATAATACAAAAATGGCTTAGGAACAGCAAGCCATGTAGATTGAAAAACAATATACCGTTGAGCCTTGCTATTTCCAAGTAAACAGTTTTCCGAATAATAGTCTGACATGTATACTAGTAAATTATGAGGTCACCTGCCTCCCCCCTGCAATGTGATAGGCCACCCTCGGCCGTCAAATGAGGGAGCGGCGTGCCAACTTGCCATAGTATAGAGTCATAAAGGAATAGTGTATAGCGAAATTCCATGTTTTACAAAAGGAGCAGATTTCCGAAATCAAGGTATATAGTAGGATCACTTAACAAATAAGAGAATGCTATGATATGATGCGAGGCTGGGAGGATAGGACAACTGACGTGCACAACCAGTCTAATGCGGTCATTATCGACTTTTCTGTCATGATTGGTTATGATAGATTTTTCATGTGTTTAATGGTTTGGGGAAGTGATATACATAATCTTATTTGACGGATTACAAAGGTATAAGACAGAGAAGGGTGTTAATGATTGCTATTGGTGTATAAAGAATGTGACTTCAATACCATTAACAGAGCTCTGCTGCCGACAGGTGTCCATAACCTTGACAGAGTTGTTTGTTTCACCCATGGAACCATGATCCTTTGTGTATGCTTAGGAAGTGTTGTACAATGTCAAAATGGAGGCCATTATGCTGGCTTGGTAACCAGTTAAACCATAATGCCATTCACCAGGAAGGAGTGAAAGGTGGGCAGGCTGGCTCGTGATGAGACCTCCTGTTCCAAGGACTCTTTATTTTTTCTGATGTGCCTCTTGGATCATATCTCTTGTGTGGTGGTCATAGTGGGAATGCCACTTCACTTTCTTCCTTATGATCATGGTAGGTTGGCTCTTGATGAGACCCCCTATCCTGCATTTGACAACCCATAAGTTATATAAACATTTTTCTTTTTTTTCTTTTTTCTTTTTATAAAGTACTTTCCTATGTATACACAAAGGGTGGTTCAGCACTCCTCAAGAGTAGGAATGGTGGAAGAAGTCTTAACATCTCAATAGAAAAATATACCCTTTGTTCTTATTCCTTAATAATGATCAAAGAAGATTATGGGAATTTAAAAAGAACCATCATGATAAAGATAACCAATCATATCAGTATTAGTAGGATAATGACAGCAAAAGTGATGGATAATTGTGTCCTTTCCTCTTTCCTCTTATTAATTCAAAGCAATTTCCTGTAAAAATAGCGATTTCATATGATTTACTGATTTCGGTATGCTCTAGTTTTGTATCCATTGCATAACTGTATAACTGTGCTCCAAAAAGACTCAAAATTATCATATATTGAGAAGAACAACAACTGTCCTTTAATTAGAACAGCAAGGAGAAAAAGAATCAATAAAATGAATAGGAGAATGTTGTTATTTCAAAAAGGAAGGGCAAAAAAATACAAGTATTGTTCCTTTGAAAAATGAACAACATAAAATGCCATTGCCATTCCTTTGGAGAAGGAACAACAAAAAAATGCAAGTGTTGTTCCTTTGGAAAAGGAACAGCAAAACCAAAAGTATTGTTCCTTTGGAAAAGGAACAGCAAAAACACAAGTGTCGTTCCTTTGGAAAAGGAACAACAAAAACCAAACAGAAAATGAAAGTGTCATTCCTTTGGGAAAGGAATAGCAAAAACTGAAAGTGTTGTCCCTTTGGAAAAGGAATAGCAAAAACACAAGTGTTGTTCCTTTGGAAAAGGAACAACAAAAATTGAAAGTGTTGTTCCTTTGGAAAAGGAATAGCAAAAACAACAGTGTTTTCCCTTTTGAAAAAGGAACAACAGAAAAATACAAGCTGAAGGAAAGGAATCAGCAAGATAGTGAAGGTGTTGTTCCTTCTAAAAGGAACAACAAAAACAATAGAATTGCTGATTCTTGGAAAAGGAACTGCAAAGTGCAAAAAATATGTAAAGAGAATAATTTATGCTAACAAAGCAAAAAAATTATGTACAAAATGTAAAAACAGTTAAATCACTTTAATGAACCAGAGGTGAGGGAGATTTCTCTTCCTCCACCAAAATTTGCATGTCGGAATCTTCGCGGAGTTGCTGGTAGAAGGATTCCCGAGTAAGTGGTTTGCAGTATAGTCGAACTCGGTGGCCATTTGCCTTGAAGGTATGTCCAGATCCATCAATGGTGATTAGGGTAAGAGTTCCATTATCATGTGCCTTTTGGATTTCGTATGGCCCCAGCCAACGAGTTTGAAGCTTCCCGGGAAAATCTTGAAACCTGGAATCGTATAAGAGCGCCCAATCTCCTTCGTGGAAGACTTTCTTTTTAATGAGAGCGTCATGCCATTTAGCTTGCTGCTGTTGGATTAATGCAGTGTGTTGAAGGGCGGAGAGCCTGATCTCATCTAGCTCATTGATCTGCTGTAATCTATTAATATGTGCTTCGTTTAGATCTAGACCAACTTCTTGTGTTGTTTGCAATGTTTGGATTTCGAATTCTATGGGAAAAATGGGTTCCTTTCCGAATACCAATTGATATGGTGAATAACCAGTAGTGCTTCTCCATGTTGTTTTGTAAGCCCACAAGGATTCTGGTAATCTTGCAGCCTAATTGCGTCTATGTGACGCAATGGTTTTTGTCAAGATTGCTTCTATTATTTTATTGTTGCTTTTTACTTGACCGTTTGCCTGTGGGTGGTATGGAGTAGTAATTTTATGCTGGATATGATAATTTTTTAGTGTTGCAGCAATCTTGTTACCAGCAAACTGTGGTCCACCATCTGTAATTATATCTCTTGGAAGCCTATATTGCACAAATATATGGAACAGGAACTGTATGACGAAATCCTCTGTAGCTCTCGGCAATGCCTTTATTTCAACCCATTTGGTGACATATTCTGTTGCCACGAGAATATATGTTTTCTAGTTCAAGGATGGGTTAATTGGACCAACAAAATTGAGTGCCCATCGCTCGAATGGTTCAATAACCAGCTATGGATTCAGGGGCATTTCGTTAGACTGACCAGGGCATCCTGTTCTTTGGCAACTGTCACAAGCTTGAATGAACCTTTTTGCATCTTTGAAGATCGTAGGCCAATAATACCCTGTTTGGAGCACCTTATGTCCAGTTCTCTGAGTGGCAAAGTGTCCGCCACATGGTCCGTTGTGACAAGCTTTCAAAATGTCAAAAATTTCATCTTCCCAGACGCATCTACTAATGTGCATATCTGGTCCTATATGGAATAGGTAGCCCCTAATCCAGGAAAACCGAGCACTTCGCTGGACAATCTATTTTCGTTCATTGGGGGTCAGATGTTTCGGTAATTTGCCTACTGCTAAGTAATTAGCAACATCAGCATACCAAGGTGTTTTAACAGTGACAACGAACAGATGCTCATCTAGAAATTGATCTTCAACTGCTGCTGCATCCACAAGTTTGGGCATCCGTGAGAGAAAATCAACTACAAGATTTTCTTTTCCAGGGTGGTCCTTGATTGTGATATCAAATTCCTGCAATAAAATCAACCATTTGGTTATTCTACCATTTGTCATTGGTTTATTTGCTAAATACTTTAAGGCAGAGTGATCTGTATACAAGATAACAGGATTTCCAACAATGTAATGCCTAAACTTATTGACAGCATGTATTATAGCGAGAAATTCCTTTTCAGTAACGGTATAATTCAATTCAGTAGGGGATAAATTCTTGCTAATATAATAAATTGCATATGGTTTTTTATCTTCTTCCTGCCCAAGGACTGCTCCAATAGCTGTATCTGAGGCATCTGATGAAATTTGAAATGGCAGGTCCCAATTTGGTCCTCTAAGGACTAGGGCTATTGACACAAGCCTCTTCAGATCCTGGAAAGCACGGTCACATTTTTCTATCCAAAGAAAGTCAACATTACCTATCAATGCATATAGAGGTGCAACAATATGCGAAAAATGTTCTATAAATCTTCTATAGTAACCAGAAAATCCAAGAAAACTGCGTACCTCTGTTTGAGTGGTGGGAGTGGGAATTAGTAAAATTATTTGAATTTTGGCTGGGTCTACCTGTATGCCAGCTGCTGAGATATAATGGCCTAGAATAAGTCCTTTAGTCATCATCATATAACATTTTTCATGGCTCAAACAGAGCCTAGTGGCAATGCAGCGCTGGAGAACTTTTTCCAGTGTGTCCAATGCTGGATCAAAATTGTCTCTGTATGGTGTAAAATCATCCATGTATACTTCGAGTCCTTCATTTATTAAATCTAAAAAGATGCTGAGGATAGCCCTTTGAAATGTGGTAGGAGCATTGCATAAGCCAAAAGGTAGAACTCTGTAGGCAAATGTTCCCCAAGGACAAGTAAAAGTGGTTTTGTCATGGTCTTTAGGGGCAATCTGAATTTGATTATATCCACTGAAGCCATCGAAGAAAGAAAAGAATTTCTTTCCTGCTGGAGTGTCTAATACTTGGTCAATGAATGGAAGGGGAAAGTGGTCTTTTTGTGTTGTTTTATTTAGCTCTCTATAATCTACACAAATCCTCCACTTTCCATTCTTCTTTGATACCAAAACAAGTGGAGAGACCCATTTACTATCAGAGATAGGGTAGATGAAGTTGACATCTAAAATTTTTTGAAGTTCAGCTTTTACAACATCTTTTAGATGAGGATTAAGTCTCCTTTGTGGTTGGCGAACAGGTCTCGCATCCCTTTCTATGTAAATGTGGTGTGTACATAACTGGGGATCAATTCCTTTCATATTAGGGTAGTCCCATGCAAATTCTTATTTATATTTCCTCAATAGTTGGATGAGCTTCTCTTCTTGTTCGGGAGTCAGGTTGGCATTAATGTTTAAAGTCTTTCCTGGGTCAATTTCTACAATTTTACTATTTGAGACAGAGGTAGTAGGTATTGTTTGATCGTGCGTATCTTTAAGAGGATCTTCTTCTAATTCATTATCAAATGCTGCCTCTATCATGTGACATTGTACGTGGGATCTGGTTTCAATTTGGCTAATAAAATTGTTAATGGCATCATCCTCTGTTTAGTTTTTGAAATCAAGGGCCTCTTCTATGGTTAATGGAGATCTAATATTTTCGGTAAGGTATGATACAGGATGCTTGTTAGTTTTTATTATTGTGACACTTGGCTATGTTGGGGGATATAAAGCTAGATTCTTGATATTTTCCCCCCTAGCTATGGTCATACTGCCTTGTCGGCAGCCAATATAAGCATCGGCAGTTGCAAGCCAAGGTCTACCTAAAATCAACGGATGTCCATCAAGTTCATTTTTGGGGTTTGTTATTAGAAATTTAGCCGGATATTCCCAGGAGTCAACGAATACCATGACATCATGTAGTGTACCTTTTGGCCGAACCACAGATCGGTCAGCCAGTTCTAATAAAGTGGAGGTCGGTTCTACTGATGTAATGCCCATTTTTTGCAAGTGGTGGTTGTTAAGATATTAATTGTAGCTTCTAGATCAACTATGGCATTTGAGAAGGTTTGTCCATTGATTTGTATGGTTACTATTGGATTTCCTGGGTCTTCATATTTAACGGGTGTTTCTTTCCCTGATAATAAATCGGATAGAGTGCCAACTACTTGGACTTTTGGGTTGCTTATTATTTTCCTCCTTAGTTTCTTTATACATAGTACTTTGATAGTCTTTGCATATATTGGAATGCCTTGAATGGCTTGGAGGAGTGGGATTTTTATGTACAAGTTTTGTAGTTCTCCAAGAATGCCAAAATTAGAGTATTGTATAGGTCAAGGTATAATTAGGCGTTTTGGGAATGGAGGAGAGGATATGGTTGCTGGATTATGAATTTGTCTTTTGATCACGTCCTCTTCTTGTGGCGGTTGTTCCATAGGTAATTGATTTCAACTTGAGCTGTTTTATCTCCCTCTGTTTCAATGATACGCCCAGATCTTAATTGAAGATCATTACACTCCCTTAGATCGGTTCCTATCTCTGGTGTCTCAATTATTTGAATGGATTGGACCGGTCTATTATTTGGGTTGGGGTTGGGTTGGGCTGGGAGTTGTGGTCTTAAGTTAGGCTGGGGGTTTTGTTGTAATGCTGGCAGTGTAGGTTAAGGGAGTGGGATAGTTCCTACTGGCTGACTCATTGGTCTTTGCCAGTTTGTTTGCCAGGCTTGACTCTATGAAGTAGGAGGAGCCCATTGTGATGGATATGCATTGTTTTTCCAATATGGTGGGGTATAGGGAAAATTTGGCCAACTGGGTTGGCTTGCTTGATTCGGCCATGGAGATAATGAAGGAAATGATTGTTGTGACCAATTCGGGAAGGGAGGTTGATTTTGCCACATTGTATTATATTGTTGAGCATGATATTGTGGAGGCTGAAAAGAAGAAGCTCGGTCTGAAAACATACCTGTTTGTTGCGGCTGCCATTGACGACATTGATTAAGTAGATACACTAATTCTGGCTCTTCTTCTGCTTCCTTGTATACTACTTTCAATCCAGGGAGTGAGGGGCAGCTCTTTGTGGAGTGGTCTTTTGTACAGATGGTGCAAACTTGGACTGCATCTAATGGACACTCCTTATGGTTGTGTTTCTTTCTGCATCTGGGACAGAAGATTGCCAAATTCTGTTTTGCTTCTGCTTGCTTTTGTTTGGCCTACATAATATCAAGTTGTGTTGTCAGTGTCCCCAATATGTCAGTTTTAAAATTTTCTAATAAATTTCCAATTTCTGCACGAGTTACTCCTTCTGCCAAAGTTTTGTTATCTCTTGCAAACCGATCATGTTCTATTGGTTTTAGTCTTGTGCTGCCTCTCGAGCTCCTGATACATAAATCAATAATGTCAACAAAATTTTCCTGATAAATATCTCCTTTCCCCATAATGTTTAGTGTTTCAATCCATTGTTCCTTCATTCCCCTAATTAATGTTGTTTTTAATACATTATCAGGTAAGGGTAATGATGCATAAGGAGATCTTTGAAGATTGTACTGGAAACGCTATATATTCTTCTAATGTTTCATTTGGTCTAGCTACCATCTGAAATATTTCATCTTTTAACTCTCTAGACCTGCAATAGTCCTGATATTTTTTTAGAAAAGACTCTTTCATTTGGTCCCAGTTATTTATAACACCACCACCTAATCCCATAAACCATCTTAGAGTAGCCCCTTTTAATGTGGAGGGAAATAATTTCAGTTTCTGGGGGTTGGTGGTATAGTCATATCCTCTACACAGCACGTCAAATTCGAATAAAAATGCATCCGGATCTTCTGATGTAAGGCCATGGAATGTAGGGATATGCTGGAGAGGAATTGCTTTCATAGGTGCATTAGCTGTAGTATCCACAATGGGGTATTGCAGTGTAGAGGTTTGGGTGTTTGGCTGGTTTTGGGCCATTTGGTCAAATATATGCCAATAACCTTCTGGGATGTCTAGGAGGGTATTCCTAGGTTGTCGAGGGGGAATGGCTGTAACAGGAATGGCCTTAACAACACTTCCTTTATCTAGGATTATGAGAGTGTCTAATGTCTGGGAGGGTTCAGGTTCTTGAAAAATTATTTTTGCAGCACTTCCCTTATCTGGGTTGCTTAATGGCTGTATTACCCCAAGAGGAGATTTTGGTTCTTCAGTTTCTCCTGTTTCTCCTCTTCCTTCACAAAGATTGCTAAGGTTCCCTTCTTGCAATGATTTTGGGCTAGAATTTTCAATTTCATGAAAATCTTTCTCTTCAGTTTGACTGTGCACCTCAACAAAGGCTACAGATGGTGATCCTGTGGCCTAAGGGGAACTAGTAGGCTGTCTAGAAGCAACTTTTCTAGGTCCTACTGAAGGTTGAGATTCTACTTTTTTAAGGATTTCGTCTATAAAGGTCGATCGGCCAAGGGTCACCGGCCCCTTAGCTTTATCGGGCTTGGGTAGAGGTTTGGGATTCTTTTCAGGCTTTTTCTGCTTAGTCATGCACTCAAATCAACTACTAACTTCTACCTAAACAAAATAGCAACAAATCTGTAGGAAAGCGAGCAGGGGAGCAGGGCTATTACATACTCCACATGCAGGTTCTTACCTTTCGTTTTTAAAACCCAGTTCTTTCCTAACAGGTTCTTACACTACTCTGGAAAAGAAACAAATGGCTACACTCTTCCCCGGCAATGGCGCCAAAATGTCGAACCGTAAGACGGGTCTTTTTCACCTCTAATTACCTACATTAACTTGTCAATCCAGGAACGATTTGTTATCTCAACGAGTGTACTCAATTTGAGGCTGTCATTTGTCAAAGTAATGCTAATAGTATAGTGCTAAAGAAAATACAAGAGTAATTGAATGCTTAAAACAAGATTTACTTACAGCAAAACACTCTAAGACTTAAATCATGCATTCAGAAAACTAAGAAATTGTCAGACAAGGGTACAGTAACAATAACTCATCCCTTTGTAAACTGATGTAACTGAAGACAAGCAAGGAATAGATCATCAACCTGGGAATTAGACAATGAATGTCAATGCTCACTACAATTTTAGATCGTTCAACGTAATGGCAATGTAAACAACAGGAAATGGAACAGCAACTATAATTGAAACAACAACTAGGAAATGGAACAACAACTAGGCTTGATAAACAGTGAAACCTTACTCTAAGGAAATAAAGGTAGCAATTGTATCCTACAGAAATTAGAGAGAAATCCTTACTCTAAGAATAAATCGGATGGCAAATGGAAATAGAACGGCAACTGATTAGTAATGAAATATAGAATAGCACTTAGAGCCAATCGTGAATGTATAGTAAACGGAAATCAATATCACACACAGCACACATTGATATTGAGAGAAACAGTATTCTAGCTCTGATACCACAAATATTAATCTCAGTTATAATGAATAATGATCGCGATTCATAATGGAACAACAATGTCAATTGAACAACAATCGTAATTAAGTATAAACCATAGATGAATAGAGTAATACCAACTTAAGACTGTCACAGCCCAGTTACTCTGTAATTGAATAGAAATAGCATTCTATAAAGAACAATACTGTTACATCAATGATTTAAAGGAAAATCAATACATTATAAAATCAGGATGAACGATACGACATTCTTGTTACAGAGAATGATATTGTAAATATAACAGAGCTGTGATATAAAATAACAAAACACACCAGATTACCGATTAAAGCTGATAATGAAAACCACACACGAATTAAAGATAATGGTACAAGAGCAAGTGTTCCACCAGGGCTGGGCCCTTAGTCTCCAAGGATACACTGCTTGAGATTATTCCAGGATCAAAAATGGAACAACAACTAGATTTATATTAAAGCATGAAAATAGAGTTACAGCGAATCACTTCTCAATGAGAGTCGATGATCAAAGTTTCAGATAAAGGTTACATAGAAATAATAATAGCAGATCATCGCCTGGGCTAGCAGTGTTTCCCCTTTTTATAACAACTAAATCAGAGATATCAAGGATGCAAAAATAGTTGAGGCAGCGATCCCTCAGGATCAAAGGATCCTGAGGGATTCGCCAAACTTTTAATTCCCAGTTATCTGTTTGTTTTCTTGCACCGAGTCGATATCTCCTTTTCCTTTCCTTGGCTGATATGTTTTAATTTAGATCACCTTGTTTGCATATGGTTCCCCGCCAAAGGGACAACAGTTATATTTGCCCTTTCTTTTTCTTTGGAACGACAATCTTTCGTTTTTCCCTTTTCCTGCATAAGAAATAGCAATTATTAGTGTTTTTGTGTTGCATATAAATCCTATAGATTTTGTCATGATTTCTTATTATCTACCTAGTTCATGATGCAAAGAGGTTACGAGTTCTAAAGAAAAGATGACAAAATAATCAATAAAAACATACCTTCTTCAGTACTCTACAAATGCCATTTTCACTGTTCAGAGTAAATGGTCTTTTTTATGATGCGAATGAGATTCTTATTTGTAGATTCGGTAAGACCATTTTGCAATGAAAAATCATAACGTTTCAACAAATATAAGTAAGTTGCATTGTCAAAATTAAGTGACACAGGAATGCCAAACCTTGAAATGATGTTCTGTTGAGGAAGCTAATGACTTCCTGGTCATTCACTTGTTTGAGAAAAACTGCTTCTGTCCACCGCGTGAATTAATCTGTAGCAATCAGGATGTAGCGATGTTGATTTTGTGAATGCGGGAATATTTTCCCAATTATGTCTAAGTCCCACTGTTGGAATGGTTCGTCCGCTGCAACAGGCTGCAGCAGGGCTGTTAACCTTCAGGTTCTGTCGGCGCATCGCTGACAGACCGGGCACTTGCGAGAATAAGACTGTACATCTTTAAATAATGTGGGCCAGTAGAAACTAGGTCTCATGACTTTATGCGTTGTTGTGTTACCTGCGAGGTGACCTCTGACTAGTTCATCATGCAAATCACATAACACTCTCTGAATCTTGTGCTTCCAGGCACCTGAGAAAAATTCCATTATTGTGCTTTATGTAAAGCACTCCATGTAGCAACTGATAAGAGAATGATTTGAGTTAGAGTGCCCTCTTTAGTCGCATGGAAAAGTGAGAGGGCATGGTGCCGTGTTCAAGGTATTGGCGCACTTCTTTATACCAAGAGTTTCCGTGTGAAGTGGTTGGTGCTCACTCTACATTATACATATTGATTTTTTTCTCCCATCAAACAAGCTCTTCTTCTTCCTCTTGTGCGTGTATCGCTTCTGCTACAAGTCTGCAAAGACCGTGACCCTTGACAGTGTGAACTAGCTTGATATCAAGATCATACTCTTGCAGTCCTGTCATCCAATTCGCAAGTCTTTCACCCAGCTCTTGTTGACAAGCAGTGATCTGACTACTGGGTGCAACACAAAGACCATACAATGATTTTTCAGCAGGTAGGGTCTGAAATATTTCAATGCCTTGTATATAATGTATTCTTATTTATCCATGGTGGGATAGTTGAGCTTCGGTCCTTGCATGCTTGCGCTCATGAAGGAGATGGGACGTTCGTTGTTCATCTCATCCTTCTAAGTGAGCACTACAGCGAGTGAAGTGTCAGAAGCGAATGTGTAAAGCAAGAAATCTTTGTTGAAATCTGGGTTGTATAACGCAGGTGCTTCTGCTATTTCCTGCTTGATACAGGTGAGCACAACTTTTTCCTTCTTCCCCCAATTGTAAACTGCATCCTTCTTGATCATCTCTTGTATAGGTTTCACACTTTGCACATAGTTTGAGATGAACTTTCGGAGGAATTTAATCTTCCCCAAGAAGGACTGCATAGCTTTCTTGTTCACTGGGTAAGGAATTTGTGTGATAGTTTGAACTTGGTCTAGATCAACCTTGATCCCACTCTTGGTGATGATATGCCCAAGGAGGTTCCCCTTAGACACTGCAAAGACGCTCTTCTTGGGATTCAAGGATATCCCATACTTGCGACATCACTCAAAGATCTTCTTGAGATGGCGCATGTGGTTTGACCATTTTCTAGAAAAGACTATCACATCATCAAGGTAAACCACCATGCTCTACTCGATGAGCCCATGGAAGACGATTTCCATAGAGCGCTGAAAGGTTGCACCTGCATTTACCAGCCCAAATGGAATTCTTCAATAAGAAAACTTACCCCACTTGGTACGGAATGTAGTTTTAAGCTTGTTAGGTTCTGCTACCAAAACTTAGTTATATCCAGAAAAACCATCAAGCAAAGAAAAATTTCTTCTCCAGATACTATCTGCAAGCTGTGCTCCATAGACAGCATAGGGTAATTGTCTTTGTCCGAAGCACGATTCAGGTTTCGTAAATCAATGCACATGCAAATCTCCCCGAACTTCTTTTCGATAGGAACTAAGTTTGAAACCCAAGTAGAATGACGAACCTTGTAAATAATCTGAGCATCCAACAACTTAGTCATTTCTTTCTATATGAGGGGTTCAAGTGACAGATGGACTTTTTTGAGCTTCTGCTGAAATGGATTGACCCCTTATTTGATTGGAATGACGTGTTTGATTATTCGCGTGACATATGTTTTCAAGTCATCGTATGTCAACACGAATACATCATGTATTATTTGAACAGGCAGACAAAGGCTTGTCATTATTCCGATGTGCAACATGTATCGAGATTCACGAACTTAGAATCTCGTCTATCCCCAGATTAATTTGTTCATGCATCAGTGTGGAACTGTGGGTTTTAGTTTTCCTGTGTCCCTTGAAGTGGTTATGCAAGTCATATAGATTCTTGAGTGAAACCACACCCTTGGGGATGAGGTTTCCTTTACTGTCATCAGCTGTGTATTGTAGAGACTGCTCGTGCACATCTTCATCTATCGCTGCATCTTCGAAGACATTAGTATTTTCCGTAAAACACAATATCTATTCATCATCATAAAAAACACACAAATTAGTGATAACATCCCGAAGTTCACAAATGGATGGTACACATGTTCTGTCAAGTTGGATGATCTACGCAGTTGTACTGCTCCATTGTACATTGATCTATTTAGCGATGGAGAGTGGCATGATATTGACTGATGTGCCAGAATCAACCAAACAGTTGTGGACACTGAAGTTGAATATTTCAAATGATAACCAAAACGGTGGGCAGAGCAAGTTTTCTTCTTTCATGCGAAGCACATTGAGTACAGATGCGAGTGATTTGGGAGACTTGCTTGGTCCCTTGCTGGAAGAGGCAACATTGTCTGTGGAGGTTTGCCCCAGTGCGCGCAAAAGAATATCCCGCTGACCCGTGAGCTTGGTTAACTCATACAGAGAAATGTTTACATGGGTCTTCTTCATGTCTTCAACAATATTGTAATCCAGAGTGGGAAGACTCACCGAGTTGCCTGGGGGAAGACTTGTGTTTGTACTGTTTGGAGGAGATTTTTGGATTTTGTTGCTCATAGAAGTATCTTTCGCTGAAGTTTTCTTCCCGGACTTGCTTTGCATTTTCTATGTTGATACGGTCGGTGGGTCAACTGTTATGAGCATTTATTTACATATTTATTTTGGTATCTCAATCACAGAGGGAGCCCCTTGACTTCTCAAGTTGTATCGACTATTCTGCTTTGGGGGCTCCTTCTCAGAGGTTGTTTTATTTTGGGCAACATTAAGACATTGATACATGTTAATTACATGCCTAGAACTTGGAGCTTCATCAGATGCAACATCCTCTTTTTCATCTTCATCCTTCCACTGAACCTGGTCACTAGCTTTAAAATGATCATTCAACCTCGAAGCCATAGTACTCATAACTCGGTTCCATTCTGGACAAAACTTCTCTGAATCTCATTCTTTGTGGGTCATGTAGAAATTATCCTTTATAATTTGGTCCACACGGAACAAAACATTGGAGCTCTGCACAGATTTAGCCTGCTGGCTACTATTGTTACCTGATGTCACATTCTTCCTTTGTGAAAATATGTGAGGTCCACTGCTCACTGCTATCTCGGTCATCCGTTGCTTGAGTTCAACTACTTTGGTTGTCAAGGACTTGAGGAGACGAGTAAGGGTCCCAATTTCACTTGCTTCCTTTTCCTTGACCTTACTCACAACAGTCTGAGACCTCCTTCCTGTGTCTTTGGAGTCCTTAGCTGGTTCATCATCTAAAATGACTCTAATTACGCACATGTCTTTCTCCACATCAATTTCTTCTCGAAAATTTTCTAAAAGTGTCGATTTCGTAGCTTGCTTGATGAACTACGCAATGTTAGTCGACAGTGCATACATGTAGTAGTCGATTTTGATGGAATCATGAGGTTTAATGTCTGCAGTGAACTTGTTCAAGATACAGTTAAAACTTTGGTTAAAATATTTCACCTTTTCTTTCTGCTCCATCTTGAGACTACCCAACTCTTTCAACAACATGGCGAGGGTTTTGTCGTCAGCAAACTTTTCAAGGAAAATTCTCTTGAACATTCCCCAGTTCTGAATGGATTTGATAGGAAGGCTATGGTACCATATAGATGCTCTACCATCCAAGGTACATGGAAACAATCTACATGCAACATCGTCATAACATACCTTGAGTGTCTGCAGATGTACGTAGAACGTGTATAGATGGTCTTCTTCCTTCACTATTATGTTAGGGTTATACTTCATTAACAACTTCTCTGCATGTCTTAGCATCTTGTGCAAGACACCTTGGAGTGCCAATGGGCCCTGTGTCATCCATTCCAGATTTTGAGCAGCCATATTGTCCTCTTCTTTGTCCTCATCATAGATAGTCTCACTGAGCCCAAGAGTAAGTTGTAAACTTATCTTACTTCTAAGAAAATAGGAGGTTCCTCTTAATTCTCAACAACTTTTGCCAACTCTTCAAGAGTGGCGAGGATTACTTCTTCAACATATGAGAATACCACTCCTGTGGGTGTATTATTTTGCTTCCTCTGCAAAAAGGGAAGAGTGTGTACCCCTGGAATCAAACCAATAGCTTTGGCAAACTAACGGGTTATGGGATAGACAACATGGATGTGATGATATGAAATTTCATGTTTGGGTCTGGGAGGTGAGGGTTAACCAACTTCAGAGTTGTGCATGGGAGAGAGGGAGTTCGTGTTACTGCCTTGACCAAATGATGGATAAGTGGGGTTGAGAGGACATTCAACCATAAAATACTGGAAACCCTCCTTCTAGTGCCAAAAATGTTGATGGTGTTGGACCCGCCAACATTCAAGGGATCTCCTCGGTATGAAGTCCCAACTAGACCTCACATTGTTTGGTGTAGGAATCCCATATGGTACGATGGCACAGTTTCCATTATCTTAGAGATTTTCCTTAGCTCTTATTGTTCAACACATGAGAGTGTTATGCTTGTAACTTCAAGAAAGCGAGGTGAGTATGCTTAGTGAGTGCGTAATGTAACTTTGTGTTTGAGTTCTCTTACTGTAAGGGAGAGGGTAAAAGTGAGCCTCTAGATGAGAGGTAATAGTACCACCTAGGGAGAGACAGACGTGAAGACAACAAGGGTTTGTCCAGCATCCAGCGGAATAGTCCACACCTAATGCAACAATCATTAAAACCAAATTTCAAGGGAAAACACGTATACTGTCCAGCAGAGTAGTCCACACGGGGGTGACAGTCATTATAACCAAGAAAACACAAGAATGGTCTCTCTAATGTCTGATGAAGTAGTCAACATGGGCGAGACAACGGTGATAAATAATACAACACATCTTCAACAATGTAATTACTAAAATAACCGAAGTAGTTCAACTATCTTAGTACAGGTTAAGAAAACATGCATTACAAAAGTTTAAAGAATAGTCTTACAAACGGATACAAAACATGCGTGAAAACGTGCTAGCCTAAGATAGGATTCTGAATTAAGAAAAAGTTCCAAGACACATATGTACACCATACATCACTAGCCCATGAGTGGGACATTGGAGCCACTCCTCGCTCCTCAAAGAACAGACTACAGACTCTCAAGGCTATGTGGAAGGAGCTAAGGTGAAAATTCCTTTGCTCATGCAATGAGGGGGTATATATAGCCAAGGGGGAAAACTCACCCTTGTGACTCTTCGACTTCCCTCATCACTGTTTGACTTCCTATGAATTTTCGACTTACGTGACTCTTCAACTTCATATGTGGTTCTCTTCGACTTTCACATTACATTCCATTTGATTACAACAAGTATGGTCCCTAGTAGTGCTGTGGTCGAGACAACTCATGACACAACTCGACATGACGCTGCTGACATGTACTGGCTGACTGTGGTGTCTATGTCGAGTTGCTATGTTTCTAAACGATGGGTGTGCTCTTGGTGTATCATGTCTTCACCTCCGTAAGGCAAAGTGTGTGGGGTCTTTGTGGTCTTGGTCTTTGCTTGATGGTGCATGTGTATGTGTCCCTTTCACTTGCTACTTGATGTGCTTCGTATGTTCGTTCAACTGCGAACAAGTCTTCTAACATGCGTTCCTTCTTCATCTCATTCATTGTCGCGCCATGTTTCATCGATGTAGATGTTCCTGCAATCACTCATGACGAGACGACATCAGATCCAAAAATCTCCTAGTCTAGCATGATGCGTTGTTTTCCGTTTTGGGTGCAGGTGATCAGGAGAGAGGAGAAGGCACTGAAACTACGCAGAGCACAACTCAGGTCAGGATGAGAGGCTCTAGAGCACTGTCGGGAAAAACTGCATAGATGTCACTAGGAGATAGATTTTCACTATTCAAGATATCAATGATAGATGCAAGGTAGAACCCATTTGGGAGAATTGTGAAGTTCCTGGGAGGAAGACAAGGCAGGGTGTCGGGAGCAACTGCTGGCCAATTCTGCGCAGTTATCAGGATGGGGACTAGGCAAGTCATCTGGAGGTCTAGTTGGGAATATGCGCAGTTTCTTTGAGGAAGATAGAGCGGGTAGTAGGAGGCATTTGCAAACTTTTTGGCGTAGTTTTCCAGCAAGGCTGGATTAGGTTGCGGGGAGCTGCTAGTCATAACTACGCATTTTTGAGAGACAACGTTAGGCAAGAAGTTGCTGTGCAGTTTCCAAGATGAGTGCAGAGTGGGGCAGTAGGGAGAGTGCCAGTCAAAATTGTGCAATTTTCAGAGGGGGAGTAGGGAAATCCAACAGGGGGGCGTGCTAGTCAAATCTATGCAATTCCTTGGAACATTGCAGTGACATGTAGTAGAGGCACTGCGCAGTTTCTGCAGATAGTGCAGGGCAAGAAACTTGGCAACTTCTGCGCAGTTTTGGGGAGTATTGTAGCCTCGGGTCATAGTGTAGTTTAGGTTTTTCGGTAGACCAAAGGGAGGCTTAATGAGTGATCTTGTGGGAAGTGTAGATTGGGTCGGACTTGGGGACAACTTCTGCGCAATTCTGGAAGACAAGTGGCTTGCTCACTTCTAAGATTTCGCAGTGCAGGCTACCCCAGAGGACAATTTCAAGATCTACGTAGTTCTAGGCAACATAGCCGGGTCACTAAGAGCTGAGACTAAGTAGTGCAGCTGAGTTGGGGTCCAGTTTAAGGAGGTTTTTCCGGTCGAAAGATTTCTAGGAAAAATGGATAATTGTGAGAGCAAGTGAACTTGTGCATACATGACATTTTGATCACACACTTAACATGACTCGACGATAGGACTCCTCAATCCAACAAGAAAAACATGTGCTCAGTGAGACTGTCTTAAAGGTTAAGAGCAACAAGTGCGACACTTGAGATATATCTTCGAACGAACATGATGACACTTGCGCGACAATGTTTACAACTTTGTGTGTGAGTGCGATGGATGTTCACAGAGCGAAAACAACTCATGCACACAAAGACAAACCTTCAAAATTGCCAGGAAAAGATGGCAAGCATGACATCGAAATGAACATGCTAAAAGATGACCGGTGGTCGATCAAGCAAAAAGGGTGTAAAGATTCGAGAAGAGCTCATGGAATGAGCCCAAGTGTTGGCAATCATCAAGGGAAAAACGAAGGAAGGCTCCAAAATTTGGATGCAGGCCAAAATTTTGGAGGGTGTTGTAACTGCTACAATAGGACGTTAATCATCACCATCATGTATTAAATGCAATACATATATTATAATTCATATTTATTAAAAGAAATATCTATTATGTATATGATTTTTTTCGTAGAAAAATGATGCTTAATTTTATTTTTCAAAGAAGAAAATTACATTTTGTATATATTCAGGATATTTCAAAGAGCTTGTTCTAATCCAGGAACCATGAAAAATAGCATATCATTTAGACCAAAAAAAATCCTAGAGGGAGAAAACCCTAAGCCACAAAATCGAAAAATACAAGATTTTAGGGCATGCAAGCATGCCGAAGAACTCTAAAATTAGCCACAAACAAAGAAACTTGTAAATACAGAGGTAGAGTCAAGAAACCCCTAAAGCAGAGGACAAAAAAAATCCTGTGAAAATAAGACAAGGCACACCACCAACAAACAATAACCAATAACTTGGGCACAAGCCACCTAGGAAGCCCTAAACAAAAAGCTTGAAAAAACCAGGCAACGAGCAAGAACAAAACAGGGAAGCCACGCCCTGCAAAATGGCTCAACAAACACTTGCATGGAAACATGAACGATGAGTGAAAAGGCACCAACAATGACCATGACAAGCTATGGAAACACACAAAAGAGCCCACATAGTAGCAGAGCCAACCAACTGCAGGAAAACCCCGACGAAAAGACCACCACGAGCCTCGAGCAAGCAATATACCACCAAGCCCAACACATCACTAAGAAACTCACACAAACTCAACTCCAACTTCACATCAAACAAAAAAACCTAGACCACTCGAAAGATTGAAAACAACCAAGGCATGAACCAAGACTAAGGTGACTAGGCTTCCAACTGCCCTGCTCCACCCCACTCCCCCAACTCTGCTCCTTCCTAAAATAAATACAACCTAAACTCCTTATTTATGTGTATGATAATTTTTAAGAAAGTTTATATATATATAGATATTAATTATAGATTTTATTTATTAATTTTCTTTTATATTTATATATATATATATATATATATTTAAAGTTTTTATATTTTATACAAAGAATATCTGTTATAAAAAATTGTTTACATTTAATAATAAGATTTGATATCATTAAAATAAAGTTATTATTCCAATAAATTCAATTAACAAAAAATCATAATATATTAATAAAATAAAATATTTTTTAAATTATTAAAAGATTCAAATTGAGAGAGAAAACATTTACACCTCCAATCAAATTTAGTAATAAAATGAACAGGGATAGTAATAATTTAATTTAAAAGGTTTGTTTTTGTCTCTATCCAATTTCAATTCTCTTAAATTAAAAAGTAAACATTTATTCTTAATAAAAAAAATGAATAATAATACAATTTACAAATGTATATAACCATCTCTCCACCTCCTACCAACCATCTTTCTTTATATATATTCACCAACCACCCTTCAAAAGACTAACACCCCATCCTCCAAAGGCTACATCCATCTTCCTATATACATATCTTCACCAACGACCCTCAAAAGGCTATATACACTTACAGAAAACCATCGATTATTCCAGAGAAGCCATCATACTCAAAACGCTATGTTGGTCAAAAAGTCAAACATCTCATCGTTGGGTAGTGAAAGCATATTGCTCATAAAATAACAATACTTTACAAATTAATCATTAATTAAATGTATTAAACTTTTACCAATTATGAAATGGTGGTGGAATGACCTCTAACCTTAGAGCAGCCAGAGGTCACATGGAGAGTGCAAGGTTTTGGTAACATGGTGTAGCGTACAGAGGAAACGATATATTTATGTGTCAGAAACCATTCCAAAACATAAAGATGCCATCCGGTGACTAAAATCCAACTTTCAACTACCTTTTGAGGGACTCATTGTCGTGATCGTCGAGAAATCGCAGTGGGACCTGTCAAATCCAAACAAAGATAAAAAAAAACTAACCAACCGTCAGTAATATTTGCAAAATTGCACCCATTTCATATTATTCACAAACTGTCACAAATCTCACCGCCTGTCAGTGATATTTGCAGCGATTGAACGGATTTCATATATTCACGAAGTGTGACAGTACATGTTGTTGCGTGGCCTTTTCATTGTTTGGTTGTCGAGGACTGGACATGGTTTGCGAAACAGCCCGTGGACACATGCGCGCTCTTTTATACGCTGAGCCCGCGGCCACATATGTACAGAAAAGGCATCGGATCCATTCCATCCACTTGCATTTGGATTGTGATGAATTGCCTACCCCCTGCCCTGCCTACATTTCTCCTTTACTTTCTGTTGGAGTTCAACGGCTTAAAGAAAGAAATCAATTTTATTTTCAGCTCCTTCTTCCTGGTTCTTCTCTGATTCATAAAAATATGTCCACTTCTTCTCATTTGTATTCTTCCGACGCCGAGGGTCGTTCGCCTGTGCCATATCTTTTTGGGGGCCTGGCGGCCATGTTGATTCTGTTAGCCATGGCGCTACTCATGCTGGCTTGCAGCTTCAGGAAAATGGTCGGATCGGATAATATATCAATAGCCTCAACTCCCGATATGGCCAGTGAGAAGGACGTGGAAGAGGACAGAGTAGCTGTGATCATGGCCGGAGATGAGAGACCCACCTTCCTAGCCATGGCCATTCCCAAGCCTGTCATGACCTAATTCCAACTCCAACCTTCTTCAGTCGACGCAGAGCCAGCTTACTTTCAGCTGCTATTGTAAATATACCATCAAATTCTAAAGGAGAAAAGATATCTGCTGATGCGCGGAGGCCTGGAACCAGAATGCCCTGATCAAAATTACTTTAAGCCGTGGCTTTAATGGTGCTCTGTATCCGTTTCACTGGATTTTTCATTGTAATTTTGGATTTAAAGAAATTTTGAGTATTGAAAATGTTCATTTTATCTTTTATATTTTTTTTCCGCACAATAATTGTTTATCAGTTATCTTTATGTCATTGAAGATAAGCATATCAATAAATATAACACAGTTTATCAAAAACTTTGGTGAATATCAAAGTTAACGATTCTGAAATCTTTTATTCTTCCAAATTTCGAATATCTGATCATTAGCCTGTGATAGAATTTGTGCTCAAACTGAAAGATCTGTGATAGAATTTGTGCTCAAACTGAAAGATCTCTGAGATTCATAAAGCGAATTTGTGCTCATCCCACTTTATTAAAGTCTTGAAAGAATCATGTAGGTTTTTCTGTGTTGAGATATTCTCCACCATTTTCACCGTTCAGCTCCTAAAGTAAAACAGAGGACGAATAAGGACAGGGCATTCCAGTTGCACGCAGGTCTTGGGAGCCTGAAAGCTAAAGTTTCTACCTTTTACGGTTGAATTAGAGTACTGTTCTAAAGTTAATTAACTGTCCTAAGTTCTTACAGTGTTGCAACTTTTTTAGTTCAAATTACAGTGTTGCAACTTCTCTAGTTCAGATTACAGTGTTGCAACTTTTTTAGTTCAAATTACAGTGTTGCAACTTGCAAGTATATGTGGTGGGTTTTGGGCGACCGTGAATTGCAGTGCTGCGAGTGTATGTGGTGGTTTTTGGGCGAGGGACATATCTGCCAGGTACACTTCTCACAGATTCAAACTCAGAGGAATTGCTTTCAATATTGCAAGCTCTAAAATTTTGAAATATTGCTTAATTCCCATCATTTTTAATATCATAAATAATTTTTTAATTTATTTTTAAATTTGATAAACACATCTATTTAATCATTAGGTGCCACCCGAATGATCTTTCAGACCTAATATTTTAGGTATGGAATTCTCTTTATTTGTCATCATGTACTTATCCAATTCAGCCCATCAAAGCTCAAATGCCCAGTAATGTGACAGATTTAAGCATAATAATAAAACCTTCTAGCATGGTGTCACGCTTTTCCAAGTTTGACATTTATTTAGAAAATGTAAAAGGAATATTGGATTTAAAGGGTGTTTGCGACAAGACATCATAATAATTTGAAAAACTTTTATGCCTCCCACGTCGAGCATAAAGCGCTTTATCATGTCATTCACATTTTGGCAGTATTTGATTTCTCTTTCACCATCATGATAGCAAATTGATATGGTATTTGTATGGGATATTATGCTTAGTGGTGTTGGTTGGAAATTTATTTTATATGGAGTTATTTTATTCATTTTAGATAGATTATTATTGTTATTATTTTTTTAATTAATTAGAAAATAAAACATAATTGATTTGTTTTAATATTTAAAAATATTATAATTTTTTATATTATATAGATTTTTAACAAATTAAGTATGTATTAAAATTGAATATTATATTTTATCTAGTTTTGAATTGACTCTGTATAGATGTATTATTAAGACACTTCTTACCATAAGCATCAAAACACCAAGAATATTAAGGATGGAAACCCTAAATTTTTTGGTCACCACCTTGTCTATGGGGTATTTTTAGTTTTAAGATTCTTCCCTTCGTCTAGAGCTCCCTCATTGTATCGCCATCATTGTGGATCCAATAGCATGTGAGGAACTTATTTTGCAGCAGGGTTCTTCTCTCCTTCAAAGTTATGCCATCTCTTTTGATCGCTCAAGCTTTTTAGTCTTTGTGAGGCCAATCTCAAGGGCTACCATTTGTCTGTAGGTGGGAGCTACTGATTTTGTCTCTACACTCACAACGAGAATCCACATGAATCTCTTCCATCTCGATGTGGCTCCTACATGGGGGTAGCAAGCTTCAAGAAAGATTTTTTCTCAAATATTATGGTATAACTAAGGACACCTTAATATGCTTAGTCCTAATAATGAATGGAGGAGTCAAAGGCTAGGGTGTGTGGTCTTCCTCTTAGCCATAATCCTTTAAGGATGCTCTAAAGTCAGGGCTCTCACAATTGACTTTGAAAGATCTTTGAGGGCCAACCTTCATTATAGAACAAGCATAATATATTTTAGAACTAGAGGTGGAATACCCTCGATTTGAACTTTTCAACTTATCCTATGAGAGAAATGCCATAATTTGTCATTTCAATGGGCTTTAGCCATCAACATCCACACTCTGAGCACCAAAATTGGTCCCCGAATATGGATTTGTATTTCTGTTCTAATGGCTTCGTTGTGATTTAATTCAAAAATCCAGAGGATCATCAAAGAGTTTTCTATTAAGGACCTTGGTTTTGGGGCCACTTCGGGCTCTCTTTTCAGAAATGGTTTCCTAAATTCAACGCTTTATCCATGTCAATGCTAGCCACTCTACTATAGGTACGATCTCCTAATATGCCCATTCATTTGATAACTCTAGATACCTTAACTTCTATAAGAAACTCTCTAGGACATTTTATTCTGATTGATAAAAGCGAGATTGATAGGGGTATTGTAACCTTTGCATGCATATGTGTTGAAATAGCTTTTATCAAATGGCTTCTTTATACTAGGATCCTTATCAATTGGAATGACATAACCTTTTCGCAGCCAATGGATTGAAAAAAAACATTTTTTTGTTGTAGGTCCTATCAACTAGTAGGTCATCTCTAGAATGTGTTCCCTTCTTCTCAAGGGAATTCTCATCTCCTTGATGCTAAGAAAAAAATCGAGGATAAAAGACCCAAAAGGATATAAGAATTCCTCAGCTCACAAACAAGATAACATGCAACAACAAAAAGCAACTGCAACCAAATATAGTCCTTCGACCTCAGCTCAACCCCCTATAGCCCCAATGCATCCTACAGACTATGTGGAATGACATAACCTTTTCGTAGCCAACGGATTACAAAAACACATTTTTTTGTTGCAGGTCCTATCAAATAGCAGGTCATCTCCAGAATGTGTTCCCTTCTTCTCAAGGGAATTCTCATCTCCTTGATGCTAAGAAAAAAATCGAGGATAAAAGACCCAAAAGGATATAAGAATTCCTTAGCTCATAAACAAGATAACATGCAACAACAAAAAGCAACTGCAACCAAATATACTCCTTCGACCTCAGCTCAACCCCCTATAGCCCCAATGCATCCGACAGACTATGTGATCCCTCCTCCCCCTTCCCCATCTCTCCGCTCTCTCTGGATCACTGAGATGGAGAAGAGATAGATACAACCATGATCCTGGTTTTTTCCATGAGAGGACATAAACTTGTTCACAAATATGATCACTCAGATAGTGATAAGGAAGAACCATTGTTGAAGATCATTCGAAAATGGAAATGCCTGAAGGAAATGCAATCATTATCTCCATGTCATCTTCTCTCGACAAATTCTTTACGATGGATTGAAGTTCATAAGAAGAAAGGAAGAAAAGACTTTCAAACAACTTAATGATCAATTTTTGTCTCTTGTCGCTAGTCTCCCTTGAGTGGGGTAGAAAATGGTTTTAGTCTCTATTTTTCATGGACTCTCCTCTAATTTTGCAATTTCTTGAATCTCTAATTTACTGCCTTTGGTCTAGTTTCCAAGATGGCAGGGCAGAGACAGTAATTTTGCTAAATTGATGTAAATATTTTCTATTGCAATACAAAGACAACTTACAAAAAAAAATACACTACTTATGAAAAGGTCATTGGTTCAAATTCCTTGTGGGTTATTCGACAAAAATAGGATATTGATAACTTAATTTTGTTTAAATTAATTTATAATGACAATTTATAATTTTATTTTTAACTATGTATTTTCAATTATATTTATTTTAATTGATTGGTTATGTATGTTCTAATGTACATGATAATGAACAACCATCTATATGTGTATATATTTCTAATTGTTTTTATTTAAATTGATTTTTTTTGTATGTTCTAATTTATATAATGATGTATAACCATCTAGATGTGTAATAGAGTGTGGATACACATAAAAGAGTTGAGGAAGTGAGTAAAAAATTGCAATGAAAATAGAGTTATAGATAATGTTGGTATGTGAGAATTATAAGTGCATAAGAATGCATATGATAGAAGAAAAAAGATTGGGAACACAAATAATTTGCTTGCAATGAAGGGTATTTGATACAAGTTCTCATGCATGCTATAAATTTTCAATCACTTGCACTAATATCCTTTGACCATGTTGTCCTCAATCGCCAATTCATTTTACAGGCTCAAAGGACAACATCTCTAGTGGCCTCCCTATGTCATTATCATGTAAGATTGAGGGGAAGTTCCATTACAAGTTTATATGCAACACCTCAAAATATCTAATGGAAATTGAGATAAACAAAACTATGTGCATCAAGTTCCTTGGTTTGTTTGTGCCAAGCTCCAACATCTAGTTAGGAATTTCAACATCCACATACACACTTTAGCCCCTTAAAGGATACTTCAAAATTTTGCATGGACACATAACATTATTACGGGAAGCCCAATTGAAACGCATATAACCATGAGTGCCAGTTGTCACTAGGACCCTTATATGTGTGTCGCAACATAATTAAATGCATAGAGAAGATAAGTAATCAACCCATCAATAGTTTCAAAATCAAATCATATTCAACAATTGAATGGACATTCTCTCCATTGAAATATAATCTATATAATATGTATAAAATGAAGAATTACATAGATCATAGAGCCTAGAAGAATTAATTATTCTATTTTCTCTTACAAACTTTCTTTCGTAAAACATGCATCACATTTATACGATAAAAAGATTGTCATGTTTTATTTTATTTATTCACATCTCAGTTCAATCTTTGGCTATATCTTCGTTTGTGCTTTTATCCCATTGCTTACTTAGTATAATATATTTAATTTGTTAACTAATTTGCATATTGGATTTTTCCTCTAATTTGCATCCTAGAATTGAATCAACAAATGTGGGCACATAGAGCCAAAACATCTTTGGGGAGGTAAGCATATTAAGCCAAGAAAAATCATTATCAAGGGATAGCTGAGTTGGTTCACAAACCAAGGGCCATGGAGAAGAGGATAGAATGTTGAATGTTGCATATTGGGTTAGCTTCAAGAGAAAGCAAGTTGGGCTCATCAAGAAGATAATAGGTTATGCCACTAGAGAGTTGGTTGTGAGAAAATTCACTCCTAAGATAGAAAAAGAAGAGAAGGATGATTTCCTAAGTGATTAGTTCCAAAACGAAGATAATTATAATAGAGGAAGAATTTTTAAGAAAACATAGGATTTGAAAGCCAAGGAAAAGAGTTGATGATTACAAACCATGTACATGGAATAAGTGAATGTCAAATACCTAATTCATAAAAAAATGTTGAATCTCAAAGGTGACTATGAAAAATAAGGAAAGTTATATAAACCTTAGATATAACATATTTTATGGATAAATCTATATGATATGAAAAAATGAATTTTACTAAACCCTTTTAATAAATTTGTTTGTATGATTTCCAAATTTATGTTCCATTCATTGTTATAACAACCAAACACAATTCTAATTTGTGCACATTATGTTTCCTCTCTTTGTCAAATGAGTTATGTATTCCCCTACTTTTAACCTTATAATATATGCATCATCCATTTTTATCACTAAAGATGCATGATTTCACAAGGCTAACTTGTGCACATTATATAAACCTTAGATATAACATATTTCATAGATAAATCTATATGATATGAAAAAATGATTTTTTACTAAACCCTTCTAATAAATTGTTTGTATAATTTCCAAATTTATGTTCCATTCATTGTTATAAGAACCAATCAAAAGGCTATTTTGTGCACATTATGTTTCCTCTCTTTATCAAATGAGATATGTATTCCCCTATTTTTAACCTTGTAATATATGCATCATCCATTTTTATTACACACAAAATTTCAAGCAAAAATGCAAAATATATGTTGTTATGTATGTGGAGGCAGTTAAATTTCTATTTTAAAAGAAAAAAAAAAACCTTAATAAATTATCTCCTATTAATCATGCTTATTTAGTCATCCAAAAGAAAGAAGCCATTATAAAAAACCATCATGTCAACAATAAAATATAAATTTTACTCTATCATTTTTTAGATTTTCTCTCCTTCATTTCCTCAAGAAAAAAATGTCTCTTTCATGAATCATCCTATTATGTTTCCTTAGAATTACCCATGAAAATATCCCATGCATATGTTATATCACTATTTGGGCTTACAACTAGCTTTGGAGGCTCTACTTTTCTTAGCTTCCAAAACCCTTCATAGGCTTATTTGATTTGATATATGACTTATGTGGGCTACATATTTTTTTTTTGGAAAATAATTTCATGACTTCCTTGACAAAGAGTTTGAAATACTATACATGATAAGGACTTATGGTCATTGATTTATTTTTCCTTGAATCAAATGTATAGGAAGTCCACTACAAATTTTTCTTACCATTTTCTTCCTCACAAACTATATTAGTGCATGGGAATTTTATGAATAACTGAAATATAGCCTCATAATCATTTTTACAAAGGCTACAACTTCCTGGTGTTGCAGGAAAAAATTCCCTAAGGTTAGGATTGGTAGCCTTCACAGAGTGGAGACTAAAACTTAACATAAAACTCAAACGTACAAGCAAACATGCATGAACTAAAGGCTAAAAGATAGAATACCTACTTGGATACCTAATGGTTGATGTATATCTGAAAGTCCTTTTCCTCTCCTTTTTTCCAAATGTTTAGACCTACAACTAACATAGAAAGAAGACAACAACAACAAAGAGATCATATCATACTAGTATATAAAATTTCATCCAATGTAAATTAAAATGTATAAATTCACAATATATAATATGAAATAATATAATTTTGGACATGGAAATCAATTTATTTATTAATAAAGTACAACAATAAAAGTGATATAGTTACCCAATCCTTGCCATAGGAACTGCATGGAATCATCCTTTAGATTCCTCCTACTTGGACCATTGAAGGTTTCCTCCTCTAACTTCTACTCTTGAATATGGTGTGAGATGTTTGAGATCAACATGTTATCATGGAGACAAGGAAAGAAGGGTTTCCTATTAAGGGGGATGAACTTAAAAACACAAGATGACATACTTAGATCTGGAAGAATTTCATCAATGTTGGGTTGCACTAGTAAGAAATTCTTATTCCTACAACCAAAGCATCATTATTTACCACCAATAATTGGTTGGGGTAGTCGTGGCATGCACTATAATAAGTGGCTTCTGGTCTAATCCATAAACCGTGCCTAAAAAAAGTGCTAAAATGCGCATGTTTAATTTTTTTTGGTGAATTTATAGGCATACTACCTACGTATATATACACTTTATAAGTGGCAAATAGGGTACTTTTTTACGGATTTACTATTTTTCCTATATATACTATTGTAGGCGACTGTTGTGATTTGAAAATTCAAATGTATAGAATGTAGGTGAATATTCAACAAAAAACATGTAATTTACTTTTAAAATCAGTAATTTTTGGGGAATATAATCCATTGAATCATATATATGTAAAAAATAGGAAACATTTTAACAAAATTTGCGAATATTTTTCAGTAAATGTTCAAAAAATAGCCCACTTGCGAAATTTCGACCCTAAAATTTTCCCTAGTGGGAACCTCACATATATACATGCATTATAAGTGGGAAGCTTGCATATATATATATGTTTATGTTAGAATAGGAAAAGCATATGGTTTGTCAAAAAATATTTTTTAAGAATATTTTTTTGGGGAAAACAAGTCTATTGAGGGGAAAGGGATATATTACCCTAGACAAATACTACATCTCAAGATAAATGTGGTAAAATATGTTATAACAGATGCCCCCTAATGTATGAGGTTAGACGGGTATCTCATGGCTTCATTACATCATAGATATAATGTAGGACACATCAAGAGGATCTAGGAGGAGTTCATCAAATGTCGGGCCAAACAATACCTACAAAAGGAAATAGGAAATAGAACTCATCTCTCAAGGCAAGAATACCCAAACCTAGAGAAAGGAAATCATGGATGCCAAATAAAGTACATTGTGGATCCATGAACATGTATATAAAGAGTGAAAGTCATGGCCACGAAAATACAAAGTGGATCCATGTCAAATAGATCATAGCCATGAACAATACATAGTGGAGCTATGTCTTATTATGCAAAATCGAAGGATCTCTAGAGCAAAATAAGTGAACAACTAATCCCCCATTGAAGTACCAAAGTCATATAGAAAGGAGCGGTACTATCCAAACTAGGTTGTCAACATATATGATTCTATTGAACTGGGGAGAAACATATCAAAATGAAGGAGCAACCAGCTATCCAAAAAAAGGTAATTAATAGAAACTGAAGAGGTTGGCATGTGAACAAGGATGTAGACAAAACCTGTGGTCTTCAAAATCTATCACCAATGGTGTAAATATATACCATGTGAATAATGACCTAAAGTCAAACATGGGAGAAATAATTTGATTATGGGTCATAGATGTATACCATTAACAAACATGATACCACCCATTGATAATGATAATGGGGGTAAAGATGCCTAGTACATCACAACAAGTGCAAATAAATGTGTTGAAGTTGAACACTTGAAAGAATCAATTAATTGGGGGGAACTAATGTATTTCTATTGTCATTAATGACGAAATATGTTGTTGATGAATGAAAACCCCAAGGTACTAAAAAAGGACTTGAGATATTAGTCCTAGATCAAATGACTTGGTGTCAATGGAAAAAGATTCGATGGAAGGAGGCATTAAGGCACCGCCCATCAACCAACATAAATTAACTAGAAGGCCAATGATTTGGATGGATTAAAGAAAAAGGATTGAATAAAACACTAATGAGCATGTATCTAAATTCACCATATGAAATAGTGCATGGAGGAAACCCTCAGAATAACAACAAATAATGAGAGTTGCTGACAAAGGTGAGGAATTCCACCAATGGGGACGAATGGAATCTAAGGTATTGCATGAATACCTATGTGTGATAATCTAAGATGTTTGATGAGTCCCAATTTTGAATATTATTTGATGAATAAAAACTTACTTTCCCCTCTAATATACAACCATTTAACCCCAATTTAATCTTAGTTATCATAAGTTTTGGTAAGGTATACAATTTCCATGTCTTTATCTTATTTTTCATTTTTATGATTGATATTGAGATATGTTCATGGAAAATTTTAGGGGCTAATATTCACAAATTGGCTAATTTCCATCATTTTTCCAAAAAAAAGATTCATCGATTTCCATTTTTTATAAAAATGATTCGCCCAAATTTTACAATAAAAATTTATTTTACCTTTAAAAATCACCAACATTATATAGAGAGTATATATAAAATCATTATAAATTTGAATAATTTTACAAATACATCAATAAACATTTTATAGTTTGCATATTAGGGACTAGTGAGATTCGCCAGTATTTTTAACCTTCAAGACAATTTTCCATCCTTAAAATTTTCCTTGGATATGTTTTAAAGTTCAATCAGAACATTGTATATATATGCATGTCTACATCATTGGTTGTGACTCAATCATTTATCACTAACCCTGAATTTCTATTCTTGTTGCTTTCATGGCTCGTTACCTCCTACCTTTGGGTTAAGGGATAAAATTACAAATTTTGATAATGGGATTTGGGGAAGGAAAGGGATTCATTTAATTAAGTTTGATCATCAAAGCATTGGAAGGTATTTCTTCCTCGTTTGATTTTTCTTAGTAGTTTGTTTTAATTGGATAGTGACATGCTCATTCCTTCATACCACATACATGCATTCTTGTTGTTCGTTCTTCAGCTAAAGAATGGTGTGATTAATCTTCTACACCACATATGTGAACATGGGGTCAACCGTGTTTCGACATAACCACAAAGACCACATGGGAAAGGCCACTATATAGTTAAAACCTATAATTTTGGACTAGCAAGTAGTGATTTCATTAGTTTGGAACCACATTGATGCCATATTAAATAGTGGTATCATTGGTTTGGAACCACATTGACATTGTATTAAACAATGATGACATTGGTCTAGAACATTCAATTCGACACTCGATCCAATTATGGGCATAATCCCTATTTGTTTTCAATTCTTTATTTGAAATTATATCAAGATTCGAGGAACCTATCATTCCATATACAAAACAATAAGGTTCTCTCTCTGTCATTCTCTCACACACACATACACACATATATATTATATCTATATATTTACACAGATACACAGAACATTATAGCATGGGGTGAAAACCTATGGTTTCCATAGTACGATATTAGATCTCTGTTAAACTTGTGTTTTCCAATCATAATAGAATTTTCTCTTATTTTGATATGTGAAAATTTCTTGTAACATTTTTTTTTGATGATGTCATGAGTTTGGGCATAGGCTACACCTAAAGTAGGGCCTACTCAAGGTTAGGTGTTGTGCCACATTTGTTTCTGTATTAGTAGCTAGCTTAGTTATATAGCTTCTTATAATGTCAATCCTTAATTTCTTGGTACATTTACTTACTATTCTGTTCACTTACTTTTTCCTTAATTTTGTCAATTTGTTGCAGAATAAGTTGTAGAATGGGTTGTTATAGGTTTATATGTTGTAGAATGATTATAGTGTTTATATCAAATTAATTTGTTAATGAATCAAATTTCTCTTAAATTGGCAGTGGGCATGAAAAGCTATATGTGAAGTTGTGAATAGTTTTTTCATGGGCTATGACGTATGAGGTGCCACTAATCAACTGAACAAGTTGGGATAATATTGATTATTTTATTGCAAGTTTTAATATTAAACAATAAAGTTTCTATTATTTTGTGAGCCCATGGGGCAACTCAATTGGTGTTTTTTATGTTATGAAGTACTATGTAATCCATGAGATTTATAGTTCAAATCCCTAGGGCTAGGCTAAGAAAAAATAAATAAATTTGTAATTATTTATAGTGGAATTAGTTTGTAACAACCCTGGTTAAAAATCCATGTAATAAAGTTAATAAAGGAAAAATAATAACCAAGGTCATGGGACACGTATTCCAAGCTAAATGTTGGGAAAAACATGCTAGTGGGAGTTAATTTGGTTTATTATGACTAAAGGAAATTTGCAAAGGCAATGGCAAAGGAAAATTGGCATTAATTGGCATTTTATTTATGAAAATAATGGAAATTAGGAGAAAAGGAAGGTGAAAGGTCACAGGTTGCATGTGAGGAGGAAAATGAAGGAAAATAATGGAAATTGAAGAAAATAGAGGCCTAATTGATAAAATTTCTTCTGAGGATCAGTTCACAGACTTTTGTTAGTTTAGTTTTGGAGTTCTCTCTCTATTCACTCTCTCTCATACTCTTGGAAACTTAGAGTATTCTTGGAGAAATCTAGCATTGGAGGAAGGAAGGAAAAGGAAGGACAAGAAAACAAAAAGGAAGCAAAGATTAAGTAATGAAGAGTTGGATTCAGCAGCTACAACAAGATTACTTGTAGGTATCGAGTTGCATGTATGATTTTCTTGCTATCTTTGGCATGCGTGGTACATGCATATGTGTTTTTGGTCCTCTTACTGTCATTGGCATGGGTTTTTACTAGATGTGAGAATGGTTTTCAGCCTTGCCTTTCCATTTTCAGATAGCCATGGCATGATGGGGTTTCTCTTATTTGGTTGAGTTGGATTTTTGGATGGTTTCGAAACTAAGTGGGGTGGTCTCAGGGGAGAAACACAAGGATTAGGAATCCCTAGACCAATGAAGGTGGGATTGTGGTAAAGCTTGATTGTGTATTCTCTCTTTCGGCCTAGGAATACTTGACTGATGAACGACGAGATATATTGTAAAGCCTAGAGGGTGGAGCCTAGTTGGGCCTAGGAATCCTTGACTGGTGAATGGCGGGATATATGATAAAGCCTAGAGGTGGAAATGGAAAAATTCCTCATGGTTTATGTGGAGAGATCCGAAAGCATCCATGATTGTATAGGCCTAGTGATCCCTGGACGATGGGATTGTGGTAAAGCCTGATAGTGTATGTTTCCTGTTTGGGCCTAAGAATTCCTTGACGGGATTGTGATAAAGCTTGGTTTTATAGATGAGGGTTTCAGGCCTAGGAATCTCTTGGTGGGATATACGATAGAGCCTAAGGAAGCCTTGGTTGGTTTGTTGTAAGTCCCACATTCATGCTTGGAATATGGCATGGGGGAGTTTGGCTGAAAGAAAGATTTGGTTCAACCTAATATATGGTCGGGTGGTATGTGGAAGTCCCTGGCTTGGTTGGCTTTTGCATATATTAATAAGAACTCTTTTCCTCTTGTGGTTTATGTATAAATGTACTTATTAAGAGGTGGTTTTTATGGTTTTTCTATATATGTTATTCTCTTGGTTATATGTTGGTTATAAGCATGGTTTTATGACAGATCTTAGTTATGTCTCTTATCATGTTTTTATTGGTAAATGAATGGATAGAAAATATATGACCTAATAGATGATAATGAAACTATTGTGATAAGGAATCAATTCCTCTTGACAATTGTTAGATAAGTATGAGACCCCTATGCTCAGATATGTGGTTATGACTTGTAGATTACATGATTGTGATATGTTTTATGAAATTCCTGTCATGGCTAGTAGGGTTCAGGTCAAGTCCTTGTGAAAATGTTTGCATTAGTAGATTTAATTTATTGTTATTTATCATTTCTGGAAGTTTCGTGAAGTTATAGGCAAAGGCATGAGACCTAGCCCTGAAAAAGTGGCACAAAATCCAGGGTCGCTAGCTAAAACCTATCTGAAAAAGGCCACAGTCGCATGCATGCCTTGCTGTGGGAGTGGCTGGAGGGTCTTAATCGTATGCATGGCTTGTCATGTGAGTGATTTGGGGTCTAGCTCAATAAGAGGACAATTTTTCTTAGGGTTTGGGCACCTGGAATGGTGGAATAGCTCCTGGGGTCTTGTAATACCTGAGGGAGGTTTGTAACGTGTTGGTTATTTGGTTCCACTTCCTTAACTACACTTAGGGAGTTGAATCATATCATAGTAACTCTTTGTCACATGTTTACCCTGATGGAATGGTTAAATTTGGTAAATGTGGGAGGAGGGTGTTATATAGTTTAGATCATCCCATACATGTCCTACTTTTATGTTACGTTCACTGTGTTATGAACCTTATGCGTTAAATATTATAGGAAACAAATAGTTACAATCCCCTTTGAGGGGAAATCGTCATTTACAATGAATGCAATGTACAAGACAATATTTTATGATCCTAAGGCTAGGTCTCGCTAGTGTGTGTGTGTGAGTGTATATCTATATATATATATATATATATATATATATATATATATATATATATATATATATATATATATATATATATATATGGCTTAAAACACATAGTTCCTCGCACGTCTGTAATGAACCTTGAGTTGACAAATTGAATGATCATATTTCTATCAAACTATCCTAGGCTTAATACAATTAGAAAAAAACCATGATTTTTGGTGCCATTTCCAAGGAGGCACTTAGAGAACTAGGACTTTACTTTTGGTTAGATAAAGATACCAAGCCAAGGTAACCATAAGAAATTGTTGACTATCCTTTGAATTCCCTTGTCCTAAGTATCCTGCATTAGGATGTGATTAGATACATAAGTTAGAACAAGACCTAAAGTCTATAGTAATTGCAATCCATCATACCAACACAACAACAACTAGATAAGTCCCAAAAAACTGACCAAAGAAATAATAAACAAAGGATGGAGGAAAATAATGCCCAACAATATGACCCAAGAATACAAAAGAACAAGAATCATCTAATACTATAGGTGATATTCTTAAGCTTGAATCAACAGTTGATGTAGTATTCAACACTTCAACTTTGGGATCCCTTAGGTTTGAGGAGGAGAAAACTATAAGGGAACCATAACCCTCAATTAGATCTAATGACTCAGATCTTTGAGATGGATTGTACATCAATATGGGAGTAGAAGCGTATGGTCTAAAGAAAAAGGAACTAGTCTTCTTTGAATTTCCCATTTAGGTAACTAATGAATTGGTTTAGATGAAGAAAATTCCCCCTTTTTCTCTTCCTAATTTTTTAGGATTGGCTAGCAAAGAACCATATAATTTTCTCTTTGACTTTGACTTTTTCCATAATTATGATTACTCCAAATATGTCCATAAGCTCAATCACTTCCCATCTACCCTAAAAGAAGCAACTATCCACTATTTCATGGGGCTTCAGGAAAACTCCATTAGAACATGGGAGGAAATGAGGTAGAAGTTTTTAAACAACTATCAAGGCTATTGCAAAGTAAGGGACAATAGGGAAGAAATATTTAAAATGACATATAAGAGTGAGGAGAGTCTGGTAGATTATATTAAGAGGTTTCATTATGAATTGTAAGGAACTAAAAAAAATACACTATATCCTATTAAACTTTACATCCTCCTCTATTTATGAGTTAGAGATGACTATATGGATCCCATAAATCTCTAGCTAACCTATGATTAAGTTTGTGCATTATGTAGATGATACTCACAAAGTACTACAAAATATGGGAGGATTTCTAAGGACCTAGTCTCAAATGTTACAAAACCCACAAGTGGAGGAGTTATCAGAGATTAGATAAGGAATTTGTTAGAAAAATTTAAAACTGATATTCTCATTTTAGTTAGTTCCCAAATTGATACGTTTCAATCTAAGAGGAAGAAGGAGGAAATAGATTTAGCCTTAGCCATATTCTACTCTCACTACAAGAAGAAGCACACTTTATGAGAATGTTCATTGGATAACATAGAAATATGTGATAATTGTGATGAGAAGCATTGAACCGAAGAGTTTTCTTGTGTACTAGGATTGAAGGTAATATATAAAGGAACCAGGGAAGAAATTGAACAAATATATTTTGTAACTCAAAGGAATCCATGGCCACCTCAACCATCTAGTATGTCACAAAACCAATTCTTATTCTATATTAGTATCCACCATAGAATTGGTATCCACCTAAACCATGGTCAAAATGACCCAGTCACACAAAAGACCAACCCTAGAACCAGGTGATGGCAAGGGCCTGCACCCTTTGGAATTCTACCTTCTAAAAAGCAACAATATACCCCTTAAACTCATTCAACATTTCAACATCCACTAGAATTTCAACTTCCATCTAGTCAACCTCCTTAAATGCCATCACAATTAATTGGACGACCAATACCTAGCCCAAATAATAATAATGTAGTACAACTCACCTATAACATTGTACTATATTCCTTTCCAACGTATGCCATCTCTCTCTCCGATTGTAAAGACATTCACTTACGTTTGGGAAAGATGGTACATGATAAAGCTTTCCATATTATCCATGAACAATATGATGAGGAAATCAATTTGAACTGGATCATCAACCTGCTAGTCCATTGTTGGTAATATAGGCTTCAATTCTAGAACAACCACCAACAAAAGAGTCAATCTAAAACACCCCATATCCAGAGGGATTGTGCATAGAAAAACCCTTTTCATGACCAAAGTTTTTTTTAAGAGAAATCAAGAATGTGGATGTTAAGATTCCATTTTTTCCAAGCTATCGAGGATGTCCCAAATCAGGAATAAAGAAAAATAATTGAAAATCTATTATATTATAGGGAAAATTAGTAAATATGATGTTAGGAAAGGTATTTGAAGCTAAATACATGGACCCATGAAGCCCAATTTTTAATGTCAACATCAATAATACTTCCATTTCTAAGACCTTGATCGATTTAGGGGTAGGCATGAATGTTTTTCCAATAGAGAGACAATGGGAAAAAATTAGCAACAAACCACTACAATCCTTCAATTAGCAAATATATCTACATAAAAACTTGAGGGAATGCTTGAATACATAGTCATATCCCTAGAGTCCTAGGAATACCTAGCCAAATTTATGGTACTTTAGCCAAAAGAAAATCTAGGATGATATCCATTGATTTTAGGAGGACCCTAGTTGGCCACCATAGAGCATATATTAGCTATAAGTCCAAGGACATGACCACATCTCTTGGGAACTCTATTAAAAATATTATTCTTAACCATCCTTCTAAGCCCTCATTTGATTCAAAAGAGTATCCTTGGGTCGAAGATAGTGGTGAAGAAATCGTTTAGCCTCTATCATCTCTTAATCTAGCATCATCATTTAGAAAAGATAGTGAAGATGATCTTATTTTCACCTTTTCAACACATCCTCATACATCTAGCCACCTTTCTCTTGAGCATATTTTGGAGAAGTAGTATTGGGAGACCTGTTCACCAATAGAATTAACATAATTGGATATAGTGACCCTATTGAATGCTGCATCTAGAAACCAAGTCCCATCAATTGATATTTTATCTAGGAATGACCTTAAACATCAATGGTGAGTTGGAACCCCCTTAGCAAAAGAAACTAATTGAGATGTTCAAAATACAAAGTGGTGCATTTTCTTGGGAGTATATTAATATGAAGGTAATTCACCCTTGTTTATGTACTCATCATATCCATATGAAGGAGGAATCCCGATCTGTTCGACATCCCTAACAAAGTATGAACTCAGCATTACAAGACATAGTAAAGGATGAAATCTAGAAGCCCCTTGCTATGAATTTCATTTACCCAATATCTGATAGAAAATGTGTTTCACCCTTAGTTATTGTATCCAAAAAGAATGGAAAATGGCGTATATGTGTGGATTATAGAGAATTGAATAAGGTCACCTTAAATGATTCCTTCCACCTGCCATTGGTTAACTAGGTATTGGACACCACAACAGGAAAACAAATCTTTTATTTTCTTAATGGATTTAGTGGCTACAATCAAATAAAGATCTCTCCTGAAGACAAAGAGAAAAATATGTTCACCTATGTTTGGGGAACCTATGCTTATCAATTCCTGCCATCTCGATTGCGTAATGCTTTGATTACTTTCCAAAGGGTAGTCCTCAAAATATTTTCTGACCCAACCAATGATTGTGTAGAGATCTACATGGATGACTTCACTATATATAGAAATACCTATGAAGAAGCCTTAAAAAATATTGAGAAGGTTTTAATCATGTGTCTAGAAACAAACCTTTCTCTTAGCTATAAGAAGTTTCATATGTTATATACTAATGGAATCATGTTATGCCACCATATATCCCCTACTAGAATCTAGGTAGATCCTACTAAGATAGAGGTCCTTCTAAACATTTCAATTCTTATAACCTAGAAGGATGTCAAAAGATTTCTAGGACTTGCAAGGTATTATCAAATATTTATAGAAAAAATGACTAAGGTAGAAACACCATTATTTCAATTACTCTTGAAATATGTAGAATTCTACTAAAATGATCAATGTCAAACCATGTTCAAAACTTAAAAAAAGAAGCTATCAATCACACTAGCCTTGCAAAGTCCAAATTGGTTCTTACTATTATACACCTCCACTGATTCTTTAGACACAACCATTGGGGTTGTATTCGGATAAAAGGAAGACCAATGACCACATTCAATCTAATATATCAATAAGAAACTCACTCCCATTGAAAATAATGTACTGTAATGGAAAAATAGTTTTTTTGTTGTAGTACATGCTATTAACAATTTTGGTCATCATATTACCAACTATCCTGTAATGTGCATATTTACCAATTTACTATTAGGTACCTCATGAAAATAATTATCACTAATGATAGGATGATTATGTAGCTTCTTTTATTGCAGGAATTTGACATTACCATCATTGACAAACTAGGGAAATAAAATGTGGTTGCTAACTTCCTCTTTAGGCTTAACAACGAAGGGGATGCTATCCTAGTGGAAGATACATTCCTAATGAAAATTTATTTTCTTTATCCACTAATACTCAATTTGTAGATTTCGATAGCTATTAGGCTATAAGGAAGCTTCCACATCACTTATCATCCAAAGAACGGTACAAGTTTTTCCATCAAAGTGCCATGTACTCATGGATCAAAGGGCATCTCTTTTGTATAGGATTGGATCATATTATCTAGTGTATATCGAAGTGGATTAAAGATATGACATTTTTAAGGTATATCATGATGAACCTTGCACATGTCACTTCATAGAAAAGAGGACTACAAACAAAATATTACAAGGAGGGTATTATAGGATGCCAAGAAATATGTCAAAAATTGTAACAAATGTGTCTGTGGGTGGTAGCACAATTTGAAAAAAGCAAGTTGGCAAGCCCTTGAATCTAAGTGATCGGATGTTCAATCCCCATAGACATAGTCTCACCATACGAACTTAAAAAAAAAAAAATTGTGACAAATTTGAAGAATGAGATGACCTATGTATATTGACGAGATTCCTCTTCAAACTCATATTTTGGTGGAGCCATTCAAAATGGGCCATTGATTTTGTAAGGCCAATCACCCCCATCAAGGAAGAAGGTGTACATTCTGTTATTGACAAACTATGTAACTAAGTGGGTTGAGTTGAAGCTTTGTTGAAGGATACAAAAGAATCCATCGCTAACTTACTATATGAAGATTTTTTTTCATTATGGATCCCATAGAGAAATTGTTATTAATCAAGGGACCTAGTTTATTTCTCAACTCATCTGGTCTATTATTCAACAATCCAATATCAAGCATTGAATGTCAACACCATACCATCACATCCAAATGTCCAAATAGAAGTCACTAATAGAGTATTGGAAACTATGTTGAATAAGGAAATTCATCAAAATCAGATATTCGACTACTAAGTTCCCAAAATCTCTATTGGCCTATAGAATCACCTGGACTAGGAACGCCATGAGATTTACTCCCTATGAGATTGTGTATGGGAAACTTGTGGTTCTTCCTACTGAATTTGAAATTAAAACATTAAGAATTTCACTGTGAGTGGACTTGGAGATCTCATAGGCTTGATGAAATCAATGAACTTGATGAGATTTGTCAGGATGCATTACAACAAACTATTCTAGTCCAAAAACAAAGAGCCAAATGGCATGAAAAAATCATCAAGAAGAAAAATTTAAGAGGAGATCGGGCTATCCTGTTTGAATCATGATTAAATATTGTAAGTAGAATTTTTATATTGTTTGGTTGGGGCCATAAAAAATAGAAATTATCTACGATAATGCCTCAATTAATCTTTGTACCATTATCAAAGCAAGGATCTAACTATTGAAAAATTATCATCATTTAAGGCTATACCAACGCCTAACTCTAAGGAAGAATTTAATCAAGATGTCGTATTATGGACTTGGATGTTGTAAGGTGGTTGTTCCACTAGCACTCACAACCTCCTAATATTTCTATTTCCAATTCAATAATGACAAAAAGAGGAAATGGAAAGAAAAAATAATAATAAATATCTGGTGGTGACCTGACTTCTGGCACTGCCAGCCTTGGTGGTATTAGAAAACCACTTGTTGGTTGATGGAAACAAGTTAAAAAAGAAGAGAGAAAAACCTCTAATTCTGAAAACCTATTTTGAGGAGTAGCTAGATAAACCCTTGTTTGAAAATTGGGCCCTTGAGAGGTATGCTTTGGATGAAAAAAAGGAAAAAGAAAGGAAAAAAGGTGAAAAATAAATAAAAATATATTTCATAATAAGAAAACTAATGATAAGCTTTGAATTTTATCTAGTGTCCCCTTCTCAAAATATTTATCTAGTGTCTCCTTCTTAGAGTCAACGTGGAAGTTCCCTTTTCCAATTTCTTTTGAGTGATCCACAAAGAATAACTTTTACATATAAAAAATCACACATGAAGAAAAGAAGGGAGTAGCGATGATGTTGAGATCACATTCTATTTTACAATGGTCCAAGTTTTCTCTAAAAAAATTCTTTTTCTATTTCTCCCTATAAAAAGAAAATACAAAAGATTCAAATGGCAATGTGTATTGCCACAATACCACACATCCCTTTCCTTCCTTAAGCCATGGACCCTACAACTAAGACTTGCATTAACTATATGGCATATGAAACTTTTCATCTTGTTTTTAATTGTTTCCCTTTGATACACATAATTGATCAACAAATTAGTACTAGATTCAAAACCTTACTTCAAATTATAAGGAAATATAATACTAGCCCTCATGTCCACCTCTAAGTGGTGAGCCCTGGTATTGCACCAAGAATGTTGTAACTCCCAAGGGCTCCTCAACTAAAATTATCAACCCAGGTTTCGTACAAACTTAGAGGTGATAATACTATATGCACATCATATCGGATTCCACTTATGCCACCCTCATTCATGACATTATATCAAAAGTGATCAGAGACCATTCCTCCTATTGAATTAAAATCAAATCTTGTTGATGAAGTTACAATTGAAATCTAGTTCTAGCTAGGAAAATGGAAATGCCATTTACTCAACTTGTAGATGCTAATTAATCAATTCATGAAAGGACAAGGGATAATATACTCGTAGAAAGAAAGATATATTATCTTGAAAAATCCATCAAACTACCAAATCTACTTGTAGAAAGGAAGCTATTTTATCTTGCATAATTCATCAAACTACCAATCACAATTGCATGTATCATCTACCTAGTTCACACTTGCTTGAAAATCAGTAGCCTACTTGCATCATACTTGTGATAAAAATAGCTAATTCTACTATGTTTTGCAGTGAAGAAAAGGAATATTTAGAGTGGCCTAGGAGCTTCCCATGATCATCAAATCATAGCTGGGGGTCATTATTGATCTTGACTGAGCTGAAGTTGAAGTGGGGATCAAAATTGGTGAAGGAAAGTGGTGCTACAGGCTTGCTATAGGTGGCTACTATAGGAGGGTCTGTAATGCTACAGGAGGGGTTCCGAGTGGCTTTTGAGGCTGAGAATGATGTCTTGAGGGTATGGAGAGGTGGATGGAGTTTGAAGCAAATGAAGGGAGGTTGGGTTGAGTCCCTAGCCAAAATCAAGACCTCTTATAGGTTTGTCTTTCACTAGGATGAATGTTCACGGTATACTAGGCAAAATGACTTATGGAAATAGAATTTTGGGACATAATTGAAGGTGGAAAGAGAAGATGAAGGAGTCCAAGGTGGAAGTGGTAAAGGTGCACTTCCTTGTAGATCAACACAACCCTGCAATCAATCACATGCATACATCCATTGATCATTAAAAAAATGAGATAAACTATGATGGAAAAGATGATTTGAATTTAAATACTATCTATTTTATGCCATGCCACTAATCTAATCACTAAACTGACTTCTAAGCTACAGAAAGAAAATGTAAAGCACAACGACCAACATTCATCTATTTCGAAGAAATCATAAACATAATATTTTTTGACTGAGTGATTCGAATTGGATTCTTAAGCATTTCCATGATTGTTTCAAATTATATTAGGCTTCAAAATCTTATGAATGACGAGCTTATCAGAGATGACCTCTAGACAATGGCAATTTGTGGCCAGCATGGAACAATGAGGACCCTCAGTGAAAGCGCGCTGACAATTGGCCCATGGAGACTGCGCATGGACGCAAATTAGAAATTAGAAGCCCAGATCCACAAAGGTAGTTTCTACTAATCGCATATTGCAGGGGAAAACTCTCAGTGAAGGAAAGCCCCAAGTGCTCGGTCACAAGGAAAACAGGAAACTGTGCGGAAACCATCAGAAGGCGGGTCCCGCGCCCAAAACCGGTAGGATATCGTGTGCACTTCTAGCAGTAAGCAAGTTTGGCTGAGTTCAGTGTGATGCCACACACCGGGTGACACGTGTCCAATGGATGTGAGAGAAAACCACTTACATTGCGTGAGTAACGGTCGAGCAACTTACCCGCGTGATATAGATGGAGATCGTAGGATCTGGAGGCTCTAGATCAATAATGAAGAATCAACCCGATGGAAGACTGGATTTGATGGGGAAATAGACTGAGGTACATGAGATTTGAGGTCCAACATGATCGATGAGTTGGTAGAAAAACAGTTTCGCGGGAAATCTTGGAGCAATGGAAATAACGACCATTCAAAGAGAACTGACACTTAGTTCATGAGGAAACAGATGGCCACCTCTTTGTGAAGTGTTACACAGTGATAATGACGCAGAGCAGGGGAATTCCAGCAGACAGAGGCAGGCAATCCAGAGAGCCGAGAAGCGGAAATGAACAGTCAGGAAGTAGATTGGATTTAAGCCATGAACAGACAAAGAGTAGGGGAAACAAAAGTAGAGAGAAAGAAGTGAATTACAGAGAACAAAGAAGCTGAGCTGACCTGCAGAGCAAAGGCATCATCGAGCAAACAAAACAGAGAGAGTTCGAGAGTCTGTGAACTCCAGAGAAGGCTTGACAGGTTCAAGAAACTCCTCTGTGTAGACCTGTCAGGTATTGAATACCAAATTGGACTCATACCACTAAGACCAGTCGAGGTCGAAATTCAGTAAGGGGAGTCTGTGTACTCTAGAGATTTGTGGGATCCAAGTACAATCCTACTAATCATTCTCTGTTAAGTGAGACTCAAATTGAGCTCCTTATTGTAAAATCTCTACTTTAAGACACAATAGAAAAGGTTACCACTGAAGGCTAGACCTGGAGACGTAGCCCAGGAGGATTGGGTGAACTCCTTATTAAATTTGTTGTGTTTTGTATTTGCTTACTGTGTTTCTCTTACTATTCCAAGTGCCTATATATTTCACAATATTATCGATCCATTGCTTAAAATAACATATGCACATCCCAGCACATGGGTCTGTAATACCTTCATTAATTAACTGAGATCATTCACGAGTGATTTCAGATCAAGTGGTATCAGAGCTCTGGGTTGTTTAAGGTTAGACAAGCTTATGTTGGATTTTGTTGTTGAATACTAACTAGATCAAAGCTTAAATTAGAAGAAGGAGAGTTGGTAAAAACTAACCCAGAAATTGGAAGAGTCTGTCCTAAGAGGAAAATTTCAGAAGAAAGTCCCTTGGGACTAAACCCCCAATTCATAGGTAGTTTCCTGGCCATGAGGTCCATGGTAGAGGAAATTTACAGGGAGTTTAAGAAAGGTAAAGATGAAGATTCATCACACTCCAAAGAAAAAGGAGAAGAAGAATCTCTCCTCCATGACCACTAAAAAGGCAAAGGGAAAGAAGAAAACTTTCTCACACCTCCTAATAGCCCTAAACATAAAAATAAGACATCTTTGATTAAATTAGATGTTAAATTTGATTTACCAATATATGATGGATAGTTGAATGAAAAGAAGTTGGATAATTGGATCAGAAAAATTGATGTTTATCGCAAAGTGCAGAGTATCGACTTAGACAAGAGTAAGATTCAATTGGCTAGTCTACGCCTCGGAGGCACTGCCTTGGTATGGTGGGAAGGCAAGATGCAAGCTGACATGAAGAAACATGGTAAGATTCTTTCTGTCCAAAGTGAATTTGTTTCTGCAATAAAAAAGCATTTCTATCCACTAGCTTACATTCAGCAAGCCATGATGAGCTGGCAAACTCTCCGCCAATTGAAATGGCAAAGTGTACAAGGTTACACCCAAGAATTTAGGAAAAGAGCTTTGATTCTAGGAATTTCATTAGACTCACTTGAGACTCTGTTGAAGTACATAGGTGGTCTATACAGCTACATGAGGCACACTATCCTCATGTTTAATCCCACTAGTATAGATGAGGTATTTGTTCAAGCTACACATCTAGAAGCTAGAGGAAAGAATGGGAACCCAGAAGTTGGAGGATCATCCAAGCCCATTGCAAGCAAGAATAAGGAGAAAACAAAACAAAAATGGAAAGAGAGGAAGGCCAACACTGCACAGAAAAGTAAGTCTTCATGCACTCACTGTAAGAAGGATGGGCATGATGATGAGCACTGTTGGATTCTTCATCCGGAGCTAAGACCTAAGAAGTTCGAGGGCAAGAAGAAGAAGAATGCTGCAACTATTCAGAAAGATTTAGGGTCAGACTCAGAGGATGAAACAACAATTGCAACCACATGTATAAAAGGTAAAGATTCTTAAGCATCTACTAGTAATTATGTGCAATCTATTAATGATGAAGAAAATGAGAGAAAAAGGCATGAGCTTTTCCATATTCGAGTTATTTCCAAGCATCAAAAGATTGATACTTTGTTTGATAGTGGCTCACAAGTAAATTTAATTTCTGAAGCAATTGTAAAGAAGTTGGGATTACTGACTACACCTCACGAGAAACCATACCCATTAGGTTGGTTAACTGATAAAGCACAACTACAAGTGACTAGACAATGTAAACTTAAGTTTTATTTTGGGTCAACATTTGTAGATGAGGTTGAGTTAGATATAGTTCCTCTGGATTATGTGGAATTGTTTTAGGAAGTCCTTACTTGTATGATAGAAAAGTTATTTTATATAGAGCTGAGAACAAGTATCTACTCATTAAAGATGGAAACGAATACTTTGTAAGAGCTCATAAGATCAAGAATAATTATACTCTCATAAACTCAGGGCAGATGAAACGAATTGTAAATTCATGCAAACAATTTTTACTGATGGTTGTAAAGGAAAAGAAACCTAATAAAACCAATGTATTTGAGGGTTGTGCTGCTAAATAGAAATCTGATTTAGAAAAAGTTGTTTCAGAATATGATATCTTGTTTCAGGAACCTAAAGGTCTGCCACCCAAAAAGGAAATAGTTCATGATATTATTTTGCAGCAAGATGCTCCATTGCTTAACAATGGAATGTACAGGTTGTTCGCTTTAGAGAATGCAGAAATCAAGAAGCAAGTGCAGGAGTTGCTTGAGAATGGGTTCATCAGACCTAGCACATCACCATGTGGGCCTCCAATCATTTTAGTAAGAAAGAAAGATGGTTCATGGAGAACGTGCATTGATTACCAAGCACTGAATAAGATAACAATAAAAATCGTTATCCCCTTCCTCGCATAGATGATCTATTAGATCAATTGAAAGAAGCTGTTTATTTTTCCAAGTTAGACTTGCATAGTGTATATCATCAGGTCAGAGTTGTAGAACAAGATGCATGGAAGACTGCTTTCAAAACAAAGCAGAGATTGTATGAGTGGCTGGTTATGCCTTTTAGCATAACTAATGCTCCTGCTACTTTCATGAGAATAATGAATGATGTACTCAGACCTTTTCTTGATGATTTTGTTATTGTATATCTGGATGGCATTCTTATATTTAGAAAAACGTGGGAAGAACATTTAAAGCATGTTAAGTAGACACTAGATGTTTTGAAAAGAGAAAAACTTTATGTTAAACTCTCAAAATGTGAATTTGGCAAAACATCTTTGAATTATTTGGGTCATATAGTAGGGGGTGGTGAGTTGAAGATAGATCCCTCTAAATTTGCAGTCATTGTAAACTGGCCTAAACCCAAATCTGTTACAGAAGTCAGAAGCTTCTTAGTAGAAGCACAATATTGGAGAAAGTTTATTTTTAACTTTTCCTTAATTGCAGCTCCCTTACATGCTTTAACAGGATTGAACAAGTTGTTTCAGTGGGGAGGCAAACAACAGAAAGCCTTCGACACCTTGAAAGAAAAGATTAGTACAACACTAGTACTAACACTGCCTGATCTTCAAAGACCATTTGAGATCCAAACGGATGCCAGTGACTATGCCATGGGAGCAGTGTTGATACAACACGTAAACCCATATGTTATCATTCCGAGACATTTAATTTTGCAGTAGTTAACTATCCCACATATGATAAAGAATTGTATGCATTAGTACAGTGTGTGAAAAAGTGGAAACATTACTTAATGGGCAAAGAGACAGTTATACATACTGATCATCAACCACTTCAATATCTACACTCCCAAACTAACTTGCAGCAATCAAGACACTGTAGATGGATGGGTTTTCTACAAAAGTTTCATTTAGTCATCAGATATAAAAAGGGCATACACAATAAATTTGCAGATATGTTATCTAGACCAATTATGAATGCATCCACTATACTTAAGCATAATTCAATATTGCATGAGAGCTACATTGAACAATATAATCAAGATATAGATTTTAAAGATGTATATGCAACTATAAGTCAAGGAAAACGAGTAGAAGAATTGGATTATCATGTTAAGGACCAACTCTTGTATCATTGTGGGGAGCTATGCATTCCACAAATTGAAAGAGTAAAGATAATCCGAGAAGCACACACTTCTCTAATATCAGGTCACTTTAGGGTAAGTAAAATGGTTGCACAACTGCAAAGATTTTGTTATTGGCCAAAAATGAATGAGACAGTTTCTAGATATGTAAGAGGGTGTACCATGTGTGTTAAAAGCAATCCCAACAGTATAAAACTAGGCTTCTACACTCCATGACCAGTTCCTTCTCATCCTTGGGAAAGTATTTCCATGGACTTTGTTGGAGGACTGCCTAAATCTAGGAAAGGTCATGACTATTTAGATGTTGTTGTGGATAGGTTCAGCAAAATGTGTATTTTGATACCTTGTAATAAATAGATTACAGCTGAACAAATTTCAAAGTTGTTCTTTCAATGTGTATGGGTTCATTTTGGATTACCCACTTCCATTGTATCTGATCGAGACACCCAGTTTGTTGGGAAGTTTTGGTCAAGTTTGTGGGAACTGATGGACACCAAACTGAAGAAAAGCACAACCTTTCATCCACAGACAGATGGCCAAACAGAAGTAGTCAACATGACAGTGATCTAGTTGCTCAGAGGCTATTACAACAAGCATCCCAAACTTTGGGATGAACATTTGTGTTATGTGCAACATGCTTACAACCGAGCAAAACATTCTTCTACACAGAGATATCCTTTTGAGACCTGTTTTGGTTTCACACCAAGGTCTCCCTTGGATTTTTTCTTTGGTAAAGACATAGCAGTTGATGGACACAGTGATGTGGACAAGGCAACCAAGTTCATTGAACAAATCCAAGAGATTCACCAGGCAATACAGGAACATCTGGAAAAGAGCCAAGCGAAATACAAGGCAAGGCATGACAAGCATCGGATGGAGCATAGTTTCCAAGTTGGTGATGAAGTTTGGCTATATATCATCAAAGACAGAATGCAAGTTTAAGGTAAAAAGCTAAAGCCAATAAGGTATGGACCTTTTTAGGATACTTGAGAAAATTGGTGAGAATGCTTTTTGCCTTGATTTACCAGCTTACATGCACATCTACTCAGTCATTAATGCAGACAGCTTGAGACTATTTGAACCTTCATTAATTTAAGATCTCGAAGAGCAGAGTCAATTGCCTTCTATTGATGATATGTTACTTGAATATCTCAATGAATTACAGGAAGACACAATTCTGGACAGGAAGGAGAGGACGGCACGTAAGGGAGATGTTGAGTACCTCAGGATTGGATTCAAGAATTCAAAGCCAAGAAGTGCAAAATGGATAGACATTGGACAAGCGAGACAGCTATACCCTCACTTAGTCAATGCTTGAAAACCAACTTTTGGTGGTCCAAAAGCTTTTTCAGTGGGAAGGCCGTGATCCGGTTTGGATCCTTAAACATTTCCATGATTGTTTCAAATTATGTCAGGCTTCGAAATCTTATGAATGACAAGCTTATCAGAGATGACCTTTGGACAATGGAAATTTGTGGCCAACACGGAACAACGAGGACCCTCGATCAAAGCGCGCTGACCGTTGGCCCATGGAGACTGCGCATGGATGCAAATTGGCAATCGGAAGCCCAAATCCAAAAATAGAGGCAGTTTCTGATACACGATTAGTACAAAGCGCAAAGTGATAATCAAATATCACAGGGCAAAACTCTCAGTGAAGGAAAGCCCCGAGCGCTCAGTCACGAGGAAAACAGGAAACCGTGTGGAAACCATTAGAAGGCGGGTCCCACGCCCAAAACCGGCAGGATATCGTGTGCACTTCGAGCGGTAAGTGGGTTTGGCCGAGTTCAGCGTGATGCCACACACTAGGTGACACACGTCCAACAGATGTGAGAGAAAACTGCTTACATCACGTGAGTAACAATCGAGCAACTTACTCGCACGATATAGACGGAGACTGTAGGATTTGGAGGCTCCAGATCAACGGCAGAGAATCGACCCGATGGAAGACCGGATTTAACGGGGAAATAGACTAAGCTACATGAGATTTGAGGTTCGACATGACCGATGAGTTGGTAGAGGAACAATTTCGTGGGCAATCTTGGAGCAACGGAAATAATGACCGTTCAAAGAGAACTGACACTCAGTTTGTTATGAAACCAGCTCACAAAAAGATATAAAAGATAGTTGAACGCCTTAGAATTCAACCTCTTCTGGGGGCAACCTCCTTTACATTACACAAATGAATAATTCTTGGATGATACAAATGACAAGACCTCCTTCCTATTTATAGGAGTCTAAGGGGTCATAATATAATTAGAGTTGACATAACAATAATAATGTAAGGGCACAATAATAACAATAGTGGGCTTCTATGGGGCATAATAGTAACAATATGGGGACTACATGGGTACAAAAATATAATAAGGGAGTTGTACTAATAACAATAAGGGGTTACACTAGTAGTATAGGGGTCTAACATGCCCCTCTCCTTCAAAAAGTGTTGTCCTCAATGCTTGAGTAGTTCTTGATGCTTCTGTAGAGGATTCTTGTCCTTCCATGTGGAATCTTTAGCAGGTAAGTTCTTCCACTTGATGAGATACTCTGAAATCGATCGATTTCATAGCTATCGGGTTCTTGATTCTGTGACTGCTCTAGGTTCCAATATGATTTTTCCTTCCTCTTCAAGTTCTGGCAATATTGTTTGAATTGGAATCTTCTGCAACTTTTGAATGAGTGGCCACACTTCTTTGTCCTTCTTCCATTCATCCCTTGCTTCATTTATCCAATTTGGTTGGATAATAGAAATAGCACAAAACAATGCCTCCACATCCTCATCCTTTCTTGAGAGTGCATCTGCAACAAAATTTTTCTTCCATTTTCTATAGATGATGTCAAAATCATAACCCAACATATTTGTGACCCATTTTTTATGTTCTTCTAAAGATAATATTTGTTCTAAAAAGTATTTAAGACTATCATGATCCATTTTTACCTTGAAGTTTCTTCCCATTGGGTAAGGTCGCCATTTCTTAAGTGCATGTAGTATTGCTAACATTTCCTTCTCATAAATAGCTTGCTTGGGATGTAGCCATAAAAATACCCAATCACCTACATCAAAACATTTTTCATTGCGATGTTGATCTACCTATTGTTTCATTCGATTCTGCACCAAAGTGGCATTATCCTTTAAAAGTTGGAGAACTTGTTGTTGATACTCGATGTAATCTTTCACTACTTGAACCTTTTTCTTCTTGATATGTCCTTCTATCTTTAGAGTTTGAGGAGTGGTAATTTCTTCCAAGGCTTTACAAGATATGGTTGGATTCATTTCTTGATGCTCGATGTGATCTTTCAATTTTTGAACATTTTTCTTCTTGATATGTCCTTCTATCTTGATAGTTTGAGGAGTGGTAATTTCTTCCAATGCATTACAAGATATGGTTGGATTGATTTCTTGAGACTCAATGTGATATTTCAATTCTTGAACATTTTTCTTCTTGATATGTCCTTCTATATTGATAGTTTGAGGAGTGTTAATTCCGTCCAGTGCATTACAAGATATGGTCAGATTCATTTCTTCTTTCTTAATGTGATATTTCACTTCTTGAACCTTTTTCTTCTTGATATGTCCTTCTATCTTAAGAGTTTGAGGAGTAGTAATTCTTTCCAATTCCTTACAAGATATGGTTGGATTCATTTCTTCTTTATCTGGGGTTGGTTCCTAGTGTATATATTCTTCTTTTGACGTTTCTTGATCCTCTTCTTCCTCCTCTCCACAATCAATGTAAAATAATTTCTTCTCAGCACACTTATGACCTTTAATGTATTTGTTATCACAATTGTAACAAAGCCCCTTTTCTCTTTTTTCTTTCATTTGTTGTGGTGTAACCCTTGTAGGTTGTGGAAGGCTAGGAGAAACAACACTTCCATCTTTATAGTTGTGAGGGGTAGACTTCCTTGTTGGCATAATTTTTCTTTCCACTTTGTAACAAAGCCCTTTTTCTCCTTTTTCTTCCAATTGTTGTGGTGTTACTCTAAAGAAGGTGTTTCTCTTTGTATCCTCACAATGTGCTATCATTTCCTCCGTGAAAGTTGATGATGTAACAAGTTGTCTACGAGAACAAAGCCCTCTATACCATAAAAATTGATCTGGATCTAAATATGAAGATGCAATACATACCTTTTGTAACAGTGGTACACCATGTAGATCAAAATATTGCTCCATTTCTAGTATCCAATTTACCGGATCCTTGCCATCAAACTCCCTCATATCGCATTTTATTGATTTTAGGAGCTCGATCTTGAAACGACTGTAACTATGTAATTTAGGATCTTTAAGTTCTAAAATTGCAATCTGTAGTAGCCCTCTGTGTCCTCTTTGCAATGCCACCAGTGTGATCGAATTTAGATTCTCCAAGAAAGCGCTATGCACAATCCCAAGATGACCTGATTATAGAACTTTTCAGAAGAGAAAACTTGTATGAAGTGCCACGTGTCACTGTTTTGACCTTCGGATCTAAATAATATGCACATGAAACTACAGTCCATCCTATTTCTGTAATTTCTTATGAAATTTCAATCTGATGCTCAAAAAAAAAGTTATGACGATTTTCCTAAGGTGACCTGTTTGGAATGTAATTTGGGGGTCTACAAAAACCCTGATTTCCTCAGACTATATCTCCACAAATATAGTGAGATAGGATTTGAAATTTGGAGCCGAGGTTCAGATCAATTTTGTCTCAAATGGGTTTTTTTTTGAGCTTCTGAACTTTTTAGTGAATGAGTTATAGAGAAAATACCACGATGGCTTGTTTTAGCTTAGATTATGGAGATAGCAAAAAGCCTAACTTCCTCAGATAACATCTCCGAAAATGTAGGGAGAAAAGCTCTGAAATTCATACCCGAGGTTCATCGTGATGTCATCTCAAATGGGTTTTATTTTTCACTTCTAAAACATCATAGAAAAGAAGTTATAGAGAAAATTCCACGATGACCTATTTGGAGTAGCAAAACCCTAGAATCCAAAGCTCTGATACCAAATGTTATGAAAACAGCTCACAAAAAGATAGAAAAGATACTTGAATACCCTAGAATTCAGCCTCTTCGAGGGGGAAACGAACAATTCTTGGATGATACAAATGACAAGACCTCCTTCATATACATAGGAGTCTAAGGGGTCATAATATAATCATAGCCGACATAACAATAATAATGTAAGGGCACAATAATAACAATAGTGGGCTTCTATGGGGCATAGTAGTAACAATATGGGGACTACATGGGTACAACAATATAATAAGGGGGTTTTACTAATAACAATAAGGGGTTACACTAGTAGTATAGGGGCCTAACACAGTTCGTGAGGAAATAGGTGGCCACCTCTTTGTGAAGTGTTACATAGCGATGATGACACAGAGCAAGGGAATTCCAACGGATAGAGGTAGGCGATCCAGAGAGCTGGGAAGCGGAAACAAACAGTCAGGGAGTAAATTGGCTTTAAGCCACGAATAGACAAAGAGTAGGGGAAACAAAAGTAGAGAGAAAGAAGTGAATTGCAAAGAACATAGAAGCTGAGTTGACCTGCATAGCAAAGGCAACATCAAGCAGACAGAACAGAGAGAGTCTGAGAGTATGTGAACTCCAGAGAAGGCTTGAGAGGTTCAGGCAACTCCTCTATGTAGACCTGTCAGGTATTGAGTACCAAATTGGACTCATACCACTGAGACCAGTCGAGGTCGAGATTCAGTAAGGGGAGTCTGTGTACTCTAGAGACTTGGGGGATCCAAGTACAATCCTACTGATCATTCTTTGTTAAGTGAGACTCAAATTGAGCTCCTTATTGTAAAATCTCTACTTTAAGACACAATAGAAAGGGCCACCACTAAAGGCTGGACCCGGAGACGTAGCCTAGGAGGATTGGGTGAACTCCTTATTAAATTTGTTGTGTTTTGTATTTGCTTACTGTGTTTCTCTTACTATTCCAAGTGCCTGTGTATTTCACAATCTTATCGATCTGTTGCTTAAAATAACATAGGCACACCCTAGCACATGGGTCTATAATACCTTCATTAATTAACTGAGATCATTCACGAGTGATTTCAGATCACTGAGTTTGTGATTCCTTCCACTCATTCTCCCACAAGAGAGGTGATGTAGAGGCTACAACCACAAGTTTTTATAGCTTAATCGCTACTGAAATGAATAAATTATGAACTACTTGGAATCAAGAAGAAACATAAGTACAAAAAGAGGGACCAAAGCCTCTAAGTTGGGCCCAAACCCATGTGTCTCAGCCCTCTAAAACTAACTCAGATGCAACCTAAAATCCAACTTCTCATTATCAAAAAGTAAATGTCTGATACATTACATAAAAGTTCAAAGTGACAATGTCAAGCTTCAAGCTCAATAGCCATACCTAGCTCAACAAAATTTTCTAATCCTAATGAGATTTTCTTCTTGTTTATTTATACAAAAGGGTAGTTGATAGCATCTCCCTTGAAAGCAGGAGTGATTCCCTCCTTGATCTCAGAAATGGTGGATCTTGTCCCTCTTGAGCTTCACTTGGACTAGGAGTCACTCAGCTGCCAATGAATTCGAAATTGCGAGAGAGGATGTTATGATCCCAAGCTGAGTTATGGATTTAAAGAGGTGGAAAAACCCCCTAGATTCTCTCCTAGTTGTCTCCATCAAGACCTTGCACAGTAATTTCCTCAAAAATGCTTATTTTTCCTGTAATTAAACCACATTAGGCAACATACTCTGAAAAACACCTTTTACTCCTCTTACTAAGCATAATATAACAAAAAATGTGAATTAATGTGAGAGAATGAAAGTTTTAAGGCTAGAGGATGGCATAATGATCTTCAAAATATACATATTTATGGGACTCATCATTACCCCCCTGTTAAAGGTGTTTCTCATCCTATGAGCAACTTAGTCATCCATGTGAAGCTCTTTCATGGCCTTGGTGGCTTCCATGACATCCCAAGGCTCCTCAGATGGTGTTCCCTCTTGTGGGTAAAAACATGCATTCCTTTTTATCTCTGTCCACTCCCTCTGCTCTTTTTCTTCATCTCTTCCTTCTTGTAAGCCTAGCAGCAAGGGTGGAATTAGTTTTGAGTCCTATCCATTTGATTTTCATTCTTTGCATGATTCTCTTGTATAATGGTGTTCTCTCCAAGGAATTCCTTAGCCTTTCAGGAGAGTGATATTCTCTAATTTTTAGAATGTGGGGTAAGGCATGCCATCTTCTCTAGCAGGATTGTAGAATTTCTATTCCCAACATTCTAAATGTGTCTTCAAAGTGTAGAATGGATTTCTCATGGGTAGCAATGTATTTGGGTGCTAAAGCAACGTCATTGGAGATGAGGCTATTATTTCTAATGACAACCTTAGGTATCACTATCTCTGCTCTGATATACAAGGGTTCCTTCTCCTCCTTTTCCCTTACCTTTTTCACCTCCTCAGCTCTTGTATCCTCATGAGTCATCCAAGATGCTAAATCCATCAATTACTTGTCCCCGAATATTGAATTGGGATCCAAAAATTTAGATTTGTCAAAGTGAGATTGTGCATATGGAATTCAACTAATTTTTCCTTATTTTCCATATTAGTTTGGTTGCAAAAATCAATAAACTACCTGTAGTCTTGAAAAGACAGAGATCCATATTGTGCTAGGTTTTTGATTTAGAACTGCATCCACTATTCTTTGAGGAAGAGAGCATAAGAATTTGAAGGCTTCTTGCATTGCAGGGATTCTATAGAAAGACTTAACATGGTGGAAAGTTGTGTTTGTTTCTCCCTACGCCTCTCTCTTAACCTTGTGTTTTATGCCTCTAGCTGCACCTTCATAATAGACTCCCCCAGTCTCAAATCACATATCTCCTTACCCATTTCAATGACTTTCTCCTCCATGAGTCCCACATCTTCCACATTCTTTGATTTGGAAATTTTCATCCACCTATGGGTTCTACGTCTCTCTATCTCCAACTCATAGAGGAGTGGGATTCAATTTTTTTTAGGGATAATCCTTTCTCCAATAAATTTGTATTAGGACCCCAAGCTAGGTTGTGGGTCAGGATCTTGGATCTCTTGTAGGTATTTCTCAATTGGATTTGAGGTGGTGGCTTCCTTTTGTAGCTCTTTATTATGCTCATGTAGCTTCCCCTATTCTTCCTATAGCAGACTCTGCCCCTCCTGTGGAAAACTGTGTCTCTCCTGTAGCAAACCATGACCCTCCTTTAGCTTCTATTTTTATATTTTCTCAGAGGCAGATTGTGTCCTTGGCTTCTTGAAGGTGACTGACCTAGGGGTGGGCCTACTCACAGATGCTATAGGTGTCTTGGTTTTGGTTTTAGGAGGAGTGACCTCCTCAATCTTTCCTTCATTGGGTCTTATTTCTTCCTTTTTACCTGGTGACTCATCAATAATGATAGGAACATTTGTAGGAGTTTGTGGGTTCCCTTGTCTAATTCTGGTGCTCTTCCTAGTTCTGAAATACATGGAACCTTGTCTTGATTGCTTCCCCTTGGGATTGACAGGAGTGCCCTGTAATAGCCCTCGTCAAAATTCCATGTAAAAGTTAATAAAGACAAAAATAAGACCAAGTTCATGGGACACTTATTCCAAGATGAACGTTGGGAAAAACATCCTAATGGGTGTTCATTTAAGTTATTATGGATAAAGGAATTTGGAAAAGGAAATGAAAAATGCTTTGGAAAGGAAACATGGCAGTTTTGGCACATTTATTTATGAAAATAAAGGAAATTAGAAAATGAAGATGTAGAATTTTTCTACAAATCAGCTAGCTCTGATACCATGTAGAAATTCCCATTGTAGATCACCTAATAATGCAATATACTAAAGAAAAATACTAGATCTACTTCTACAATCAAACTTTGCGGAAGCTTAATCAATTTGAGCAAGATCAAATAGAACACATATAACACATGAAGAAATCAATCATACATAACACAGAAGAAATAACTAGGGGAAAGCCTTAGCCTAAAACCCCAACTCTGTATTATCATACAAGTGGAAATATAGTCTGGATTACAAAAAGAACAAGCTCACAAGCTATCTTTCTCTCTCTTCAATCCCTCTGCTACTCATAGACAGTTAAAGGCCTCTCTCAAACCTTCTCATATACCCTCCAAGCCTCCTACTTCTTTGCACAATTTTCCTTGAGGTCCAGTGCAGCCACTTGTGTGAATTGGCCTCTTCACACACTCACTAATCTTTGATCTAACTGCACAATCCTGAAGGAGACAAATCCTCATCATGGATGAGATTTCTTTATAGGAAAAATATTCATCCAACTGATAGTACATTGTCCCTTCTCTAATCTCCACTGTGTCTTTTTCTGAACTGACATGCATGAGTTATTCATGAGAGAATCTTCAATTATATGAAGTGCAACAGTTATATGCAAGCATGCATTAACTAACTGAACTTACTTAATTTAAACAAATTGTTTAAATCAAATATAACTTGACTTGACTCAGTTAACTGAGCCAACTAATTACTACTCAATATAGAACTGATCCTTATCTCTTTAACTGAAGGATAAATTCCTCAATTAGGGGATAAACTGTTGCATGTCCTCACATAGACTTCATGTTTGATTTTCCACAACTAATTAACTCATGGAGAATTAATTTATTTATTTTCAAACAGCTATTAAGTTCAAATTTGAATTTTACTTCCTATTTTTAGTCCAGGGACTGACTAAAATAGGAATCCATCCTGAACTGCTAAAAATAAAATGCTATTTTTATCACTTCTATTTTTCATTCCCTGTTGCCTAATCCAGCACTCGTATCCAAACTGCTATTTTTAGTAGTGCTATTTTTAGCACTTCTATTTTTAACGTTTCTTGTTGCCATTTTTAACACTCCCTCTCAACAAGAAAGGCTTCCTCTCGAACCTGATCCTGTACCTTCGAATGTTCTGCATGCAACACTTCTACCAAGTGTGGTTGCTCCAACAACTCTCGGAACAAAAAACTCCCAATTGACCTCTATGTTGGGCTAGAAACATACTCTGATGCTGAAGCTCTACCTGCTACTGACAAGTGCTCCCTCTTTGACCTCTACACTACTGCAACATCTCCATGCATCTCACACTGTTGCACACCTCTCTGTGCCATCTTGCACTGGTGCAACACACTTGTGCCTCTCGCATTGCTGCAACCTGCTAGCTCTGCGCTGTCTTGGGATTCCTGCACTGTAGCTCTTTCTGTCGCTCCATCTGCATCTATCTCTACCCACTTAGTCTGTCTTGCTACTCCTCATTGGGGCTCCTGTAGAAAAGTCGAATCAAAGAGGTTGGGTACCTCAAGGATCATGCCCCTCCTCCTTGGGACGATCACTCCACATCGCCCCACCTCCTACCTGGAGGTATGGTTGCATGTGATCCCTCTGCCCACCTGGCTCAAATTTTCCCCCTACTAGAGGTCTCTACTCGATCTCCTCTCAACTTCTCTAGTTGTGGTTGCTCCACAACCTCCTGAAGCTGCTTCACCAATTGTGGCTCCTCCACAATTCTCTGAGACTTTTTTTGACGCTACATGTTGAGAGGTAATTTACTCTCCCTCTTAACCACCATGTATCTAACCTTTGCCTTTCTCCTCAAGGCTTTGCATGCATCTTGTACCTCAAGTGCATACAAGTTCTTGACTAGCATACCAATCTGTTTCCACTTTCTTGCCATCACAATTTTTTTTGGAAAAGGAGCTGATTTTAAATCAACGATATCTCCCTCATCCAAACTCCGATTCAGCCAATTTCTCTTTTGAATTTGGGTCTTTTTCTGCAAGGAATCCAAATATGCTATTTGTTTTTGAAAATTTTGTACAGAATTGTTCATATCTGCTATGAAAACTCTTGCCCCAAAACTCAAAAATTTGAAATCTCCTCTCAGTATACAGTTCTCTCCTTTGATCACCCTTTCTCTGAAACCATGTAGAATTTTTCTACAAATCAGCTAGCTTTGATACCATGTAGAAATTCCCACTGTAGATCACCTGATAATGCAATATACTAAAGCAAAATACTAGATCTACTTCTATAATCAAACTTTGCGGAAGCTTAATCAATTTGAGCAAGATCAAATAGAACACATATAACAGATGAAGAAATCAATCACACATAACACAGAAGAAATAACCAAGGGAAAGACTCAGTCTAAAACCCCAACCCTGTATTATCATACAAGTGGAAATATAGTCTGGATTACAAAAAGAATCAACTCACAAGCTATCCTACTCTCTCTGCAATCCCTCTGCTTCTCATAGATAGTCAAAGGCCTCTCTCAAACCTTCTCCTCTGCCCTCCAAGCCTCCTATTTCTTTGCGCAATTTTCCTTGGGGTCCAGTGCATCCATTTGTGTGAATTGGCCTCCTCACACACTCACTAACCTGTGATCTAACTGCACAATCCTGATGGACATAAATCCTCATCATGGATGAGTTTCCTTTATAGGAAAAATATTCATCCAGTTGATAGTACATTGTCCCTTCTCTGATCTCAACTAGGTCTTTGTCTAAACTGACATGCATGAGTTATTCATGAGAGAATCTTCTGTTATTTGAAGTGCAACAGTTATATGCAAGCATGCATTAACTAACTGAAATTACTTACTTTAAACAAATTGTTTAAATCAAATATAACTTGACTTGACTCAGTTAACTGAGCCATCTAATTACTACTCAATATATAACTCATCCTTATCTCTTTAACTGAAGGATAAATTCCTCAATTAATGGATAAACTATTGCATGTCCTCACATAGACTTCATGTTTGATTTTTCACAACTAATTAACTCATGGAGAATTAATTAATTTATTTTCAAATAGCTGTTAAGTTCAAATTCGAATTTTACTTCCTATTTTTAGTCCAGGGATTGACTAAAATAGGAGTCCATCCCGAACTGCTAAAAATAGAATGTTACTTTTAGGACTTCCATTTTTCATTCCCTGTTGCCCAATCCAACACTAGTATCCAAACTACTATTTTTAATAGTGATATTTTTAGCACTTCTATTTTTAGTGTTTCTTGTTGCCGTTTTCAATAGAAGAAAATAGAGGCCTCATTGATAAAAGGCTTCTGAGGATTAGTTGGAAATATTTTTCTCAGGCTTGGTCAGTGTAACCTTTTGTCAGTTCAATTTTGTAGCTCTCTCATTATTCTCTCTCTCTCTCTGTCACTCTTGGACACCTAGAGTTTTCTTGGATCATTTCAGCATTGGATCCAGAAAGGCAAAGGAGGCAAAGAGGAAGTAGATATCGAGCAAGGAAGAGCAGGATCAAGCATCTACAATAAGATTCTTTGTAGGTATCAATTTTCATGTGTGGTTTCCTTGCTATGTTTGGCATGCATGGTGTTGCATGTGTGTTCTTGGTTCTCTTTCTATCTTTGGCATGGGCTTTTCTAGGCGTGACAATGGTTTTCAACCTAGCCTTGCCATTTCCAGATTTGTGATGGGTTTTAATGTTTTGGTTGAGATGGATTTCCGGATGGATTCAAAGTTGAGTGAGGTGGATCTCTGAATAAAATAACACATGGCCTAGTAACCCCTGAACCAGACTATGGGTTGTGGTAAAGACGGATTTTGTGTTGCCTCGGTGGGTCTAGGAATCCTCGACTAGTTAATGGCGGGATATACAATAAATCCTAGAGGTGGGTGCTCTCCATCAGGTCTAGTAATCCTGGGATGGGATATACGATAAATCTTGGAGAGTGGAATCTTGGTTAGGGCCTAGTGACCCGATGTGGATTGTGGTAAATCCTAGAGACTAGGAGACAAGAAAATTCCTCATGGTGTAGGTGGAGAAATATGGTGGCATCCATGCTTGTTTTGGCCTAGTGATCTACTGGAGATCATGGTAAAGCATTTTATTACATGTTTATTGTTTTGGTCTAGTGATCTGGTGTCGATTGAAGTAAAGCCTATTTCTATTGATGAGGGTGAGGTGGTGTAGCCTCAGGAAGCCCTGATTGAGTTTGGTTTTATGTACCAAATTCATTCTTGGAATATGGCAGGAGGGTGATTGGCTGAAAGAAATATTTGGTTCAGCGAATCTATGGTCAAGTGGTTTGTGGAAGTCCCAAACTTGGTTAGCCTTTGAATCATTAATATGAGGTTATTTATCCGTTTTATTTCATGAATATTATAATGGATCATACGTGGATTATATGGTTGTTGTTTCCTTGGTATTTATGTTGTTATTATGCTAGTTATGAACATGTATTATGATAGTGGCTATGTGTGGATCTCATCATGTTTTTACTTGTAAATGAATGAATAATGTATCTATGGCCTAATAGATGATAATGTCACTAATGTAATAAGGAAACAATGCCTCATTAGAGAATCTCAGATAAGTATGAGACCCCTATGCTCAAATATGTTGTTAAGACCTGTAGATTTCATTTTTGTGATATGTTTAACAAAATTTCTGTCATGGCTAGTAGGGGTCTGTTATCACAAAACCTAGCCCTGATAGGTTGCTGATCAGGAAGAATTTGAGTAACTATTTCAAACCAAACTTTTGGCTGAGGCTTAGCCTCCTCAACCTGAGAGGGCTCTCTCACAGGGTTAATGATTTTACTTTAAAGATTAGATGGCTAACTCTATGGAAAATTTGAACAACAATGTATACATGGTTGAAATATCAATTAACAAACTTCCATTGAGCTATGGAGTCAAAGTGTGTTTCAGTACAATAGTAAGATCAATTTCACATGGAAGTCAGGGCATAGAGGGTTTTAACATAAAAGAAAAACAAAGATATAATGTAAGGAACACAACCTACAAACACATGAAGGAAGTTAGAGCATCATCAAATGAATTCTAGGTAACATGTGTCTATACCACTGCAAGTAAGTATATGAAGGAAGCCATGAGGAAAATCAAACATTGAAACCCTTTTTGAATCCTGAGTAGTGAAAGCAACTCTTTATATTAACCTGAAAACATACAGTCACATATAATAGCACAATGTGCTTGTTTCTTTGAAAATTGCCAACCCTGGTACATTAGATCTTCTCCCATATATAGGGTTCATTACATGACTTAGATTCCTTCCTCCAGCATGAGGTGAATTCGAATTCCTCCTAATTTGACACCTATTGACACTTAAAACCAACTATTTAATATAACTAACTGTTAACTAGTAGTTCTAGAGACCAAATACAACTAGGAGTGTAACTCCTTATTATGATTACAACAACCTTATCTAAACATTTAAAGCATTCTTTGACAACTACAACCTCATGAAGTCGAATTTGATGAAGCCTCCCACGTTGTCACCTGACTGCTGATGACAAACCCTAGAAATTAGGGAACATGTTTCCCTGTTTTTAGGTTTAGGATCTTTGAAAATTAGCACGTGGGACAGAGCCTTTATCTTCTCATCCATGACATATTTTATGAAATTGAAGGAGGTTTTTTTATAGTCCATGCTGTCTAGAACAAAAACCTCTCTTGGTTTTTTAAAACACTTCTCCAGCTGTCCAGAATCTGTCCTTGAAAAACACGTGTAAAACAGGAAAAATCTGTTCTTTGAAATTAGGGTTTCAAAGAAAGCTTAGTATCTCCCAACTGATAACACTTGTGAAGAAAGTGAGATAGGTTGTTGTAGCTGGAGAGTTGATGAAGAGAAATCTCCTTCATAATTCCAAAATACCTTTTCCTGTGACCATAAACTGATCTTGAAAAAGACTGCTAAAACTAGAAGACAAAGCTTGACTTTCAGCAGTTTTGTAGCGCAAGTTTAACCATAAATTCCTCCCACCTCAGAAACATCTTTCAGTTTCTTCAAATTTGTTTTGAGAACTCAATTTTGAACACTGAAAGAGGATTTTCTCATCTGCTTAGGAAACCTTCTGGAAGTTGACTAGTAAAAGCAGAAAACATAGTCTTTTATGCTGAAACAGACTTTTTCAGGGGTTTCGTAGCGTGCTACGAAAACTCCTAGTTCAGTGAAAATTCTAGGTTTTGCACTACAAAAACTCCTAGGTAGTTTTGTAGTGCATGAAAACCTTGACACAAGTTTGACACATGGAAATTATGTGTGATGTGGGACCAGTGATGGGCAAGAACGGAGTGTTGACCCTATTTGACCATGCCAACAAGACTCTTTTCTAGATCTTAGACACTAAAGCGACCATGGAAAGACTAGACCAAGACTAACACCAATCCTTTGGAATCCAAGTGATGATCAAAATTTAGGAATTTTATTTAGTGATAACAGGGTCCATTCTACTTATTTTTGATGTTTTTACAAATGTATCTTTGTTCTGTTGTGAAATTTCATTTCTGAACCCGTCATTGAGTTTTGGGTAGTGATTTGGGCTTTTGGCATCATAAAGTGACACAAATTCCAGGGTCGTCAGTACAAGAATAAGGAGAAAAGTCCCTAGACGCACCTATGCCTTGATATGGGAGCGACTAGAGCCTCCCAGATGCACCCTTGTCCATATCAAGGGAGTGTCTAAGGGTTTGATGCACTAAAACTTCAGTTTGTCTTAGGGGTTGGTTACTTGAGTGGTTGGGATGCCTCCTAGGAGTTATGTTGCAGATGTGGAAGGCCTATGTGGTGTCTTTCTATCAATTCCACTTCCCTAAGGTGACTTAGGAGGTTGAATCCCATTATAGTGGCCTCTCATCACATATTTACCCTGGTTGGCTGGTTACTTGGGTAGATGTGGGATGAGTGTGTTACAGAGTGGGTTGCGCTCACTTTGGGTGATATCTGATACCACAGAGTGGTATCAGAGAATGGTTCACCCCTCGGACTGGATGGGTGGTGTGGTGGTAATGCATTTATGTCTGTTGCATATGTGTTATTTATGTTTATGGACTATGTGCTATTTGTGTATGCATGGCGGTGGTCATTGTTGTTGTTGTGTCACCATGTGGAAGTTGATGATGTTGTTGCTGGGATGCATTAGTCATTAATGCATGTTGGTTGTATATGCATTTGTTATGCATGTCCGTGTCTATATGTTGTTGTGCATGCATTATCGTGGTTATGGTTATTGTTTATTCAATTCAATGTTCTTAAATTGCTTACATAAATTATCAATCGGAGTTGGTAAACTTGTGAAGTGCAAGTGCACTATATATGATAGAAGTCGTTTTGAGTTTATTAAGATAATGATTGTGCATGGTTTTTAAGGATTATTTTTGTTCCTATGTTCTTGATGAAAATTAAATATTTTTAATGCTATCAACTCTTAAAAAAGGAAAATAAGACAAGCTATCATGATCCTCTTTAACTAAATATTGTTAGTTACTATGTAAAATGATAAAAACAAAGCTCTCTAAACTAATTTTCTAGAAAGATAAGCACTTCTACTCTAAAAAGAATTACTTCTATTCAAGGATAAATTTATAAAGAAATCTATATTAAGATCTACACACTACAATTAACAATGTTTATTTGAAATAATAAAAACAAAGTAGAAGGAATGTGATCTAAACAAATATAATTATTTATGAAAGGAAAGAGATTTATGTACACAATCCTATTTTAGAAAGCATGTAAATTATTTGAAATCTATAGAAAACAAATGGAAAATTGTAAACAAATAATTACAAAGAAATGAAACTACGATAATGCAATTCTAGAAAAATAATGAAATGACCTGAACTGCATAATAAGAAAATGAATGAACCTTGACTGTCTTCAGGCGCCCTCCACAAAACCACAGGTTTATAACTCTATCTCAAAAACTAACTGCACATGATATTCATGAGAATACTTATTCAATTAAAAAGGAACAAAGTCATGGAAATTCAAACTGTCAATTACAAATTACATATATGTCTATGTGTTTTTGTTTTCTGTTTACAGAGATATATTTGTAGCATTAACACCTGAAAATTTTGAGACTTTCATGCCTTAAAAACTTAAAAACAATCCTAATTTAAATTCTAATCTGATAATGGAAATTTTAACGCTTCTCGACTGTTATGCTCCTATACCAGTAGGTGTCATATTTCATGATTGACTTGATTAGCTGTGCAATATGTTCATACCTTTTCTTGCTGTAAAGGTTTCCATATTATGAAAAAATCAAAAAATTAAAAATGTAAAGAGGGTATACCCTAAAAGAAAAATCAAAGGGTGGTAAAAATGAATGGTCAAAAGAAAAAATGAAAAAATGAACCCCAAATAAAAAGACCAGGAAAGTGTGCAAGTCCAAATGCCACTACTATTTCATTTTTACAAGTAAAACATTGTGTGCAACTTGTTAAATTCATGCCACAATTGGTGAATGGCCAAACAACTCAATCTTGGCCAGTTCATGTTGTAGAGATAGAGAATAAAAATCTGTCCAAACTCTTTAAACTTGGAAAATAAGTAGATAGGTAGAGAAACAAAGGAGCTCAACCGTTTAATCTGAGCCCTTGGAAGAATAAGTGCAGACTTAGATAGGCTTATCATGTAAATAAAAGAAAAGCTAAAAAGTGTTTGCTAGTCTAAATGCATCCATGGAAAAATAAGAAAAAATGTTAGATACAGTAGGCTGGGTAGGTAGTTTTGGTGTTGCAGAATGAAACTGATGATTAATTTTGTCTCTCAAAGTGTTAATTTTACCTCTATCAAAGGTACTGTGGCAAATATTTCTCTTGGAGCAGCTCAAGCGAGGCATGACTAATCTCCCCTTCATCCTTTTTCCCCAGTCATTCACTAACTTCCCCAATGGTGTTAAGATTTGCTTAAATATCACCAAATTACTCCATCTCATTTCATAATGTGCCTAAGTTAAACCCCATGTTTACTTGGGAAAATGTACAAATATCACATGTCCCTCAAAAACCCTCTTCACCCTAAGCCTAAGTCTAGCATTTAGCGCTTTCATTTACATTTCAAGTTTCATATTTACAATTAACGTGTTTATCATATAAGCCCCTTATAATTGCTCCCCTTCCCTGTATTATGCGTATATATAATAAAAACCCCATGTATTAATATCCCCGCCCCTCGGTTAAACTATAACCATAGCACTGCAAATAAAGGGATTAAAGGTTTATTCAAAACTTTTAATAACCTCCCCGCGCACATAAAGGGTTAATCAACCTCCAGTTGATTAATAACCTAACTATTCACCCCGCAGACCCAATCAAAACAATCCCAAGATGTTAAAAACCTTGATTTAATTGATCGGGCCCGCAGTGTTAAAGCTCTGCCATCTACATTTAACGCCAACCGTCTGATCTCAGCCCTCGCATCCAATGGCAGAGATTCATTTCGCTTGTCCCCTCTGCCCGAAACCGCCCTAGCCCATAAGCGGTGTGGGCAAAACAACTTACTGCCCTCCCGCTGACCCTTTGCTAACGTCACCACCACGTCATCCTTACCGTACTCCCACTGACGTCATGCTTATGTCACCCCTCCAAAAAATCAAATCTTCCTGCCAAAAACTATTTTTTGTTCGAAAAGGGGGTGAAAGGTCATTTTGTTATGTTTTTTTTCATACAATAAGCTCCGCAGCCAACCACTGAAACAACATGATTGCAGTCTTACCCTTCATTATAGTCTAACACAAGCAGAAGGACTTCCGAATTTGCCAAAGAAAGAAACAAAAATAGACGGGGATATTCGCTGCCCCCAACTAGTGTGAACCTTCAGAAACATAAACCGAAGATATAAGGCAGCGTAAAGACGTGTTGCAATCTCATTTTTGTCAGAAAAACGGTGAGCAGGGGTTAGATAAGCGATACGGAGTATCAGAGCCAACAAAGAAAAGAAAATCAAAGATTAAAGGATAGTTGAAGACAACCAGATACGCACGGCTATTGCAAAGGACACTTGCAAGCCAAACCCTAAAAAGAGCCAGTATCCAGCACAACATCAGATATTTTTTTGGAGCCATGCCTACTTTGATTGTAAATTATGTTAGGTTAAAATCTAGATATTATCCCATGGCTTTTGATGAGACAACCGACTGTGCATATTTTTTGTTGTATAAATCCCCTCTTCCTCAGAATTTTTAAGAGGTTGGTTGGTTGGGAAGTATTCTTAGACTTTGCTATAATACAGAAATTTTGGAATAGAAAAGGTTGTTGGAACCATTTTTGTCTGGCCTACTAGATGAGGAATTGATGCTAAGGACCATGTTACAGAATTCTTGAATCAGCTTATGGATCAATAAGTCCTTTCTAACTTGTGTTTTACAGTTTCTACGTTTATTATATCATTTATGTTTCATGATCTCAATAGTAAAGAAAAAGAATAATTCAGAATTTGCTTAACTGCACTATGTCTTCAGTCTTTGTTATTCTCTATGTTTTCTTCAGAATTAGAATAAACAGTGAATTCTTAATTGTTCCTATTTTCCCTGATTCTCTCATCTTGAATATTTGCTAAGGAATTCTTAATTTCTCCTTAACAGTAATCATCCAGTTTCCCTCTGTCAAATATGATGAAGGATTCTTAACTGCCCTTCACCCACTTGACCCCATTCCATCTGATTCCAGTCTTTAAATTGTTCCATATTTGAGTACCTTGCTCTATGATACCCTCCTCTGTTAAGAAACCGAATCCAGGAAGCTATCCTTCTTTGACTCCATCGTGCCCAATGGACTGAAACTCTTTAGTTTTACCTCACTGTTCTGTTGAATCTCCATCTCTCCAACCAAACTCAAAACATAACCCTTGTACTTCATAGCTAGCCTAATATATCTCAAAACAAAGCTAAATCATAAAGAGAGAGCCCTCTATGGATGCAAATTGGCTAGAATCTGTATCTAAAAGATTGGTCTGTGGTTACCTCAGCCGTATTCCCTTTCTTACAACTTTTGGGAACAACCTGAGTGATAACATCCTTGGCGACTCCACTGGGGACCTGAATAATTGTTTGTTACTGCTATTTTTTTTATAAGTTATAGATGGAGTCTGAAGTTAGCCAGGTATCCTTTGAAACTGCTTTGCTGTGCAATTGCAGGAGTAGATAAATGCTGCTTCAGTCTATCTCTGGTCTAGTTTGTGTTTTGAACAGTTGTTTCAAATGCTTGATCAGTTCCTCTAGTCAAATAAAGTCTTTAGGAAAGTTTAAGTCTCATATCTAAAGCCTCTTAAAGAAATCATAAAAGTTGTTTTGAAAAATCACAAAAAATCAAAAGACCATAAAAGCTCAAAAAAAAAATTGTTTCCTGGAGAAACTAAAAACCTTCTCTTCAGCAATTGTTCTACGTGTTTAGATCTGATCTGTGATGGTGGACAGGGATCAGACACACAAAGGTTAAAATCATCCACCTGGCGACTCCACATCAATTTCACACTCAAGACTCCACTGGAGGAATGAACCTGAAAGAACTGTATGAAAAGATCAGGCTATTGACTTGGATTGTTATCCAAGACATTATGTTCTTTCTCATTCACAAGATTTTTCAATGTATATTGTATTTTAGAAATGAATTTAGATTAAATTTTTATTATTTTCCTTTGAAAAATGTAGATGAAAAGTCTCCTTACACATTTGAACAACAGTCTTCTAATTATGATGAAGATCCTTTTTCAGTTAAGGAGAATCCAAAAATTAAGATCAATCATCCAATCCATGAACATATTCTGGTACCTCATAAAGTTCCTGATACGTATAAACCACTCATTTTGCCTCCTGCACTCCATGCTTTCCCTAGTAATTATCCCAAGTATCTCCCTAGATTTGATGGAGAGAATGATGTCACTGCCCAAAAACATATCCAAGTTTTTGAAGATTACCTTAACTTACTTGAAGTGGATGAAGAGGATGTTAGTATTAGGCTTTTTTCTCTTTCTTTGCAAGGCAAAGTCAGGAGTTGGTTCAAAACCCTGCCTGAGGCAAGCATTCCAAATCTTGAGTAGTTTCTCAAGCTCTTCCTTGATAGATGGATAATCAAAGTCAATCTCCTCATGATCATAGAAGAATATAATCAGTTAAAAAGACACCCAGATGAATCAGTACAACAATTTTTAGATAGATTCAATCAAATCTATCACTCAATACCATTGAATATAAAACCCCCCCTGATTCAGCTCTACTGTATTACCCAAGAGCATTTGATTCAGAGATAGAATTTCATCTAAGAGAAAGAAACCCCTCCACTATGGAACAAATGCAGAACATGGCAGTGGATGTAGAGGTTAATCTGAAAATTAGAAAAGAAAAGTTGAAAATAGAGAAAGAGGAAAGACTTGACATTTTGGTAAAGAAAGCTGATGAAGTGATGCAGAAGATCACAATGAAAGTTGAATGCTTTGTTCAAAATCATCATGACACATTTGTTTCACAAGAAGAAAGGATTGATATTCATGAACAAATTTCTACCAACTCAATCTACCATAGATCAGAAGACAGATTCATAGAGCAATATGTGGAGGAGCAATCTCCTATTCTACTGTGTGCATTTGATAACATTTCTTCTTTCAATGGCTCACCCAAATATGATCAATATGATGATGATTATGTTTCTCAAATCCAAATTAACCTTGCTGAGGAATCAAAAGATAATTTGGGGAACAAGGAAATTCAGGTTCAACAGCTTGAAAGTGGTGATCAGCTTGTACATTACAACTATGAAGAGGAGGAGGAAAGTGCAGAAATTTTGAAACCAGTGAAGGAACTTTACCTTTTTGTTTTGATTCATTTCAGCTTATCAAAGATAACTATCATGCAATAAGAAATCAAATGTCAACAAGTATTAATATTAACCGTCAGGAGGGTAATCAAATCCTTGTTCAAAATTCATCATATCTAGATTTGCAGCCCCAAAATTCCATTGAATGCCAGATTGCAGAAGAAAACTTGGAAGCCGAATCATATGATCAAAAAATCCAAAATGATTCCCTACCTCTTTGTTTTAAATCATCTGAATTGATTAAAGAAAGGGAGGAGCAGCTTGTAGAAACCCATGAAATTCCATTTCAACCTATATGTAATGAGTTGCAAGAATCCTTCCAAGTTCTTTATGATCCATCAACTAACAGGTTGAATGATGAAAGAAATCAGAATTCTTCTCCATTAACAGACTGTGAGAGTAAAAAAAAAGATGATAATGGTTTTACAAAACAGGCATTACAATCGATAGAAATATTACCACAAAGAACAGTTGAAAACATACATACATGGTGATAAAGACAAAAGTAATTTATCAGTTTCAAGGCATGAAAGTTATCTAGAACATTTGTACAGTTGTTTGAATCAGCTCAAGAATAGTGTATATATTTTTCAAGATCCTTTTGTACAGTTTCTAGATTCAGCAAAGGAGATCAGGAATTTCCTTATCTTCTTACAGGTTAATAAAGCCAAAATTGATTGCAAGTTCTCAATTTTAAACACCATCAAACACAAGCAACAAAGGTCACTGATGTATATAATGCTTAAATGGTTGCATTGGTTGTTTCATTTTACCTAACCAGCAATCAAAAAGTTGACTAGAGTAAAGTAGTTAGGATTTCAGTTTGTTTTAATTCATTTGTCAGTAGATTACAAAAATAAAACCTTAAATGTTTGAATCCAAGATTTTGATGATTTAATAATCTGGTTCGAAAATTGCAGCACTTTATGGGTCAAGCCACATTGGGTCAAGCCACATTTTGTTTTAGGTCAGATCTCATATTTTGCAGGGAAAAGTTGAAAAGATTTTGATCAGAAAGACCAAGGCTACAAGTTCCTACCCAAGTAACAAGGTGCTCAAGCAGGATTCAAAAAGAAAGAAAAAATGAAAAAATGTGTTTAAATGTGGATTGGATAGCAACTTGCTGTAGTTGAAGCCCGAAGAGAAGGCCTTGAGCCTCATAAGTGTAACTATCATATATAAAATAAAGCAACCAACAGAACGATATTTTAGAGCACAACAAAAGTTATGCAGAAGGCCATCTGACCTGCTATTCTTAACTTTCCACAAGGGAAAGCCATCCCCAAGTGGAGACAGTGTTATGCTCCTATATCAATAGGTGTCATATTTCATGATTGACTTGATTAGCTTTGCAATATGTTCATACCTTTCCTTGATGTAAAGGTTTCCATATTATGAAAAAATAAAAAAATTAACAATGTAAAGAGGGTATACCCTAAAAGAAAAATCAAAGGGTGGAAAAAATGAATGGTCAAAAGAAAAAATGAAAAAATGAATCCCAAATAAAAATACCAGGAAAGTGTGCAAGTCCAAATGCCACTACTATTTCATTTTTACAAGTAAAACATTGTGTGCAGCTTGTTAAATTCATGCCACAATTGGTGAATGGCCAAACAGCTCAATCTTGGCCAGTTCGTGTTTGAATTTCATGTTGTAGAGATAGAGAATAAAAATCTGTCCAAACTCTTTAATCTTGGAAGATAAGTAGATAGGTAGAGAAACAAAGGAGCTCAACTGTTTAATCTGAGCCCTTGGAAGAAATAAGTGCATACTTAGATAGGCTTATCATGTAAAGAAAATAAAAGATGAAAATGGTTTGCTAGTTTAAATGCACCCATAGAAAAAGAAGAAAAAAATGTTAGATACAGTAAGCTGGGTAGGCAGTTTTGGTGTTGCAGAATGAAACTTATGATTAATTTTGTCTCTCAAAGTGTTAATTTTACCTCTATCACAGGTTCCGTGGCAAATATTTCTCTTGGAGCAGCTCAAGCGAGGCATGACTAATCTCCCCTTCATCGTTTTTCCCTAGTCATTCACTAACTTCCCCAATGGTGTTAAGATCTGCTTAAATATCACCAAATTACTCCATCTCATTTCATAACGTGCCTAAGTTAAACCCCATGTTTACTTAGGAAAATGTACAAATATCACATGTCCCTCAAAAACCCTCTTCACCCTAAGCCTAAGTCTAGCATTTAGTGCTTTCATTTACATTTCAAGTTTCATATTTACAATTAACGTGTTTATTATATAAACCCCTTATAATTGCTCCCCTTCCTTGCATTATGCGTATATATAATAAAAACCCCATGTATTAATATCCCTGCCCCTCGGTTAAACTATAACCATAGCATTGCAAATAAAGGGATTAAAGGTTTATTCGAAACTTTTAATAACTTCCCCGTGCGCACATAAAGGGTTAATCAACCTCCAGTTGATTAATAATCTAACCACTCAACCCACAGACCCAATCAAAACAATCCCAGGATGTTAAAAACCTCGATTTAATTGATTGGGCCCATAGTGTTAAAGCTCCGCCATCTACATTTAACGCCAACCGTCCGATCTCAGCCCTCACATCCGACGACAGAGATTCATTTCGTTTGTCCCCTTGCTGCTGAACTTTACCACCTGGAGGATTGATGGTTTTGGTCTCACACCAGGGACACGTGTCGCACACCCGTGTTGCTCGCTGTCCCTCTGCCCGAAACCGCCGTAGCCCATAAGCGGTGCGGGAAAAACACCTTACCGCCCTCCCGCTAACCCTTTGCTAACATCACCGCCATGTCATCGCCACATCATCCTTACCGTACTCTTGCTAACATCATGCTTATGTCACCCCTCCAAAAAATCAAATCTTCCAGCCAAAAACTATTTTTTGTTCAAAAAGGGGGTGAAAGGTCATTTTGTTATGCTTTTTTTCATACAATAAGCTCCGCGGCCAGCCACTGAAACAACATGATTGCAGTCTTACCCTTCATTATAGTCTAAAAAAGCAGAAGGATTTATGGATTTTCCAAAGAAAGAAACTGAAATAGACGGGGATATTCGCTGCCCCCAGCCAGTGTGAACCTTCCGAAACATAAACTGCAGATATAAGGCGGCATAAAGACATGTTGCAATCTCATTTTTGTCAGAGAAACGGTGAGCAGGGGTCAGATCAGCGATAAAGAGTATCAGAGCCGACAAAGAAAATCAAATCAAAGATTAAAGGACAGTTGAAGACAACCAGATGCGCACGGTTATTGCAAAGCACACCTGTAAGCCAAACCCTAAAAAGAGCCAATATCCAGCACAACATCAGATATTTTTTTGGAGCCATGCCTACTTTGCTTGTAAATTATGTTAGGTTAAAATCTAGATATTATCCCATAGCTTTTGATGAGATAGGTGACTGTACATATTTTTTGTTGTATAAATCCCCTCTTCCTCATAATTTTTAAGAGGTTGGTTGGTTGGGAAGTATACTCAAACTTTGCTGTAATACAGAAATTTTGGAATAAAAAAGGCTATTGGAACCATTTTTGTCTGGCCTACTGGATGAGGAATTGATACTAAGGACCATGTTACAAAATTCTTGAATCAGCTTATGGATAAATAAGTCCTTTCTAACTTGTGTTTTACAGTTTCTACGCTTATTATATCATCTATGTTTCTTTATCTCAATAGTAAAGAAAAAGAATAATTCAAAATTTTCTTAACTGCACTCTGTCTTCAGTCTTTGTTATTCTCTATGTTTTCTTCAGAATTAGAATAAACAGTGAATTCTTAATTTCTCCCGTTTCCCCTCATTCTTTCATCTTGAATATTTGCTAAGGAATTCTTAATTGCTCCTTAACAGTATTCATCTAGTTTCCCTCTGTCAAATATGATGAAGGATTCTTAACTGCCCTTCACCCATTTGACCCCATTCCATCTGATTCCAGTCTTTAAATTGTTCCATATTTGAGTACCTTGCTCTGTGATACCCTCCTCTGTTAAGAAACCGAATCCAGGAAGCTATCCTTCTTTGACTCCATCATGCCCAATGGACTGAAACTCTTTAGTTTTACCTCACTGTTCTGTTGAATCTCCATCTCTCCAACCAAACTCAAAACAAAACCCTTGTACTTCATAGCTAGCCTAATATATCTCAAAACAAAGCTAAATCATAAAGAGAGAGCCCTCTCTGGATGAAGATTAGCTAGAATCTGTATCTAAAAGATTGGTCTATGGTTGCCTCGACCGTATTCCCTTTCTTACAACTTTTGGGAACAACCTGAGTGATAACATCGACGATTTGCTATTTAGAAATAAAATCAGAGAGTCGTGATTGATTTGAACTCTCGCTGCTCTGTTCATCCACTCGTTGACCTGCTTCCTTGACTGTGCCACTAGGCAATTTCCTTCATGATTTGGCTTGGGTGCATATGAGGAGATCCATGAGGATATCAATTCCTATCTGCCCATGTTCTTCTTTATTTTGCTGGTGTGTTGGAATCTGGCAAACCATGGAGATAGATGTGGAATCATAAAAAAATTGCAGATTCATGTTAATTTCGTAGCTATTACAATCTTTAACTTAATAATAAGGCACATTAATAAATATGAAAAATAAGACACCTGAGTACCTTACCATGTCAAAATATATTATTTTATTGTTTATTTGAGTTAATAGCAATGATGAAAAGAGGAAAAATGGATGGAAATGATGTCAAAAACAAAATAGTCATGAGACTCTACATTATCCCATGCTGAGGTCTTCGCATGTCCTCATATAAAACACAAAATAAAGTCTCTTGTTTATTGCATTTCTTTTGAAACTTCTGCAAGTACATCAAACTTCATCTTTTTCCCTTTCTTTCCACCCACTGCCATCCTTGGCTTTTTCACAAGAATCTTGTACTTTAGGTTTATTACTTGTCTTTGTAGAGTCTATTTTTCTGTTTCAGCTTCTTGTACTTCTTGTACCACATACTTAGGTGTAAAAGGATATTGTCACTCTTAGCCACTTGGATTTCACTCTGTGCCTTTAGGGTTTGATTCTCCTTTTGAATGTACCTATTTAGTGTCTCCAGCTCAATTTTTTTTTGTTTTAAAACATTTAATACTAGAGGTTCTTGTGATTTACTAAACTGGACTTCTTCTTGATTTGAAGAAGATGTTTTTGCCACATCTCTTTTCTCTAGAGATCCAATATAATCATAGATTTCCTGCTGTATATGATCAATTTCAGGTGTTCTTCGACCTGGACTCTGAGGAGGTGTGATGAAAGTTGGTGGAGAAACCCTTGAATCTTCCTCTGCTTCTAAGTCGATATGCTCCATACTTTTTGTAGGCTTTTCTTTTGTTGTTGGATTGAGTCAGGTACTTCTTCTTAAGCTTGTCACAGGAGGTTCTTTAATTTTTGTTTTCTTTCTTTCTATTTTAGGTGTCCTCTATGTCTTTTAGTTGGCTTTCTTTCATCTAACATCTTTCATGTTCATATTATCTAATATTTCTACAAGAGGAATGTCATCCTCTGACTGCTCTTGTGATTGTTGTTGTCCTTGTTCTATTGCTCCTTCATTTTTTTCTTTTTCTTGATCTCTTAGCCTTGCTACTGCTTGGCTGTTCTTGTTCCACTCGTTCTTCAATTTTTATTTTTCTCCCTCTCTTAGCCTTACTACTACTTGATTGTTCTTGGTTATCTTCCTCAAAATGGTTCCTCACTAAAAATATTTCCTAATTATCACCTAAATTCTTAAAATGAAATTCAACAAGGATTTTAATGAGACCATGGTAATACATGGTGTTTTCTATAAAATAAATTTTCCTTTAGACATTCCATGACATATTTCTTAGACTATTGAGTAAGAAATATGGAAGATTTGTTTCATTATCCTCAATAAAATTCATCAGCAGTCGGATATGATAGAAAAACATGCATCCAAACCTCCCTTCGCAAGTAATAAAATTTGAATTATTAGAAGCAAATTTCTCCACTTAATTTTTAATGTTGTGCTCGGGATGCCCTTCTTGAAAATGGTGGTGTCCATGCTAGGTTTCTTCAGAAAAACTTTCCATTCTTCGCTCTAAATACCTCTACTTTTAAACCATTTTTCTCCAATTCAAGGCAATCCTGTAGCTTTGGCAACAAAGGATTATGTCACTGTAAATTTTATGTCCCCTATCTCGACTTCCACTCCATCAAAGGCTCTGGCGAAGGACTTAGTTACTTCCTTATGGAATCTGTCAAATTTCTCTACAAATTCCAGCCACTGCACTTTCTGCAACAATTCCCTTGTCTGTGGATATCCTTCTAAAAATTTTCTTCCTGTTGGTTCTGTTTTGACTATAACTCCCATGGTTGAGAAGCTTTGTCTCAAGACTATTTGTTTGACAGGGTAAGAGGGTTTCAGAGTAATGAGGATGAGAGTGTGAATGATAGGAGTGTTAGTGGTAAGGATATGAAGAAATGCAATATAATCTAACCATTGAGAGAATGAATGAGCATGATTTGGGCAATCAGATCAATAAAAATTGGGATGTGGGTTGGAGCGTAGGTATAATGATGAGGAGTGAATGGCAGATTAGATCTGATTTGACACGATACTATCAATGTTTAGTAATGATGATTTTGAATTTGGTAGTACGATGTCTATATAATTCATACAATTAATGTTTTGATCCCTATTATCAAATTAAAGAATTGCATACCTTTGAATTATTGCTTTCTAACCTTTGGTTGTTGTTCTTTGTATTTTATTCAAGTGCCTTGCAGTGAAGGGAGTCAATCACTCTTTCAATTATTCCATCAAAATTCTCTATCAAATTGGTTGTAGAAATTTGTCAGAGCTGCAGAAACTCAATAATTTTGTAGCTATTTTATTTTGAAAAAGAAAAGAGTGGGACATAAAGAAAATGGGTTTAGAAAAGATGTAAAGAAAATTTAAGGTGTCAAAAATTGATTTTCACCTTAGATTTTCTGTATAAACATGCCAACCATTGTTAGTTTTCAAGTTTATACATATATTTTTTTTGTTAATTTTTTTTTTAATGATAATTTAGAAAGAAAAATATTTTTGGAGATCAAGTTGGAGAAGAAGGAAAGTCCTTCTTCGCTAACTTTAAATCACTATTATCTTGCAATTTTTTGATAAATTCTTCCTTGGTCAATGGCTTATGATAGATTCTCAATCGATGAACATTCATGAGAAAAGTGATCCTTTCTTCATCGATAGTTTTGATTCTAACTACACCATTTTTAAAGACTATTTCAATTTCATAAGGCCCAAGCCAATGAGTTTGAAATTTCCCTTGGAAATCTTTAAACTTTGAATCAAATAGTAATTCCCAATATCCTGGTTGGAATTTTATCTCTTTGATATATTTTTCATGCTATCTCGATCCCATTAGATTGCATCTTGTCTTATCTCATCAAGTTCATTTAGTTTCTCCATTCTTTGTTTTTGTGCTTCTGAAATATCAAGGCCCAATTTTACTATTGTCTTGAAAGTTTTGACGTGAAACTCAATAGGAAACATGACTTGTTTTCCATAGACAAGCTCATAAGGAGTATGTCCTGTAGTGTTTCTCCATGTGGTATGGTATGCCCATAAAGCTTCTGGAAGCTTTTCTGCCCAATCTCTTCTATGAAAGTGCACAAGTTTTGTGAGAATTTCTTCAATGAATTTATTGGTCCACTCCACTTGTCCATTTGCATGAGGATGATATGGAGTAGACTTTCGATGTTTGATTTTTTATTCCTCCATTATCTTTTGTACTAACTTGGATGTAAATTGAGTACCTTTATCTGTTACAATTTCTCTTGAAACACTGAAACGAGTAAAGATATCCTCAAAAATGAATGAAACTACAACATTTTTAGTAGTAGAAAGAAGTGCTTTAGCTTCTATCCATTTTGTAACATAATTAGTGCAAACAAGAAATTTTTTTTTTTTTTCAAAGGTGGATTGATTGGACCAACAAAGTCCAGAGAGAATTTTTCAAAAGGTTCAATAAGTACCTAAGGTTGTAGAGGCATCTCATCAAAAGGAACAGGTTTCTCCATCCTTTAACAACTATCACATCTCTTAAAATACTCTCTAGCATCCTTAAAAAGGGAAGGCCAATAGTATCCTAAGAGAAGGACTTTTTAAGAAGTTATTTTGTCAGCGAAGTGTCCTCCACATGGCTCATGATGACAAGCTTTCAATATCTTTGGTACTGTAGAAATTCTTCAAATTCTCTACAAATATTGCTCTGAGACCTATGTAGAAAATCGGACTGCAGATTAACCTGATAATGCAATATAACCAAAGTAGAATACTATAACCTACTTCTACTATCAATTTGTGGAAGATTAAAGATCGAGATGAACACATATAACCAGAAGAAGAAGAATCAATCACCTAATACACATGAGAATACTTTGGGGAAAAGCCTCAGTTAAAAATCCCACTATTTGTATCATCATACAAGTTGGAAATACATAGGAATTATACAAAGCCTTAGCTCTCACAACTAGCTAGCTCTTAGTACAATCCTCACAGATGCTCACAAGAAATCCTGGCTTCTCACAATCCTTCCTCTCTGCCCTCTAAGCTCCTATTTCCTTGTGCTATTCCTCTGGGATGATTCACCTTCAACCAAGTGGAACACTACTCTCACACACTGTCAGAACTGCACAATCCTCAAGGAATTATTCCCTACTGCATGCATGAGTTTTCTTTATAGGAAAACACATGCAACTAATAGTACACTATCCTTGTCTTTAATCTCAACTGGGTCTTTCTCAGAATAGACATGCATGAGTTTTTGATGAGGGAATCTTCATTCAACTGGAGTACACTAGTTGAGTGCATGCATGCATCAACTGACTGTTAACTCTCTATTGGTTCCTCAAATAGTTTGGAACTAATTTAACTGGAATTAACTCAGTAAACTGAGTCAACTAATTACAACTCAAATATAACTCACTCTTATCTCCTAAATTTTAGGGACAACTCTTGCATGACTTCAGAAAGACTTCTAACTTGAATTTCTCGAACTAATTAAGTCAAAATAACTTAATTAATTATTTTCAAGTAGCTGTTAAGACTAAATTCGATTTTAATTCACAATTTAATTCAAGGACAAATTAAATTAGAATATTCTTGTTGCCACATTTCAACAGTCCCTCTCAATAAGAAAGGGATTATCTGCCACCTCAATCCTGTCTCTATGGAACTCAAATTTACATTTTGACAATGCCTTTTTCAAAATGTTAGCATCTTTCTCCTCTGTTGAAATATACACTGCAGCAACATTATCCTCCTCAATCTGTGAAAATCCATGGGCAAAAAATCTTGCCTTATGCTTATCCATGCTTCCATCAACATCTTACTTTACCTTTTAAAGCCAACAGGAACTCACAACTGACTTGTTCTCCGGTCTCAGAACCACGTCCCAAACACTGTTACGAACTATGGAGTCATACTCCTCCACCATAGCATCAACCCAAATCGGCTGCTGCACTGCTTCCTCAAAGGAAGATGGCTCGATCTCAACACATTTCCTAGCAAGGGCCATGTATCCAGTGTACCTCTCAGGTGACCTCCTCTGTCTGCGCTAACAAGATGGTGCTCCCACATTCTCTCTTGCATCCTACAACAATCTGTCAGCTTCTCTTGTGCGTTGTCGTCCATCTTTGGAAGACTCTACTTGAGTGGATGTATACACTCTTGGAACCTCTGCATCCGACTGCTCTGCATCAGTCTAAGGCTTTTCCTCCTTAGGAACAGACAGTTTCTCCATAGCCTGTAGTTGGAGCTCCCTCTCAAAGGAAACTCACATGGCCTTCTGCTCATCGAACTTGAGATTTGTACAAACCACTATCCTCCGACTGGTAGGCAAGTACACCCGATAGTTGTGAGGTGTATCAGTGTACCCCACAAATATCCCTAACTCTGCTATCGGCTCAAGCTTCTTCCGTGCATCCTTTGTCACATGGAAAAATACCGATGAGCCAAAGATCGTGAAGTGACCCACATTTGGTCTCTTACTGGAGAAAGCTTCCTCTGGTGTCTTCATCCCAAGTATCCGATGTGGGATTCTATTATGCAAATAGACCCCTATGTTGCATGCCTCAGCCCACAAGTGAAGTGGTAGGCCTTGGTCATGCAGCGTCGCTCGTGCTGCCCCTACAATATTTTTTTTCTTCCTCTCGGCCACCCCATTCTGCTGTGGGTTATGAGGTGCTGTCAACTCCCATTTAATTCCTTCCATTGCATAGAAGTCCTTAAACTCTTGAGAGACATATTCTCCACTATTATCACTTCTCAAGGCCTTGATCTTCTTCCCTGACTCTTTCTCGACCAAAGTTTTGAACTCACAAAACTTTGAGAAGGTTTGGTCCTTCTTTTGCGTGAAATAAATCCAACATTTATGAGAATAATCATCAATGAAAATCAAATAATACCTTTGCTTCACTATGGATGCTGTCGAGAATGGTCCACACACATCAGTATGAACTCGCTCTAAGATAGCCTCTGCTCGTCTGTCTTGCTCATGAAAGGAAGACTTGGTGTACTTTCCCAAGGTACAAACTTTTCATGTGTCAACTTGCTCAAGTTTACGTTTGGGAAGTCCTGTAGATATCTATTGCATTATCTTCAAAGCCCCATGATGCAAATGGCCCAACCACCTGTACCATAACTCGCCAATTTCTTGGCTTTGCACCAATTCTTCTTTTGTACTCAATGCTACACAATCATATACCTCTAGTTTATAGAGATTCTTCACCTGAATCCCTATCCTCTTGGTCTGATCCGTGGCTATGTGTCTTAGGAACACCTTTCCTTTACTAAAGACAACATCATAGCCTTTTTCCTCCAACATTGTGACCGATACCATGTTCTTCTTCAGTCCAGGAACATACTTCACATCTGTCAAAGTGATAGGAGCTCCATGCTCCCTCTAAAAAGCAACTATGCCCACTCCTTAAACACTATACTTTCCGTTGTCACCCATCTCTATGTGCATCTTGAGGTCTTTCTACTCCAAGGTACTGAATAAAATTTTATTGTCGGTCATGTGGAATGAGGCTCCACTGTCAAGATACCAAACACAAGCCATCATTGATGACACCATGCATGCGATGAGGGTAAAGTCCATTTCAAACTGAGAGACTAATGCCTCACCTTCCAATCCTTCCGAGGATCCCTTCTTGGACTTCTTCAATGGGCAATTAGTTGCATAACGTCCCATCTCGTGAAAATTAAAGCATCTCACTTTAGACATGTCACCCTTCTTCCCTCCATGAGAACAATTCGATTTGGAATGGGAAGCCTTCCCCTTCCCTTTCCTTGCCTTACTTGCTAAGGCCAGATTTTCTTCATCATCATTCTTGGATGAAGAACCATCTCGTGTGCTCCCCCTGATCTCCTCCTGCATAAGATCCGACCACAATCATTCCCAATCCGACAGTTTCTCCCTTCCATTCACATAGTCCTTGTAGCTATTCCAACTCTTAGGAAGGGCAAGGAGAGTGAGGCTCACCATATCATCATCAACAATAGTTATTCCCACACTACCAAGCTCATCTCTATAGGTAGTGAGCTTGTTCAGATATGCGGAAATAGTATCGGCCTTCTCCATCTTGATTCTTCGAAGCTTATCCTTGAGTGCCAATTTCGTCTAGTTGCTACTATTCTGGTAGAGGTCCTTCAATGTCTTCCACATTGAAAATGGAGTATCCTTCCTGTGGAGACTTGAGACAATATGGTCTTGAACTCCCTCAAGGATGATCCGTCTCACCTTCACCACACACATCTTCCACTCAGCCAACTCTTGTGCATTAATTTACGCTGGCTTTGGGATTTCTTAATCAATGAAATCCTTCAATCCGTTGTCTTCTAATACAACCTCCATTCTATCTTTCCATGTTATGTAATTCAAGCTACCTTCTAAGGCATACTCGAGTCTCAATCCATAGAATGCCATTGGCCAACCTTGAAGTATGATAAGAATTCTATTTGCACCTATAACCCTAAACTTCAAACTTCGAATTCTCTTCTCAGTATACTGTTCACAACTTCGATAAACTTGGCTCTGATACCATGTAGAAAATTTTAAAATTCTCTACAAATCTCGCTCTGAGACCTATGTAGAAAATCTGACTGTAGATTAACCCGATAATGCAATATAACCAAAGCAGAATACGATAACCTACTTCTACTATCAATTTGCGGAAGCTTAAATATCGAGATGAACACATATAACCAGAAGTAGAAGAATCAATCGCACAATACACATGAGAATACTTTGGGGAAAAGCCTTAGCTAAAAACCCCACTATCTGTATTATCATACAAGGTGGAAATACATAGGAATTATACAAAGCCTTAGCTGTCATAGCTAGCTAGCTCTCAGTACAATCCTCACAGATGCTCACAGGCAATCCTGGCTTCTCACAAGCCTTCCTCTCTTCCCTCCAAGCTCCTATTTCCTTGCACTGTTCCTCCGGGATGATTCACCTTCAACCAAGTGGAACACTGCTCTCGCACATTGTCAGAACTGCACAATCCTCAAGGAATTATTCCCTGATGCATGCATGAGTTTTCTTTATAGGAAAACATATGCAACTGATACTACATTGTCCTTGTCTTTAATCTCAACTGGGTCTTTCTCAGAATAGACATGCATGAGTTTCTGATGAGGGAATCTTGAGTTAACTTGAGTACACTAATTGAGTGCATGCATGCATCAATTGACTGTTAACTCTCTATTAGTTCCTCAAACAATTTGGAACTAATTTAACTGGACTTAACTCAGTAAACTGAGTCAACTAATTACAACTCAAATATAACTCACTCTTATCTCCTAAATTTTAGGGATAACTCTTGCATGACTTCAGAAAGACTTCTAACTTGAATTTCTTGAACTAATTAAGTCAAAATAACTTAATTAATTATTTTCAAGTCACTGTTAAGACTAAATTCAATTTTAATTCACAATTTAATTCAAGGAGAAATTAAATTGGAATTTCTTGTTGCCACATTTCAACAGGTACTTCCTCTTCTCTTACACACCTTTGGATGATCAGATCTGGACATGTTTTATACAATTATTTGTTTATCCATGAATAAGATGCACTAATTTGAATTACCTTCTTTTTCTCTCAAGGAGACAAGTATGGTGGTAATTTTCCTATAGCCAAATAGTTAGCAATATCTACAAACCATGGAGATTTAGTAGACACTGTAAAAATATATTCATCAAAAAAATGATCTTCTACAGGCTTATCATTGTTATCATTTTGAATCCTTGATAAAAAGTCAGGAATTGTGTTTTGTTTTCTAGGTCGATCCAGAATAGTAATATTAAACTCTTGTAGCAATAATAACCATCTAGTGATTCTACCATTAGTGATTGATTTATTCATTAAGTATCTAATTGCAGAATGATCAGTATGTACAAAAGTTTCATATCCAGTAATATAATGTCTGAATTTATTGATGGCATGAACAACAACTAAAAACTCCTTTTTTGTGACAGTATAATTTAACTCTGCAGGAGTCAAATTTTTACTGGTGTAATAAATGGCATATGGAGTTAAGTCTTTTTGTCCTAGTACAACTCCTAAATTTGTATCTGAAGCATCAATTGAGATATGAAAAGGTAATTTCCAATTTGGTCCTCTAAGAATGGGTGCTTTAGAGATTTTCTCTTTTAATGACTCAAAGGCCTTTTGGAAATCAGAATTCCAATTGAATTCACAGTCTTTCGTGAGTATCTTGAAAAGTGGAGATGCAATTTTTGTAAAGTTTTCTATAAATCTTCTATAATAACTAGTGAAACCAAGAAAACTTCTAACATCTCGTTGACAGGTTGGAATTGATAATTTAGAAATAAATTCTACTTTAGATGTGTCCACTCTAGTTCAATTTCCTAAAATATGGTCTCCTAGAACAATTCCCTTAGTAAACATCATAAAACATTTTTCATGGCTTAATGAGAGATTTGCCTCTTTATATCTAGTGAGAATTTTTTTCTAAATTTTCAAAATCTTCCTTAAAAGAATTCTATAAACTATAAAATCATCCATATATACTTCCACACAATCATGAATTAGATCAGAAAAAATGCCTAATACTGCTCTTTGGAATGTTGTAGGAGCATTACATAATCAAAAGGGAAGTACTCGGTAAGCATAAGTTCCCCATGGGCAGGTAAAGATGGTTTTATCTTGGTCTTTTGGGGCTACTTGGATTTGGTTATACCCATTAAAAGCATCTAAAAATGAAAAATAATATTTATTTATTTATTTATATATATATATATATATATATATATATATATATATATATATATATATATATATATATATTTTTTTTTTTTTTTTCTGCTAATGTATCTAAAACTTGATCTATGAAAGGAAGTCGAAAGTGATCTTTTAAAGTGGATTTATTCAATTCTCTATAGTCAATACACACTCTCCATTTTCCATTGTTTTTAGGGACAATTACTAAGGGTAAAACCCACTGACTTTCTAATATTGGATAGATGAAATTGACATTCAACAGTTTTTGTAGTTCTTCCTTAACAATCTCCCTTAAATTTGGATTTATTCTTCTGAGGTTGTCGAACTGGTTTCACATTTTCTTCAATGTAGATATGATGTTAACAAGTATTAGGATCAATTCCTTTCATGTCAGTATATTCCCATGCATAAGCAAATGAACGTTCTTGTAACATCTTGATTAATTATTTCTTTTTGAATTCTTCCAAATTATTATTGATATTCAAAGTTTTTCCTAGAAATATTTCAATTGTAGAATTGCCAAATTTTTCCATAGAGTGCAAGGATAGTTGACGAGATGATAAATATTCAATATTGTATTGTTCTTGAAAACTTTGACTAGATTCACAATATGATGAAGATTCATTATTTTCCATTAAGTTTAAAATTTGATCTTCTTCATCTAATTGTGAAGTAGCAAAGATTGGTCTGATATCGAAGTCATCATCTATCCATTCTTCATTTTCAACCTCTACTGTTGTTTTTTCTTGTGTATATAGTGTGAATTTCTTTGTTGCACTTCCATCAGAAATGAACATATCACCAGATCTACAACTTATGAAAGCATCGGCTGTAGCTAGCCACGGTCTTCCTAGAATCAATGGATGTCCTTCTAAGTTATTCTTAGGTGTTAAAATCATAAAATCAAAAGTATATTCCCAAGAATCTAAGGATACATATATGTCTTCTAATACACCATCAGGTTTGATTACAGATCTATCTGCCAATTATAATAATATAGGTGTATATTGAAGATTAGAAAGTTTTAAATGATTCATAGTTTGTTTGCTCATGATATTTATGGCTGATCCTAGATCAATCAATATATTTGGGATCTATACACCATTGATCTGTGTTTTCACAATGAGACTTCCTGGATCGAGATATTTTTGAATTACTATTTTACCTATCCGGATATCTACAATTTTTCCAACAAGTTGGATTCTTTTGATTTCTTTTCTCTTTCTTTTGTGTTTTTTTAATGCTCAAGTCCCTAATTGTATTTACGAAAATTGGTATTTCCTTAAAATCTTGAAGTAAAGGAATCTTTATGCAAACATTCTTTAGTTCATCTAACATGTCACAATCAGCCAATGATTTTCTTTTCTCTACTCCTTCATCAATTTTCAATCTTTCAGGGAAGGGTGGTTTTGAAACAGATATTGAAGGTTGTTCCATAATAGGGGTTGAGTTATTTGGATGTGTTGGAATAACTTGTTTTTGAGTTTCTTCTTTTTTATTATTAAGATACTTTTCTTCTTCGGGAATCTTTTCTTTTTCACTTTCCTGAATAAAAACTAAGGGGGACTTATTTTCTAATATTCTACTAGATCTAAGTTGAAGATTATTTAGATCTAGTGGAGTTATCATGTAGGTTTGAAAATTTTGTCCTTCCATATTTTAAAAAGGTTGTGAATTTTTATTATTATTTGGATTTGGAAGTGGTTGGGCAGGGAATTGGTTTGGTATTTAAGGAAATGGTAATGAAAGTTGTGGATTCACATTGTGAGGTTGAGTTTGTTGAACAAGATGAGGATATTATTGTGGAGGAAAAGTAGGATATGCTTGTTGAAATTATGGATATTGAGGGAATTTTTCATAAGGATTTTGACATCCTTATGACCAAGTTTGTGGCCAAGATTGCCAAGGCATTGGAGCAGTCCAATTACTTTGTGAAGATTGTGAAAATGGTTGGGGATTAAAACCTTGAGCTGTATTTGGTTGTGGATTTTGTCAAGGTATTTTATCAATAAAACAAAGAGGGTCTACCTGATTTGGTACTCCTTTTTCTTGATAAACAACTTTAAGACCTATTATTGAGGGAAATTCTTTTGTATCATGATTTTCCTCACAAATAAGAAAAGTTTCTATACTTTTTAAATCAAGAGGACATTCTCTCAAGGCATGTTTCTTTCTGCAACACAACATTTTCAGCCTTTTGCTAGTTTTGTATTTTAAGGGTGCCAATTTGTTGACTAAGACTCCCTAAAATATTTGTTTTAAATTTATCAAGAAAAATTCCTAATTCTACTCTACTTACTCTCCCAACTGTAGATTTATTAATCCTTGATAGAAAAGGATTTCTTGGATTTTTCCCAGTTCTTGCTTTGCCTCTTGAAATATGCATGCACAACTTACAAATTTCTCCTAGTGATAATTGATAAATGTCTCCTTTACCCATTAGATTGAGAAGATCAATCCATTCATCTCTAATTGATTTTAATAAGAAAGCTTTCAAAGTTTCCTCATCTAGATTATTCATTTTTGCCTTTTTTACATTGTAAGCAAATATTTCAATGAAATCTTCAAAATTTTCATCTTCTTTTTGCGTCATTTTAAAGACTTCAATTTTCCTATTATGGGGCATACAATAATCCTTATATTTCTCTAAGAATGCAATTTTCATTTGTTCCCATGTTCTTATGGAGTTTATTCCAAAACCCATAAACCATTTTAATGCTGCATCCTTAAGAGTTGTAGGGAATAATTTCAACTTTTGAGCATCATGTAGATAATCATATGATCTACACAAGACTTGAAATTCAAAGAGAAATGTCTTAGGGTCTTCGCTCCTTAATCCATGATAGTTTGGAAGGATAGAGGGTGAGATATTTTTCATTGTTACAATTGTATCTTTATCGAGGATTGGGAATCCAAAAGGTTTTGGATTCTCTCCTCTTCCTCTTCCTCCATATCTTCCATCTCTTCTTCCTTGTCTTCCACCTCATCTTCCTACTCCAATTCTAGGTTGTTGACCATTTAAATTATGTACCTTTCCTTCCCCTTCTCCAACCATTGTAGATTCTTCAGAACTAATATAGGATTCTGATTCTAGTTCTAAGATTGGGTTTTCAATCTCCTCTAGTTCCTCTTGTTATTATATCAATGGTTTGAAGTAGGTTTCTTCTTCCTCTTCTTGAGTAGGAACATCCAACTCTTGAGCTAGAAGTTGTTCTCTAGTTGAAGATAGGAAAATTATTCCCGTTGTTAGGGATATGGGATCTTCTTCGATTACGGCTTCTTTTGATGAAGTTGATGAATCATTAGGTTGGATTTCAGATCTTAATACCTCAGGAAGTCTATTTTGGCATGCTATGGATGTAATTCTAGCTTGTGTGGGTGGTGTGGCACTACAAGGTGGTGGTGGAGTAAGTGATGTTATTGGAATTAAGCTCTTTCCTCTACCTACAAATCTACCCCTAGAGTCTCTTTCCCTATGCATATCATGTTTTTTTTTTTTTTAAAGAAATCAAGACTTCTATTTACACTTCCTCGGAAACGATGCCAAAATGTTTAGTCAATTCAATGTTCTTAAGTTGCTTACATAAATTATCAACCGGAGTTGGTAAACTTGTGAAGTGAAAGTGCACTATATATGCTAGAAGCCTTTTTGAGTTTATTAAGATAATTATTGTAGATGGTTTTTAAGGATTTTCTGTGTTTCTATGTTCCTAATGAAATTTCAATGCAATCAACTCTTGAAAAAGGAAAATAAGACAAGCTATCATGATCCTCTTTAACTAACTATTGTTAGTTAATATGTAAAATGATAAAAACAAAGCTATCTAAACTAATGTTATAGAAAGATAATTACTTCTACTCTAAAAAGAATTACTTCTATTCAAGGATAAAATTTATAAAGAAATCTATATTAAGATCTATGCACTGCAATTAACAATCTTTGCTTGAAATAATAAAAATAATGTAGAAGGAATGTGAGCTAAACAAACATAATTATTTATGAAAGGAAGGAGATTTATGTACACAATCCTATTTTAGAAAGCATGTAAATGATTTGAAATTGACAGAAAACAAATGGAAAATTGTAAACAAATAATTACAAAGAAATGAAACTACGATAATGCAATTTTGGAAAAATAATGAAATGAACTGAACTGAATAATAAGAAAATGAATGAACCTCGACTGTCTACAGGGGCCCTCCACAAAATAACAGGTTTATAACTCTATCTCAACAACTAATTGTGCATGATATTCATGAGAATACTTCTTCAATTAAAAAGGAACAGAGTCATGGAACTTCAAACTGTCAATTACAAATTACATATACGTCTGCGTGTTTTTGTTTTCTATTTATAGAGATATATATGTAACATTCATGCCCAACAGTTTTAAGACTTTCATGGCTTAAAAACTTAAAAAAATCCTAATCTAAATGTTAATCCGATAATGGAAATTTTAATTCTTCTCGCCAATTTTCTATTTGGAAAGAAAATCATAGAGTCATGATTGATTTGAACTCTTGCTGCACTGTTCATCCACGCGTTGACCTGCTATATTCACTGTGCCACTGGTAGATGTTAGTGAATCAGTGTGGTCATATAGTCATAAATGATAGTAACTTCTTGTTATATGCATTGTTTTTGTTGTTTTATATTAGTTAACTTGATGATTATGTTATATGTTAACTTTTTGATTGTTGTATGATAGTTAACTTATCTTATATGTTGTTGATGAGTATGTTATATGTTAACTTGCTATTGTTATATGTTAGTTAACTTGATGATTAGGGTTATTGCAAGTAAGATCTTGATATTATATGTATCATGCTAAATTGGATTGGCCTATGCAGATGGTTAGGGTTATGTCATTTAGGTATGAGTTGACATACCTATGATATTGTGTTGTACTAATCTAGAATGACTTTTCATATGTGATTGTTATGCATGAATGAAAATTGTTTATGAGCTTATGATATGAACATGTTAGCTAGTTACTGTCATGCACATCATGACCTTATTTATGGTTGAGTTGATATGTTGTGAAGTTATACCATGCTAATCTAGCTTGATTTGTAGACAAGATAGCCTCCCATGAGATACATTAAGGTACGAGTTTTCTTATGTCGTATATTTGGTTCTTGACTATTTGCTTATGTCACCTATTTGGTGTTTGAGTGTTTGGTGTCTATTATGTTGTCTAGTTGATTTATCTAACATGGTATGTTTATAGCTTGTTTGAATGTTTGATTATTTGCATGTTATGAGTATGTGTATGTAAGATTGCATGAAGAAATGATCTTGTTTTAAGATGGTCATACTAACACATATGTGTTGAGACAGTTGATATGTGCTTGAGTGTAAGAAGGTGATAGTTGTAGCTTTATGTCTAATGACTATGAGTTGACTATGGATTATGAAATGATTGTTAGTCTTGGTAAGGGTTGATTCAAATTAGTAGATATATTGCCTTGATCCTTGGAACATGTGGTTGACATGTGTGAGCATTTGCAGGGAAACATGTTTGGTGCAACAAGGTAAGGTAATTGGTGTAATGTTATGTTCAATTATGCACTAAAATTATGTGTTTATGGTAGTGTTATGCAGGGAATTGCATGTCAAGAGAGATTGCCATGAAATGTTAAAGAAGGAACGAGTTGAGGTTTCCCTTGGAGGCTTTGGGAACCATGGGGATTGAGTCATGGTGTTTGTTGCTAGTCTTGTGATTTTGGTCATTTGTAATTTTTTGTGCTTGATTGCGACCTTTTTTATGTCTAGTGTATGGCCATACTATTTTGTTTGTGGTGTCATATTGTTAGTGGTTTCCATGGTTTTCTCTTGATTACTTCTTGGTATTTACTTTTATGTTTTGAGAGTCTTGGGAATTGGGTGGGAAAAGAGGAAAGTTAAGGGAGGTCAGGAGAAGTTGAATGAAACCCATCAGGTAATATTAGATTTAGATGAAGCTTAGTGCATGAGTAAAGGGAAGTTGAAGGAAAGAATATGGCAACTAGTTGGATTGGTTTGGTCCATTGGGATAATGGACGATGGTAGGAAAATCATGAGAAAGTAACAAGAAAGGTAAAGTAAATGGGATTAAGGTAACAAATGCCTTGACTATATTTGAAAATGCTATCCTCAATGTTGTACATGAATAATGCAAGTTCTCTTAACCTTGACCTTGATATCCAGTAATTATGTTGTGATCATCATTATTTTATGATAATGTTTATAGACATATATGTATGTATGTACATTGTTATCTGTCAGGGTCATCATGGATCATGATTTTTTTTTTATGCTAACGTTTATATTTATATATGTATGTATATATGTCATTGTCTGATAGGATCATGATTATTTAATGCTAATATTTATATGTATGTATGTATATATATAGATATATATATGTATGTATGTATGTTGTTGTCTGACAAGGACATTAGGAATAATTATTATGGAGGAATGATTGCTTATGGAGGTGAATGACATGAAGAGGTTGATGGTTTATGAGGAGTCAAGTGGGAAGAGTAGCCCTGAAAGATCTCTGAGGTCAGTATCATGTGGATATGACTTGATATTATGTGATTATACTATGTTTATATTTATGTTAGGCCAGGCTATGTTGAGAGATACATCAGCGGAATGAAAACATCATGATTCGTGACATGCTAAGATAAGCATGGATGGCAGAGAGACATTGGAAGCAATGTTGCTTGGTAGAGGCAGTATGGTTTCAGATGTGCACTGCTATTGTTATGTATATGATGTGCTTGCTGTATATTCATTGATTGTACCTATGGTGATGTGTAATGTTGTATATAGCGTATTGTGTACATATGATGTTGTATGCCTATTGTATATATGGTGTTTTTTGTATACTACATATGCAGTGTTGGGTATAGATGGTGCCATGTACATGTTGGATATGCGATGTTGTGTACATATTGTACTGTGCGCATGATGGATATGCTATGTTGTGTGCATATGGTGCTATGTACATGTTGTATAGATAGTGCTATGTACATATGGTATTTTGTGCATGTTGCACATGTGGTTCTATGTACATATGATCTTGTGTGAATGATTGTACATGTGGTGTTGTGTGCATGTGATGTTGTGTACATGTGTACATGTGGTATTGTGTGTAGGTGGTGATGTGTACATGTCATGCATGTGGTGCTGTGTACATGTGGTATAGGTGGTGCGATGTACATGTGACGTTGTGCAGGTGTACATGTGATGTTGTGTACACATTGTGCGGGTGGTGTTGTGTATAGGTGGTACTATGTGCCTGTTGTACATGTGGTATTATGTGCATGTCATACATATTGTGTTGTGCACATGTGGTACTGTGTATGTGCATTGTGTAGTTGTGACATCATTTATTTGCTGTTTTATACTATGCGTACGTATGTATATTGTATTGTACACCGGATGTAGGAGTATGTATTGTGTTGTATTGTACATCAGGTGTAGGTGTATGTGTTGTGTTGTATATCGGGTGTAGGTGTATGTGTTGTGTTGTATATCGGGTGTAGGTGTATGTGTCGTTATGTATACCAGGTGTAGGTTTATGCATTGTGTGATGTTGTATGCTGTGATGTACATTGTGTATGTCTACATAATTGAAGAGAAGCAAAGGCATTGGGTGCTTGCCAGGTGTGGAAAACGATCTGGTATGTGTATAGAAAGAACAAAGGCAGAAGTAAGGACCAATGAAGGATAAGTATTAGTATTTTATTTCAGTTTTATTATACATATGACCTATGATTCTGATTTATGATGTTTATATGTGATCTATGATTCTAGTTTATGATGATTTCACGCGATTTGTGATTTTGATCTATGATGGTTTTGTTTTGAGCTAACCTAATGTGATATGTTTATACATGATGATTTGGTCAAAGATGCTAGTTTGACTTGTTGTGACAGGGAGTGAACATAATTACAAGTGTACCTTATTGACGAGGCACCAATGAGGTATGATTTGAAGTTATTTCAATTTATTTTGAATCTAATGGAAATTATGTGCTTGGTGTAGGAAAACATGAAATGTCTGGTTGGGTGATCGAAATTGACATAAAGCATTAGCAACAACAACAAACATAATTGGAACATGTAGAAGTATACTGGTAAAGCACTTCAGGAGTAGGGCCATTGTGGGACACTGGTATCCAATAATGTCCATTGATTTCCATGAGCATGCTATGACTGGTATGATGTTTTGAGGTAGGGATATGCCTTGGTTTATGGATGTTCCTATGTGAGGAAACATTTTCGAGGGATGGACTGCCTGGGATGGGGGTGCCAACGGAACTTGGAAGGTGTGTTACTACACAGAAGGGGGTGACCAGATTTCCTGAGGGACTATGTAGTAAAGGAGGGAAGGTCGGGGATGGATTTCTTTTTGCCATTAGCATATTGAGATGGAATCATATGCACATTAGGAGTGCAACCAGGAATAATGAGCCAATAACTATTCATTGAGAGGACAAGTGGTGCAGGATTGTAGCGCTAGACATTAGATGCAGCTTTGACTTTGACAATGTATTTTGGACTTCTTGGGAAGGAGGTGAATCCTAGTACTATTTTTGAGGGTGGAGGTGTGAGCCTCTGGATTCCCTTATTGATTGATACGAGCATTGCATCCTTTTATTTGTTGGTTGAGAAAATATGTATATGTGTATATTATTGTAAATATTGTATTGAGCTAGATTTATAAACCTCCATAGACAATATGATTATTTGCTGGTTGAAGAAAATGTGTATAAGAGTATATGTGGTTATTGTAAATATCGTAATGAGTTGTGTTATAATGATCCAATAAATGGTTTGTTTTTCATGTTTCAACACTAGTCATTGTAAATATTGCAATGAGTTGTGTTATAAAGCTCCATGGGAAATATTTTTTATTTTAAGTAGTGTTGTTGATTATAGGTGTCATTGAACACTGAACACGGTGTTCCTCCACGGGGGTTTGTAACAAACCTGACCAAAATTCCATTTAAAAGTTAATAAGGGAAAAAATAAAAGCAAGGTCATGGGACACACATTTCAAGCTTAATGTTGGACAAAAAATCCTAGTGGGTGTTCATTTCAGTTATTATGGCTAAAGGAATTTGGAAAAGGCAATGACAAGGGCTTTGGAAAGGAAAAATGGCATTTTTGGCACATTTATTTATGAAAATAAAGGAAATTTGGAGAAAAGTAAGGTGAAAGGTCACAGGTTGCACGTGAGGAGGAAAATGAAGGAAAATAAATGAAAATGAAGAAAATAGAGGCCTCATTTGTAAAAGGATTATGAGGAATAGTTGGCAAGATTTTTCTTAGGATTTGTAAGTGTAACCTTTTGTCAGTTTAGTTTTGGAGCTCCCTCATTATTATCTCTCTCTCTCACACTCTTAGACACCCAGAGTTTTCTTGGATCATTTCAGAATTGGACCAAGAAAGGAAAAGGAGTAAAAGAGGAAGCAGAGATCAAGCAAGGAATAACAAGATCAAGCAACTATAATAGGATTCTTGGTAGGTATCAATTTGCATCTGTGGTTTCCTTGCTATATTTGGCATGCATGGAGTTGCATGTCATTTCTTGGTTCTCGTTTTGTCACTGACACGGGTTTTGCTAGGTGTGAAAGTGTTTTTCAGCCTAGCCTCGCCATTTCTGGATAGCCATGGTGTGATGGGGTTCTAATGTTTTGGTTGAGCTGGATTGACAGATGGATTCGAAGTTGAGTGAGGTGTATCTTTGAATAAAAGAACACATGGCATAGTAACCCTTGAATCATATTGTGGGTTGAGGTAAAGCTATATTTTGTGTTTCCTTGGTGGGCCTAGGAATCCTCGATTGGTGAATGGTGGGACATACCGTAAAGCCTAGAGGTGGGTGTTGTCCATTAGGCCTAGTAATCCCGGGATGGGATATATAGTAATGCATAGAGAGTGGAGTCTCAGTTAGGGCCTAGTGATCTGATGTGGATTGCCGTAAATCCTAGAGACTAGGAGACATGAAAATTCCTCACAACGTAGGTGGAGAAATCTGGTGGCATTCATGCTTGTTTTGGCCTAGTGATCTAGTGGAGATCATGGTAAAGCTTGTTATTACATATCTATTATTTTGGCCTAGTGATTCAGTGTGGATTGTGGTAAAGCCTAGTTCTATTGATGAGGGTGAGGCGGTGTAGCCTCGGGAAGCCTTGGTTGATTTTTCTTTTAAGTCCCACATTCATGCTTGGAATATGGCATGGGGTGATTGACTAAAAGAAATATTTGGTTCAACCAATGTATGGTCGGGTGGTTCATGGAAGTCCCAAACCTTGTTCGCCTTTGCATCATTAATATGAGGTTATTTCTCCTTGATATTTCATGAGTATTATACTAGATCATATGTGGATTATATCGTTGTTGTTTCCTTGGTATTTTTGTTGTTATTATGGTGGTTATGAACATGTATTATGATAGTGGCTATGTATGGTTCTCATCATGCTTTTACTTGTAAATGAATGAAAAATGATGATAGTGAAACTAATGTGATAAGGAAACATTGCCTCATAGCGAATCTCAAATAAGTATGAGACCCCTATGCTCAACTATGTTGTTAAGACATGTAGATTTCATTTTTGTGATATGTTTGACGAAATTCCTATCATGGATAGTAGGGGTCTGGTATAGTCATTGTTGATGTTTTTGCAAATGTATCTTTGTTCCACTATGAAATTTCATTTCTAAATTTGTCATTGAGTTTTTTGCAGTGACTTGGGCTTTGGGCCTGAAAAATTGGCACAAATACTGAAGTCAAAGGCACAAGACTGAGGAGAAAATTCCCTAGACACACCCATGCCTTGTTGTGGGAGCGACTGGAGCCTCCCAAATGCACCCTTGTCCATATCAAGGAAGCGTCTTGAGGTTAGATGCACTAAAACTTCAGTTGGTCTCATGGGGTGGTTACTTGATTGGTTGGGATGGCTCCTGGGAGTTCTGTTGCTGACGTGGAAGGTCAGTGTGGCGTGTTTCCATCAATTCCACTTCCTTAAGGTGACTTATGAGGTTGAATCCTATTATAGTGGCCTCTCGTTGCATATTTACCCCGTTTGGCGATTACTTGGGTAGATGTGGGATGAGGGTGTTACATGCCTAATGTAGCTAATGTTGCAACTACTTCCTTTTTAGTATCCACTGGAGATAGACTTGTCTGATGTGTTTGTTCCTTTATTACCTAGGGTTGAGAAGTATCCTTAGGGATTACTCTTTCTTATATTTCTTCTCCCCCTCTTCTCCTTTGATTTTTTCTTCTCCTTCCTTTGTTTCTGCTACCTCTTTTTCCTCTATTTTTCTTTTTTCCTGTTTTGTTCTTGCTGCCTCTTCCTCATCTATTTTTTCTCCTTCTTCTTCCTCGATTTTTCCTTCCTTACCTCCAGTGCTAGAGGTTGGTGTCTCTCTAGGTGTGATGGCTTGGGTTTTTATGAAAGTTTACCTATCCATGTCCACAAATTTGTTCCATAGGACATGGATATTCGAGTGTTCAAAGCATCCATCACTATTAAGTTGATGAAACCATGGTGAGCTAAGTGTTGGTGTTTTACTTCCCTCACCTTCTGACTGATATCCATGACTGAATGTAGGAGGAAATGGGGGACACTAAGTCTTTGAGGGAGAGGAAATTCTTCTTTGAAGCTTAGCTCAGGGAGAAATATAAAGTGGTAGGCATAAACCACACTTAATCTCCTTCACAAGATATATACTTGAGGATATGATAAGCTACCTCATAAGAAGGGTAAGGTAGACTTTCACTTCTAACTCCATTCTTATCTTCTATAGTCTTCTCTTTTGAAAGGAAGAAGTTTTTCCTAGTTGTGAAACTCACTTGATTATCTTCTTTGATCCACCTAACTCCTAAAGGCAAGGTGGTCACTCTACTTATGGTTTCAGGATTGAGGGAGATGGACAACCCTTTGATAATAGTAGTGCCACTATCTTCCTCTTGAGAATGTAATGCCATGGAAAATTCATGAGCAAGATCATCATCATACCCCTTTAGCAAATCAAAGAAACCCAACCACTGGTGTCTTCTAAAGATGTCCACTACAAGAGGGTGTTGGTGAATTCTCTTGGTGTCTGAGGGTTCCCTTCTATTAAATCATCCCCCATTTCTTTTACTATTCCTCCTTGATGCTATGTAGGTGTGGAATTCAAAGATTCTCAAACAGTCTCAACGGTGAAATAGTGTTAAGATTCTTGGAAGTAGTGAGGGAGAAGGGTGCTCGAATTGATATCAACCAAACTATTTTTCTCTTCTTTTTACCACGACAAACTTCAAAAAGGCCTCCTACTAATAAATTGACTATTACAAGCTCTTAATTTCAAGCATAATTCTCATGCAAGTGGATGTAGAAATGAGGAAGGAGGGTATCACTTCTTGTCAAAACAATTCTTGGGTGTGCATGAAGGTTTTGAGACAATATCAAGCTCTTGTGGCTACTTTTTCACCTCCCAATTCTTCTTGTAGCTCACCTCGACCCTCCTATAGCACTTGCAGTCAAGGTTAAAAACTCCTTAGTGGCACTCTAGGTTGTTTGATACAATAGATTGTCCTCCCTCTACCCATTTTTGGAATGATTGATGGTGCAAATGAAGTTGAGCCCAACACATATTATCCTTTTTTGGTTAAAATCTTTGAGTGCTCTAGTGACATGGAATTAAAACAAGCTTCCTCTTTTGGACCGTTTCCCCACTCACTGTAATCATTTCTCTCTCCTCGTGATTATTTCCCCACTATTAGAGGAAACCACTTCGTTTTTGAATTGATATTTCCACATTGCATGGGTGACTTAACTCAAACTTAAGTTTACTCGTCGAGGTTGGCCAAGTTCATTGGCCACCTCCAGCCTATTAAAACACCTCTATTTCTAGAAACACATTTTAGTAATTTTATGCATAGGGATGAGGTGAGGGTTGCCATACTTGAGCCCACATTTGGATCGAATTGCTACAAATGGTTGCATTCTAGAGCTGGGCCATATATCATTATGGTCAAGGGAGTTGAATCTTTGACTTTTTTTTCCTATGCATGTCTTCATTCTTGATGATAACTTGACTATTGATTTTGTTATGTGTGTGCAGGTGCCTCTTTGATGTCCAAGCTGGTACTGATAGTGGAAAGCCTCCTTGAGGATGATGTATCTCTTCATAGTTGCAGAAAAGTCCCCATCATCTCTTCTGGGGGTGAGAATAAATAATATCAATGATTTCTGTTGTGGTTTCACAGGCTACTATAGGAGGGGTTTTCTTCCTGTCGTAGTCTTTTGATCCTCAATTGGGTTCTTCAATTTCCATGATGGTGTTGAGGGAGATGATGAAAAGTCATGAGGACAGGGTTAAAGTCATGAAGGAGTAATGTAGGAATTGCAGAAATAGAAAATAGTGGCTTCCATGCTTTTGTAGAGGTGGGACAAAATGGAAAAATTGAGCAAATGTTTGGTGAAATGGAGTGGATGGGTGATGGATGGATGGTAAGAAAATAATTGGAGGACCATCTCTATCATTTCCTAGAGCCATAGTCATCTTTTGGGTTGTTCTCCTCATTGGATCCCCCTCCTGTAGCCTCATAGGCTCCTCCTGTAGCATTACAGGACCTCTTGTAGCAATATAGGTTCTTCCTGTGGAATCACAGAGAGGAGGTGAAATTCAAATTTCTTATTGATGGGATTATTGAGAGAGATGGTCATATGAGTGGAGAGGATGGATATGGGGTGTATGGATGGAAGGATGGATGATATCTTGTATTTTTTGTCCTGTAGCCAGGAAATCTTCCATTATGTACAATCCTGCAAAACAAGAGAAGGGTTAGAAGACATGGTATAAGATTCTTCCTTATGTTCTTCTTTCCCTGTTTTTTTTCTTTTTTCTTGAGACAAGCATGCTACTTATGAGGAGGTTTTCAACCTGCATGCCTACCTTAGGCGCCTCAGTGGATGTTTTCACCTAGGGATCTTTATTATTTTTCCTTTTTTTTTGCTCCTAAGTTGTCTTAGAGAGGTTTTCAACCCTAGAGTTGGCCTCATATGCCTCATAAAGGTTTTCATCTAGGCCTTCTATTTTTTTTATATTTTTAGGAATGCTATGGACTCAAAGCTAAGAAACTCCCAATCACATTTAATTCTTTGCTGAAATAACTGATAAATTCATCCTTGGAAAAATGTCTTCTATATAGCTTCAACCTATGACACAACCATGGATGCAACCATCTTGTAATTAGTTTCCCTTTGAAATATTTGAACCTAGAATCAGATAACAAGGCCCAATATACTTCTTGTAAAGTCTTTTCCTTAATATTCTTGTCATTCCAGACCTTTGTTTGCAGTTTTATGACTTCAATGTGTAGGAGAGCTTGCATTATGAACTCATCTAAGACATTAAGTTGGAGCAACCTTTCTTGCTATGTTGTAGTGAAATCTAAGTCCAACTAAGCTGCTATTCTTAAAGTGTTATATTCAAAAGAAATAGAAAGGAAATCCTTCTTTCCATAAACCAAGTCATATGGAGTGAATCTAGTGGTGGTTTTCCAATTGGTCTTGTAGGCCCAAGTGGCCTCTACTAGTCTCTCTGGCCAATATTTCCTGTTGCTGCTAAAAAGCTTGGTGAGGATTCTCTCCAATGCTCTGTTTGTGACCTCCACTTTCCCATTTTCTTGAGGGTGATAGGTAGTGGATGTCTTGTGATTGGTATGGTGTTGTCTCATGATATCTTCAATCTGATTTGATGCGAATTGTGATCCTTGACCAATGGCTACTTCCCTTGGATACACAAACTTGTAGAAGATGTTTTCTCTTAAAATCTCAACCACTTTTTGCTTTGACAACCTTTGTCTCAACCCACTTTGTTAAGTAATCAATGCACACAATGATGTACCTCTTCTATCCTGATCGTGGATAAAATGGCCCAATGAAATCCATGCCCCACTTGTCAAATGGCTCTATGTCCACTTGAGGTTGTAGGGGAATTTCATCCTTGGGTGTGGGTTTTCCCATCCTTTGGCACTGATCACATCTAGTGGTGTATCTCCTTGCATCTTGATGTAAATTGGGCCAATAGTAACCAAACTATAAAAATTTAAAGGTTGTCCTTTTAACAACAAAATGATCTCCACAAGGTCCATCATGACATGCTGAGAGGATGTCAAAGACAACCTCTTCTCTTACACATCTTCTCAAGATCTGATCTAGTCCCAATATGAAAATATCGCCCCTAATCCAAGTGAAAGGAGAGATTTTCCTTACAGTATTGCTTTTCTCTCTGGATGATAGATTAGGAGGGAACCTCCCAACAAAAAAGTAGTTGGCTATGTTAGAAAACCAAGGGGAAAGAATTGAGATGAAAAAGAGGTGTTCATCTGGAAGTTGACCATACACCATCTCCTCATTACCTGTAGGCAAGGTTACCCCAGAAAAAAATCTACAACCACATTTTCTTTCCCTTATTTGCCAATAATAGTCAAATCAAATTTTTGTAACAATAACAACCATCTAATTATCCTAGCATTGACATCCATATTATTCATTAGATATTTATTGGCTACATGATCAATATCGAAAAAAGTTTGTTACCTAGTGATATAGTGCCTAAATTTGTTTAAAGAATGTACTACAACTAAGAGTTCCTTTTTAGTGGCAGTGTAATTCAACTCAGCTTTAGACAAATTCTCATGAATGAAATATATAGCATAAGGCAACTTATCCTCTACTTGTCCTAAGGCCCCCCCCACAACTTTTTCTGATGCATCAATATTGATATGCAAAGGCAATGCCTAGTTGGGACCCCTAAGGATGGGTGCAATGGTCAATTTTTCTTTCAACACTTCAAGCGATTCTTGAAAATTTTTGATCCAACAGAAATATGAATCTTTGGCCAATAATCCAAACAAAGGTGAAGCCACTTTACTAAAGTCTTTGATGAATCTCCTATAATACTTAGCTAGTCCCAAGAAACTCCTAACAACTCTTTGATTTTGAGGGGTAGGGACCCTTTTGATGATGGAAATTTTGTTTGAGTCAACATGCATCCCTTCCTTGTATATGGAATGACCAAGGATAGTCCCATGATTCATCAAGAACTCTCATTTCCCAGGGCCCAGAGAGAGATTCATTTCAATACATTTCTTTAGAACCTTGCATAGATTGGAGAGAGATTCATGGAAGTCACATCCATAAGGAGTGAAATCATCCATGTATATTTGAACAAAGCCATGAAAAAGTTCAACAAAAATACTAAAAAATTCCCTTTGGAAGGTAGCAGGGGCATTGCACAAACTGAATGGAAGAAATCTATAAGCAAAGGTACCCCAAGGACATGCGAATGTAGTCTTATCTTGGTCTTCAGGGCTGACTTGGATTTGGTTGTATCCACTAAATCCATCCAGAAAGGAGAAGAATTTATTCCCTAAAAGGACATCTAAGCCTTGCGGTGGGCTCCAATATTGCAGCAATGATGTTGCAACTCCTAGGGCTCCCTTCTTTACTTTTATCAACTCGGTAGTTCGTAACAAACTTGGAAGCGACGGTGCTGTATGCACAAGTACTAGCTCTTACTGCAGGCTGTCACTTGATCAGCTGGCACAAGTCCACTAGGAGCTTAAGCCAACTTCTATGAGCTCTTAGAAGAAGCTTTTAACTATGATGGACGAAAGCTAACTCAAAATAGGCTAGTCTACTTGCAGAAAGAAGCTGAAAGGAAATGCAAACCCTAGTTTTACCGACTAACCCTACTGGTGTGAGAAAAGAGATGAAAGCGGTGGAAATGGATGTCATTGACTCTTGTAAAGGTAAAATGCATGTGACTAAGCTACTTCTGAAGTAAAATTTGGAAAAAACATCTTTTTGTATTTTTGAGTAAGTTGGCAGAATTATATGCATGTGCTTTAACTGTTTTTGATGGTGCATAGGTTGATTAGCGAAAGGAAATGGATTGGGCACTTGCAGGAGGTTGGGAAGGTAAGAAGAGGGCCTAAGGGGTCCCTAGCACCCTTCTAGAGATTTTCATAGCGGTTAGATCTTGAAAAACGTCTCACGTGAACTTCTACAAGAAGTCTGCGGGGATTCTACAGGATGTTCTACAGGAAGAACCGAGAGAGGATTTTGGAGGGTTAATGGTGGAAAAATGGTGGGAAAGTGGAAATGGAGGATGGATGAGGATGTGAAGGGGTCTAAGACCTGGTAGATGAAGCTAAGAAGTGATTAAGGTGGTTGGATTCATTCAAGGATGGAAGGAGCAAGGTTGCACAAAGATATGGAAATTAGGTCAAGTTGGAAAAGGGTGGCAACTGAATGGAAGGAATCTGGAATTAGGGGTTGGAGCAGGTGGTATGATGGAGGAAGGATAGTCATGGAGGTATTACAGATGCTTTGCACACTATTTCTCAAAATTGATTGAAGAAAGACTAGAAAAACCAGAGATCTAGCCATTTTGACCTACTTTGACCTACAAACAAGAAATATGATGAACATAAGTTTATTGGCAGAAAATCATGCAATATAAATATGGAAACTAAGCAAGAACAAATTCTAAACATGCAAGTACAATTGGTATCAACTTTCCTAACTAAAAATCTAACACTAGCAATTGCATTGAAAGGCAAAATCAGTGTTTTTGTGGCAGCAAGTATGCCTTGGTCTTAGCTCATGGTCCCAAGGAGAGAGAGATGAGATCAAGGATTGATTGATGGAATTTTTGCAAATATTTTCTTTTACCAAAATTTCAAATCAACCTGAAGCATGAAAAGCTATCTTAATCATCAAAAACAACCTAAATAACAAAGCAAGATTTTAACCTAAATAACAGAAATTATTCTATGAATGTAGCAAAGACACATAAAAGTACACAAAGGAGGTATTGGGCACTTGGGTTGGGCCCAACCCCAAGAGATACAACCTCCTAATAAATATTAGAGCTGGTGCAAAGCTAGATTCATCTTTATTGATCAAAAAATAATAGTTACATCCCAAAAACTGTCTACAAGAAAAAGCTCGAAAATGTGCTGAAATGCAAAACTAACCTACTAGCTAAAATCTAACTAACATTTGACTACCTCCTTCCTAACCAAACTGAGGCCCTAAGCCTTCTTATTTATAAAAATTGAGGACCCCAACAGTCCTCCTAAACTTTAGGAACTCGGTTGCCAAAACTTACAGTTAACAACAACTTTACTAGCCCTGCTCGGCTGCCCTTGTGATCATCGATGTGGTGGCCCTTGAACTCCGAGCTACTGGTGGAGAATTTAAGGTAAGGGCTCATAAATGAAGGGGATACCTTCCTACAAATCCTCTCCCTTGTTCTTCCACGAATTTGGCTGCCAAGTGCTCATTAAAACCTTTGATTTTGTCTCAAAATTGACCAAAAATCTGCATAAAGCACACATTAGATTTTTTGGCATAATGACTAACCCAATTCACTCTATTAGCATAAATATAATTAAAAACATGCAATAAAATAATGATAATGGTGGATTAAGTCGAGTTAGGAGGCTAAATGAGCCCATATAATTACCCATTTCTGGGGCTCATCATCAACCCCTACTGAAAGTGTTGCTCATCCTCTGGGAAACTAATCTATCTCTTCATCTTTGATGGTCTTGGTGGCCTCCTTATCACCCCAAGATTCTGATGTGGTCTACTCATGTGTGCCATAAAATTCTGCCTTCTTGTCCATGTCCTTCCATTGTTCCTCCTATTCTGCTTGTTTGAATTCTTGTGCTTTCCTTGGCCTTGAAATACATGGAGGTTTTCCTTTTTCTTTTTCCTTTTTGTTTTGTAGGTGTGCTTAATGCAGCAAGCACAACTTCTGCCTCCCTTGCCAATATCTCAGGTGATTTCTCCTCTTGCTATTATTTTTCCTTTCTTCCTATAGAAATCCTTGTGTCAACTATTTCTGTGTGTGTTGTTGAGATCTCAGGGTATGTCTTTTCCTTTTGTTTTTGTGTGGCAGCCTTCATTTGGGCTTTTTTGGCCTTCTCTATCCTACTCTGCATCCTCTTTTCCCTTGGTGTTTTTGCTGTTGTTTCTTCCTCTGTTTTAGGCTCAACAATCTAGCCCATTTCCCCTTTTTCTTTATGTTCTTTCTGTGCTTGAAGGTCCTGTGTTTCTTCACCATTTGTTTACTCACCTTCTTCAGTGTGTTCTCCCTCCTCACTGCTGGATGGGGTGATGTTTTCGGCCAAAATTCTAATATTTTCATCCATGGACATGTTTCTGAAGATTTCCCAAGATATGGGAACAATGTAGGTGTGCAAAGCATCTTCCACCAATAGTTTGATGAGCCCATGATGGGCCAACTGATCTGGGATCCCTTCATTTAACTTTGTACCACATTCAATTAGTGACTAAAGAAGGAAATAGGGGATGCTCAGTTTCTTGGCTGGAGGCAAGGAAATCCCATGCCTTAGTTCACAAAGAAACCTGAAATGATAACCATAGATGATTCTAAACCTCCCTTCACACGTGATGTACTTCGTAATTTGGAAACTGACTTCACTCCAGAGAGTGCTCTTTTTATGTTTTAATCAGAAAAGGAAATGCTTAGGCAACCAAACAGTCAATCTGAAATAGAGGATAGCTGAATTTGGTTTCCCTGAACCCAAGAAGGAATTTCTCGTGTGTCCAATATCAACTAGCAACAATTCCCTTGTTTTAAGGCTGCTGTCACCCAGAACTCGACTGGTTGCTTATGAGAGGAAGAATTTTGTTTTTACAGGCAGAGCACAAGGATCAACTTCTCTTCTCAGCACACAGACAGATATGCAAATCCAATTTTTTTTTACACACGCATAGGTTGGCCTCCATGGCTGTATATATCTTCCCTACATGAGAATTTAAAAAGAAAACATGGAGGAGATTTTTGATAAAGGAAAACTGGGGAAACTCAGTGCAATATGCAGGTAAACGTTTTACTTCCACTACATAGGCAGACTTTTCTTCTGATTTTCCAATTTGATACCGTTCAATTCACCACCTTCCACAAACATACCATGCATAGAGGAGTCTTTTCGAGCCTACCTCGTTTTGAGCTTGAAATTCACTGAAAATCCCGAGTTTTCTTTCTGCAAGGCTGTTTTCTGCCTTTCCCTTAGAAGCCTTCTTGTAGAAGGTTCTTGTTTCCTATAGAATGAAACTGTGCTTCCTGTAGAATGCCGATAAGTAGGAGGGTTTTGAAAAATGGCCGAGAAAGACTGGTTCATTGCTATGGAGGTGGTATGGAGCTTGTTGCAGCTGCAGGGATGATGATAAAATGGAATCAACAGTGGTGAGAGTATTTCAAAGTTGAGTTCGATTGGCTACTTATGGAGACTTTTGTTGATGGAGGGTGAGCTGGCGAAGTGCACGTTGGCCCCATGCAGACCGTTGGTCCCCACTACAGTGATATTATGAACTATATTTTTTCTGCCTATAACCACTTCCATCAATTACATTGGAGTTTAAATAGCCACCACTACCTGTTTTCAGTTTTCTTCCTGAGATGGCTGAGCAGATGGCTGAGCACACATGTCGATTACACCCACCGAACACTGTTTGAACTAGATGAGGCATTGTCTGAACTGGATGAGGGTGGCCAGTTAGCTGGCCACTGATCTTGTTTAATCACAACCATCTCATTGTCCATGCAGTTCTTAAATTACATTCATGTAACAGAGGAACGGGTTTAGTCACGTACCTGGAAGTCGAATGCATTTTCTATGGGATGCTGTGGCCTTTCCTTCTGCTGCATGCCTTTGTTTCTGTGGATGCATGCTAGTTTGGTTGCTGATACGTGGCTATTTTTCTTGTGCATGTATCCTCTGGCTAGATCTACGTTGCAGGAGTCTGCTTCCACCTTCAGATTTGCACCCTCATGCTACTGATGCTGGATTTTTGCAGGACAACGACTTGTTTTGTCCATAGCTTCCAAACGATAGACCAGATTGACCTGAAACTTTCTGAGCATGTTTCTATCATCATTATGCACCTCCCATAGCAAAATTGTGGGCAATGGATGCACAGATTTCGAGAAAAACTAAAAATGGATGAAGGTGACAGAGGTCGATTTCTCTAAAACCGTGCACTAGAATTGGCCGAAATTGCTTGGGCAAGTCACTATCACCCATATGCATCTCCCATGAAACAGGTTTTGAAATGGATGCACGGATATGGAGAAAATTAAAAAATGGCTGAAGGTGATGGAGGCTGATTTCTTGGAAACTGTGCACTGGAATTGGCTTATATTTCTTGGGCATGTTTCCATCATCCCTATACAACTCCCCATAAAACAGTTTTTGAAATGGATGCATGGTTTTCAAGTTAGGGATAAAACAAATTTCTACTCTATGTATTTTTGTATCAGAGCATTCTGTAGTTTTTGCATAGTAAGGAAAAAATGAGCTTGGGATGTAATGCAGACTTGAGTCTCGGCTGATGAGGAATCTAGACAGAGGGTAACAGGTATGGTGAGTGAAAAACTGCTGCTTGATTTGTCATTAAGGAGTTTTTGCTGACAGTATGAAGAAAACAGGATTTTTGTGTGTGACTGGGCAGGAACATAAAAAAATGAGTGCAATGGAGGTGTACGGAGATGGAAAAAGGTGACATATGGTGATGGATGGAAGCAGGGATGTTTACAGGCCTCATGGACAGATTCCCAACCTTCGGGTCCTCCTCGGAGATTGATCTTGGCTTGTTTGTAGGCTCTACAGGATCTTCCTATAGAAGACACAGAACTTCCTGTAGAAGACACATAACTTCCTGTAGAAGGTGAAATCTTAGTCCGAATGAGACCAAATCTTGGGAAAGGGTAGTGGTCATGGAGGAATGGATTGTGAGGGATGCTTGCAGCTTGGTGCTAACCTCTGTCTTTGTTTTGAGCGGTCCTCCTAACCTGCAATGTCCTTCCTGCAACCTGCAATTATTCAATAGAAATTAGGTTTATTTTTCTTTTTCTCTTTTCTTCTTTCTTTTTCTCTCTTTTTTTTGAAAACAACTAGGGCGCCTCATGGAGGTTTTCGCCCTATTTGCTTTCCCTGGGTGCCTCCAAGGGAGGTTTTCACCTAGGGATCTTATTCTCTTTTTCTTTTCTCTTCTTTCCAACCCATTGACCGCCTCATGGAGGTTTTCAATCAATGAGCCAATCTGAGGCGCCTCCGAGGAGGTTTTCACCTTAGATTTTTATTTTCATCTTATTTTCAATTTTTCTTTTTTCTTTTTCCTTTTTTTCCTACCCTACACTACTTGAAAAGAAAATCATTTTCAAGTATAAGAATACTTCTAATGGAGCCATGTGCACATCAAGATTAGAGACAAAATGATGTGGAGGCTTGAAATGCATGCTTTGACACGTATCCAGGTTTCAGAGACCAAATGATTTGACTTTGAAGGGATAAAACATAACTGAGGAAGAGAGTACTACTACAACTTAGTGACCGTCTAGAACCATATCTCAATATAGCTTTGATATCCTTGGTCCTTTTACTGATCTGGATCATTCTTCATGTCACCTTCTACCATGACCTTCTCATCTTCCTCTTTTTGTTGATTTTTCTCTTGAATACATGGAGGATTTGATGATAACCATGAGGGAGCTCTCTTAATCTCTGATTCTGTTGTCTTCTCTTTATCAAGTGCAACCCATGGTTCTTTGCTCTTCTCTTTTGCATCTTCTTCTGTTGGATGTGGTCCTTCAATGACATCAATATAATCTCTTACTTGCAATACTCTTCCTGAGCTATGGTGAATATCATTGATCTCAAAAGGAGTTGTTTGGAAATGTTGTGCCTCAACATTGTAATTGGGTTGAGCTACTCCAATGTGCGGGTTTGGAAATGGTGGTATGGGTAGTTGAGTGGGGGTGTATATTTGAGATGGATGTGGATGGGGTTGTGGTTGGGGAGGCATTTGGGGCTGCCTTTGTGGATCAGGAGGCGATGGTTGCGATTGAGCAGGTGGTGGAGGCAAAGGAGCGGGAGGAGAGTTGTACTGGGGCCTCCACCCCTGATGAGGTGCATTCCACTGAGGCTGTGGCTGAGCATAGGGGTGAAATGGATGAGTAGCCGGTTGAGCATGATATTGAGGTGGATGTGACCAAGGAGGGGGTGTGGACCAGGAAGGATGAGAAGGGGGACCCCAAGAAGGCATGGAAGTGGCTTGATAGGGGTTGTAATAGGTTTGGGATGTCCCTTGCATTCCCTTATGGTAAGGTATGGGTCCATGTGGCCTCCTTTGGTTCTTATCATAGAGTGGTTCAGTGGCTCCTTTGGCCCTCTGATATGCAGCTTTGAGTCTGGGTAAGGAAGGGCACTGGTTCGTAGGATGGTCTCTTTCACAGACAAAACACACTTCTATGGAGTGCAATGGACATTCATTCCTAGGATGCTTTCTAGTGCACCTAGGACAAAACATGGCCAAAGCCCTCTCGGGTTCCTCTTGCTTCCTCTGGATCCACAAGGTATCCATTTGCATGGCAAGAAACTACCTCATCTCGCTCTTGAAATCTTCCCACATATTTCCAATTTCACCTTCAATGGATGAGTTGGAAGAAAAGGTATTGCTCCCAACATTTCTGTTTTTAGCCATTTGCTCCAGAGGAATGTTTTCTTCTTCTTCTCCCCTATAGGTTCTTCAAATATGTCTTGTTGTCCACCTAAGGGTTCTTCTTAATCACAACCATCGAAGAAGAGAGAAGGCTGTGTGAAGCAGTGTGGGGGTGTTGTGCAAACATTTTTCTGAATTATCTCTACTCCGACAAGGCATGAAAAGAAATATTTTTGGTTGATTTTTGTTTCCTTTCTTCTTGTACCTGTAAAACTGAAATTGATTGAACAAAAAATTGCAACTAACTAAAGTCTATCTTGCTAAAATGACAATGTGGAATTGAAATGAAAGCAGGAAATGACTAATCTATGTTGATGAAATGAAATTGCAGAAATGAAATGATAAGCTACGCTTGCAGAATGGAAATTGTATAATTGAAATGATAATATACGCTTGCAGAATTGAAATTACGGAATTGAAATGCTAATCTACGCTTGCAGAATTGAAATTTCGGAATTGAAATGCTAATCTACACTTGCAGAATTGAAAATGCGGAATTGTAATGCTAATATATGAAAGCGGGAAATATCTAATCTACGCTTGCTGAAATGAAATGAAAGCAGGAAATGTCTAATATACTTTTGCGGAAATGAAATTGCAGAATGGAAATGAAACAACTACTCTACTTTTGCTGAAATAAACTACTTAGAAGAAGGTTGTAGTAGAAAATAGAAGAAAAGCAGCAATCACCAATACTTTGATGCTTCCCCAACAATGGCGCCAAAAAGATAGTGGGCTCCAGTATTGCAGCAATGATGCTGCAACTCCTAGGGCTACCTTCTTTACTTTTATCAACCCGGTAGTTCGTAACAAACTTGGAAGCGACGGTGCTGTATGCACAAGTACTAGCTCTTACTGCAGGCTATCACTTGATCAGCTGGCACAAGTCCGCTAGGAGCTTAAGACAACTTCTATGAGCTCTTAGAAGAAGATTTTAACTATGATCGATGAAAGCTAACTCAAAATAGGCTAGTTTACTTGTAGAAAGACGCTGAAAGCTGAAAGGAAATGCAAACCCTAGCAAACCCTAGTTTTATCAACTAACCCTACTGGTGCGAGAAAAGAGATGAAAGAAGTGGAAATGGATGCCATTGACTCTTGGAAAGGTAAAATGCATGTGAATAAGCTACTTTTGATGTAAAATTTGGAAAAAAAATCTTTTTGTATTTTGAGTAAGTTGACAGAATTATTATGCATGTGCTTTCACTATTTTTGACGGTGCAGAGGTTGATTGGAAAAAGGAAATGGAGTGGGCACTTGCAGGAGGTTGGGAAGGTGAGAAGAGGGCCTAAGGGGTCCATATCACCATTCCAGAGAGTTTCACAGCGATCAGATCTCGAAAAACTGCTCACGTGATCTTCTACAGGAAGTCTGCAAAGGTTCTACAGGAAGAGCCGAGAGAGGATTTTGGAGGGTTAATGGTGAAAAAACGGTGGGAAAAAGGAAATGGAGGATGGATGAGGATGTGAAGGGGTCTAAGACCTAGTAGATGAAGCTAAGAAGTGATTAAGGTGGTTGGTTTCATTCAAGGATGGAAGGAGCAAGGTTGCACAAAGATATGGAGATTAGGTCAAGTTGGAAAAGGGTGGCGACTAAATGGAAGGAATATGGAATTAGGGGTTGGAGCAGGTGGTATGATGGAGGAAGGATATACAGGGAGGTATTATATATGCTCTGCACACTATTTCTCAAAACTAATTGAAGAAAGACTAGAAAAACTAGACATCTAGCTATTTTGACCTACTTTGACCTACAAACCAGAAATATGATGAACATAAGTTTATTGGCAGAAAATCATGCAAGATAACTATGGAAACTAAGCAAGAACAAATTCTAAACATGCAAGTACAACTGGTATCAACTTTCCTAACTAAAAATCTAACACTAGCAATTGCATTGAAAGGCAAAATCAGTGTTTTTGTGGCAGCAAGTATGCCTTGGTCTCAGCTCATGGTCCCAAGGAGGGAGAGATGAGATCAAGGATTGCTTGATGGCCTTTTTGCAGATCTTTTCTGTTACCAAACTTTCAAATCAACCTGAAGCATGAAAATCTATCTTAATCATAAAAAACAACCTAAGTAACAAAGCAAGATTTTAACCTAAATAACAGAAATTATTCTATGAATGCAGAAAAGACACATAAAAGTACACAAAGGAGGTACTGGGCACTTGGCTTGGGCCCAACCCCAAGAGCTATAGCCTCCTAAGAAATATTAGAGCTGGTGCAAAGCTGGATTCATATTTATTGATCAAAAAATAATAGTTACATCCCAAAAACTATCTACAAGAAAAAGCTCGAAAATGTGCTGAAATGCAGAGCTAACCTACTGACTAAAATCTAACTAACATCTGACTACCTCCTGCCTAACCAATTTGAGGCCCTAAGCCTTCTTATTTATACAAATTGAGGACCCCAACAGTCCTCCTAAACTTTAGGAACTCGGTTGCCAAAACTTGCAGTTAACAGCAACTTTACTAGCCCTGCTCGGCTGCCCTTGTGATCATCGATGTGGTGGCCCTTGAACTCCGAGCTGCTGGTGGAGAATTTGAGGTAAGGGCTCATAAATGAAGGGGACACATTCCTACAAATCGTCTCCCTTGTTATTCCACGAATTTGGCTGCCACGTGCTCATTAAAACCTTTGATTTTGTCTCAAAGTTGACCAAAAATCTGCATAAAGCACACATTAGACTTTTTTGCATAATGACTAACCCAATTCACTCTATTAGAATAAATATAATAAAAAACATGCAATAAACTAATGAGAATGATGGATTAAGTCGAATTAGGAGGCTACATGAGCCCATATAATTACCCATTTATGGGGCTCATCACCTTGGTCAATGAAGGGTAAAGGAAAATGGTCCTTCTTTGTAGTCCTATTAAATTACCGGTAATCAACATAGATTATCCACTTCCATTCTTCTTGGGAACTAAAACAAGAGGTGACACCCATTCACTATCTGAAATGGGGTATATGAACCCTGCATCCAGTAGCTTTTGCAGTTCTTATTTCACAATGTCCTTAAGAGATGGGTTCATCCTTCTCTGGGGTTGGCGAATAGGCTTGCATCCCTTCTTGATGTAAATATGATGAGTACAAGCTGAGGGATGCACACCTTTAATTTCCTTATAATCCCAAGAAAAATCATCTAGGTGTTGCCTCAACACATTTCACAATTGTTCTTCCTGTTTGGACGAGAGAGAAGGGTTGATATTTAAGGTTTTGGATGGGACAAACTATACAATCTTAACATGTTCTAGACTTGAGTCAATAGGTCATAAGTCAGTCCAAGGATTACTCCCAGATTCTTTCATCAACTCATCAATTGGTATGCTAGTGGGAGGTTGATTCTGAAGGATATGGTCAATGAGGTCATCTTTCTCAAGTTTCCCCCTTCCTCTAATAGTATCTAGAGTGAAGACTGGGTAGGGGGTGGTGTGAAACAATTCATCTTCTTCCTCCTCTTCTAACCACAAGGGTAAGCCATTCTCAATAGAAGGTTGAGTAGGAGGATACGATACCAGTTGTTCCGATAAATGTCCATTATTAATGGTCATGTTCCCAACCCTACAACTAATGTAAGCATCAACAGTGGCTAACCGTAGTCTTCCTAATATGAGAGGATAGCCATTAAACTTGGTTTTGGGATGGAGAACCAAGAAATCAGTAGGATACTCCCAAGATTCAATGGAGACCATAACATCTTCAACAACTCCCTCAAGAACTACTGTGGATATGTCTACAAGATGTAGCACTGTAGTGGTCTTCTTCAAAGTCCCTTGGAGATTTAGATTTAGCATGCTTTCCTTAGTCATCACATTGATTGAAGCCCAAAGATCAATCAGGGTATTAGGGACTATAAAGCCATCAATGTGCACATCTACTACTGGGATTCTAGGGTCTAGATATTTTAGGAAGATCACCCTCCCAAGCATCAAATGAGATAGTTGCCCAACAAAATTTATGGTGGGGGTGTCTCTCTTTCTTCTCCTAGGTGTTTTGAAACATTTATCCTTGATGAGATTATTATAGATGGGAACATCTTTAATGGCCTAGAGAAGGGGTACCTTAACACAAATTCTTTAATTCTCCCAGAAGTTAAACCTCCTTTTCGGTGTGCTAGCTAGGGTGGATCAACCTCTTAGGAAAAGTAGGTGGATTGAATTGAGGAACACTATCTTCCTTCTCTTCTTCAAACTCTTCAAGTGGGTAAGGTGGCTCGTTATCTGTAAGCACTCTCCCAGACCAAAGGTTGATCTCCTGGATTTCCATAACATAAGCAAGATAAGATGTCTCTCCACTATAGACCTGTTGTGCTTGCTTGTTATTTCGGTTCAGATTAGGTTGAGTAGACATTTAAGGTTGCTTAGGTGGAGTAGGATGAGTGAGTTGTGTTGGAGGTTGGGGTGGAGGTAGTAAAGTAGGAGGTTTGTTGACTTGAGATGTCCACCCTTGTGATGGGTTGCCCCATTGAGAAGATTGGGGTGGATATTGTTGAAAAGGATGGTTGATATGTTGAGGAGGATATGGAGGAGCATAATGCCAAGAAGGAGGTGTGGACCAAGATAGATGAGTGGTATATTACCAAGGTTACAAAGGTGAATTCTGATTTGGATTGTAATAAGAGTAGTGTGCACCTTTCATGTCTTGTTGATATGGCCAAGGTCCTTGAGGTATTCTTTAATTAATCAACTAAAGTTGTTCTGACCTTGCTCTGACCCACCTTATGCCCCTTTATATACAATTTTTAGTCTTTGCAAAGAAGGGCATTTGTTTTTTGCATTATTTTATTCACAGACTAGGCATATTCCTATGAAATTCAATGGGAATTCATTCCTAGGATATCTTTTGGTGCATCTAGGGAAGAAAATAGCCAGTGCCATTTCTATTTCCGCCTGATTTCTTTTCATTTTCATGGTATCCACTTGAAATGAAAAGGTGTGCAAATTTTCACTCTTTAAATCCTCCAACATGTTTCCTATCTCATTTTTGTTTGATGTTGTGGAGGGAGAGGAATTGACCAAGCCTTGACTAGTCCTACCCTTCTTTTTGACAATCCTAGAGTGATTCGTGAATACAGTTTTAATGTCATCATAGGATAACTGATAGATATCTCCTCTAGACATCATTTTGAGGGTTTCCAACATATCCTCCTTGATCCCTCAGAGAAGAACTAGCTTGAGTGACTCAGGATCAAGGGTACAGTTGGCCCTCCTATAATTGAGTTGAAATCTCTCCTCATAGTCTTCTAGGGATTCATTAGGTCCAAGAGTCATCCTAAATATTCCTTCCTTGGTTTCTTTAGTCCTATAGTATTCCTTGTACTTTCTATTGAAGGCATGTTTCATTTGGGCCTAGGTAGTGATGCTACCCCCAGGAAATCCCATGAACTAGTGCAAGGTTGCATCCTTAAGGGTAGAGGGGAATAACTTCAACTTCTTCTCATCAGAGGCATAGTCATAGGTCCTACAAACAACAACAAATTCAAACATGAAGGTGTTAGGATCCTCATAGGTTAAGCCATGGAAGTGTGGAAGAGCAGTAGGGCTTATATTCTTCACTCTAGCCTATCCATTAGTTTCTTTGATAAGAAAAACATCATTGTCCGTGTTTTCAGCCATAGTTTGGGTAGGTGAAGTGGGTTATTCTTCTTCCCCAATAGGTTCTCCAAAAATTTCATTTTGTTCACCTAGAAGGTCTTCTAACTCCCCTGGAGTTAGAGAGGGAAGCTCAAAGTCACCGAAGAAGAGCGAAGGGTGATTATTTGAGGGTGTGGGGGTTTTTAGTAAAACATTTCCTTGATTACCCCTACTCCTACAAGGCATGAAATAAGTTTTTAGTTTTTATCTTTTTCACTTTTTCAAAACCTGTATGCAAAACAGAAAAAAGGGCTAAAGCAGAAACAAATATACTTAGATACCTCCCCAGCAATGACGCCAAAAAGTGGTGAGCCCTGGTATTACACCAAGAATTTTGCAACTCCTAAGGGATCCTCAACTCAAATTATCAACCTAGGGTTCGTACAAACTTAGAGGTGACATTGTTGATGAGCCTCATAAATGGGTAATTATATGGGCTCATTTTACCTCCTAACCTAGTCAAATCAACCATTGTCTTAGCTTATTGTATGATTTTCTAATTATATTTATGCTTATAGAGTGAGTTGAATTAGTTATTGTGCCATGTGGTCTAACATGTATTTAATGCAGATTATTGATGAGTTTTGAGGTCAAAGTCAAGGATCCAATGGAAAAATGGCAACAATAACTCAAAGTGGAAAAAGGAGAGGAATTATAGGAGGGAATCCCCCTCATTAATTACTCCTCACTTCGAATTCCCCTTCATTCAGCTCGGAGTACAAGCAGCCGAATCATGTACTAGAAGGCAGCCGAGCAAGTGGAGGATGACTGATGATTATCTCAAGTTTTGGCAGCCAAGCCTCCTTGATTTTAAGGAAGCTATTGGTAGCTTCATTTGTATAAGTATAGGGGCCTAGGTCCTCACTAGGGTCATATTTTTGTTGAATTTTTGCTTATGTAAACTCCGTTCCAACCTCGAGCTCAATATTTTTGAGACAGTTTCATGTAATCTTGTTATTGTTTTGATAATAAAGATGGAATCCTTTTTGAGCTAGCACTGAGTTACCTAAGAGGGTTGAAGCTCTTGGGTTTGGGCCCAATCCAAGCAGCCAAGCTCCTCTTTACTTGTATTTGTATGTTTTATTTCAGTTTGTAGATTAGGTTGCTGTTAGATGTATTTCTTTTATGGTTAAGAATAGGTTGCTTTTGATGATTCAGTAGTTTGCTTCGATTTGTGCTTTCTGTAGCAGGTTAGGTAGTGATAAAGAGAAGACTCAAAAGGCTAGAAATAGTGCCTTGGCCTCTCTTCTTCCCTTCAGGACAATGATTTGAGGCAAAGGCCCTCTTGTTGCCCCCAAAAACATAGATTTTCCTCATTCATAGGACTTCTAGTGTTTGCATCTTTTTAGTGGTGAATAGTCTAGTTTTTCTTTGCTTCAGAACTTCTTCATCATGCTCACTTCTTTATTTACAATAGTCTTCTTTCATGATTTCCTTTCTTGCAGCAGTTATCATCATTTCCTTCCATAGATCATAGTTTAGACTATTTTGATGCAAAACTTTGTTTTCCTAGATGCACTTATTTCATTGCTTGCTTGATCTTATTGGTTGATTGTTAGTTGTTTATGCAACAGATCTCTTCTAGCATTAGGCTAGCCTATCATCCATCCCATCCTCCATCTGATCCATGCCCTACAGGTCGCCCAAGTCTCCCCTCAATTCTGCCATAGTTTTCTGCATTTTCCATAGACTTTCTTCCTCTCTCCTTGAGCAAATCCAATCATCTTTCTCTCTCCTGATGATTCTTGGTAGACCCTAGGTTCCTTAACACATCATTCCAGCCTTCATACACCTCTTTCACCCACTCTCACACCCTTAAAATAGTGAAAACTGCTCTCGGCCTGCTCCTGTAGGCCTCCTGTAGAATGTTGTTTTCCTCTTGTAGATTTCTTCTGTCCTCCTATTGATTTTCCTTTAGGCTTTCTTTTGAAGGCCGAGTGTGGGAAAAGCCTCTAGAAGGCCACCTAAGACCTCCTAGGACCCATACACACCATCCTACATCCTCTCAAGTCCCAAAACCACTCTCCAACACCACCTATTCGCTACCAGATTCACAAACAAAAAATTATATGCATGTCAAATTCACATAAAAATACATAAAAATCCAAAAATATGTTTTTTGCTTATTTACTTCCAGAAATAGCTAAGTTATATGTTGTTTACTTCCTTGAATAGGTAATGGCATTCCTTTCATGGTTTTCATAGCGCTTTCTGTAAAAGTAGAATTAGTTGGTTAATTAGGGTTTACTAGGTTTGATTTACATTTCAGTCTTTCTCCTTTCTGTAGTTAGAGTAGCATCTATAGAGTAAGATTTCTCTCCTTTCATCACATATAAAGCTTCTTCTGAAATCCATAGAAGTTGTCTTCAGCTCCTAGTGATCTTGCACCAACTGACCAAGTGACAACTTGCAGTAAGAACTAGTACTTGTGCATACAGCACCGTCGCTTCCAAGTTTGTTATGAACTACCGGGTTGATAAGAGTAAATTAAGTAGCCCAGGGGTTGTAGCATTATTGTTACAATACTAGTGCTCACCACTTTTTTGCACCGTTGTTGGGGAAGTGTCAGAGCATTCTGTGATTATCGCTTTCTTCTATTTTCTATTGCAACATTCTACTAATAGTTTATTTCAGCAAGAGTAAACTAGTCATTTCCTTTCCTTTCAAGTTGTGCATTTCCTTGCTTTCCTTTTCAATTCTGCAAATTTCATTTCAGCAAGAGTAGACTAGTCATTTCCTTTCCTTTCAAGTTCTGCAAATTTGATTTCATCAAGTTCATTTCAGTTAGTTTGAAGTTGTTTCGTTCAATCAATTTCAGTTTTGCAGGTACTATTAGTGTGGGGAAAAAAGAAACAAAAAACAACCAAAAAATTTCCTTTTATGCCTCGTAGAAATAGAGATAACTCAGGAAATTTTTTTCCCAACATCCCCACTACTCACACCGCCAACCTTCTCTCTTCTTCGGCAGCTGTGATCAAGAAGAACCCTTAGGTGAACAACAAGACATATTTGAAGAACCTATAGGGGAAGAAGAAGAAGAAAACATTCCTTTGAAGCCAATGATTGAACACAGAAATGCTAGGGGGAATGGAGAGAGAATAGAGGGTACCTTTCCCATTCGGGAGACTAATGGGGACACTAAAATGAAGAATATAAGTCCTTCCACCCTTTCTCATTTCCATGGTCTGACTACAGAAGATCCTGACACTTTTTTGTTTGAGTTTGCTCTTATCTGTCGAACCTATGACTATGTAGAGGATGAGAAAAATTTGAAACTATTTCCTTCTACTCTCAAGGATGTAGCACTACGCTGGTTCATGGGATTACTTGGCAATAGCGTCAAAACTTGGGGTCAGATGCAGCAAGCCTTTAACAACAAGTATTGAGATTATTGTAGGTCAAAAGATACTAAAGAAGAAATTTTCTGAATGACTATAGGAAGCGATGAGTCCCTGGAAGATTATGAAGAGTGGTTCCAACTCAATTACAAAAGGGCCAGGTGTACACTTGACCTTGAGTCTCTAAAGCTGGTCCTACTTAGGGGAATTTGGGAAGATCTTTTAGACACCCTCCATCTATTGCCCGGGGGAGACATCTACCTACTGTCTTATGAGGACATAAAGACCATTTTTAGAAACCATTCTAGAGCAGCCAGAAAGAAAGGTAGGGGGAGTCAACCCATAGCCAATACCTCTTCCTCTAACTCATCCATTAAAGGAGAAATTGGAAACATGCTGGAAGACTTCAAGAGTGAGATGCTACAGACTCTTGCCATGCAAATGGATACCTTACATATCAAAAGGAAATAAGAGGAATTAGAGAGGGATTTGGCCATTTTTGCCCTAGATGCACCAGGAGGCATCCTAGGAATGAATGCCCATTAAACTCTATAGAGGTTTGTTCATTCTATGAAGAAAATCATTCTACAGACAAGTTCCCTTCCTTACCCGGACTTAAAGCTATATATCAAGGGGCTGAGGGAGTCCCTAAACAACTCTATTACATAAACCAAAGGAGGTCGCATGGACCTAGACCATATCAACAGGGGATGCAAGGGACATCTCAGGCATACTACAACCCCAACCAAGTCACTTCCATACCTTCTTGGGGTCCCACTGCTCATCCTTCCTAGTCCACACCTCCACCTTGGTCCTTCACATCTCCATATCATGCCCAACGAGCCACCCATTCATTTTAATCCTATGCTTAGCTGCAACCTCAGTGGAATGCATCTCATCAGGGGTGGAGGCCCCAATGCAACTCTCCTCCTGCTCTTTTACCTCCACCACCTACCCAAACACAACCGTTACCTCTTGCTCCACCAAAGCAACCCCAAATGCCTGCCCAACCAAATTTGAACCCGAACAATAGATAGGCTCAGTAAGTGTATAGTGGGGAACCATCATGCCTGACTTATGCTATGGAGATTCAGTAAATTAACTTGTGATCTAGGAAACTTCTCCCAGATAGCCAGCCTCCACCCAGGGAGGTTGAGGAAGATAAAGAGGAAAGCGAACCTAAAGCAAATCCACCCTTTCTTGAGAGACTATCCGTGACAATCCAGCCTACCCCAGAAGAAACTGAACTCCTAGGAGAATTGAAACATTTATGTGTGAAGATACCACTTCTCCAAGCCATAAAAGATGTGCCTATCTACAATAGGTTGATTAAAGAGAAGTGCTCTAGGCATCCAAGAAGGTGCAAGAGAGATGCCCCAGCCATCAATATCATAAGGCAATTGTCTGACTTGATGTTAGGGCAAGTAATCTGTCCAAAATATCTAGACCCTGGAAGCCTAGTAGTTGATGTCCACATCAATGGCAGCATGATCCCACACACCTTGATTGATCTGGGAGCTGCCATTAATGTGATGACAAAGGACACAATGCTCAAAGTCAACCTCCAGGGTTCCTTGAGGAAGACCACGACCTTGCTATAACTTGTAGACCGCTTAACCATGAACCCTGAGGGGATTATGGAATATGTGATGGTCTCCATTGATTCTTGGGAGTACTCGGCTGATTTCTTAGTTCTCCAACCAAAGGAAAAGTTCACTAGGTATCCTCTCATTCTGGGAAGACCCTAGTTGGCTATTGTCGATGCCTACATCAACTGTCGAGCTGAGAACATGACCATAAAGAATGGGCATATGTTCAAGTAGTTAATCCTATATCCTATAGCCCAACCCTTGCTAGAACATGATCTACCTCTCTGGTTGGAGGAGGAAGATGAGGATGAAGTCTATTCTACACCGCTTTGTGTATTAGGAATCGCCATGGGGGGAAACCGTAAGATGAGGATGATATGATTGAAAATCCGATTCAGAATCCACCTCCCAGTGTATCGCCATTATAGGACATAGTAAGAGAAACCCAGAACAACCCCTCAACTGATCTCTGTGCAACCAACTCCACTCCTCTTCATGTTAAGAATATAGATTTCGACCCAGAAAGAACTTTGAAAATCAATCCATCCCTATCCACTTCCCAGGAGAAGGAACTGTGTAGTCTGCTGAGAAAACACCTAGATGCCTTTGCTTGGAGTTATAAGGAGATGAAAGGAGTGCACCCTTCAATATGCACTCATCATATAACATCAAGGAGGATTGCAAGCTAGTTAGGAAGCCTCAAAGGAGGATGAATCCAGCACTTAAAGATATTGTTAAGGAAGAACTACAAAAATTTCTTGATGCAGGATTCATTTATCCCATCTCTGACAGTGAATGGGTCTCTCCTTTGGTGCTAGTGCCAAAGAAAAATGGTAAGTGGAGAATCTGTGTCGACTATTGGGAATTGAACAAAACCACTAAAAAGGACCATTTTCCTTTACCTTTCATAGATCAAGTGTTAGACGTCTGGCAAGGAAATTTTTTTTCTCTTTCCTAGATGGGTTTAGCGGGTACAATCAGATTCAAATCAGCTTGGAAGACCAAGATAAGACCACTTTCACTTGTCTTTGGGGTACCTTTGCATACCGGGTCATTCCTTTTGGTTTGTGTAACACTCCAACCACTTTCCAAAGAGCATTACTGAGTATATTTTCTTAATTAGTTCATGATGCAATAGAGATATACATGGATGACTTTACTCCTTATGGCTCTAACTTTTAGGAAGCTTTATCTAACCTAGGAAAAGTTCTAGAAAAGTGTATTGAGATGAACCAGTCCCTCAATCCGGAAAAATGTGAATTTCTGATGATTGAAGGGATCGTGCTAGGTCATAAAATATCTCAACAAGGACTGCAGGTGGACCCCAACAAAATTGCCATCATCCAAAGGGTCCCACCTCCTCAAAAAGTGAGAGATGTCAGAAGTTTCCTAGGCTTAGCTGGGTATTACTGGAGATTCATTAAAGATTTCAGCAAGATAGCTTCTCCTTTGTTTGGCCTCTTAGGTAAATATGTCAAGTTCATATGGTCGGAAAACTGTCAAGAAGCCCTAGATACCTTGAAGAGCAAGCTCGTGACTGCCCCAATTCTGAGAGGCCCAAACTGGGCCCTACCTTTCCACATTCACACAGATGCCTCGAACAAAGCAATAGGAGTAGCCTTAGGACAAATTGATGAAAAGTTACCATATGCCATATACTTTATAAGAAAAAACTTGTCAAAGGCAGAGTTAAACTATATGGTGACCGAGAAGGAACTCCTAGCTGTCATGCATTCCTTAAACAAATTCAGACATTATATCATAGGCTATCAAACTTTTGTGCACACTGATCATGTTGCAATTAGATATTTAATGAACAAACCAGATGTAAATGCTTGCATTATTAGATGGTTGCTTTTACTGCAGTAGTTTGACTTGACCATTATTGATAAGCCTGGTAAAGAAAATGTTGTTGCTGACTTTTTGTCTAGAGTAAATTTTCCTGTAGGTGAAGAAGGAATGGTGGATGACCAAATGCCAGATGAACATTTGTTTGCTATCTCAGTACTCTCTCCATGGTTTGCTGATATAGCAAACTACTTGGTTTCAACACAGTTCCCACCACACCTTTCCTCAAAAGAGAAGAGCAAGATAGTAGGGAAAAGTGCTCCTTTCACATGGATTGGGGGCAATCTCTTCAAACTTGGCCCAGATCAGATCTTGAGAAGATATGTTAGGGAGGAGGAAGTCTTTGACATCCTCTTGACCTATAATGACAAGCCTTGTGGAGGTCATTTTGCAGCAAAAAGAACTACCTTCAAGATACTGCAAGTAGGCTACTACTTGCCCACTCTTCATCAGGATGTGAGGAGATATACCAACCAGTGTGATCAGTGTCAGAGGATGGGGAAACCTACTCCAAAGGATGAGATTCCCATGCAATCTCAAGTGACCTTTGAGCCATTTGAGAAGTGGGGCATGGACTTTGTGGGGCCTATCATCCATCCTTCAAAGCAGAAACAATACATCATTGTGTGCACCAATTACCTGACAAAGTGGGCAGAGACAAAAGCAATCAAAGCAGCGACAAAGGAAAAATTAGCTGATTTTTTTAGAGAGAACATATTCTACAAGTTCAGATATCCAAGAGAGTTGGTCACAGATCAAGGTAGTCAGTTCACTTCCAATTTGATTGAATACCTGCTCACACATCATAGAATCAAGAATAGGACTTTGACCCCTTACCATCCACAAGCCAATGGGCAGGTGGAGGTCACTAACAGAGCATTGGAAGGGATGCTGACAATGGTAGTGAGTAGTAGTAGAAAAGACTGGGTGAACAGATTAGTTGAGGCCACTTGGGCCTACAACACAACATGGAAGACCACCACAGGGTTCACACCCTATGAGCTGGTCTATGGGAAGAAGGCTTTGCTGTCAATAGAATTTGAATTCAATACCCTAAGGATGGCAACTCAGCTGGACCTAGACCTCAGCCATGCATAGAAAGAAAGATTACTTTAGCTCAATGGATTGGATGAACAAAGAATGCAGGCCCTTCTCCATACATAGGTAGTTCAGCTTCAGAGAAAGATATGGCATGAAAAAAATATCAAGGAGAAGCAATTCCAAGAGGGAGATTGGGCACTACTCTATGATTCAAGATACAAAGATTTCAAGGGCAAGCTAAGGACAAGATGGCTGGGACCCTACACTGTGGAGAAATGCAATGACAATGGTTCAGTTCTGATCAGAATCATTGATGATGAAGCCATTCCCATGCTTGTCAAAGGACAATGGTTGAAAGTCTACAAGAAACCCCTCTCCAAGTGAGAGTTCATTGAAGATCTGAATAAGACAGTGATGGTAGTGGAGCATGTCTTAGCCTCAACTTCACCCACTCACTGAAGAAAAAGAAATAAATTAAAACATAAGGACTCAAGTGAAAACTTCCTTGAGGCACTTGAGTCCCATCATTGGGTTGAAAACCTCTTTTGAGGCGGACCGGTGATGTCAAAAAGAAAAAAAGAGAAAAAATAAGATCCTAGGGTGAAAACCTCCATTGGAGGCACCCAAAGCAGGCAAATAGGGTGAAAACCTCCTTGAGGCGTCCTAGTTGTTTTCAAAAAAAAAAATGGAGAAAAAAGAGAAAAAGAAAAATGAATTTTCATTTGCATTGCAGGTTTGTAGGAGGATTACAAGAAGTAGCAAAGGGTGCTAAGGGAGCCCTGAAACCAACACCCTCACCTATGCTACCTTCCCATACCTTTCTCCATCATTATTGGCATTTCTTTCACCTCACTGTGTTTTTTCCAAGAACTGTGTTTTCTACAGGAGGCTCCTGTAGGAATTACAGAGATCCAGAAATGGGTATAAAAGGCAGTTTGAGGGACAGGGAAGCTTCATGAATGAACTATAAACCCTCCTGCAGTCTTCAATCATCTTTTTCACCATTTCCAAGCCTGCATCACAACCCCAATAATCATTCTTCTTCTTGTCCAAGAAAAACATAGAAAAAACATTTTTTCAAGAAAAGAAAAAAAGAAAAAAATAAGAAAGGAAACAACACCATCCACCTCACCTGAAGCCTACCTATTACCTCTCCATCTCTATTTACATCTCTGGCATCATCCTCATAACTCCAAGCACAGAAAGGAGCTGAAGTTTCAAGGGGAGAAGCAGCTACAAGAGCTCCTGTAGGAATTCCTGTAGTAGCTGATCCCATTAAAATCCAGCATCAACAACAAGAGAGTGCAAACATGAAGGTTAAAGAAGACACCTAAAGCTCAGATCTAGCCAGAGAATAACCTGCATAAGACACAACCACACATCAGCAAGCAGACAACATGCATCAAAAGAAACAAAGGCATGCAACAGAGAGAGAGAGCCACAACACCTCACAAGCAAATACATTCGGATCTCAGGTAAGTAACTAACTCTCTCCTCTATTTTCATTTGTGTAATTAGAAGGCATGCAAAAGTAACAAGATGGTTGAGGTTGAACAAGGGAAAGGTGGCCAGTTAACTTGGCCACCTTCATCTAGTTGACTCCACTCATCCGAAGATGTCACCCACACATGCACACAATCAACTCAAGAAAGATGTCAAGGACAGGTAGTGGAGGAAGTGTGAACTCCGATGCAATCATGAGGGATGATTACGAGGAGGGGCTATGATGATGAGGTAGGTGGGGAAAAACGGTCTGAATATATCCAATGTATACATTGCCAACTCACCCTCCATCACCGAAAATATCCATAAAGGGTAATAAGTACTCCTCTCCGAGCACTCTCACCACCTTTTCCTTCATTCTCGCATCGAAGCTCAGCTACAACAGTTTCTCTGTGCCCCCACAGCCTCATAACCATTGTTCTCCATTGATCTCTCCCATATTCCTACTCTCGACATTTTCTACAGGAGCACTTGCAGGTTCTACAGGAGCACCTACAAGAATTCTACAAGAGGGACAACAGGCTTCTACAGGAGGGGCAATGAGTTGTTTGAAGGGAGAAAACATGGGTTTTAGCATGGTTTTCGATTTGAGGAGGAAGGTTCATGCATTCCCCCATTGAATATCAAAATATGCAAGCAATGGCTTAAATTCTAAGAGGAGATATAGTCTTTAGGAGGAGGAAATACATAAAAAAATTTCCGCTTATTTAAAAAAAAAACACAGTCTCCTTTGTTTCTCTATTTTCTTCAAAAATTGTTGTCTCCATCTCCACATTTGGTTTTCCAAAGAAGTATAAAAAAAATGACAGGAGGATTTATGAGGAAGGAGCCCACCAACTCCTCCAGGCTCCATGCACATCCCCAAGTAGTGGACATCTTCACAAGGGAAAATTGGATGAACTTTTTTGAGAAATTCTGAGGGTTTGATGAGGAAATTGCCCAAGAATTTGCCCACTCTTTGGTCCCTCACTCAAGAACACATGCCACTATCACCTTTAGAGGTCTTTCCATGGAGATAACCCCTAAATTTATCAATAGAGTCACTACCCTTCCTCTTGGGCTGCCTTGGAGTAAGTGTTGGGTCTTGAAAATGTCATTCATTTCCATTACACTTTCACTATTATGTCCATTATATCACCTCCATTTCACTACTATGTCACTACATTCATCCTGATTTCATTATCATTGGGCCACATTTATGTTTTTCCAAACTTTATTAATTCTTAGCCTTTTTAAGTGAATTTGTAGTTAAAAATTAGAAAATAATGTGCATATGATTATACCTAACAAGTGGGTTGAGATTGTTCACATGTGTAGGTAGAAAGGAGGCTTCTAGAAGACCTTTACGTGGCACTCTAAGGCCAAATTCGAATTTGAGTGGAAAGAATCATGGGATCATGAGGATATGTGTCACATCTCCTAATTGTATTGAAACTCTAAGAAGACATGTGTCTTATCAGTTTCTAGTTTGATTAGGACTCTAGAGGTAGAGGGAGAGATTCATGGACTCTCATCAATGAGATGGCTTCTCATCTTTTTGTATAAATGGGAGATCTCTCTCCTTCATTTGTTAGCTTGTTAGTCTTAGCTTAGCTTGGCTTTGTAGTTCTTCCTTGATGGCTTTGGAAAGCTTCGGAGAGCTTTGTTGTACTTTGTAATTTTGAAGAATTTGAATAAAGCTTTGATGTTCTCAACATGGAAGGAGATGTGAAGTAGATGTCATGGAGCATATTAGAATGTAAGGTAGAGTAGATTTTATTTTGTAAGTTTGCTTTGATTTCATTCATGTATGTCATTTTATTGCTTTCAAGTTTAATAGTTTAGATTTTCCATTCATGCAATTTTAATTCATGCAAGTGTGTTCAACCGGTTGATTGTAGATTAGTTTTTCTTTACATGTTTTTGCATCAAATAGTGATATGAGATTTGCCTCTCTGCTGAACTCTTAAGTTTTTCAATTTCAATTATGCTTTGATTTCAGTCTTATTTATTTGCTATTGTTATTTAGTTTAGATATCAAATCCTTCATGTCAATTGACGTTATCTTCAGAGCCATGGCTTAACCCCGAAAAGCTACTTGGCGAGCTATCGGATTATGAGTGAAGTGATTTGATTTTACTTTCATCTCTGCAAGTAGATATCAGGTTCTTCATGTTATTGACGTTATTTCCAGAGCCATGGCTTAACCCCAAAAAGCTATTTGGCGAGCAATCGGATTATAAGTGAAGTGACTTGATTTTACTTTCATTTGCAAGTAGGTAATTTAGATATCAGGTTCTTCATGTTATTGACATTATCTCCAGAGCCATGGCTTAACCCCGAAAACCTACTTGGCAAGCTATCGGATTATAATTGAAGTAACTTGATTTTACTTTCATTTGCAAGTAGGTAATTTAGATATCAATTCTTCAGGTTATTGACGTTAACTATGAAGCCATGGCTTAACTTGGAAAAGCTACTGGGCAAGCTATCGGATTATAAGTGAAGTAAATTGATCTTGCTTTCGTTAGTCTGCAATTTTTGGTTTGTTTGAGTGCAATAGTTTAGATTTTATTTCTGTAATTAGATGGGCAGCAGAGAAAGTGATTTCATGATCAATGTTCCACCTTTTGTTTGATTTAAGTAGCTACATATTTACATTCCTGTTCAAGTGTTAATTTATCAATAACATGTTTTGAGATCTTTTGAAGTGCTAAGTTTTGGAAGTTACCATAAGGGACATAAAATTTGTCTTGAAATCTACATCCATACTTGACCTTTAAAAGTATTCTTAATACCTTAGAATATGATTTCCATTTGCATTAAACACTTTAGGAGATCCAAAAGAACAAAACCCCAAAACAAGATAAAAAATATAAAACAACGAAGTAAGAAAAAATGTTAACTAAGCACATATGGTGCACCACACTTCATCAATTTACGATACCCAGATTGATAATTTATGTAGAGAAATTTAAGATGTTAAATTGACTAGACATTTTGGCGCCATTGCCGGGGAAGTGTAATTAGGAAACCTTATTTCTTACATCTAAAAAAAATAAATTAATAATTCTTGAGTATGCTCTCCTCCTGCACTTTGTGAGATCTGGAGGATCAGAAAAAGAATTGTTATGTAATAAAAAAAGGGGGGGGGGACAAAATAAACTTCATCATTTTAGTTGATTCAAAAAAAAATAAAAATGAAACCCAACTGCTTTGATAGGTTCAACTGTCCAAGATTGACTCGTTATGGTTTGTAGTCATCCTCAAACACTGTGTCCTGTTTTAATAAGATTTTGCAACTTAGCTGTGGAATGCAGCCTGATTCGGCAGCTAATTTCAAGGTTTAGCAGGTTACAGGCGTCCAATGAAGAAACCGACCACATGGGCATCTCCAGAATTGTCCTGACATGGATCCTATCCTGGTCACCTAGCCTAGATTGATAAAAAATTAGCTTAAGACCTCAGTCAAAGTCCTGTTTTTAGTATATTTTACTTGAAGTCTTTGCTGCTTGAAATTGAAAATCATTTATCCTTCTTATAAAAATTTATAATTTCAGAGAGAAAAAAGAAAAAGAAAAAGAATCAATGGCTATCCCCAATTTTAGTCTCCACTGTGGCCTCAATAGAAAACCTGCATTCTTGCTTAAAGCTTTGGCCTTAAAACGAACCTGCAAAAACATTTAAAAAATAAAAACTAAAAACCTGCAATAGCCTCCTCTAGATGTTTGCCTGAATCTCAGCAACAACAGCCCAGGCGGGGAGTTGCTACTGATATTAGGGAAGATGCAAGACCTTTATGCTGCAGCAATTGTTTCTGTTGTTTATTCTGATCTTAATCCAGTCATCGATGAAGCAGCAGAGGCTATTTCTCTGTGCTAAAAATTGCAAAACAAATCCAACAGCCTCATGCGCATCATAATCAACGATAGTTGAAGATCACATGCTCTGAAATGAGATAGAGAAGTAGCAACGCTTACCATCCATCTTCTCCTCAATACGCAATAAGATTTGTGTACTATTCTTTTATCTCTGTGCATTTGTTTTTTTTACCGTCAGCATAATCAATTTGTGGACTGTTCACTCTCGCTCCATGAAGGTGGACCACCATTAGTGACAAGCACAACTAAGGAAATTACACAGAAAATCAAACCAGAAGGCCGAATGCAACAATTTGTAAAGATGCAGAATAGTAAAAATAGTCATTTAAGAAAACACAAAATAAGAAAAAATGTCAAATGTTAATTACATGATTTGACAAAATGGCGATGAATTTGGGAAGAATAAAACATGGGTTTTTTCGACAATAGGGTCAGTTAGATAACCTAGAAATCGTTTTAAGAAATTCGTGGCGGTTTGTGAGAATTTCTTGGTTCTCTGAAGCCTCTTTTTTCCTGCTGCGTGAAGAAAAACGGAATTTGAATTAATAAACTGGTTGTTTGATTTAATTCGATTGTTTGGGGAAGTGAATTCCAATTTGGAGACCTAGTATGTGCTAACAATTTAACATGATTACATGTCTCCCACCTTTTAAATGCCTCCCTTCTGTAAATAGCAATCCTAATTGGATACGGCTCTTCACAGCCAACTGATAGACGTAACACCTGTTAACAGCAATCCTAATTGGATACGGCTCTTCACAGCCAACCGATAGACGTGGCATGGAGCTTCTTGGCATTCGATACAAAGGCCATTCGAAAACCCACTCACATTCTGTTCATGTCTATTTCTCGTGAGTTAAACCCAAAATTGCCTCTAATTAAATTGGTTGCCTGGAACTGCCAGAGAGGAAGAAGAAGTATCAAAGTGGAATGAATTCCATGTGGGTAGTTGTGTTGTTTGTTTTTAGAATAATAGCTTGGATATTCCTAGGAGTTGTCTGAAAACATGAGTTATGGCTCAATGTATGCATGCTTGAACCAAAAACAACTAAACTCTATCAAAGGAAATGTAAAAGACCATGGCTATCTCATTCAGCAACTATGGAATTTTGGGAAATGGTTTCTTGAGAATTGTCAAATCCAAAACAAGTTTGAGTGTTGTAGTAGTTGGTCTGCAAAATAATCCTCTGTACATACAAAAAAATAAAATAAAATTGGTTGGTTGTCTTTTAGCTATAGAATGCAACCTGATTCCGCAGCCATTTTCATACTTCTATAGGTTATAGGTGTCAAGAGACGAAACAAAACACATGGGTAGCTGGGAAAATGTCAGTACATGGATGGTGTCCTATTCATTTGATCCAAGTCGATGAAAAAGAACCCGGTCGAAGGGAAGTCAAGGTGTGTGTTATCACTAAGTCGCCACATGTCAAGAAAAAAAATATTTTGAATCAATGAAATGAATAAGTTATTTTCTCACTTTTCTGAAGGTATTGATTAATTTTGGACTGATGATGAAAGATGCATGGTTAACTTTTTACTCAAGATTTTTAGCTACAGAAACTGTGTACATTCCGCAGCTAAAGTCCAATTCCGCAACTGTTCTCCAGCTAAAAAAACCTCATTGTTCAAATCAGCGTAACTTTCTCATACAAAATCAGATTTTGATGATTCAAGTATCATTCGAAAGATCTCAACAAGATCTACACAAGATCATTAGAGTTTGAAATGGTAAATAATGAAATAAATTGTTGAAAAGAAGCAACATTCAACTTGGGGCACCAATTCCAAAGCAGATATTGTTATGAAACCAGCTCAAGAAAAGATAGAAAAGATAGATCAACACCTTAGAATTCAGCCTCTTCGAGGGGGCAACCTCCTTTATATTACATAAATGAACAATTCTTCGATGATTCAAATGACAAAACCTCCTTTCTATATATATAGGAGTCTAAGGAGTCACAATATAATTCAGCCGACCTAACAATAATAATATAAAGCCACAAAAATAACAATAGAGGGATTCTATGGGGCACAATAATAACAATATCGGGGCAATAGGGGCACAACAATATTAATAAGGGGTATAAATAAAATAGTAATGGGGTAATCACTAGTATTATAGGGACCCAACATGCCCCTCGCCTTCAAAAAAGTGTTGTCCTCAACGCTTGAGTAGTTCTAGATACTTCTGCATAAAATTCTCATCCTCCCATGTGGAATCTTCAGCGGATAAGTTCTTCCACTTGATAGGATACTCTAAAATTGATTGATTTCGTAGCTGCCGAATTCTTGTTTCTATGACTGCTTCCGGTTCTAATATAATTTTTCCTTCCTCGTCAAGTTCTGGCAATATTGTTTGAACTGGGAGCTTGTTGCCTATAACCTTCTTTAAACATGAAACATGGAAAACTGGGTGTAGTCAAGAAGATGCAGGAAGCTCCAATTTGTATGTCATAGTTCCAATATTTTGCAACACCTTGTACGGACCATAATACTTTGGTGATAATTTATTATCCTTATTAGCTTGCTTGAGGGACATTTGCTTATATGGTTGTAGCTATAGGAATACCCAATCACCTACATCAAAACTTCTTTCAATGCGATGTTGATCTGCTTGTTGTTTCATTCTATTCTGTGCCAACACGAGGTTATCCTTTAAGAGTTGGAGGACTTGTTGTTGATGTTCGATGTGATGTTCCACTACCTGAACCTTAGAATTTTCTCTTAAATATGATGTTATGGATGGTGGTTGATACCCATAAAGTGCCATAAATGGGGTCATTTTTGTTGCTGTAAGGAAGGAAGTGTTATACCACCATTCATCCAGAGGCAACCATTTGACCCATTGTGTTTGTTTATCAGATACAAAGCAACGAAGATATCCTTCCAAACATTTGTTTACTATCTCAGTTTTCCCATCATATTGAGGATTATAAGATGAGCTATGAGCTAACTGAGTACCAAGACAAGAAAATAAATATGTCCAAAAATTTCCAGTGAAAATGGGATCTCTGTCACTTACAATAATCTTTGGGTTTCCATGTAGCTTTTGAATTGTTTCCATAAATGCAGTAGAAACCGTACTGGATTTAAATGGATGTGATAATGCACAAAAGTGTGCATACTTGGTAAGTCTGTCAACTACCACCATGATGACACTCTTTCCCTCAGACTTGGGTAAACCTCTGATAAAATCCATTGAAACCTCCTCCCAATGTTGGCCTGGAATGGATAAAGGTTGTAATAGACCCAGTGTCTTAATTTTTTAAACTTTATTTTGTTGGCAAACCAAACATTCTGCCACAAAATTTTGAATATCTGATTTAAGGCCATCCCAAAAAAATTCATTCTTAACCCTGTGGTAAGTTTTTAGAAATCCTGAGTGCCCTCCTAAGGGAGAAGTGTGCAATTCCATAAGAATCTTTTGTTTTAGCTGGGAATTCTTATAGAGGTATAAGCGATCTTTGTACCATAACGAATCATTTTTACAGCTAAATGTATGAGACGTACTGGAATCTTGTTGTAGCTTTCGAATAAGTGCCCACACTACTTCGTCATTCTTCCATTCCTCCCTTGCTTCATTTATCCAATTTGGTTGGATAATAGAAATGGCGCACAACAATGCTTCCACATCCTCATCCTTTCTTGAGAGTGCATCTACCACCACATTTTGCTTCCCTTTTTTGTAGATGATTTCAAAGTCATAACCCAACATATTTGTGACCCACTTTTGTTGCTCTTCAGCGGATAATCTTTGTTCTAAAAAGTATTTAAGGTTATCATGATCTATTTTTACCTTGAAGTGTCTTCCCATTAGGTAGGGTCGCCATTTCTTAAGTGCATGGAGTATTGCCAACATTTCATTCTCATAAATAACTTTGCTTAAAAACTTTCCCTTGATTGGATGACTTTTAAAAGTAACGGGTCTTTCATCTTGCATTAGAACAACACCAATTCCATTTCCTGAAGCATCACATTCCACAATAAACGTTTTTGTGAAGTTTGGTGTAGCTAAGACCGGTGCTTGGCACATTGACTCTTTAAGATGTTCAAAGGCCTTTGTTGCTTCCGGAGTCCATGAAAATGCATCTTTCTTCAATAATGTTGTTAGCGGTGCTGCTATTCTCCCATAATTCTTAACAAACTTGCAATAATACCCTGTCAACCCAATAAATCCTCACAAATGCTTTATGGATGTGGGGATTTTCCATTCCTTAATGGCTTTAATTTTGCTAGGGTCTACCTTAACTCCTTCGTGAGATACAATATGACCGAAATATTCCACTTCTTGGACTCCAAAGAAACATTTGGATATTTTTGCATATAATTGTTTCTCCTCCAATAGTTGTAGCACCTTGTCAACATGTTCAACATGATCCTTCCAAGACTTGCTGTAGATTAGTATATCATCAAAAAATACTAACACAAATTTTCTAAGGAATGGTTTGAAAATTGAATTCATCAAACCTTGAAATGTTGAAGGTGCATTGGTAAGGCCAAAAGGCATGACCAAAAATTCATAATGACCCTCATGAGTTGTAAATGCTGTTTTTGGAATGTCTTCAATCTTCATTCTGATTTGATGATATCCTAAACGAAGATCCAACTTGGTGAAGTAAATTGATCCATACAATTCATCCAGTAATTCATCAATGACAGGAATGGGGAACTTATCTTCAATAGTGAGCTTGTTGAGCTCCCTATAATCCGGACACATGCACCATGATCCATCCTTCTTGTGCACCAATACTACTGGAGCAGAGAAAGAACTTTGACTTAGTTGAATTATACCAGCCTCTAGCATTTCTGCAACCATATGTTCAATTTCACTCTTTTGGACATAGGGATATCTGTACGGCCTAATGTTTGGAGGAACACTTCCTGGAATCAGATGAATAGCATGATCATGATCATGCATAGGTGGGAGACCTTTGGGAGTCTCAAATACCTTGGAATGATTGTCCAGGACTTTTTGGAGATCTGGAGAAATAGATGATTCCGATGTGGAAACATTTAGCGAACATAATTGTGCAATTACACCTCTTTGCTCCTTTTTTAGAAGCTTTGTCATACCATTAGAGCTGATTATCTTTCCTGGTTTCCCTGCAATACCCCTTAATTCAACTTCCTTTCCTTCCATAGAAAATTTGATGAAAAGTTCTTGAAAATTAAAAGCTATTGTACCCAAGGGTTGTAGCCATTGGACTCCAAGTACAACATCAGCACCCCCCATTGGAATGGAAAGCATTGGGCTAGTCAATACATATTATCCCATGGATAGATTGATATTATGGCACTTTCCAGAGCAATTTATTGTTCCTCCATTTGCGATCATCACTTGACACTCTGGTGCTGGATATAGGAAGCAATTCAATTCTTTTGCTACCCTACAATGAATAAAATTGTGGGTGCTTCCTGAATCAATCAACACTATTACCTTTTTCTTCTTGATTTGTCCTTCTATCTTGATGGTTTGAGGAGTGGTAATTCCCGCCAATGCATTACAAGATATGGTCGGATTTATTTTTTCTTCATCTAGGCTTTTCTCCTGGAATATATCCTCTTCTTTTGACCTTTCTTGCTCCTTTTCTTCTTCCTCTTCACAATCTATGTAGAATAATTTCTTCTCAGCACACTTATGACCTTTAGTGTATTTGCTATCACAACTGTAACAAAGCCCTTTTTCTCTTTTTTCTTCCAATTGTTGTGGTGTCAACCTTATAGGTTGTGGAAGACTAGGGGCAACAACGCTTCCGTCTTTATAGTTGTGAGTGGTATGCTTCCTGGTTGCCATAATTTTGCTTTCCATTTTTCTTGCTAACCTGAATGCCTCTTCTAATGAATCAGGTTCCCAAAGACGAACATCATGTTGGATATTATCCTTTAAAGACCCTATGAACACATCAATCCTATGCTCCTCTGGAATATCTTTTACCCTTATGTTCAATTTTTGGAACTCCTCAATGTGCTCCATTATTGAACCCTTTTGTTTGAGACTTATCAATTGGCTAAAAAAAGTGTTGGTTTTTGTATCCTCATAATGTGCTATCAATTCTTCCGTAAAAATTGCCCAAGTGATAAATTGTTTACAATAGCAAAGCCATTGATACCATACAAACTGATTTGGTTCCAAATATAAAGTTGCCATACGTACCTTTTGTGTGTTTTGCACATTATTGAGATCGAAGAACTGCTCCATCTGTAATATCCATGTGGCGGGATCCTTGCCATCAAACTTCGTCATATCAATTTTTGGAATATGGTGAGTCTTTGATCCAACATTAGAGTCTATGATATCATGATTAACATTTCTTTTGTTCGCATCATGAGTTTCCTTTACTACCTTTTCACCATTAGTAAGTATTTCTTGTAGAAAATTTGTCAAATCTGTCATGCATGTCTTCAAGTTTGTGTTCAAATCTATCTTCAATTCTTCCATGTCTGTCTTCAAATCTGTCTTCCAATCATCCATCTTAGCTTCCACACCCTTTATCTTAGATTCCATACCAATTATCTTAGCTTCTGTTAGCTTTTGTGAGCGTGACATTTGTTGCACTTGTTCTTGTAATTTTGATATATCATGTAGCATTTCTTCCTCTTCTTCATGAGTCATGCTAGAGCTTTCAGGTTCCTTACTAGGTGTTTGCATTTTCTTTCCTTGGGGCATCAGTTACCAATAATAATTCCTTCAAAATAATTTTCAAACCGGTCTTAAGCAAAAATTTAAGAAAATCTACACACGTTTTTTCACTTTGTAGGAGCTCGATATTTCCTCTAATGTATCTCTGTACTTTTCGATCATCTAGTTCTGAATTTGTGACTTGCAGTAGCCCTCTATGTCCTCTTTCCAATGCCACAAGTCTGACCCAAATTGGATTCTCCACGGAAGATTTATGTGAAATCTCCCACAGTGACTTGATTATAGACTAGTTCAGTAGAGCGAACTTGTACGACATGGCACGAGTCACTGTTTTGACCTTTGGATCTGAAAATTCATACAAGAAACTAGAGTCCGTCCTCTTTTTGTACCTTCTTACGAAATTTCAATCTGATCCCCAGAGAGAGAGTTATGACGATTTTCCCCAGGTCACCTGTTTGGAATGTAATTCAGGAGTCTGCAAAAAGACCAACTTCCTCAGATCATATCTCCGCAATTATAGCGCGAAAAGATATGAAATTTGGACCCGAGGTTCAGAACGATTTCCTCTCAAATGGGTTTTTTTGTAACTTCTGAAACATCGCAGAAAAAAAGTTATAGCGAAAATACCATGATGACCCGTTTGGAGCAGCGAAACCCTAGAATCCAAAGCTCTGATACCAAATGTTATGAAACCAACTAAAGAAAAGATAGAAAAGATAGATCAACGCCTTAGAATTCAGCCTCTTTGAGGGGGAAACCTCCTTTACATTACATAAATGAACAATTCTTCGATGATTCAAATGACAAAACCTCCTTTCTATATATAGGAGTCTGAGGAGTCACAATATAATCCAGCCGACCTAACAATAATAATATAAAGCCACAAAAATAACAATAGAGGGATTCTATGGGGCACAGTAATAACAATATGGGGGAAATAGGGGCACAACAATATTAATAAGGGGTATAACTACAATAGTAATGGGGTAATCACTAGTATTATAGGGACCCAACAGATATAAATTCTTTTGATTTTTCCTTTGAGAACTTGTTTCATTAATACAAATTCTTAGTTTTGTGTGTAAATATCATAACTAGAGAGATTGATCACCTCTCTCCTTTGATAATCTTATATTCCATTGTAGAAGAAGTATTATTTTTTTGCAGGTTCCAGGAGGAAGGACAAATGACTACAAGAGAATGGTGTCTCTCTAAGAGACCAATTTGTTTCATAAGAGGATGATCAGCAATAAAGAGGAAACATGCTGATGCAAAATTAGATCCAAACACTTGAAAAACTTTCAGATACTATTGTCTCCATTACATCCATACATCACATCCATACCTCATAATAAACCATTCACCTCATTTCACTCCATATTTTCCATTTACATTCACATACACTTTCCATTTCTTTTTGTCCATTCATAACCCACAAATAAAAGCAATAGGCTCATTCACATGCTTATTTCCCATTTCCATTGCTACTCTCCATTGCCATCTTCCATTTTCATCTTCCCTTTCCTGTCATTTTCATTTCGTAAATAAGCCCTACTTCAATGCAAATTATTGAGTCCATAGTCCTTTGAGTCTAAGTTCTTTGTAAAAACACCTTGAGGCTTGCATGCCTTAATGGAAAGTACTCATGTTGACAAACAATGGGAATATATTAATGTCCCTTGTTCATCAGAACTTTTAGGTGACTCGACATCAACAAATTCATTCGTACCTAGCAAGATGTGTTTGGGCATCTTGACTCTCATTGTCATCAATGCTGAGAGTTCTCGTGTTGACTAGTGGCATCCATCAATGGCCAGTAAGTCAACAATTTCCTACTATGTTCGACATTAGAACATTTTTTTCACATAGTAGGAATTATGCCAATGAGTTTTAAAGACATGAAGACTATTATTTTCAGTAGTTTGGAGCAGATTCAACAAGTTTTACTAGAAGCAATAAAAAGTCATCTTAACTCTTTATCCATGGCTCTTCTTTTCAGCCACTTGAAGAAGAATATGATCAGAATTTTGCAGCCACCACACATACAACTCATCCATTCCAAAGGGTAAGTTAAGGTACGTCATTTTCTAACTTTGACCATAGAATTCCATGAAAAGCTAGAATGATAATTGTTGGAAAAACATTTCTCTTCCTCATTTCATGAAATTGCCAATACCATCAGTTTGGGGGGGGAGGGGAACACATTCATATTCATATCTTTCCATGTCCATATCATCTTCAGAAGCCCACATACTTCCAACATATATTAACTATTACATTGTTATTATGAGCATACAATGGCTTTTCAAAAAGTGCTTAAAAGATAAATTGGATACAAACAAAATCATGGTTGTCCCACAAGAACCAACCATCATGAAATCCAATAAAGATATACTTTGCAACAATAATCAAAATATCATTATGAAAAGTTCAAAGATCAAATTGCAACAACAAAAAATTGGTTGTAACACAAGAACCAACCATGTTGCAATTCAAGTAAAACACTTTGCAAAAATATGAAGTTATCAAATGATATCATGCAAAGTTAAGCCAAGGCTCAAGGATCAAAAGAGTTAATGTAATATATATTGCATGAGGACATGCAATAACTTCAGTTGGGGGGTATGTTGGGTCTTGAAAATGTCATTCATTTCCATTACACTTTCACTATTATGTCCATTATATCACCTCCATTTCACTACTATGTCACTACATTCATCCCACTTTCATTATCATTGGGTCACATTTATGTTTTTCCAAACTTTATTAATTCTTAGCCTTTTTAAGTGAATTTGTAGTTAAAAATTAGGAAATAATGTGCATATGCTTATACCTAACAAGTGGGTTGAGATTGTTGACATGTGTAGGTCAGAAGAAGGCTTCTAGAAGACCTTTATGTGGCACTCTAAGGCCAAATTCGAATTTGAGTGAAAACAATCATGGGATCATGAGGATATGTGTCACATATCCTAATTGTATTGAAACTCTAAGAAGACATGTGTCTTATCAGTTACTATTTTGATTAGGACCCTAGAGGTAGAGGGAGAGATTCATGGACTCTCATTAATGAGATGGCTTCTCATCTTTTTGTATAAATAGGAGATCTCTCTCCTTCATTTGTTAGCTTGTTAGCTTGTTAGTCTTAGCTTAGCTTGGCTTTGTAGTTCTTCCTTGATGGCTTTGGAAAACTTTGGAGAGCTTTGTTGTACTTTGTAATTTTGAAGAATTTGAATAAAGCTTTGATATTCTCAACATGGAAGGAGATGTGAAGTAGATGTCATGGAGCATATTAGAATGTAAGGTAGAGTAGATTTTATTTTGTAATTTTGCTTTGATTTCATTCATGTATGTCATTTTATTGCTTTCAAGTTTGATAGTTTAGATTTTCCATTCATGCAATTTTAATTCATGCAAGTGTGTTCAACCGGTTGACCGTAGATTAGTTTTTCTTTACATGTTTTTGCATCAAATAGTGACATGAGATTTGCCTCTCTGCTGAACTCTTTCTTAAGATTTTCAATTTCAATTATGCTTTGATTTTAGTCTTATTTATTTGCTGTTGTTAGTTAGTTTAGATATCAAATCCTTCATGTCATTTGACGTTATCTCTAGAGCCATGGCTTAACTCCAAAAAGCTACTTGGCGAGCTATCGGATTATGAGTGAAGTGATTTGATTTTACTTTCATCTCTGCAATTAGATATCAGGTTCTTCATGTTATTGACGTTATCTCCAGAGCCATGGCTTAACTCCGAAAAGCTACTTGGCGAGCTATCGGATTATAAGTGAAGTGACTTGATTTTACTTTCATTTGCAAGTAGGTAATTTAGATATCAGGTTCTTTATGTTATTGACGTTATCTCCAGAGCCATGGCTTAACCCCGAAAAGCTACTTGGCGAGCTATTGGATTATAAGTGAAGTAACTTGATTTTACTTTCATTTGCAAGTAGGTAATTTAGATATCAATTCTTCATGTTATTGATGTTATCTCCGAAGCCATGGCTTAACCCGGAAAAGCTACTTGGCGAGCTATCGGCTTATAAGTGAAGTAAATTGATCTTATTTTCGTTAGTCTACAATTTTTGGTTTGTTTGAGTGCAATATTTTAGATTTTATTTCTGTAATTAGATGGGCAACAGAGATAGTGATTTCATGATCAGTATTTCATCTTTTGTTTGATTTAAGTAGTTGCATATTTGCATTCCTGTTCAAGTGTTAATTTTATCAATAACATGTTTTGAGATCTTTTGAAGTGCTAAGTTTTGGAAGTTACCATAAGTGGCATAAACCTTGTCTTGAAATCAACATCCATAATTGACCTTTAAAATATTCTTAAGACCTTAAAATAGGATTTCCATTTGCATTAGACACTTTAGGAGATCAACAAGAACAAAACCCTAAAACAAGATAAAAACTATAAAACAACGATGTAAGAAAAAAGGTTAACTAAGCACATATGGTGCACCACACTTCATCAGTTTATGATACCCAGAATGATAAATTATGTAGAGCAATTTAAGACGTTAAATTGACTAGACAGTAAGGATGAGAAACTAATTGGACAGGCCACTAAGAAAAACTTCTTCCAAAACAATGAAACCCCTGTAGAGGATAAAAGTGGCATTAGAAGGGCTAGCATACCATATCCTTGGGATGAGGTTAGCTACCAAATAATCAAATATATTTCCTATGAGGGGAGTTACAACATTGTCTATGGTTATCACTTTAGAATCCTCCATGAATTAAGGTATAGGATGGGCACTCTAGCACCTCAGAAGCTCAGCATCCCCTACTTCCTCATGTAGTCCCTCATTGACTCCAGCACTAAGGTTCAAGCAGGAAATTCAGAGAAGCTTGCTCACCATGGGTTAATTAAAATTGTAGTGGAAGAAGCCCTCCATACATTTACACTCCCTATAGCATGGGAAATCTTTCGAAACATGACAAGTGAGGATGACATAAAGACCCTAACCTACGATATCAATCCTACTAGCAGTGAGGAGGAAGAGAAACAAGGGGGAGAAGGTGAAGAAATTGGTGACTTAGTAGAACAAGAAAGGAAGGAGGAAGAAACTAATATAGAGGAGGACAAAGGTGAAGAAATAGAGTAGGAAGAAATAGAGACAAAAAAAGAGACATAAGGAGGAGAGAAAGAGGTAGAAAAGACAGAACAAGGAGAACTTTCTCCTAAGACTCTAGAAAGAGAGGCAACAACTGCTCACACTACCCTCAGTACACCAATCAAGACAAAACAAAAGAGGAAAAGGCAGGCCTCCACGTATTTCAAGGCTAGGAAGAGCACAAGAATCAAAATAGGGAAACCTCAATCCTCTTCAAAAGTGCCAATTACAATCGAAGATTCACCCTCTACCCAAGGAAAAGAATCCCCTTCCAAGGCACCTATCACATATGAAAGGGGGACTCCTAGATCTCCCACATGGAAAGAAAAGGTAGAACTGCAGGACCCAAAAAATAGTCCTATAGGAGGCTTAGACAATTCTATAGGAGACATTGTCAAAACCACAGGAGACCCAAAAGCTTGAGAAAGAAATGGAAGCATAGTCACCAGTAAAGGAGGAAGAAACAGAGCTAGAAGAACCTGATCCCTAGCCTAGTCTTACCTCCTACTACAATCTACTTGAGGGAGGAAGAATAATTCCACAAAAATTTGCAATTCCATTATTCTTCGAATTAGAGAAAGAGAGAATAAGAACACATAGGTGGATGCAAATCGCCAAATCCAAAGGAGTTGAGGATATTGGCCATATGGAGAACAAACTCAGAGAAATGGGTAGAGAGTTGAGTGCTATCAGACACAGGGAAGAAATTACAAGAAGCCACCTTGAAACTAAAAATGAATTGCTAAGGAGGCAGTTGCAAGAGAAAGAGACCCAGCTAGCATGCATGGCCAACTTATCCATGGAGGCATTGCAATGTATAACACCAACAAAATCCTATGGCCTATATCTCAAGGACCAATGGTTGCAATTTCAGATAAAGACTTTGGCATAAAGAGGCACAATGCCTTTCCAAGATTACAGGCAATTTATGGACTTGTGTGACCAAAGCACATTAGAATATAAGGCAAAGATGGAAGAATTCTACCTACATAACATGACCCTCACAGACATGAAGGTGTGGGGCCCCAATGCTAGGCTAGGGGACCTGCAACTAATGGACATGGCCTCATGGATGAACCATGAAGAGTTGAGGGCAGTAGAAATAAGAAGGTTGATGATAAAAGAGAAGAATGAGCCATTAATGATCAGAGCTGAGCCATCAGATCCCATGGCACTCATTAGCACACATAACCTGCTTGCCAATAATCCTCAGATTTCCCCTAGATATATAAGTGATCAGGCACAAGCCATTGCACACTTTGAGGATATGCAAAGGCTACTTGGGGATGACTGTGTGCATGCATGCATGAGGAGATGGAACACCTTACCACACAGTCCGCATATCATGGAATATCATTCCACCATGAGGATGAAGGAGGCATTAAGAAGAGTGCCACTGTGCAAGCGCTCCATGCAAAGGCTGAAGGTCAACTGGATTGGCCTCAAATTGATTCCCCCACTTATGTAAGGCATGTTGGAAGGCAGAAGAGAAGAAGAAGAGGAACATCAGTGGGAAGAGATAGAAAGGAAGGTAGGATTCTATGAAAAGGAAGAGGAGACCACATCAGAATCTTAGGAGCTAGGGAGGCCACCAGGGCCATAAAAGATGAGGAGATGGACTAAGTTTCTCAGAGGATGAGCAACACTTTCAATAGGGGGGTGATGATGAGCCTCATAAATGAGTAATTATATGGGCTCATTTTACCTCCTAACCTAGTCAAATCAACCACTCTCTTAGCTTATTGTATGATTTTCTGATTATATTTATGCTTATAGAGTGAGTTGAGTTAGTTATTGTGCCATGTGGTCTAACATGTATTTAATACAGATTATTGATGAGTTTTGAGGTCAAAGTCTAGGATCCAATGGACAAATAGCAGCAATAACTCGAAGTGGAAAAAGGAGAGGACTTATAGGAGGGAATCCCACTCATTTATTACTCCTCACTTCGAATTCCCCTTCATTCAGCTTGGAGTACAAGCAGCCAAATCATGCACTAGAAGGCAACCGAGCAAGTGGAGGTTGACTGACGATTATCTCGCGTTTTGGGAGCCAAGCCTCCCTAATTTTAAAGAACCTATTGGTAGCTTCATTTGTATAAGTAGAGGGGCCTAGGGCCTCACTAGGGTCAGATTTTTGTTGAATTTTTGCTTATGTAAACTCTGCTCCAACTTCAAGCTCATTATTTTTGAGACAGTTTCATGTAATCTTGTTATTGTTTTGATAATAAAGATGGAATCCTTTTTGAGCTAGCACTGAGTTACCTCAGAGGGCTGAAGCTCTTGGGTTAGGGCCCAATCCAAGCAGCCAAACTCCTCTTTACTTGTATTTGTATGTTTTATTTCAGTTTGTAGATTAGGTTGCTGTTAGCTGTATTTCTTTTATGGTTAAGAATAGGTTTCTTTTGATGATTTAGTAGTTTACTTCCATTTGTGATTTTTGTAGTAGGTTAGGTAGTGATAAAGAGAAGATTCAAAGTGCCTTGGCCTCTCTTCCTCCCTTTAGGACCATGATTTGAGGAAAAGACCCTCTTGTTGCTCCAAAAACATAGATTTTCCTCATTCATAGGACTTCTAGTGTTTGCAGCTTTTTAGTGGTGAATAGTCTAGTTTTTCTTTGCTTCAGAACTTCTTCATCATGCTCACTTATTTATTTACAAGTCTTCTTTCATGATTTCATTTCTTGCAGCAGTTATTAGCATTTCCTTCCATAGATCATAGTTTAGAATATTTTGATGCAAAACTCTGTTTTCCTAGATGTACTTATTTCATTGCTTGCTTGATTTTATTGGTTGACTGTCAGTTGTTCATGTAGTAGATCTCTTCTAGCAGTAGGCCAACCTTTCAGCCATCCCATCCTCCATTTGATCCATGCCCTACAGGTCACCCAAGTCTCCCCTCAATTCTACCTTAGTTTTTTGCATTTTCCATAGAATTTCTTCCTTTCTCCTTGAGAAAATCCAATCATCTTTCTCTCTCCTGATGATTCTTGGTAGAAACTAGGTGCCCTAACACCTCATTCCAACCTTCATCCACCTCTTTCACCCACTCTCACACCCTCAAAACAGTGAAAAATTCTCTCAACCTCCTCTTGTAGGCCTCCTATAGAACGTTGTTTTACTCCTGTAGATTTCCTGTGTCCTCCTGTAGATTTTCTTGTAGGCTTTCTTTTGAAGGCCGAGTGTGGGAAAATCCTCCAAAAGGCCACCTGAGACCCCCTAGGACCCATCCACACCATCCTACATCCTCTCAAGTCCCAAAACCACTCTACAATGCCACCTATTCGCTGCCACATTCACAAACAAAAAAATATATGCATGTCAAATTCACATAAAAATACATAAAAATCCAAAAAGATGTTTTTTTCTTATTTACTTCCAGAAATATCTTAGTTATATGTTGTTTACTTCCTTGAATAGGTAATGGAATTCATTTCATGGTTTTCATAGCACTTTCTACAAAAGTAGATTTAGTTGGTTAATTAGGGTTTACTAGGTTTGCTTTACATTTCAGTCTTTCTCCTTTCTGCAGTTAGAGTAGCATCTGTAGAGTAATCTTTCTCTCCTTTCATCACATATAGAGCTTCTTTTGGAATCCATAGAAGTTGGCTTGAACTCTTAGTGATCTTACACCGACTGACCAAGTGACAACCTATGGTAAGAACTAGTACTTGTGCATACAGCGCCATCGCTTCCAAGTTTGTTACGACCTACCGAGTTGATAAGAGTAAAGTAGGCAGCCCAGGAGTTGGAGCATTATTGTTGGAATACTGGTGCTCACCAATTGCTGTATGCATAGTAGATTGGATTCCACTCATGCCACCCTCAATCATGACATTAGATCAAAAGTGCTCAGAGACCATTCATCCTACTGAATTAAAACCAAAGCTTGTTGATGAAGGTACAATTGAAAGCTAATTATAGCCAGGAAAGTGGAAATGCTATTTACTCAACTTGTAGAATGCTAATTAATCAATTCATGAAAGGATGAGGGCTAATCTACTTGTAGAAAGAAATCTATATTATCTTGAAAAATCCATCAAACTAACAAATCTACTTGCAGAAAGGAAACTATTTTATCTTTCATAATTCATCAAACTACCAATCACAATGGTATGTATCATCTACCTAGTTCACACTTTCTTTCCATTCAGTAGCCTGCTTGCATCATACTTGTGATAAAAAGAACTAATTCTTCTATGTTTTGCAGTGAAGAAAATGAATGGTTGGAGTGGCCTAGGAGCTTCCTTTGGTCATTAAATCATAACTTGGGGTCATTATTTATCTTGATTGAGCTAAAGTTGAAGTGGGAATCAAAACTAGTGAAGGAAAGTGGTGATATAGGCTTGCTATAGGTGGCTACTACAGGAGGGCCTATAATGCTATGAGATGGGTTTCGAGTGGATTTCGAGGGTAAGAATGATGTCTTGAGGGTATGGAGAGGTGGATGGAGGTTGAAGAAAATTAAGGGAGGTGGGGTTAAGTCCCTAACCAAGCTCAGGACCTATCAGAGGTCTAGCTTGCACTAGGATGAATGCTCACAACATATTAGGAAACATTACTTATGGAAACCTAGTTTTGGGACATAATTGAAGGTGGAAAGAGAAGATGAAGGAGTCTAAGCTGGAAGTGGTAAAATTTCCCTTCCATGTATATCAACACATCCCTGCAATCAATCACATGCATACATCCATTGATCATTAAAAAAATGAGATAACCTATGATGAAAAAGATGAGTTGAATTTAAATAATATATATTTTATGCCATAACATTGATATAATCACTAAATTAACTTCTAAGATATAGAAAGAAAATGTAAAACATAATGACTAACATTCATCTATTTCCAAGAAATCATAAACATAATATTTTTGGACTGAGCTTTTGAATCCTTCCACTCATTCTCCCACAAGAGAGGTGATGTAGAGGCTGTAACCACAATATTTTGTAGCTTAATCTGTACTAAAATGAAATAAACTATGAACTGCTTGGAATCAAGAAGAAATATAAGTACAAAAAGAGGGACCAAAGCCTCTAGGTTGGGCCCAAACCTAAGGGTATCATACCTTTGAAGATAAATTAGATGCATCTCAAAATCTAACTTCTCATTATCAAAAGGTAAAGGTCTCATACATCACATAATAGTTCAAAGTGACAATGTCAAACTTCAATCTAGATAGCTATACCTAGACAAACAAAAAATTCCAATTCTAATGATCTTTTCTTCTTGTTTATTTATACAAAAGGGTAGTTGATAGAAAATCCCTTGAAAGTAGGAGTGATTCCCTCCTTGATTTGAGAAATGGTGGATCTTGTCCCTCTTGAGCTTCACTTGGACTAGGAGTCACTCGGATGCTAATGAATTCGAACTGGTGAGAGAGGATGTTGTGATCCAAAGACAAGTTAGGTAGTTAATGAGGTGGAAAAACCCCCTAGATTCTATCCTAGTTGTCTCCATCAAGCCCTTGAATAGTAATTTCCTAAAAACTGCTTTTATTTCCTGCAATTAAACAACATTAGGCCACATACTATGAAAAACACATTTTAATCCTCTTAATAAGGATAATATAAAAAAAAAGTGCGAATTAATGTGAGAGAGGGATAGTTTTAAGGCTGGAGGATAGCATAATGATCTTCAAAATATACCTATTGATGGGACTCATCGCTAAGCACAATGGGAATCTTACAAGATAAAATAGTAGCTCGAACATTGCAAAATTGCTTTTAACAAAAAAATGTTGATTGGGGACCTCTTGAAAGGTTTGAAATTTGAAATGTTTTGAATAAATCCTTTCCAAAAACATTAGCAACAAACTCTTTCTCATTGACGAAACATCATCCCAAAAGGTATTTGGAAGCACTATAGAGCTACTATTATTTTTATTAACCTAACATGACATTGGTATATTATAAATATTAAAATCTTTTCATAATGGATATGGAAAAATTATATGGGTATTGACCATACCTTCAACAAATAAAGGAGATTTGGGTGTTATAAGGTAATTATCATATAGAAATGTCTTATCATATGCCATTTTATCATATGCATCATTTAAAATTTTTTGTATACTTTACCATATACCCAATTAAAAAAAAAAAAAGCAGAACGATTACTACATAATGCCATTCAAAACATTATTACACATTCATCTAATCTGTAGCCAAATGTTACAAAACTACACACTTAATGCGTGTATAGTATGTGGCCCAAATCTTGTTTGATACTCCGATTATTTGCACATTCACTTGAAGGATAATGTAACATGGCTCCCATTGCACATGAACCAAGCTTCCATAGTAAGTTTATGACACACAAACATGGGAGGGTCCATCAAAAAGAATAAAACTTTGATAGAACTAAGGTCTAAGTGTGGAAAATGGAAATTGTTGTGATAAAGAGTTTTACCAGTTAGGTGACCAAACTTCCTTCTTTAGGTGAGAGGTGGTACAATGACTTTTGGATTTAATATGAGAGCTAGGTGCCATTTTTAACATTTCTTCACCATTACCCAATTTGAAGAAGGGAGTCAAAAGGAGTGCTTTGGTGGATTCATGGCATAAGATTATGCTCAACATGCAATGATTTATCACCTGTGAATGGTGGTACAATGTAGTCTACCCTTATAATATTTTCATCCTAATGAATCTAATAGGGGATATGTTGTTAAACATGTCTTGCTACCTAATCAAGATATTAATGAAAGTGGTTGAAGCTGTGCAGAAGAATACAAATCCTGTAATAATGTTAAATTACAAATGATTTATGAAGATGTTGGTTGTAGCCAAGCTACAATAACAAGAAATTTTATGGTTGGCATTTTTAATGGGGAATTACAACTCAAAGGAGACCAAGTAAGCCTTAGGTCAAGGTTTGGCCTCTTAGGTCCAATCTGACCCAACCTCAATCACATGTCGCTACAACTTTTAAACATTTATACTTAGCATGGGCATCAACTACATTTAAAGGGATAGAAAGGGTAGATCCAGGGAACCCTAAAGTCATCATCAAAATAGAAATTAAAAAGGAAAAGGAAGAAGTGATTAAGTCAGACATGGATAAGGAAATTGGATAGATTAACACTAATATAAGAATTGAGGAGTACCTTGAGGAACCCTTGTTGTAGATTAGTGATGATAAAATACTCGAGGAGGGGATTGAGGAACCCATATTGTAGGAACCAACATCCCCACAAGTTCACTTAGGATATTTCATGGAAACAAAGTTAAAACTCATCCTAGGAGCAACAATTGAAGAATCCAGTTGTAGAAGAAAGGGAAGGGCTATGAAAAGTAAGCTATATTTATTTCCAAAGGATTTTGTTTTTCTAACCCTAGTTACCAAGAACTCAAGAAAAGCAAAATATTGGTGCTATAGAATAAGAAACTGAGGAATAAGATAAAGAATAGTAATCCAAGGATAGGAAAAATTAAATTCTTGCTAAAAGCTATTGAAGAATAGTAAACCCTAGAGCTCATGGCAAATAGTTATGTTGAAACCCATGTCAAAGAAGCTCAACAATTTATTAATTTTCTATTAGATGATATAATCACCAATACATATGACTTTCTTAATCTTAAGGTAGATCTCCCACTGTGGATAAATAAATATGAAATGTTTGATTTTCAAATTATTGAAAAAGAGTCTCATCACCATATCTTAGAGGAATTAAAGCAATGATGATTCTTCATTTATTTTCTACAAGAGAAAAAATGGGAAGAAAAAAATAAGAATTATAAGGATCAATTAGAATATGCCCAAAAGTTGATAAAAAAAACATGAGAACTAGCCTAAGAATAAATCCTTCACAAATGACCTCCAAGGGTTTATCCCATTTTAGTACATGATCGATGGACCACCTTTATACTAAAGAAAATAGCATCTGAACAGCCATAAAAGGTGAAACAACCTTAGCAACTTTTGGATATGTTTCTTTCCGTAGATCTAGAAGGCCAAAATTATTGTGTGATATTTACCTTTTCAATTTCTTATTTCAATATAGTTCTCATTGGAACCCTAACACCCATGTTAGGGATGTTGAAATTCAATGTTTCACCTCACACATCCTTGTCTTGGTCAAGTGGAAGAAATAGGTTGAGTTTTATGGGAGAATTGAATCCTAGACAATTTAGTAGGAAAGGTATGAGTACCCTTTACCTCACATCATTAAAGAAGGCCAACATAGTATAATCTAGGATCTAGGAAACTCTATTGTCATTAGGCAGCACCAAATATATGTTATTATAGAGTATAGAGAAATTGCAAAAACCCATTCAGTGGGGGGAACTTCTAATCTCTCATGACATATGAGAGACTCTTCCCCATGACTTAAGGAATATAAATATAGTTGGCCACAACTACTTCAGATTGGCCCTTAACAGGGAAAGGTTCTACACCAATTCTGTACTCATATATGGTTCTAAAAGGATTATGTTATTTTCTCACTTTCCCATCATTTGTTGTCGTAGTCATTTCTACAGAGCACCTATGGTATGGAATGAGGGAGGAAAGAAAATATTGGATATAGCTAGATATAATCATGGGCTATTACAATTAAGGGGATTATGGACACCAATTTGTTTATGGTGAGTTACATGAAGCAACTCAGGGGGAAAACTGGGTTTCATGAGGACATGTAACCAAATCGGCTGGGGTGAGATGATGACTCCCTATTTTGACTAGGTCTTGATGAATAAACACTTACTTTTTTCCCTAATATACAACCATTTCCCCCCTATTTACTCTTAATTATCATGAGTTTTTCTAAAGTATACAATTTCCATATATGTCTCTTATTTTCATTTTTTATGATTGAGATTAAGATATGTTTTAGAGCTTAATAAGGACATTTTATATATTATGGGTATATATATGATTATTTGTGACTCAATGGATCATCATTAACCTTGAATCTCCTAAAAAATCCTATTGCTTTTAAGACTATTTACATCCTACCTTTCGGTCGAGGGGTAAAAATCAAAATGTTGATAACATGCTTCAAGGAACCAAAGAGCTTTATTTGATTAAGGATGATCATCAAAGTGTTGGAAGGATTTTTCTTCCAATTTATTTTTCACACAACACGTGGAACGATCCACCTCTAATGAAATATTTATGGAGGATAGGTTGTGAGCATCTCGACTGCTTGTTTTTAGTTGGATAGCGGCACACTGATTCCATGGTACTTCCTACATGATTATTCTAGTTGTTCGTTCTTCAATTAAATAATGGTTCACTTAACCCTGCACATTGCATTTTTGAACAGGGCATCAAATGTTTTTTGGCATAACCACAAAAACCACATGGGAAAGGCTGCTCTATAGTTATAGCCTATCACTTTGGACTAATAAGAAGCAATACCACTAGTTTGGAACCACACTGATTCCATGTCAAATATCAATGCCATTAGTCTGGAACCACTGGAGTAGGAACTAGAGCCAATCAAGAGCATAACCCAGTTTGTTTTCAATTCTCTATTTGAATTTATCTAGTGAGTTGAGGAACCTATTGTTCCATATATGGAACAAACAAGTTCACTCATATATATATGTGTGTGTGTGTGTGTGTGTTATGGCATGAATAACAAGTTGTGGTTTTCATCGTATGAGATTAGACCTCTATTAAAATTGTGTTTTCTAATCATAATAGAATATTATCTTGGTTTAATGCGTGGAGATATACAATAACATTGTTCTAGTGATCTCATGAGTTTGGGCACAGGCTGCACCTTGAGTAGGGACCACTCCATGTGAATTTTTGTGCCACATTTATTTTATATATTTAGTATTTAGCCGAGTTAGATAGTTTCTTATATTATCAATCCTTCATTGCTTCATATATTTTCTTACTATTCTATTTGATTGCATTTTCTTTCATTTTGTTGATCTACTACACACCATGCTATAGAGTGGGATATTACAGGTGTATATGTTGCAAAATGATTGTAATGTTTTTGTAGAATTAGTTTGTCAATGAATCAAGTTTTCCTTACATTGACACTTGGTATGTAGAGTTAGATGCCAAGATGTGAATAAGTTTTTCACAGGCTATGATATTTGAGGTGCCACTAACCAGGTGAACAAGTTGGGATAGTATTTATTCTTATATTGCAAGTTTTATTTTTAAATAATAGAGTTGTAATTATTTTTAGTATGACTCAGGTGAGTTACATGAAGGAATTCTAGAGGAAAAATGGGTTTCATGAGGACATGAAACCAAATCAGTTGGGGGAGATGATGAGTCCCAAATTTGAATATGTTTTGATGAACAAATACATATTAGTTTCCCTAATCTACAACCATTTCTCCATCATGAGATTTTCACTTTTCACTATTTTTCCCTAATACTTACTATCATGAGCTTTTCTAAAGTATAGAATTTCCTTGTCTTTCTCTTATTTCCCTTTTTATGATTGAGATTGAGATATGTTTTAGAGTTTAATCATGCCATCTTATATATTATGGGTATCTACATGATTTGTTGTGACTCAATGGTTCATCATTAACCTTGGACTTCCTAAAGATTCTTGTTTCTTTCAAGATTATTCACATCTTACCTCATTTATTTGATTAAGATTGATCATCAAATAACTGAAAGAATTTTTCTTCTAATTGAGTTTTCATACAACACGTGAAATGATCCACCACTAATTAAAGATCCAAGGAGGATAGGTTGTGAGCATCTTGACAATTTTTTTTTAATTGGATATTGGTGCACTCATTCCTTCATACTACATATGTAAATATTCTTGTTGGTCATTCTTCAATTAAATAATGGTTTGGTTATCCCTCCACACTTCATATGCAAATAGGGGATCAACTTTCTTTAGGCATAACCAAAAAAACCACATGGGTAAGGATGCTCTATAGTTACAACCTATAGTTTTGGACTAAAAAGTAGCAATGCCATTGGTTTGGAGCAACATTGATCACATATAAAACAATGATGCCATTAGTTTCGAACCACATTGATGTCATATCAAACAACGATACCATTGGTATGTAACCATTTAAGTGGATACTTGAGATAATCTTGGGAATAACCCCAATTTGTTTTCAATTATGTATTTTAACTTATATCATGATTTGAGGAAACTATTGTTCCATTTATGGAACAAACAGGTTTACTCATGTATATATGTATATAGCATTATGGCATGAATGTTGACTTGTGGTTTCCATAGTTCGAGTTTATACCTCTTTTAAAATTGTGTTATAATAAAATTTTCTCTTAGTTTAATGTGTGGAAATCTACTATAACACTATTTGGTGTTCCTGTGAGTTTGGGCATAGGACACACGTTGAGTAGGGCCCGATTCAAATAAGGAGTTGTGCCACATTTATTTTCCGTATTTAGTAGCTAGCCTAATTATATAGTTTCTTACAGTGTTAATCCTTCATTTCTTGTTATATTTACTTACTATTATGTTCATGTTCATTTTCCTTCATTTTGTTAATCTGCTGCAGAATAATCTATAGAATGGGATATTATAGGTTTGTATGCTACAAAATGACTATAGTGTTGTTATATAATTAGTTTGTTAATAAATGAAACTTCTTCTAAATTAACACTTGGCATGTAGAGCTATATGTCAAGCTGTGAATACGTTTTTCATGGGCTATGACATCCTAGGTGCCATTAACCATGTGAACAAGTTGGGACAATATTGACTCTTTTATTGCAAGTTTTATTTTTAAATAATAGAGTTGCAATTATTTTTAGTATTTTTAAATAATAGAGTTGTAATTACTTGAATTGAGTGATTCCCAAGCCTCTATAAACCTTAGGTTGAAAAATTAAATAATCGTATTTCTATCAAACTATCCTAGGCTTAAGAAAACTTATAAATGCACCATCACTGACATCAAATACAAGGGAAACCAACTATTCAAAGACCAATGATGAAAATGAATTATGGACACAAGGTCACTTATTAGTGATGGAAATAGGGCCAAGGTGCTACTCTAGGTTTACTCTCATAACAATTTGTCAGAGTTTATAACAATAGACTCGTTAACACAAAGTTAATGAGGACCACCTATACTGACATGAGTATATGAATGAGATACTCATTGATACTGAAAGTGACTTGATGAATGGGAATGGATGACATAATGAGTCAAGAGTCATTACAAAATGATCAACATAGAGCTAACTTCCCTTAAACATAAGTGTTGGGATAGGGTCCCTTGGGGTAAATTTTGCAATCAATTTTGCTAATTATGTAAAGTCTCTGCATTTTGAGGAGCGGAGTGCGAAGGTCATATGAATCAAAAGGGACTTTAGTCCCTTAGTTTTTTAGAAGATAGGATGTTTTATGACCCACCCATGGTTTACGAACCATGGTATTGTAATGGAAGAAACTATATAAAGGAGTCTTAGCAAGTCATGGGAAGTAAGTGAAGAATTGAAGATCATTGTATGGGCAAGTAGTATAAGGAAGAAAAGTCTATTTTCTATACTTAGACAAAGGGGAAGTATCCTACTGTTGTGTGCACGGAGACCTTCATAAGTCTACAAGCTAAGTAGATTATTTTTGGAGCTATAATTGTGTATATGTGCCTTTATATTTACTTGTGCAATTTATGTGTATTCGCTCTGTTTTCTATATTTATCTAAAGAAACACTTAATTGATGTGTGAAAGTGGTAGATCTAATAGTTTACATGATGTTATGAATGTTTAAAGTGTTTTACGAAGGGTTAGATTCTGTTTTTGTAAGTTACTATGATTTCTGTATTTTAAGGGTTAGGCTTCGTGAAGGTCGAGATAAAGCCCTACGATTAACAAAAACCCATAACACAGAGCTCTAGATGTAGAAAACTAGTTCTTTCATCCCCCAATACTACTTTGGATGAGACTACAGCCAGCGCTACGCGAGTTGCTGCCAAAAGTACCAGAAGTTTAATGTCGTGAATTGAGCAACTTAATGACATCTTTTGCTTAGTGATCCAAATTCCATAAATCCATCTATCCAATCAAGAGAAAATAACATGTTTTTATTGTTGCATCTTCTCTCAAACACCTCATATGAGGAATTGTCAATACCTTCCACGTTTTCGCTTAGTGAGAGCAGCATTGAGGCAAACCCACACTAGGAAGTCACGTCATGCCAATACTAAGATCCAAATATGGTTACCACCCCAAGATGTGACATATCATGATGTCAACCAGGCATCATCATCTCATACTATGAGCAATATCACCACCCACACTATCTATTTGGTTAGTTCTAAACCCATGTTCAATGTTTGTACCAATACCTCTCATAGCATCGAGACATGTCATATGCTACAAAGATTTCGACAAATTAGGATTCAACATCAAAATCCTCTTGAGGAAGATAATTTTTCCCCTTTTACACCAAAAATACTACAAGAACTTCCTCCCATGCGAAATCAACCCACCATCACTAAAATTCTACCACCACCTAATGTTGACGACACACAACACATTATATGATTCATTTCCTCATCTGTAGGAACCATGATTCGTGCTGTCTACTCATCATTTTTTGATGTCGAGACCAAAAAATCCACCCCACCAGTGGTAACACCATCGACGGTGCAGACCCATCCCATTTTCACATTGTCAACCTCACTTGGTTCTACGACATCAACCAACAAATCATATTCTTGCTTGTTAACCAGCACAACTAAGTCTGAACCCCAACCTCAAGACCTAACGGAACCTCGATAATATTTTTCACTCAGATGAAGATATTATAGATGACATGATGGAACCTGAATTTCCATCGGATGCCAGGAACCATCGTTCATTTTTTCGACCTGAAAAAGCGTTTGTACCCACTAGCGCACCAAGCCATGATATCTGCGCCACAGAGTCAAAATATTTTCTACCACCAAGAAAGGTGGATTGGTTCAAGAATCCCATCCTGAAAATTGATGCATTTGAGGAAGGGAATATGTTAAATATTTCACCTACTATCAAGGAAAATATTTCAAACAAGCCTGGAAAAGTCAAAGAGATCTCCCTGGGGGCAGTGTGCTCTCTAGAATAAATAACGCATATGCATCCTTGTTCCAAGAATACATGGATATTTTTGCATGGGATTTCTCTGAGATTATAGGCATCAACCCCACCATTGTGGAACACCATATTGACACATGGCCTGACACCCATCCCGTCAGGAAAAAATAATTCTAGTTACATCTTTCTAAGGTAGAAGCAATCAAATAGGAAATGGATAAACTCCACAAATTTGGGTTCATCTATCACATCACTAACACATATTGGGTTTCTAACCATGTACACGTCATTAAAAATAGGTCACCATCCAAATTTGTATTGATTTATGAGATCTTAACAAAGCTTTTCCCAAAGTCAATCACCCTATGTCATTCATAGGCTAATTCATCAACGCTTGTGCCAATCATGAGGCCCTATCCTTCATGGATGCATTCTCTGGGTATAACCAAATCCATATTCATCATATGGATCAATACAAAACAAAATTTACAACCTCTTAGGGTGCATTCTCATACCAAGTTATGCTTTTCAGTCTTAAAAATGTTGGCGCCACCTTCCAGCGGGCCATGAATTACATCTTCCACGATTTAGCTCATCTTATCCTGGCATACTTGGATGACCTTACAATACAATCCAAGAAGTGTTCTAACCATTTGGAGGATCTTCGTGTGGTATTTTATATATGTCGATAATATAACCTGTTAGTGTCAGTCTTTGCAGCCTTCCTCCAGTGATCAAACATGCTCTTACAAAGTGATTTTAAGGTGTCAAGGTCAAATTTTGTCATTTCAGTGAGTCTTCAAGCAAAATTTGGTCACTAGGCATTAGGTCTAGGGTTTGATTTTACCCTTGTCAAAGTTGTCCAAATGACGTTCCATGTCACCATTCAACTGAGTGTACCATCATTCAAAGGGTTGTCATCATCATGTCAAGTTCCACTAGGTCATTTTACACCTTGTTCATGCTTCAGTTGCGCCTAGGCAAGGTTCATTTCCCTCTCCTAGGGTTTTGAAGCTAATTTCTCTTGGATGGTCAAATCATCGGAAAAACTTGTATCCTGATGTTCATACACCTTCCCCTATCCTTAAAGTACCTTATCAAACACTTCCCATCACTGAGATCCCCCAAATTCCTCATTTTCACACAAACCCTAGTTTCTTGCTACAACCTGGCAATTTTCTAGGTTGGACTTGTGTTTTTCCTTTCTGGACCCCTTCCCCTTACTCAATCTCTGATATTACAACTTCCCCTACTTCCTAACATCCCTCCCTACTTCCCAAAATTTCCTCAAGAATTTAGAAGCTCCCTATCCCCTTCATTTCGCTTCATTTCGACAAATCCCTTGTTCCACACATCGGGATAGGTTTCACTCAAATGATGTTTCTGAGCAATAAAAGATGAATTTGGGAAAACTGAGAGATTTTTTTGTCCAAAACATGCCAAGGAAGAAAAAATTCCTTCATTTTTTACACAGGTGTCATGGTTTTGGAGAAATGTAAAAAATATAGTTGCCTCGGGAGAATTGATGCACCTCTGAAGTGACCTTGGGAAAATCAAATTTTCTCCTAGCTCAACTGGCCAAATGACTTTCTTGATGAGTCAAATGATATCTAGACACAAAGATATTTCTAATGCGCTATCATGAGCTCAATTTGGAGTTGAGGAAGACATTCAAAAGTTGACTGTAACAGCACTATGCCTTTAGGCAGCCTCATTTGGCACATTTTGACCAGTCTTGAGTGATTTAACTTTTAACAGGTCATATGAACACAAAATTGCAAAATTATGGCTTTGTTAGAAAGTATACTCAAATACCTTTCCAAAGAGCTATCCTGCACCCAATTTGGACATCGGGAAGGCCTCCAAACGTCACCTAGAAAAGGGCACGACGGACAGAGGGAGCGCGACGCACTGGGAGAAATGTTCCAGTGTAAAATTACACTGGCACGGTGCACAGGGCTAAAAGGCCTGAATTTCATGGAAATTTGCCTCCAAATTACTAGGTAGGGTCTAAATAATGTCTTTCTCATCAAATTTTATGGATGATATGGTGGTTCTTGGCTATGTTCAATTGCCACAAAACTCGTAAGACCAACCACTCAAAAAACATCAAAACCATGGTGGCTAGGGTTGCATAATTGAGGTATTGAGGCCAAGGTTCTGTTTTCCTACCATTTTTCCCTCTCCTACCATTCTTCCCTATCCTCCCTTCCTCATTTTTCCTATTATCCCTACCCTAAAATACTACCAAACCCTACCTTGTCAAAACCCCAAAACCCTACCCTATCAAATACCCAAACCCCCTACATATCCCTAAACAAACTTCTCCCCATAACCCCTATTCCCATCACATTACTCCCCTTCTAATACTCCCTTTTTCATTTTTCCCCTTGGTGGCAGATATCACAATAACACCTAGTTTCACACCATCATCAAAGGGCAGCCTAAATATAGTACACACAACAGTCATGGCATCACAGCATTCGTCAGAGTATGAGGTGGAAACTCACAGTGATACAGCTTCAAGAGAATAGGCTCCTAGGACACATCACAGGAGTGGCAAACATGTTAGGGATGAGCCAAACACCCTCATTGAATTGCAGGCATGCCCTCTTGCTATGCCAGTATCCATCACTTATCAGAGAGGCAGTAGGCACTTGTTTGCAGCAGCAAAGTGAGTGTTATCTCCACCCAGGGTGGAAGGGGCCTCACTTCCTACATCGAAAACACAAGTACAGGACAAGGACAAGAAGCCCATACATTACGAGGGGCCATTAGGTGAAAGGGAGGCCAATTTCATCCTCATTCAGGATGATGATGCAGATGTGGAGAGCGCCCGACTTAGGATGACTATTCAGGAGCAGAACACGAAGATCCAAGACTTGTCACTCAATGTGGAGAGGGCCAAATGGATCATCAAGTATTTGGAGTAGAGAAACAAGTAGCTTGAGGACCAACATGAGATCATGGAGCTGCAAAACATCCGTGAGAATCGACAAGTTGCCCAACAAAGGAGGATCGAGCTCACTACCTTGGAACAAGAGATCAACAATGACCATGAGTCCTGGCTAGAGTGGATCAACATCCACCTAGAGAGACTACTAGAGAAGGCCGACAGAGACAAAACCATACTGAGGAGGATGGTTTATCATTACAGGGCACGAAATATGAGTGCAAAGGCCCAGATAAAGAGCTTGAAGGCAAAATTGAGCAAAGCAACAAGAAAAGAGAAAGAGGCAAAAGAGAAAGATCAGCTTCGAATCTTGGCTGAGGCTTCCTTGACCCATCATAACACCCCATAGAGAACCTCCAGCCCAAATTTCAAGAAATTTGGGGAAATTTTGGTCACATGACAAATTTTTGGGCAAAACACAGGGTTTTTCTCCCAGTGGCGTGGCGCTAAAAATCTAGAGCTCCAAATGAGGAATGGTTTGCATTTTTGGATTCAACATGGAAAATCACGACTACTGGTGCTCGGAAAAGAAATTTGGGCAAGATCTGAGTCTCCAGGAGGTCAAAAACACCCAAAAAATGGCCTCTCTGCCCCTTTTTTGACACACAGGAAGCAGTCTTGGGAGAATGAAGATTTGGAGGGGAAAATGAGCACCAAATTCAGAAATTCTAGTTGGGTTAGAAAGTAGACAGGACAAGATTTCCAACAAGCTCACTTGGGCACATTTTGGACACCTGCAAGTGCCCCAAAATAGGCCCCAAAGTAGCGCGATGCACAGAGAAAATGGCGCGGTGCACAGAGGAAAAATTGCCAAATTTGCTTCCGTTTCACGAAATTTCGATTCGCGACTTCTCCAAGTGGGCCCGCTCATCTACACTTTGGTTTTTTCACACCAAAGGTGGCATTTAAAGCATTTTCTTTACAGATGGACTTATATCCAAGTGGCGAAGGAAGGCAAATGGTCACCCAAGCCAAATGTCATGTTTGTAGCGCTGCACCTATAGCTGATGGTTGGCTCTTCATCTCCATTTTGTAATGATTCGAGTAACTCCCCAACCCTTGGGTGTTCTATCTCTTCATGGCACATTCTATATATTTTATGTAAGCTATTTGCAAAGGGTTGGTTGGCTTTTAACTTCTGGGAGATTGTGGGAAAGAAACTCTGTTCCTTCACTGTATATTTTTGACAGAGAATTAATGAAAGGCAGCGGCTCTGTTTCATGAGATTCTTGTGGTTGTGAGTGTAGCAAATTTGTCTCTTATGTTTTCATATCTATTTCGTTATGTTTCATAATTCAATTCATGTTCATTTCCAGTGAAATTTTCTGAGTGAGATTAGGTAGAATTCAATTTTATTGCTCTGCCTATGGGAAAATTTCATGTTTAGTGTTTTTCTTCTGTTGAAAAGGATTCACGTAACTATGCGATTTTCACTCTCTTCAGCAATCTATTCATTTCGCGTTACTTCAAACTAAATTGCTACATTTTCCGCCTGCCTTGCCTCATGGAATAATATGTGCCTTTGTATTAAATTCTCTATTCCTTGCTAACCATTGGTCCCATACTATCCCAAAAGCTTGGTCATTCATAGAAATTGTTTCTTGTATCCCTATTCACTTACTAGCCTAAGATCAATACTTCACTGTAAGTCATCTCAGACCGTTTTTTGCTTATCTATTCACTGAACGTGACTCGGAGAGAGCCCTCTCCTGTTCTGGTAGGGCTAGCTACCAGAGTGAGCATGGTTTGTGGTTACCCTGAATTTTTCCTTCCTTCAGCCTAGGGTAGATTTAGGTGCTAACATAGTGGTGACTCCACTGGGGACTAACTCTTTCTCTGCGAAAATGGAAGGATCTTACACAAAGTTCGGGTATCCAAAGTGGAATGGTATTCAGGTTCTACTCTGCTTTCTTGTAAATTACTTCTTCACTGTTCTTGAAGCTGCCCTAAAAGTTTTTCAGAACTTGTTGTATGATAAAGGTGATCAAAATCTTCACTCGATCTATTCAAAAAGTGTAAATAGTGAGTTTCCCTTTGATCTTGGCCTCCTTACTTTTCCTACATCTTATGGTGATTCTCTGCAAAGTGATGAGCCTAAAGAAAACAAAATTGATCCCATAGCTCTTGTACATATCCCTACAACGGTTATAATCCTAGATAGGTATAAACCTCTTGTTTTACCTTATGTTCTTCATGCTTTCCCCAAAAACTATGATCTATACATGCCAAGATTTGACGGTGAATGTAAGAGTGTCAATGCTGAGAAACATGTGCAAAATGTTGAGACTTTTCTAGACCTTTTCGAAATTGATGAAGAAGATGTCAGTATAAGGCTTTTTGCTCTTTCTTTGCAAGGCAAAGTCAAGAGTTGGTTCAAAGCCCTGCCTGATGCGAGCATCATAGATTTACAGTAGTTCATCAAAGTTTTTCTTGACAGGTGGAGGATCGGACAGAACCTTTTCCTTATCGTAGAAGAGTATAATCAGCTGAAAAGACTGCTAGGGGAGATAGTACAATAATTTTCAGCCAGATTTAATCAAGTTTATTATTCAATGCCGGTTGATATAAGACCCACTCCTGGATCTTCTCTCTTGCACTACCCGGGTGCCTTTGATCCGGAAATGGAGTTTTAGCTGAGAGAAAAGAATGTCGCAACACTTGAAGAGATGCAGAACAATGCAGTAAATGTAGAGGCTCATTTGCTGATCAGAAGGGCAAGGTTGAAAGAAGAAGAGATGAAAAACGTGGATCCAGAGAAAACTACACCTTTAGAGGAAAAGCTTGACATTTTGGTGAGTGCAGTAGAAGAGATGGTGAGGAAAATGACTGCAAAAGATGAAAATGACGTTCATGAACAAGTGGCTGATCCAAAACATTTTGTTTCTTATCTCAGTAGTCATAAGGATTGTTTTGTAGATCATCTTGGAGAAGAAAGACCTGTTGATATGACATGTATGCTTGACGACGTGTTTTATATTGATGATTTGCCTCAGTTTGATCAGTATGATGATGATGATTATGCTCTCCAAACAGAAGCTAATCTTGCAGACAAATCAGCAGCTAGTTTGTGGGATGAGGAAGTTCGCTTACAGTAGCTCGATTACAGTGATCAAATGATGCATATCAGCGATGGAAACGATGAGGAAAGTGCAACAGATTTTGAAGTAAGTGAAGGATCTTTGCCTTTGTGCTTTGATTCATGTCAGTTCATTAGAGAAAATTTCCATGCAATCAGACATCAGCTATCGACAAATCTTGATTTGGATCCTCTTGAGGGCGATGAAAACTTTGTTCCAGACTTCTTATATTCAGAGTTCCAGCCCCTAAATGCCATTAATAGTCAGGTTGCACATGAAGACATAGAAGCTGGCTTATATGATCAAACGATACAAGAAGATTCCTTACCTTTATGTTTTGAATCATTTCAGTTTTTGCGGGGTAAATTGCATAGTAAATCTGCAAATGAAAAGCTTGTAGGAAATCAACAATCTCTCAGTTTTAATGTTGAGGATGAGACAAATGGCGAAATTTTTGAGCAGGTCGTTAATAAGAAATCTTCCCCTGAAATGATTGATGAAATCATTTTGGATACAGAACCAGATTTGCAGCCACCAAACACAATTCAAGGTCAGATTACAGATGAAGGTGAGGCAGCCAAAATACATGATTTAATGATGCAAGAGGATTCTGTACCCTTGTGTTATGAAGCATTTCAGTTTATAAGGCAGAATCTTCGTAATATCTCTAAAGAAAAGGATGAACAGCCAATAGGATGTCATACAGTTTCAATAGATACATCGCAGTAGTCTCCTCAAGTTTTTGATGATCCTTTTGCTCATGTGTTAGATTTTGTTTGCTGTAAAAATTCTTTTTCATCAGCTAACCATGCGACAAAAGAGAATGTTGATAATCATATTTTTCAAGGGTCACCTTCATTGTCTTGTTTAACAGATTGTTCATTTCATAGCCCATAACAAATTTTGCAGTCATATGAGGAGATTGATAAAGGAGGCTTTGGTTCTGTTTGGAATCAACAACATAATTTGGTTCTTCACGAAATTCAGGATCCTTTTGACCACTTGCTGCAATCATCAGAGAAAGACAATGCAGATGTGAGGAAAGGTTTAATATCTAGCTGTGAAGATTACTTGGACCAGAGCAGTAATGTGTTAATGGAAATCAATGGCGATGCTTATGAAGATCCTTTTGCAGTATTCTTGAAGTCATCTAGCCAATTCATGCTTTGCAAGTTTGTCAGCAGTGAACTTGATTTCAAGTTTCCATGGGAGTTGCCTTTCAATTCTTCCCTTTTCCTGTGCATCAGAAAGCATTTGGGAAGAAATCAAATATCAGCCATAATGCTTACCTGGTTGCATTGGTTGTTCCATCTCACTTGACCAGGTGGTGGAAAGAGTAATTAGGGTAGGTTTGCTGAATAAGCTCAAATATGAGCATCTTTCCAATTTATTAGTTAGGATTTAGTCATGTCTAGTTTTATTATGGTTTTCAGTTTGAGTCTTCAATCAGAGTTCTTCTGCATAATGTCAGTTTCCGTGTTTTGACTCCATAGCCCAATGGACGAAAGCACTGTCTGCTCACCCAAAGATTTGCAGTTCTTGGCACCTCCAAGGAGTTGGAGCTACCATCCCCCATTAGAGCCAATGTTAGTGTCAGTCTTTGCAGCCTTCCTCCAGTGATCAAACATGATCTTACAAAGTGATTTTAAGGTGTCAAGGTCAAATTTTTTCATTTCAGTGAGTCTTCAAGCAAAAATTGGTCACTAGGCATTAGTTCTAAGGTTTGATTCTACCCTTGTCAAAGTTGTCCAAATGACGTTCCATGTCACCATTCAAATGAGTGTACCATCATTCAAAGGGTTTTCATCATCATGTCAAGTTCCACTGGGTCATTTTACACCTTGTTCATGCTTCAGTTGCGCCTAGGCAAGGTTCATTTCCCTCTCCTAGGGTTTTGAAGCTAATTTATCTTGGATGGTCAAATCATCGGAAAAACTTGTATCCTGATGTTCATATACCTTACCCTATCCTTAAAGTACCTTATCAAACACTTCCCATCACTGAGATCCCCCAAATTCCTCATTTTCGCACAAACCCTAGTTTCTTGCTACAACCTGGCAATTTTCTAGGTTGGACCTCTGTTTTGCCTTTTTGGACCCCTTTCCCTCACTCAATCTCTGAGATTACACTTTCCCCTACTTCCTATCATCCCTCCCTACTTCCCAAAATTTCTTCAAGAGTTTAGAAGCTCCCTATCCCCTTCATTTCACTTCATTTCGACAAATCCCTTGTTCCACACATCGGGATAGGTTTCACTCAAATGATGTTTCTGAGCAATAAAGGATGTATTTGGGAAAATTGAGAGATGTTTTTTTCCAAAACATGCCAATGAAGAAAAACGTCCTTCACTTTTTACACATGTGTCATGGTTTTGGAGAAATGTCAAAAATATAGTTGCCTCGAGAGAATTGATGCACCTTTGAAGTGACTTTGGGAAAATCAAATTTTCTCCTAGCTCAACTGGCCAAATGACTTGCTTGATGAGTCAACTAATAACTAGACACAAATATCTTTCCAATGAGCTATCATTAAGTCAATTTGGAGTTGAGGAAGGCATTCAAAAGTTGACTGTAACAGCACTCTGCCTTTGGGCAACCTCATTTGGCTCATTTTGACCAGTCTTGGGAGATTTAATTTTGATAGGGCAAACGAACTCCAAATTGAAAAATTCCAGTTGGGTTGGAAATTAGACTCAAGGACATTTCCAATGAGCTATCCTACACCTAATTTGGACACCAGGAAGGCCTCGAAAAGTCATCTGGAAAAGGGACGCACAGAGGGAGTGTGACGCACTGGGATAAATTTTCCAGTGTAAAATTACATTGGCGCGACGCACATGGGAGGCGCGGCGCACAGGTCTAAAAGGCCTGAATTTCATGGAAATTAGCCTCCAAATTGCCAGGTAGGGTCTAAATCATGGCTTGCTCATCAAATTTTATGGATGATATGGTGGTTCATGGCTATGTTCAATTGCCACAAAACTGATAAGACCAACCACTCAAAAAACATCAAAACCATGGTGGCTAGGGTTGCATAATTGAGGTATTGAGGCCAAGGTTCTGTTTTCCTACCATTTTTCCCTCTCCTACCATTTTTCCTATTATCCCTACCCTAAAATACTACCAAATCCTACCTTGTCAAAACCCCAAAACCCTACCCTATCAAATACCCAAACCCCCTACATATCCCTAAAAAATTTTCTCCCCATAACCCCTGTTCCCATCACATTACTCGCCTCCTAATACTCCCTTTTTCATTTTTTCCCTTGGTGGCAGATATCACATAACACCTAGTTTCACACTATCATCGAAGGGCAGCCTAAATACAATACACACAACAGTCATGGCATCACAACATTCATCAGAGTATGAGGTGGAAACTCACAACGATACAGCTTCAGGAGAACAGGCTCCCAGGAGACATCACAGGAGTGGAAAACATGTTAGGGATGAGCCAAACACCCTCACTGAATTGCAGGCATGCCCTCTTGCTATGCCAGTATCCATCACCTATCAGAGAGGCAGTAGGCACTTGTTTGCAGCAGCAAAGCGAGTGTTATCTCCACCCAGGGTGGAAGGGGCCTCGCTTCCTACATCAACAACACAGGTACAGGACAAGGACAAGAAGCCCATGCATGACGAGGGGCCATCAGGTGAAAAGGAGGCCGATTTCATCCTCATTCAGGATGATGATGCAGATGTGGAGAGCGCCTGACTTAGGATGACTATTCAGGAGCAGAGATCCAAGACTTGTCACTCAATGTGGAGAGGGCCAAATGGATCATCAAGTATTTGGAGCAGAGAAACAAGAAGCTTGAGGACCAGCATGAGATCATGGAGCTGCAAAACATCCGTGAGAATCGACAAGCTGCCCAACAAAGGAGGATCAAGCTCACTACCTTGGAACAAGAGATCAACAATGACCATGAGTCCTGGCTAGAGCGGATCAACATCCACCTGGAGAGACTGCTAGAGAAGGCCGATAGAGACAAAACCATACTGAGGAGGATGGTTTATCATTACAGGGCACGAAATATGAGTGCAAAGGCCCGGATAAAGAGCTTGAAGGCAAAATTGTGCAAAGCAACAAGAAAAGCAAAAGAGGCAAAAGAGGAAGATTGGCTTCGAATCTTGGTTGAGGCTTCCTTGACCCATCATAACACCGTCACATGACAAATTTTTGGGCAAAACATAGGGTTTTTCTCCCACTAGCGCGGAGCTAAAAATCTAGAGCTCCAAATGAGGAATTGTTTGCATTTTTGGATTCAGCATGGAAAATCACGACTATGGGTGCCCGGACAAGAAATTTAGGCAAGATCCGAGTCTCGAGGAGGTCAAAAGCACCCAAAAAATGGCCTCTCTGCGCCTTTTTTGACACATAGGAAGCAGTCTTGGGAGAATGAAGATTTGGAGGGGCAAATGAGCACCAAATTCAGAAATTCTAGTTGAGTTAGAAAGTAGACAGGACAGGATTTCCAACAACCCCACTTGGGAACATTTTGGACACCTGAAAGTGCCCCAAAATAGGCCCCAAAGTAGCACAGCGCACAAATAAAATGGCATTGTGCACAGAGGAAAAATTGCCAAATTTGCTTCTGTTTCACGAAATTTCAATTCGCGACTTCTCCAAGTGGGCCCGCTCATATACACTTCGGTTTTTTGGCACCAAAGGTGGCATTTAAAGCATTTTATTTATAGATGGACTTCTATCCAAGTGGCGAAGGAAGGAAAACGGTCACCCAAGCCAAATGTCATGTTTGTAGCGCTGCACCTGTAGCTAATGGTTGGCTCTTCATCTCCATTTTGTAATGATTCGAGTAACTCCCCAACCCTTGGGCGTTCTATCTCTTCATGGCACATTCTATATATTGTATGTAAGCTATTTGCAAAGGGTTGGTTGGCTTGTAACTTCTGGGAGACTGTGGGAAAGAAACTCTGTTCCTTCACTGTATATTTTTGACAGAGAATTAATGAAAGGTAGCGGCTCTGTTTCATGAGATTCTTGTGGTTGTGAGTGTAGCAAATGTGTCTCTTATGTTTTCATATGTATTTCATTATGTTTCATAATTCAATTCATGTTCATTTCCAGTGAAATTTTCTGAGTGAGATTAGGTAGAATTCAATTTTATTGCTCTTCCTGTGGGAAAATTTCATGTTCAGTGTTTTTCTTCTATTGAAAAGGATTCATGTAACTATTCCCTTTTCACTCTCTTCAGCAATATATTCATTCCACGTTACTTCAAACTAAATTGCTACATTTTCTGCCTGCCTTGCCTCACGGAATAATCTGTGCCTTTGTATTAAATTCTCTGTTCCTTGCTGACCGTTGGTCCCATACCATCCTAGAAGCTCGGTCATTCATAGAAATTATTTCTTGTATCCCTATTCACTTACTAGCCTAAGATCAATACTTCACTGTAAGTCATCTCAGACCGTTTTTTGCTTATCTATTCACTGAGCGTGACTCGGAGAGAGCCCTCTCCTGTTCTGGTAGGGCTAGCTACTAGACTGAGCGTGGTTTTTGGTTACCCTAAATTTTGCCTTCCTTCAGCCTAGGGCAGATTTAGGTGCTAACATAACCTACGCTTGAACCCTCTCAAGTGTGTATTCTATGTCAATGTCAGAAGACTACTGGGCTTGATAGTTTCTGAGCAAGGTATCAAAGTTGACCCTCTCAAAGTACAAGCCATTAAGGAGGTACCACCTCCACAACATAGAAATAGTTAAAAATCTTGTAGGGTAAGGCCAATTTCATGCAGCACTTTGTCCCCGATTATGCTACTTGTGTGCAAGGTTTCATGCACCTCCTTCATTAGGATATTCCCTTCCATTGGGATGATCAAGCTCAAAAATAATTTGTAGCTTTAAAAGACACGTTATCTCAAGCTCCTTTGATTAGCCCACTTGACCACAAAAAAATTATATCCTATACCTATCAGCATCAGATGTATCCATCACTGGGGTGTTAGATTAGGATGAACCAAATAACAAGGAACACATAATTTATTATGTCAACAAGAACTTATCCAAGCCTACATTGAAGTATGAACCAGAAGAAAAAACTACCTTAGCTCTAGTACATTCTATATAGAAACTTTGGCATTATATCATCCTTTGAACCACTACTGTAATAATAGCTATTAACCCTATGAGGTATCTGCTAACTCGTCGTATGATGAGCCAAAAATATGATCAATGGATCATTATTATGCAAGAATTTGATCTACAATTTAATTATCCTAAGAGAAAAATTACACTCATCCTTGTCGAGTTCTTCACATATCTCCTAATAGAGACCCAAGGCTCTCCTGTTAATGATGCTCTTCACGATGAACATCTATTTCTAGTATCAAAGGATGATCCTTGGTACCATGACATCATCCTATTTTTATGAACTCAAAATTTTAAACCCCAGATTACCCGCAGGCGCATACGCCACTAGGCCCCCTGTTACCTCCATTTTGGGGATGTCCTCTATCGACGAGGCATTAGAACTATCCTACATAGGTGCCTCACTCATCAACAAGCTAAGTAAGCCTTAAATGATTTCCATAGTGGGGCTTGCGATGGCCACCTCTTTGGGATGGCCACCACCCATAAAATCCTTCGTGCTGGTTATTTATGGTTCACCCTCTTCCATGATTTCATATATCCAGTCAAAAGAAGTGAGTGATGCCAATGATATTCTCATAAGGTGAGAGCACCACCTACTCTCCTACTTCCAATCACTGTGGTCGACTAAGTTTGTGAATGGGGCATCAACTTCATGACCTGTAACCCCCCATCATATGGAAACCACAAGTACATTGTGGTTGTCATTGAATACTTCACCAAATGGGAAAAATAAATTCCCACATATTATAACATTGCAGAAATCGCTGCACAATTTTTCTTTAACCACGTCAAAACTCCATGTTCCCAAGGAGTTGGTTTCAAACCATGGTAAAAATTTCGAGAATGAAATATTTCAAGAGCTTTCCCAACACCTTGGTTTCTCTCATAATTTTGCTTTCCCATACTATCCTCAGTTCAACAGTCAGATAGAAGTTTTCAACAAGGTTCTTAAGACAATGTTGCAATGCATGGTGAAAAGTCACAAAACCAATTGGCACCACATGGTTTTCTCATCCTTGTGGGCATACCACACAATGGTTGACGCATCTACAAGATTCACACCCTTGAAACTAGTATATGGGGTTGAAGTTGTACTTCGTATCGAGTGTGAGATCCCTACCTTACACTCTGCCATCAAGATTCTCAGTGACACTAAACCTTTGGAACAAAGGTTGGTACAATTGGATCTTTTCAAATAAAGTCAACGAGAATCTCTCCAAAATAAATAAGAACACAAAAATATGGTCAAAGCCTCATTCGATCGCAACATCACCCCTCAGACATTTATTGAAGGGGAGTTATTCCTCCGCTACGATGTTTCCCAAGAAGCGGTAGGACCTGGGAAGTTTGAAACACTATGGAAGGACCCATACATTATCAAAAATTATTGCCTAAAGGGGGCATACATCTTATCAGAGCCCAATGGTACTTGCCTAAAAAATCTCGTCAATGGGTTCTACCTCAAAAAAATTCACCCATAAAAATGCTCGAGTAGCCCTAGAATATAAATGTATGCACCATGAATTATTTTTTGTATGATAATTACCTCATCATGTACCCACTCTTAAATCACTCTCTCATCATGTGTAACAGATGGATCATCCACCAGCCTATCATCACTGAGTTGCTGATGGTGCCTCTTGACGATTGAAAAAATTCCTTGCCACAGCATGGGCCATATACTCTCTTGACCGGACAACTCATCTTTTTAATGGAATTTGTATTGTGTTAGACACCAACAATGATGCCGAATACGACACCATCATAGGTCTCTTGGAAAATGCCTCCCACTTAGGCATCTATCACCTGCATGTATTCCTTGATTCCCAGCTGGTTGTATCATAGTTGAACAAGATCTTTGAAGTTCGTGATTCATAAATTTTTCAGAAGTATCTGAATGCACAAAGGCTAGCTCGAAATTTTGATCGTATCACTTTTACATATATACGAAGGGATCAAAATTATACAACTGATAGCATAGCTAATAAAATCCTAAACAGGCATGCATCAAATATATATAACCATCAAGATACATAAACCACAAGCATATATCCATCTCAAACAAATGCAGAAATACATCAAAAGTATAGATGCATAAGACACATCATAAGGGCCACCAAAATATAACATCTCATATATACATATAAAAAATATATGAGTACAAAAAATGACTGTACATCTATTTGCTCATGGCCAGGAAAAATAAAGTCCCAAAAATAGGGGAGCATCCTCATAATGGGTGCTTTCCCTTGTACATACATCCTATCACATAAATCTAGGGACGGGGCCCTCTCCCCCTCTGTTGAGGACCAATCTTTGCATTGGGTGCCAAAATCGGACTAGCAATGTCCATCGCCATCAAGATGTGTCGAAGAACTGGTCTCTGTGCCTGCTCATGCATCATCGCCATCTCCACTACCACCTACCCCAACCTCGCCCAGCCATCCTCCGGAATTCCCCTCGTTAAAGCCTCAAATCAACCCCAAGCATCCTCATAGTCTCAGAGTCACGCCACCAAAACTAATAGCTGAGCCTTTGTTGCATAAGCATGCTCTCAATGTCTCTCTTCCTCCCTAGCAGCAGATGAGGGAATCCCCTCACCAGAGGGACCACCAATCGCGAGTTGTTGGTACTGTGCTGACCTCTCAAGATCCTCCTCCTAGACATAGCATCGTCCTTGCAGCACAATCGGATCATCAGCCACCCTCATGCATCGTGGATCATTGCCTACCAAATAGGCAAGTGGTCTCCCACACAGTCCCATGGATACAATAACAAAGACGTGATATTAACATCATATAAAGAAAAAATCATCATAAAACATACATGTCAAAAAAAGAAAAAGAAAAAATAAAACATGTCACATACCTGCTACTCCCCAGGCATCACTAGGAGGAAGCCCCATATTCAGATCACCTGTAAAGTCCATTCTATCATATAAGAGCTACAAAATCAACTGAGGGTTGGACAGAAACCAACCCTCCACCTCGACATTCCAATAATGCCCCACTGCACCTCCTCCAGCCCGTGGCATTATGGATGCCCGCTGTCTCATCCTAGGCTCCCTAGCTGAACCTGAGAGCACTGCTATAAAATTCTGTAACATCATGATCCTCTCGTAAAAAATACTACACAAGATGCTGGCATAAAAAAAACTCCTAGAAGAACCCTACAACATCTCTGCTAGCTGGGAAACCATCCTCCTGTACACTAAGCCAACCCAATAAAAAAAGTGCCCTGTCTGTAACCTCAGTAGCACTAAAACCATAGGCCGTGATACCTGGTACAAAGCCACTGAACCTACCATGGGCATGATCATGTAAAGCGTTGTTAGAAAATTATATATTACAGAGAAATGGAACACATAAAATATTGTAGAAAAATAAACACAAAAAATGCATAAGACAAGAGAGACACAGATATACGTGGTTCACTCAATTTGGGCTACTTCCATGGAGAAACAACTAGTGCTTCCTTTTATATTATCTAGCAAAATGAAGAGATAAAACATACAATTGATCCACTGTAATTCCCTCTTCTCTCTCACACAATCTCCTCTCTCTTTCTCGCTCATATACACACCTATATCCAACCGTAATACAATTCCCTCATATATAGCGAGGGATTTCCTTCTAGGGCAAAAAACCCTAAATTAAACATAACTTCTACCGTCAGATCATCTGCCTAATGAATGGCTTAGATTTGCTACGAAATTATAATATTTTACAAGGTAATTTTACATCTATTTTTAGCTTTGGGGGTGCTACCCCAAACCCCTGTCAGGGAGGGCTCATAAAATCCTTGTTGCCCACCCCCGGACCCCCTTGATGACGATTAAATGATGGGCAGTGTTTCTACCCTGTTAGGAGCTAGGGTCTAATGTTGTGATACCTTTGAATAAAGAAGATAATCAAGCTCCACACCCAACAATCTCCCACTTGGACACTGATGATAGAAACTCCATTGCTGCTTCATTTTTTGGAAAATGACTCTACTTTGGACCTGGTTGTTTCTCATCTTCATCATCATACTTAAATACCAATTGAAATTGAACAAAATCTCAGTTTCTCCCCAATTACAACTTTTGTTAACATATCTATAGGATTTTGGCTGGTGTGTATCTTTTCTAGCTTCAACTATCCATCTTCCAACACTGACCATATGAAATGGTACTTGAGATTTATATGTTTAGTCTTAGAATGAAATGCTCAGTTATTTGCAAGATGAATGGCACTTTGGTTGTCACTAAATAACCTGCCCAACTCCTGATTCTTACCCAATTCATCAACAAACCTTTGTAACCAATTATTTTCTTTACTATCCTCTGTAGCAGCAACATACTCTTCTTTTGTCATTGAGAGTGCAACAACGCTCAGAAATTTTGGAACCAAAATGGTATTTGTTCCACATACAGTAAAACCATACCCTATGGTGCTCCTCCTATTATCTCTATCACCTTCCATATCTGCATCAACATATCCCTATAGAGAAAGGTTTGAACCACCAAAGCATAATGCTGGATATGTGGTACCTCTCAAATACCTGAGAATCCACTTCACTGCCATCCAATGTTCTTTTCCTGGATTGTTCATGTACCTACTTACAACTCCCACTACATGTGCAATATCAGGCCTTGTGCAAACCATTACATACATTAAGCTTCCAACTACTGATGCATATGGAACATTAGACATATAATCCATCTCTTCTTGAGTCTTGGGACACATCTCCTTACTTAGTTTGAAATGGCTAGCCAAAGGTCTAGTAATTGGTTTTGCGTTATGCATATTAAATATTTCCAACACCTTTTGTATGTACTCACTCTGAGACAATGTTAATTTGCGATTTTTTTTGTCTCTAGTTATTCTCATTCTAAGGATTTGTTTTGCAAAACCTAAATCCTTTATTGCAAATGAAGTTGCCAATATTCCTTTGAGCACATTTATTTCCTGCATGTTAGAACATAAAACAAGCATGTCATCTACATACAATAACAATATAATATAGTTGTCATCATTATGCCTTTTGAGATAAGCATAATGATCAAAGTGACATCTAGTATAACCTTATTCAGATATAAACCTATCAAATTTTAGATATCACTGCCTTGGAGCCTGTTTTAAGCCATACAAGCTCTTCTTCAACCTGCACACTAGTTTCTCCTTCCCTTTGACCTCATATCCTTATGGCTGCTGCATATAGATCTCTTCCTCCAAATTCACATGGAGAAAGGTTGTGTTTACATCTAAATGATCTATATGCAAATCTTCTGCTACTACTAAACTTAAAATAGTTCTGATTAAAGTCATTTTAACAACCGAAGAAAATATCTCATCAAAGTCTATACCTTTTTTCTATGCAAACCCCTTCAGAAAAAGTCTAACTTTATACCTTTTTCTACCTCCACCTTCTTCATTCAATTTGAAAACCCATTTATTATGCAATGATTTTTTACCTGCAGGAAAGTTGACTGAGTCCCAAGTTTGGTTATGTACCAAGGATTCCATCTCTTCTTTCATGGCTAGCTCCCACTTCTTCCTGGTTTCTAACTGCGCTACTTCTTCATAACATTATGGTTCACCAGAATCAATAAACAATACATAATATAATGAAGGAGAGTATCATTCAGGGGGTATACTTATCCTGGTAGATATTCTAATACCACTTTTAGGTGTTTTAGGTGCCTGTTGCTATTGTGGTTATTTTTGTTGTTCTGGTTGTTGATCATTATGATTTTCAAGAACATTTATTTTTTCCGTGATCTCATCAAGCATTGTATATTTTTCGTTTTATTTTTCCTGTTTCTTTTCCTGCATCTGATCCTTATATGAAATCCTTTCATTGAATATGAAATATCAGCTCCTAATAATTTTGTGATTTTCATAATCATATAAGTGATAACCAAAATCATTAACACCATATCCAATAAAGGTACATTTATTTGATTTTTCCTCAAGCTTTGTTTTATTTTCTTTATTAATGTGGACAAAGGCTTCACAACCAAAAGTCTTTAAAAATGAGTAGTTTACCTTTTTACCTATTTATGCCTCCTTTGGAATGCCTCCATCCAAGGAATTGAAGGCCCTACGTTTATTAGATAAACTACAGTATCTACAACATCTGCCCAAAATTGTAAAGGAAATCTTGCATGCAATCTAATAAACCATGCATGCTCCATGATTGTCCTCTTCATCCTTTCTAACACACCATTTTCGTGTGGTGTTCCTAGAATTGTATTTCTCTACAAATTCCATGCTCTGAATAGTACTTATCAAACTCTTTGCTACAATATTCACCTCCATTGTCTAATCTGAGACACTTCAACATTTTTCCTGTCTCATTTTCAACCAGAGCTTTCCATTTCTTGAAAGTATCAAATACATAAGATTTATTTCGAATACCATAAACCCAAGTTTTTCAAGTTGCATCATCAATAAAAGTAACATAATAATGAGAGCCACCGCGAGATGATACCTGAGAAGGTCCCCATACATATGTATGCACAAGCTCTAATCTTTCGTTCTTCTTTTCTTTCCCAACTTGGAGGAATCTAACTCTCTTCTGTTTTCCATAAACACAATTATCATAGAATTCCAAATAAACGTGCTTTAAACTTGGCAACAAATTTCTTGAGTGACGAATATTCATCCCCTTATCACTCATGTGCCCGAGCCTATGATGCCACAATGTTGTATTTTCTCCTGTAGAGGTTAAAGAATTAACATAATTAGAAATACCATTGCATAAATACAATGTACCAGCCTTTTCTCGTTTTTCTATTACCAGGGCTCCTTTAGTAACCTTCTAGGTTTTATCTGTAAAAGTAGTTACACAACCTTCACCTCCCAATTTCCATGTTGAAATTAGATTTTTCTTCAGATCTAAAACATGCCTTACCTCCTTTAATAGCCATTAGTTTCCATTATGTTATTTATGAAAAATTTACCCATTCCAATGATTTTAGAGGGTTTATCATCACCCAAACGAACCTATCCAAAATCTCCTTGAACATAATCATGAAAATGTTTCTTATTAGGTGTGGCATGGAATGAGTCCCCTGAATCTACGACCTAGGCATCAATAATATTTTCTAAAGAAAGAATCAAAGCATCTTGCAACACATCACCTGTCACATTTGATTCATGATTATTTTCTTGCTATGCTTCTCCTTCTTTTCCCTTCCGAGACTTACAATCTTTTTTCAGGTTTCCTTTCTTCTCGCATTTCCAGCACACTATCCTCGATCTAGACTTAGATCTAGCTTTCCTTGAATTACTGTGATATCCTAAGCTCTTTCCTCTTTCCATTTTTCTTCCCCTAGTATCTGCAGTCAAAGCATTACCTGATGTCTCACTGGAGCTTTTTCATCAGGTTTCCTCACTAAGGATTGCATCAACAACATGATCAAACTTAGTACTAGATCCAGAGACAAAGTTACTAATGGCCATAACTAAACCATTCCAACTTTCTGGCACTGAGCACAGAAATAACAGAGCCCTAAATTCATCATCAAAAGTTACCCCTATAGAACTTAACTAATTGGTAACCATATTAAATTCATTTAAATGATCAACAACAGATCCACCTTCTGACATCTTCATATTAAATAAATTCTTCATAAGGAATACCTTATTTGAGGCCAAGGGTTTTTCATATAGTTTGGCCAATGCCGACATTAAACCCTCTATTGTCATTTCCTTTGAAATATAAAAGGCTACCGATGCCGCTAGGCACAACTGTATTGTTCCAGGTTCCTTTCTATCGAGAATATCCCATTTTGTATCTGTCATACTCGTCGGATTCCTTGTCTTTCCACTCAATGGTAGGTACAGATCTTTCTAATACAAATAATATTTCATCTACATCTTCCACACTTGGTAGTTTTGGCCGTTAAATTTTTCGACCCTAAACCTACCATCTTCTGCCATTTCTCCCACTCAAACCAGGAACCCTTCTCTCCTACGAGTTTATCAGCCAAATAGACCTTCAATTCTAATAAAAGTTGTTAGAAAACTATATATTACAGAGCAATGGAACATATAAAATATTGTAGAAACATAAAAATAGAAAACACATCAAATAAGAGAGACACAGATATACATGGTTCACCCAATTTGGGCTACGTCCATGGAGAAACGACTAATCCTTTCTTTTATATTATCCAGAAAAATGAAGAGATACAAACTACAATAGATCCGTTCTAATTCCCTCTTTTCTCTCACATAATCTCCTGTCTCTTTGTAACTAAGAATACACACCTATATCTAACTGCAATACAATTCCCTCATATATAGTGAGGGGTTTAGTTCTAGGGAAAAAAACCCGAAATTAAACATAACTTCTTTCATCAGATCATCCACCTAATGAATGTCTCATATTGACTACGAAATTACAATATTTTACAAGGAAATTTTACATCTATTTTTAGCTTCGGGGGCATCGCCCTCGAACCCTCACCATGGGGGCCTCATAAAATCATCGTTGCTCCCCCCTAGACCTTCCTAATGATATTTAAACAATGGGTGGTGTTGCCTCTCTGTTATGAACTGGGGTCCAACATGACGATACCTCTGAATAAAGATGATAATCAGGCTCCACACCCAACAAGGGTTGCTCACTTAGTATGGTCTAGGAGGGCTAGTACTTCATACACCCATCCTCTATAGGGTTGGGTCCACAATGAGTGTTTGCCCATCCTCATATGTTCACCTGCCTAGCGGGTAGGGGATATGGAAAAACCTCTTCCCAAGGTACCAAACCAGTAACAAAATATAATTCCACTATCGCACTGATCGACATATCGTACCCTCAAACGACAAAGATCTATCAATCCACGTCCCATAACTACACTAGAAATTGTAAAAACTCATAGTGCGATCTCAAAAGGGAGTTTTGAAGGAGCTTTAGCAACCCCCAATGAGCCAAATTACTGCTAACCATAGGATCCTCTACAAATTCTAACCACAGTGGATTCCAATATTTCTCTCTGCAGAGAATCCCCATCTTGCCATCAAGGATACAAAATAAAAATTCAGCCATCTAGGTTGTAAAAAATTAGTTTTTCAAACCACCACACATCTATGGTCATCAAAAAGGTGTTGTACATGTGTCTGTTCCTCAAACAGAAGCATGATGCGCTCATTTGTCATGACCTAACTCACAACGAGACCATTCCTGGGACTGTGCATCTACTCAATAAGCAAATTCTTCATTTGCACATCTTTTATTAAACTAGATGCATGAACTGTGCAGCCTGGGGAGTCCGAGTCGCGCTGTCACCAGAGGTAATACTGTTAGGCCCTTTACCATAGAGTCTTCATGTGAATCCCTTGGGAACATGAATAGATTGTGCGATTGTCACCTAGTCGCCCACGAGGTCTAGCTTTCTTGTGCCTTGTATGACCAACCTAACCTAGTATATAAAATTGACAAACTTACGGTTCAGTTTTCTAACCTAACTTTCCTTGTGCGCTACCCTGGTACACCATCTAACTGCAACGACAAGAAGCAACTCCTGGATAAAATCTAGACTCCCAAAATAGAAACTCAAATGTGGTGGCATTAGGCTGACTTTGCCCTATATATCACCATTTTCAACATCTTCTCGATCTCAGTACAGGAGCTCAGGATCCCCGTTTTCAAGACCATCATAGACATAAGGATCAGAACCACATCATCCTCATCATCGCACCCTCCATTCCATTTCAACCCAAAACTCATTTTTTGGACCCATCACATGCTCAGAGTACAACTTCAGGAGTGCCTTCTCTTGTTTTTTAATTCATCTAGATCATTCGATTTCATATTAATTATATGATCAAACAAGATGTCTTCACTTAGGGTATTGACTTTTAAATTGCAAGCACATCAACATACTTCCTACCAGGATCAATGCCTAGGTGGCCAGTAACAGAGCAGGTATCATTCATCACTCATCATGATAGGATCCCCACAAAGCTTTACATATCCTCATATCATTTCTCTTGAATGAACCATAGGGTCCATCATCTCAACCACATTTACCATCACCTCTCCTTGCATGTGGTAAACATCCATGTTGGTCGATAGAGCCTCCCCACTCATGGATCACCTCATGATATAGACCCCCACATATTATGGAGATCCATGACCATATATCTAGGTCCAGGAACCACTCCAGATTGCATGCCTTGAAGATCAACCTCATTCTTCTTCACTCATTTCTTACCAGCTCCATTCCCGGGCTACCCCTTACATGTTACAGCAGATCAAGATGGACGCACCACCACATCCTACATTTGGCCTATCATTCACCCATATTATAATAGACCATCTGCGTTACTTCATTCGCCTCACCAAACTAACATGGAGGCTAACCAATTGGGGCTCCCACCCTCATAAAAAACACCACACCTCCATACAGGTCACCATTCTCATGGGGCACCCATCTCCATGTCTGTACATCAAAACCACCTTCACATTCTTTTTGAAAGTGTACAAACGATTTTGTTTTTAAGAAAAAGCTTACCACCCATATGTTCATTTCTTTTACTTGATGACAGTTTCTAGTCACCCTTGGTCGAAGATCACACATCACCCATAGTCATTTACCATTTTAACGCCATTCAGAACATACTTACATCCACCCTAGAAATCCTACCGACTCCAGGGCCATCCCTATCAGCAAAAGTGTTTTTACTTCCACCATTTTCATAATAGCTTCGACCTCAGGAAAATTATCCATATCTACCCATATCGCTAGCTCTCATTATCATGCATTATCTGACCCACACTATTACAATTTGTTTAAACCTTATATTGATTCCCTAACTTAGCATGTCGAGAGGTTGATGCTTCTATCCTATTTACTTCAACACTCATATTCTAGGATCGAGGTAGTACCTTCGATACTCCCCTCTTGAAGGGATATCCTTATGTGGCACAATGGGAATCACTATTTCCCACTGATGTCATTAGTCCCCTTGACATTCGACACCAACACAAGTTTTCATCTCAAGGTGTTACTATATTTAATGACCATTTCAACTTCTTCATTTAGTCAAAGACCCCCACATCACAAAGCACCTCATTCTGAAGTATTTTACCTCATGATACGAGGGAGGTACCCAAAGTCGAAGACCCATGCATACTTGAGCACCTAATTCAACAATGCTTCACCTCTCTTATGCATGGGAAAATCAAATTCAGTCTATTTTTTAAAGAAACTCTCTTGAGGGCACCAATAGTCATCATCATCAGCCATCAACATGTCAACCACCACACCGTTGACTGGACATTACCATTTCCTGTCCAATTGTAATAATTCGTCACTAGTCATCATAATGAGCATGGGACATGCCTACCTCATATAAACACTTTTTTACTCTTTAGGTTTTCTTTAGAGCATTCTTATCCTTTATACTCAGTCAAGGGGTTTCCCTACTCATCTCCATAACAAGTTATCCTCTCTCTAAAAAAATTGATTAGATTCTATGTCAAAATAGAAAGCGTGATGTATTTTGGCTATATGTTTTCTCCTAACATCATACATTAGGGGACAATTGCTAACAACAGAAAATCATACACATGTTGCACAATCTATAAGATGCTAAAAGACATCCAACAAAATGCACAAGTGAATATTTTCCAGTTGAAGACATCATGAAGTTTAAAAAATTTAATTTCTCCTAAGGTCCAAAGTTTATAAAGTTTAAAAATTGAAGACTTCATGACTATTTCTTTGATATCGGCACACTGCATGAAATTTTCTTTGAAAGCTGTGTGATCAAGAAAATGGATGACTTAGCGAATTCAAGACCACTTCACACACTAGGAGGCGATTCCCTGATAGGATCTTAGTCCAGGATAGCTGAATTTGAGTCACCCTAAAGATATGCAACCATCAATGGAATCATCTTGTCCTACTCATGAGTCATTGTCATTCATGAACCAAGAGAGGGAGATGGATTAAAAAATTATATATAAACAGGCCATGGGAGAATCAAAATAAGAGACAATGTTATGCTGGACAAATTGCTATAAGATAAAACCAACATTTCATTGTTGGAACCAAATAAAGTAAGAGCACTAGCATGTTGGCCATATTGATTCCACTGAATACATCATCTTAGTGAGAGGAAAATAGACCACCATTGAGAGATTCTTCATACTTCTTTGAGAGAGAGGAAAAGCTTGTAAATATATTGAGGGAAAAAATCTCCTTGCTAAGGATTTCTGAGCACCATAGCTAAAAGAATTCCCTTCAAGTGTTTAATATTCCTCTATTTTAATCAACTTCTACTACTAGCAGTCAATGAAGGGAGTTTTTTCCATTATTTTGTTGACTTGTTTGCTCCATTCAGCATTGTTTGTGTATTTATCTCTTTGCTTTAGTTCATGTCCATGTATGCATTGTTTTCACTATTTGTAATGCTTTTCTTTTATCTAAGTTTGTTCACCAACAAAATCAACTCTGTCTATGTTCCTTTGTAGGGAACAACCAACTATTAAGGAGGTGTCTTTTGGTACATCATTTCCATAAAAACGCTACCACAGAGACACTTTTGATGATGGAAATTTTGTTTGGTCCAACCTGTATCCCTTCCTTGGATATGGAATGGCCAAGGATAGTCCCCTCATTCATCAAGAACTCACATTTCTGAGGGCTCAGAGAGAGATTCATTTCAATGCATTTCTTCTAGACTGTGCACAAATTGGATAGAGCTTCACGGAAGTCACATTGATAAGGAGTGAAACCATCCATGTATATTTCAACAAAGTCATGAACAAGTTCAACAAAAATACTCAAAAATGCCCTCTAGAAAGTAGCAGGGGCATTGTACAAACCAAATGGAAGAACTCTATAGGAAAAGGTACCCCAAGGACATGTGAATGTGGTCTTATCTTGGTCTTCAAGACTAATTTGGATTTGGTTTTATCCACTAAATCCATCCAGGAAGGAGAATAATTTCTTCCCTACAATGCCATCTAGGACTTGGTCAATTAAGGGTAAAGGAAAATGGGTGAAGGGTTAAGTTCCTAGTAATCAACACAAATTATCCACTTCCAATTATTATTGGGAACTAAAACAAGAGGTGACACCAACTCACTATCTGAAATGGGGTATATGAACCCTGCATCCAGTATCTTTTGCAGTTCTTATTTCATAATTTCCTTAAGAGTTGGGTCCATCCTTCTCTAGGGTTGGCACATAGGCTTGCATCCATCCTTGTTGTAAATATGATGGGTAAAAATTGAGGGATGCACAGCTTTCATTTCCTTATAATCCCAGGCAAAAGAATCTAGGTGCTGCCTCAACACATTGCACAACTCTTCTTCCTGTTTGGTCGAGAGAGAAGGGTTAATATTTAAGGTTCTAGATGGGCCAAACTCTACAATCTTAACATGTTATGAACTTGACTTTATAGGGCATAAGTTCATCCAAGGATTACTCCTAGATTCTTTCATCAACTCATCAATTGGTATGGGAGTGGGAGGTTGGTTTTGAATGATATGGTCAATGAGGTCATCTTCATCACGTTGCCCCCGTCCTGTAATAATATATAGAGTGTAGATTGGGTAGGGGGTGGTGTGATACAATTCATCTTCTTTCTCCTCTTATAACGACAAAGGTAAGTCATGATCAATAGAAGGTTGAGCAGGAGGATACAATACTAGTTGTTTTGACAAATTTTCATTCTTAATGGTCATGTTTCCAACCCTATAATTAATGTAAGCGCCCACAGTGGCTAACCACGGTCTTCCCAAGATGAGAGGTGTTAGCGCTTGAAATTTCACCTCAGGCTGAGAAAGGTAAACCTCAAGGCAACATCAAACCACTTCGCCTCGTAGCTAGCCCTACGGGGCGGGAGAGGGCTCTCTCCGGTCTATCTCGGTGAGATCTTCAATGGATGAGATGACCAATAGGGTAACACTGATTTTAGGCTAGTAAACTGATCAAAAGGGTTGATTTGGGGTTTTTAGGGTTTTTGGTGGCAAATTGAGGGGATGGCAATTTTGGGTGCGGGGATTGGACACAGTTTCTGCAGGGGGTTCTTTGGGGCGAGGTAGGAGACAGTATTGATGCCTTTGATTGAGGTGGATGGTTAGGAATGACAGGTGAGGAGCTAAGGAGAGCAAACATTAACTTTGAATTCTCCTTAAACAGTAGAAAACATTGAAATTAAACAAACTTAAAAGCAGAGCATGACAGCCATGAATTCTTACTTTAACACTTCATTTGCTTAATGTGCAGAAGGAAAAGAAAGGAAATGATTCACATAACACACTTACAAGTACATAGAGAAACACACCATCAATACATGTAACCACAAGAATCCCAAAAAGGACTGCAAAACCCTGGTCTTCCTTAGCCAAAAATTGCAGAGATACAGTGAATAATACAATGATAGCTTCTCCCTCAAGAGTCCAACCATGAAAATGAGCAAGAAAGTACATAATATAGATCATCTAACCTCTTTACCTGCCTCCATGGGTCGATCTCACTATCCTAGGAGCTGTTTCAACCACTTCTAAACTAAGCACTACAAACTAGGCAGTCAAAACAACTTGCCTCTATAAGCTAGGAAACCAATTCATTCATTTAATTTTCACCTTTTCCATGAATGAAACTTCTAGAAGAGGGACATAAGTATAAAAGTATCATAAAAGTACATTAATTACATCAAAGAGGATAATAATCCACCCCAAAAAGTCAAACAGGGTCAAACTGCGTTTTTCTGAGCTGTACACTGAAATTTGGAGAAATTTGCCTGACGGGTCGCGCGCCTCTGCCTGACGGGTCGCACGCCTTTGGGACCACTTTTGGGGCACTTCCAGGTGGCCAAATTGAGCAAGCGTAGGCTTGTTGGAAAGGTCTGTGAGTCTACTTTCCAACCCAACTAGAATTTCTGAATTTGGTGGTAATTTGCCCCTCCAAAATTGCAATCTCCCAAGACTGCTTTCTGTGTCTCAAAAATGTGGCAGAAAGTCATTTTTTGCTTGTTTTTTGACTTTCTGGAGGCCCAAATCTTCATAAAATCTCTTGTCCATGGATGACCATATGTAACGTCTCATGAAAAATCTGGAAATGCTGAGTTTTTGGAAAATGGAGTTGCCAGGATGAAGGGTCGCGCGGGGGGTGAGACCCGTTAATGGAGAAAACCTGTAATTGCCTGAAAAAACCAAAATTTACCCAAAATGCTCAAAATTTCTTGGGATTTGTGCTGTGGCTAGGCTATTTAGTGCCTTGGTCCTTCAGTGAAGCCTCGGCTAAGATATGGAGGGGATCGGGCCTCTTTCTCCTTTTTTGTGCCTTGGCCAACCGCCTTTGGAACATCTTCATCTTTGCCTTGCACACGTGCATTCTCACCCAATAATGGTTCTTCATGTTTCTCAACAATTTCTTATCTTGGTTGGCCTTAGCCAACAGCCTCTCCAAGTGAGCATTGAGCCGGATAAGCATGGACTCTCGCTCAGCGGGCAATAGATCACCGGGTCTTCTTCTATTCAAGATGCGGTCTCCACGAATCCTCCACAACTCATCAAGAGCTTGCTCATCCTCCAACTGCTTGTTGCGCTGCTCCAGGTATGAGATTGTCCATTGTGCCCCCTCTAATCTCCTCTGCAATGCATCATTTTCAGCTCTAAGGTGCTGAATGATCTCCTTTGACTCTCGGCTAGGAGAACTGACATCAAGATCAATAAGTTCTATATCTGGAACACCTGATGGTCCCTCATCAATCTTGGGCTATTTGCCCCTCCCTGGTACCTGTGCTGCTGAAGAAAGCGAGGCCCCTTCCACCTGATGTGGAGATAACACTCGCTGAGCCAATGAAGAAGGCGAGACCCCTTCCACATGCTGTGGAGAAAGTACTCGCCGAGCTGCTGCAAATAAGGACCTCTGGCCTCTCTGATAAGTAACCAAAGGTGAGGAGCTGTCATGTCTAGTGACAGGGATGTCATGCTGCTGTGATGGTCCTCCCTCCTCGTGAATAACCTCAGGATGTGGCGGTGATGGTGCTGTGAAAAGCTCATGAGAGATGAACTCCTCCCATGAGATGCCCTGCTGAGCCAACTGATGTAATACCACAAGCTGAATCAAACCATAATGGTAAAGGCTCCTATACTGCTGTGCCAGGCTCTTCCTCTGCATCATGGACACCATCCTCTCAATGTTCTGATAGAAGAAAATAGGGATGTTCATCATCCGCACCCGTGTGAAGTGCATCAAGAGGCGAATATGGTATGAATATACCTGTGAAAATCTGCCCTCACAGGTAAAATAGAGCATGATGAGCCTCATCATGGGAGCATACTCACTCCTGAGAAATCTGAAGGGAAACACTCCTATCAAGTGTCTCATGAGTGCTGGTCTAACGAAAGGCTCAAAATGAACACTGTCCAGCACCTTGTGCTTATTCCATACCTCTCCGACATTAGGTATCCCTGTGGCCTGTGCAATCGTTTCGGGTGTCAATGTAAAGTCCACCCCCACAAGGTTGACATGTCCATCATGCAAATGTAAAACAAATAGGCGAGCTAACTCTCTGTGATGCTGAATCCGAGAGATCCTCTCGCAAAACTCATAACAAGACATATACTGGAAACATGAAACTGCCATAGGACAAGCCTGCAAATCTACCAAAGAGGTGGGCTCCTCTCGCCTATGATGTCCACCCTTTCCACCCTTATGAGGCCTCCTTTGTACCTCAATCTCTGAAGCTGATGCCTGGTCATCACTCTGCTCATAGGTTTCGGTTTCTGACATTGTTTAAGGAGCAGAGTGGCCAAAATGTACTGCTGTTTCTGCCTTGTAAAATACTGATTTATATGCTATTTCAAGGGGACAAGGAGCACGAGGGGAATGTTAGGGGAGGGACACCTTTAAATGGAAAATGGGAATAAATATATAAAACAGGGATTTAAGGGAAAAAACATTGCAAAAATCATTGCATATGCATCATTATATATATTGTTTACATGGGTATAATGAGAGGTAGGGTTAGGGCTTGATTTTTCATTTTTTAGGGAAGAGGGGTAGGGTTTAGTTTTTCTTTACAAATTTGGAAAGGAAATTTACATGGAATGACAAGGAATAAGAAATGGGAAATGGGGAGAAAATGATAACAAGGGGATACCTTAAAGCAGCATATAAACCCAAGCCATTTTACAACTTTAAACCAAAGCAAAGTGGAGCTTTTCATTTGCAAATGGAGGCCTTTGAGAATGCAATCATGATTTCCTTTAACCATGGCAAGTAAGAATTGTTTAAGATTGAGGGCCTACCTTATGAAGTTTGGCGATTTGTGGCTCCTTGGTGAATTTGCAGGCGGTTTTACAAAGAGGTCGCTGATGGGTCGCGCGCCTCACCCAACGGGTCACACGCCTCTGACGGGTCGCGCCCGTTATAATTTTGCACTGGCGGAGGGCGCTCAACGGGTCGCGCGCCACTAACGGGTCGCGCGCCTGGTCTGATGGGTCGCGCGCCTGTCAAGCTCACAAACTCAGCTCGAAATCACTTGCAAGCACTTGCTCAACGACTTGGATGCACAATGAGGGTCGATGGAGGGAGATTGGGCTTTTATAACTTTGATTTGAATTAATTTGATGCCCAAACCCACTTTATAATGTTTTTCTTTGACACTTTATAAACTTGACTTTTTCTTGGTTTCCTTTTGTCCTGAAATTGACTGATTTGATGCTTTTCTTTGATACTTTTTGCAGGGATAGCATCTGAGGGATCTTGGCAAGGGAGCCAGGGTTACATGTTGTCCTTGGAAGCTTTTTGAAATTTCATCACATTTTACAAAAATTTGAAAAAATGACCTTGGCTTTAAAAACAGGGTTTTTAAATCCAAGGTGAAAATTAACTGTACAAGATAGAAATTTGCGAAGAAACACCTTTAAAATCATCCCTCTAGCTTGCTGAGCACTTATTGACCTTCAGAGACATGACCTTGTAAACAAACTTGACCAAAACCCTAGACCTAGGAATTTAACCTCAAGCCAAGACAAGACAAGCTTGAAAGTGACTAAGGACTGAAATGACTTGATCCAGCAATGCCAAGAGGGGGACAAAGACACCAGCTCCTCCATCAGGGTTATGGCATGCCTAACGGAATGCAAAGACACTGATGAGACACCTACTTATGCAAATGCAAAGAGCTTTGATCGCTGATGGAGGGCTACTAGACCGACTCTAACATTGGCTCCAATGGGGATGGTAGCTCCTTGGAGGTGCCAAGAACCGCAGATCTCTGGGAGAGCAGACCAGCGCCTTCATCCATTGGGCTATGGAGTCATTATTTCGGCAAATGACACAAGCCTTTGACACATTTATTGAATGATAACTTGACTGAAAACTGACTGAAACTTAACTAAAGCTTCACTCAAACCGACTCGATGGCAAACTGAAATAACTTGAAAAAAATCACTTAACAGACCAAACACAAATGACTCATGACTAACTTAAAACAAGACTTTACAAAGCTTTTTGAAGGGCAGCAATCCATCAAGATTTGAAATCATGATGACAACCACTTGTGTTTCTTACAAGACAATATACCATCAAACTATTTCAAAATGCCAATGCAACCAATCAAGCAGATGCCTTCTTGATTGGTTCTTCTTATCAGATCTTCTGGTCAACAGTACAAACCTATAACTGAGCATCCAAAAACATAGCTGACCATGATCTCCTTCATCACTGAACACTGCAATAAACACTATCACTGCTGGCTGCAACAAACTTGCTAGAGGATCGTGAAAAACATGAAGATTTGCCACTGCCACCTCCTGCTGAAAGAACAAGGTATCCTTTGTTTCAAATTCTGATCTGCCTTCATCATGTGCTTCAGAAAGAGTATGTTCTTGGTCCTCAAAAAATTCTGAACAAGTAGATGAGCAGATCTCCTCTTGAAATAACATTTCAAAACATGAGTCATATGAGGAAGAATCTGAAATGGAATCCTGAATGGTCTGATCTTTTGTAGTTTGAATATATGGTAGGTCATTCTCATATGATATGACAGCCAGACTCTCATGTTCCTTATTACATTCTTCAATATTATCAAGCGCAGTATTATCATTTACATCATCTGCCACAAATTCACTCAAAGAAACTTTTTCACTTGCTTGAGCAATGATCTCACCTTGCTGTTCATGAGCAGATTGAATGACCTCCTCATGAAGACTCTGTTCTGATGAAATGGGAGTACTTAGATTTGTAACTTTGTTTTCTTCATGCCAAATGATCTCAACAGCCAAGTTTTTCTTTATAGGATTCGGCACAAGGTATTCTTGGTCATCATGATCTGAATGTTGATCTGAAATAGTTGACTTGACTGCAACACATGAATCTTGACTACCCTGCACGTTGTCTTCCTCTGTGGGCAGATCTGAAATAGAACCCTCTCTTTCATCATTTTCAGCCATATGGCCATCTTCAAGCTGCTGATCTTGATTCTGCTGCAAAATTTCCTGATCATCTTGATGGGTATCCACTAGGTTCTCTTCATGTTGCTGAAATGGATTCTCATACAAAGCCTCCATGATCTCAGCATCCATGAAATTATCATCTTCATAAAACTTCTCAAGGCTTTCAATAAACCTATATGCATGTTGGCAACAGTCTTGAACTAAATTTAATGATGGATAAGAGTCCATATATCTTTTAATGAACATAGCATGAAAATCCTTTAAACAGTAAATACAAGCAGGCGGCAAACTTTCATACCATGATTGAGCTGTACCTTCCAGAGTGGCCAAGAATATCTTCATCAAGCAATCTTCAGGAAAATCCACCTTCAACTTGCGAATATGCATATGAAATCTAACTAGATGTAAAGCAGCATCCTTCTTACCATCATCATTAAATATAGGCAGATTCCTTGATCAATCTACCTTCAGAATTTTATTTGGAAAACCGGGGATGTGATCTCGACTCAAGGGAGCATATCTTCTTGCAATCCAATCCATCTTGAAAAGCTCAAAGATACTGATCTCTCTGCAGTGAAGTCGCCATGAAGCACTGATCTCTGGAGTTTTCAGTGAAGGAGTTGCCAGTGAATGATTTCAGCCTTGTCAGTGTCTGATCATTGTCCACTATCAAAAATCAGATCTGAGCTTGATACATGTACTGGGGTAAAATGCAAATGAAGTGCTGTATTCACAAGCTCACGGAGATGGACTGAAGCAGCGTTTATCTACTTCTGCTTATGCAAAGCAAAAGCGTTTCGAAGGCTACCTGGCATAACTTCAGGCTCCGTCTAAGACTTATGAAACAAACACATCAATCCACAGACAAGTTTGTTCTCCCCAGTATGGTCGCCAGTATGTTAGCGCTTGAAATTTCACCTCAGGCTGAGAAAGGTAAACCTCAAGGCAACATCAAACCACTTCGCCTCGTAGCTAGCCCTACGGGGCGGGAGAGGGCTCTCTCTGGTCTATCTCGGTGAGATCTTCAATGGATGAGATGACCAATAGGGTAACATTGATTTTAGGCTGGTAAACTGATCAAAAGGGTTGATTTGGGGTTTTTAGGGTTTTTGGTGGCAAATTGAGGGGATGGAAATTTTGGGTGCGGGGATTGGACACAGTTTCTGCAGGGGGTTCTTTGGGGCGAGGTAGGAGACAATATTGATGCCTTTGATTGAGGTGGATGGTCAGGAATGACAGGTGAGGAGCTAAGGAGAGCAAACATTAACTTTGAATTCTCCTTAAACAGTAGAAAACATTGAAATTAAACAAACTTAAAAGCAGAGCATGACAACCATGAATTCTTACTTTAACACTTCATTTGCTTAATGTGCAGAAGGAAAAGAAAGGAAATGATTCACATAACACACTTACAAGTACATAGAGAAACACACCATCAATACATGTAACCACAAGAATCCCAAAAAGGACTGCAAAACCCTCGTCTTCCTTAGCCAAAAATTGCAGAGATACAGTGAATAATACAATGATACCTTCTCCCTCAAGAGTCCAACCATGAAAATGAGCAAGAAAGTACATAATATAGATCATCTAACCTCTTTCCCTACCTCCATGGGTCGAGCTCACTATCCTAGGAGCTGTTTCAACCACTTCTAAACTAAGCACTACAAACTAGGCAGTCAAAACAACTTGCCTCTATAAGCTAGGAAACCAATTCATTCATTTAATTTTCACCTTTTCCATGAATGAATCTTCTAGAAGAGGTACATAAGTGTAAAAGTATCATAAAAGTACATTAATTACATCAAAGAGGATAATAATCCACCCCAAAAAGTCAAATAGGGTCAAACTGCGTTTTTCTGAGCTGTACACTGAAATTTGGAGAAATTTGCCTTACGGGTCGCGCGCCTCTGCCTGACGGGTCGTGCGCCTTTGGGACCACTTTTGGGGCACTTCCAGGTGGCAAAATTGAGCAAGAGTAGGCTTGTTGGAAAGGTCTGTGAGTCTACTTTCCAACCCAACTGGAATTTCTGAATTTGGTGGTCATTTGCCCCTCCAAAATTGCAATCTCCCAAGACTGCTTTCTGTGTCTCAAAAATGTGGCAGAAAGTCATTTTTTGCTTGTTTTTTGACTTTCTGGAGGCCCAAATCTTCATAAAATCTCTTGTCCATGGATGAGCATATGTAAATTCTCATGACAAATCTGGAAATGCTGAGTTTTTGCAAAATGGAGTTGCCAGAATCAAGGGTCGCGCAGGGGGTGAGACCCGTTAATGGAGAAAACCTGTAATTGCCTGAAAAAACCAAAATTTACCCAAAATGCTCAAAATTTCTTGGGATTTGTGCTGTGGCTAGGCTATTTAGTTCCTTGGTCTTTCAGTGAAGCCTCGGCCAAGATATGGAGGGGATCGGGCCTCTTTCTCCTTTTTTGTGCCTTGGCCAACCGCCTTTGGAACATCTTCATCTTTGCCTTGCACACGTGCATTCTCGCCCAATAATGGTTCTTCATGTTTCTCAACAATTTCTTATCTTGGTTGGCGTTAGCCAACAGCCTCTCCAAGTGAGCATTGAGCCGGATAAGCATGGACTCTCGTTCAGCGGGCAATAGATCCCCGGGTCTTCTTCAATTTAAGATGCGGTCTCCACGAATCCTCCACAACTCATCAAGAGATTGCTCATCCTCCAACTGCTTGTTGCGCTGCTCCAGGTATGAGATTGTCCATTGTGCCCCCTCTAATCTCCTCTGCAATGCATCATTTTCAGCTCTAAGGTGCTGAATGATCTCCTTTGACTCTCGGCTAGGAGAACTGACATCAAGATCAATAAGTTCTATATCCGGAACACTTGATGGTCCCTCATCAATCTTGGGCTGTTTTCCCCTCCCTGGTACCTGTGCTGCTGAAGAAAGCGAGGCCCCTTCCACCTGATGTGGAGATAACACTCGCTGAGCCGATGAAGAAGGCGAGACCCCTTCCACATGCTGTGGAGAAAGTACTCGCCGAGCTGCTGCAAATAAGGACCTCTGGCCTCTCTGATAAGTAACCAAAGGTGAGGAGCTGACATGTCTAGTGACGGGGATGTCATGCTGCTGTGATGGTCCTCCCTCCTCGTGAATAACCTCAGGATGTGGCGGTGATGGTGCTGTGAAAAGCTCACGAGAGATGAACTCCTCCCATGAGATGCCCTGCTGAGCCAACTGATGTAATACCACAAGCTGAATCAAACCATAATGGTAAAGGCTCCTATACTGCTGTGCCGGGCTCTTCCTCTGCATCATGGACACCATCCTCTCAATGTTCTGATAGAAGAAAACAGGGATGTTCATCATCCACACCCGTGTGAAGTGCATCAAGAGGTGAATATGGTATGAATATACCTGTGAAAATCTGCCCTCACAGGTAAAGTAGAGCATGATGAGCCTCATCATGGGAGCATACTCACTCCTGAGAAATCTGAAGGGAAACACACCTGTCAAGTGTCTCATGAGTGCTGGTCTAACGAAAGGCTCAAAATGAACACTGTCCAGCACCTTGCGCTTATTCCATACCTCTCCGACATTAGGTATCCCTGTGGCCTGTGCAATCGTCTCGGGTGTCAATGTAAAGTCCACCCCGGCAAGGTTGACATGTCCATCATGCAAATGTAAAACAAATAGGCGAGCTAACTCTCTGTGATGCTGAATCCGAGAGATCCTCTCGCAAAACTCATAACAAGACATATACTGGAAACATGAAACTGCCATAGGACAAGCCTGTAAATCTGCCAAAGAGGTGGGCTCCTCTCGCCTATGATGTCCACCCTTTCCACCCTTATGAGGCCTCCTCTGTACCTCAATCTCTGAAGCTGATGCCTGGTCATCACTCTGCTCATAGGTTTCGGTTTCTGACATTGTTTAAGGAGCAGAGTGGCCAAAATGTACTGCTGTTTCTGCCTTGTAAAATGCCGATTTATATGCTGTTTCAAGGGGACAAGGAGCACGAGGGGAATGTTAGGGGAGGGACACCTTTAAAGGGAAAATGGGAATAAATATATAAAACAGGGATTTAAGGGAAAAAACATTGCAAAAATCATTGCATATGCATCATTATATATATTGTTTACATGGGTATAATGAGAGGTAGGGTTAGGGCTTGATTTTTCATTTTTTAGGGAAGAGGGGTAGGGTTTAGTTTTTCTTTACAAATTTGGAAAGGAAATTTACATGGAATGACAAGGAATAAGAAATGGGAAATGGGGAGAAAATGATAACAAGGGGATACCTTAAAACAGCATATAAACCCAAGCCATTTTACAACTTTAAACCAAAGCAAAGTGGAGCTTTTCATTTGCAAATGAAGGCCTTTGAGAATGCAATCATGATTTCCTTTAACCATGGCAAGCAAGAATTGTTTAAGATTGAGGGCCTACCTTACGAAGTTTGGCGATTTGTGGCTCCTTGGTGAATTTGCAGGCGGTTTTACAAAGAGGGCGCTGACGGGTCGCGCGCCTCACCCAACGGGTCGCGCGCCTCTGACGGGTTGCGCCCGTTATAATTTTACACTGGCGGAGGGCGCTCAACGGGTCGCGCGCCACTGATGGGTCACGCGCTTGGTCTGACGGGTCGCGCGCCTGTCAAGCTCACAAACTCAACTCGAAATCACTTGCAAGCACTTGCTCAACGACTTGGATGCACAATGAGGGTCGATGGAGGGAGATTGGGCTTTTATAACTTTGATTTGAATTAATTTGATGCCCAAACCCACTTTATAATGTTTTTCTTTGACACTTTATAAACTTGACTTTTTCTTGGTTTCCTTTTGTCCTGAAATTGATTGATTTGATGCTTTTCTTTGATACTTTTTGCAGGGATAGCATCTGAGGGATCTTGGCAAGGGAGCCAGGGTTACATGCTGTCCTTGGAAGCTTTTTGAAATTTCATCACTTTTTACAAAAATTTGAAAAAATGACCTTGGCTTAAAAACAGGGTTTTTAAATCCAAGGTGAAAATTAACTGTACAAGATAGAAATTTGCGAAGAAACACCTTTAAAATCATCCCTCTGGTTTGCTGAGCACTTATTGACCTTTAGAGACATGACCTTGTAAACAAACTTGACCAAAACCCTAGACCTAGGAATTTGTCCTCAAGCCAAGACAAGACAAGCTTGAAAGTGACTAAGGACTGAAATGACTTGATCCAACAATGCCAAGAGGGGGACAAAGACACCAGCTCCTCCATCAGGGTTATGGCATGCCTAACGGAATGCAAAGACACTGATGAGACACATACTTATGCAAATGCAAAGAGCTTTGATCGCTGATGGAGGGCTACTAGACCGACTCTAACAAGAGGATAGTCATTAAACTTGGTTTTGGGCTAGATAACTAAGAAATTAGTAGGATACTCCCAAGAGTCAATGGAGACCATAACATATTCAAAAGTTCCCTCAAGAGTTACTTTGGATCTGTCTATAAGCTTCAACACTGTGGTGGACTTCCTAAAAGCCCCTTGGATATTTCGATTTAGCATTGTTTCCTTAGTGATCACATTGATTGCAGCCCCAAGGTCAATTAGGGTATTAGGGACTATAAGGCCATCAATGTGCGCATCTACTACTGGGCTTCCAGGATGTAGATATTTCAGGAAGATCACCCTCCCAAGCATCAAATCAGATAGTTTCCCAACAACATTTATGGTGGGGATCTCTCTGTTTATTCTCCTGGGATTTTTGAAACATTTCTCCTTGATGAGATTATTATAGATGGGAACATATTTAATGGCCTGGAGAAGGGGTATCTTAACACATAATTTTTTAATTCTCCTAGAAGTTGAACCTATTATAAGGTGTGCTAGCTAGGGTGGATCAATATATGAAGAAAATGAGGTGGATTGACTTGAGGAACACTCTCTTCCTTCTCTTCTTCAAGCTTTTCAAGTGGAGAAGGTGGGTTGTTATCTGGAAGCACTCTCCCAAAACAAAGGTTGATCTCCTTGATTTCCCTAGCATATGCAGGATAATATGTCTCTCTACTGTATACCTACTTCGCTTTCTTGTTTTTTGGGTTCAGATTGGGTTGAGATGGCATTTGATGTTGCTTAGGTGGAGTAGGATGAGTGAGCTGTGGTTGAGGTTAGGGTGGAGGTGGTAAAGTAGGAGGTTGGTTGACTTGATGCCTCCACCCTTGTGATGGGTTTCCACATTGAGAAGATTGTGGTGGATATGAATGAAAAGGATGGTTGAAAGGTTGAGGAGGATATGGAGTATCATAAGGCCAAGAAGGAGCTGTGGATGAGGATGGATAATTGGAAGAGTACCATGGTTGCAAAGATGCATTCTAATTTGGATCCTAATAATAGTAATGTGCACCTTGCATGCCTTGTTGATATCGCCGAGCTCCTTGAGGTCTTCTTTGATTAATGAAACAAAGTTTCTCTGACCCACCTTCTTCCCTTTGTTATACAACTTTTAGTCCTGGAAAAGAAGTGAATTTTTCTGTTGCATGATTTTCTTCATAGGCTAGGAAAACTCCTATGAAATCAATAGACATTAATTCCTAGGATGTGTTTTGGTGCATCTAGCATAGAAAATAGATAGTACCATTTCTGCTTCCTCCTACTTTCTTTTGATTTGCATGGTATCCATTTGCAATGAAAAGGTATGCAACATTTCACTTTTGAAATAATCCAACATGTTTCCTATCTCATTCTCGATGGATGTCGTGGAGGGAGAGGAATTGACCAAGCCTTGACTAGCCCTACCCTTCTTCCTAGCAGGCCCTGAGTGATTATTAAGCACAATTTTGATGTCATCCTAGGATAATTGATAGATATCTCCTCCAAAAAACATGTTGAGGGTTTCCAACATATCCTCCCTGACCCCTTGAAGAAGAACTAGCTTGAGTGACTTAGGATCAAGGGTCTAGTTAGCACTCCTATAACTCAATTAAAATCTCTCCTTGTAGTCTTCTAGGGTTTCATTAGGTCCAAGAGTCATTCTAGAGGTTTCTTTGGACCTACAATAGTCCCTGTACTTGGTATTGAAGGCCTATTACATTTGGGCCTAGGTAGTGATGCTACCCCCTGACAGACCCATAAACTAGCGCAAGGATACGTCCTTAAGAATAGAGGTGAATAAATTCAACTTCTACTCAACAGAGGCATAGTCATAGGTCCTATAAACAACAACAAATTCAAACATGAAGGTACTAGGATCCTTAGAGTTTAAGCCATGGAAGTGTGGAAGGGCAGTAGGGATTATATTATTCTTTCTAGCCTCTCCATTGGTTTGTATGATAGAGAAAACATCATTGTCCCTATTTTCAACCATAGTTTCGGTAGGTGAAGTGGGTTCTTATTCTTCCCCAATAGGTTCTTAAAATATTTTAGGTTTCTTACCTAGAGGGTCTTCTAACTCCCTTGCATTCAGAGAGGGAATCTCACAATCACTGAAGAAGAGTGAAGGTTGATTGTTTGAGGGTGTGGGGATTTTTGGTAAAACGTTTCCTTGATTATCCCTACTCCTATGAGGCATGAAAGAATTTTTCTTTTACTTGGTCAAAAACTATATGCAAGATAGAACACAATGTTCAAGCCCAAACAACATCTACTTAGACACCTCCCCAGCAATGATGCCAAAACGTGGTGATCCCTAAAATTGCACCAAGAATGTTGTAACTCCCAAGGGCTCCTCAACTCAAATTATTAACCTGGGGTTCGTACAAACTTAGAGGTGACAATGCTATATGCACATCAAATTGGATTCCATTCACTCCACCCTTAGTAATGACATTAGATCAAAGTGCTTAGAGACCATTGCTCCTACTGAATTAAAATGAAAGCTTGTTGATGAAGGTAAAAATGAAAACTAATTCTATCTAAGAAAATGGAAATGTCATTTATTCAACTTGTAGATGCTAACTAATCAATACATGAAAGGACAAGGGTTAATCTACTTGTAGAAAAAAGCTACTTTAACTTTAAAAAATCATCAAACTACCAAATCTACTTGCAGAAAGGAAGCTATTTTATCTTGCATAATTCATCAAACTACTAGTCATAATTTCATGTAACATCTACGTAGTTCACACTTTCTTGAAAATCAGTAGCCTACTTGCGTAATACTTATGATAAAAAACTAATTCTAATGTATTTTCTAGTGAAGAAAAGGAATGGTTGGAGTGGCCTACGAGCTTCCCCTAATCATCAAATAGGACTTGGGAGTCATTATTCATCTTTACTAAGCTAAATTTGCAGTGGGGATAAAAAATGATGAAGGAAAGTTGATATAGGAGCATCTAATCTCTAGGGAAAATTCAAAGTTTAATCAGACCAAGGGTTCTTGAAAGCCCAAGGAAGGGTTAAATTGTGAATTTATTTATAAAAATGATTGTAAATTATTTGAAAAATAAAAAATCCATAGTTTGAGACTTTCTCTAGAAAAGACAAGTCATAGGTTTTAGAAGTTTCTAAGAATGAGTCATGAGGATAGGTGTCGATTCAATCTAACGAATCATGTAACTGAAATGAGTATGATGGCAGAGTTTGAGTAATGAGTCATTGAGGAGATGAGGATGAATGTCTATGTTTAGAAATTAGTTACAGAATTGTAAGGGTAGTTGTGTTATGTTGACAATATCAAATCCAAGTATAAATGTAAACTGGAGGATCATTTTCGAGGTTAGCTAGCTTAGGAAAAGAAGTTAGTTTAGTGGACTCAATCCAAGAGGATGGATAGGCTAGAAGAGCACATGTAGTAGTACCAGTTAGACTGGATGTAATCATAGGTTCATTTAATGGAAAGACCAAGTTTATTCCAATTTTCTGTATGACAAGTTTCTATTTAATGTATGTATAATTTCGATTAGTTAATAAGAAGTATGATGCTGTACATTTTGGTGTGAGATTGAAGTTAATTGAACAACATTTCTTAGACCAGTGGTTTTTGCAGCAGAAAATTGAATCTGTAAGTGTGTGCGAGACAATTATTTGCTTATGTGTTTGTGAGGTGTATGAACCATAATATTAATATTAGGAGATTGAAATTTATTTGGTCTTTAAATTGTTGTGTTGAATGAGAAATTCTTGCACTGTGTTTTCTCTGTTATTTACATTTAAATGAGAACCAAAGAACCATATTTAGTTACTATTTTAATCCAGTACTTTTTCATCCAAGATTGTGTATTGGGAATAATCATTTTACATTTTAGATCTAAGAATACTGAGCACTCTGTATCCAATAAATAGAAGAAAGAAAATCCGTAAAAGAAAACTGTCACCAATTTTGCAGGTCGATTTATGATCAAAAGAAGATGAATTTTGAAATTATGGCATCTAGGTTTTGTTCAAAGTGGGATTTATTTGGTAACTCATGAGAAATTTCCAAAAAAGATCCTCGTTTGGGAGTTACAAAGGGATCTTTAAATTGTGTTTTTACAGACTCCGTGATTAAAAAAAAAAAATTGTTCTTCTTGTAACAACACCGTAGTTTTCTATGAGAGTCTATAACAACACTATAGTTCGATATGAGAGTCCTGTAACAACACTGTAGTTTGTTGTTGGAGGCTGTAACAAAATTGTAGTTTGTTGTGAGAGCCTGTAACAACACTGTAGTTTGTTGTGAGAGAAAATATTTGTTGTTCATCCTATAACAGCATTGTGGTTTGCTAAGATAGTAGCCATCTAGAAGGAATGATCATCATTGAAGGTATTTGGAATATGGCAGGCCTAGGGAACTAGGTCTACCTTATTTGGTATCAGAGCAGGTAAAATATTTTTGAGGAAAAGCTTAGAGCATTTTAAAAGCTTTTTTAAGAAACTTAAAGCAAGTTATGCTTTTTGAAGAAAGAACAAATCAGATTGTAAATTTGAAAAGGTGGAGGCAAATGCAGAAAGAAAAATTAGACAGTAAAGGCTAAAAAAGAGATAGTTGATTTCTCATGAAGAATGAAGATCCATTCTAATGTTGAAGAGTGGAAGCAGACTACCTTGTGAAATCATGCAGGTAGTGTTTTATGTTAACTCTGGTTTGTGTTTTGCAGGTTAAAGACAGATTAAATATTGATAGCAGCAGATAGACAAGGAAATTTGTATGTGTTATAAGGAACAAAGTGAATGAAAGACTCTGGAAAAGAAAAAGTGGTAGTGAACTTGAAGAATTCAACTGAAGGTTGGACAGAGAGGACAAGAGTGTTCTGAGAAGGAAGCTGAGAAGAAGCATTTTAAAGTGGCGATAGAAATTTTGCAGTAGCAAGCTTTTGAAAGCTTGGGAATGGTCTTTGTTTTAAATATCATTGATACGCAGGTAACAACAATTAGTGAAACATCTCAGCAAGAAGATCAAAGCCTTAAGAGCAATGATGAAGGAAGCTAGTAAGGGTTTCTGAGAGAGTGTAGCAAGAACCTAGTATTTCAATTGTTATTGAAATACAAGAGGAAAATTGTGTTCTCAAGTATATATGAGTTGTGCATGTGAGCCTAGAAGGAGCAGAAAGAAATGCTCAAGGAGGTTCCTGACAGAGGACTAATGCTTACCAAAAGACCAAGCACAGAGGAGAGTGAGGTAAGTTGTAGCAGGGAGAACTTGTTACTATAGAGGCTTAGTGCTGTTCATAGTGAGTATGAGAAGCTCATGAAGATTATGAGGAAGATGACTGATGAAAGTCATAGAAGAGGTTCAGGAAGTAGCCACAAAGTGAACAAAGCAGATGCCAAAGCAAATGGAATATGGAGGTAGATGAGTGATAAATAATATGAGAGGGAGAATGCTCAGATAATAATCCATCTTGAAGTACTAATGGAAATGTTACAGAGGAATGAGGAAGACCAGAGGTGTGGTTTTCTTATGAGAAGAAAGATGAAGTGGCCTAAGTTACAGAGAAGGCTACAACAGAAGCAAATGAAGTGGCTGGTGGAAAAACTTAGAGAAGCTGAGTTGGAAATGGAAGTTTCTATTTGTGAAGCAGAACAGGGGGAAGTTCTAGGTGAAGATGAAGAATGGAGATCAGTGAACTATTGGGATAGTTCAAAGAAGCATGAGAAAATGTGGAAAAAGGTAGCAGAAGAGGCTATCAAGCCTTATATTTTTGAATCTAATAGTTTTGGTGTGTCTGCAGGCTTTGCAGAGGATTGGCAGTCTTATGAAGTTGTCATAAAAATTGATAAAAGTCACCAAAGTTCAGAGGAGAACTCGGATCAACATGCTGATGTGCTAACAGAGGATGAAGAATACTCCTTAGAAGATAAGTATTCTAGAGAAGAGTATGATGGAGAATGCCTTTTGAATGAGGAAAATATTGAATTGTTGCAACAGAAAAAAAAATTATTGATGAATTGATATTTGGAGTTGTTACAAAACAAGGACAATTCCTTGTTGAAGAAGGAGATGAAGTTCAGCCCGAAGAGTTGATATGTGAAACATCAGTTGAGGCTATTGAGCCTTACATTTTTCAAACTAACAATTGTTGTATGAATACATGGATTATAAGTGTTGAAGGAGGACAGTTCTCAAATACTGTTACACATCATGGAGTTGATGAAGTATTGATATTTGAAAATGTAAGGAGAGAACGGGAACTTATTTATGTGAAGATGAATGAGACATAATTTTCTATGGAATAGAATCCGATTGAATCATTGAGCAATAGTGACCATGTAATGGATGAAGCTAGAATTGAAGAACATTGTGATAAAACACTTGCTAAATGTAAAGAGGAAATTGAATTACTTGAGAATTTTCTAGGAGAACACGGCAATAGAAAAGAGATGGTTACAACAATATTTGATAGCAGAAGAGAGTCTATAAAAGTCATGGAGATGGAAGAGTGTTTTAATTTACAAACCAATAGTTTGTTTGCAGGAACAATGAATATAATGAATGAGTGTGATGCTGTGATTGAAGATATTGAATAGAGGTTATTTGGAGATGAGATAAAAGTTCAGAAGAAACAAGAGGATAAGGATGTAAGGGTGGTAGTAAGGATCCAACAACTCCAAAGTGAAGGTAACCAATAGAAGATTAAAGGCAAACTTGAAGAAGAGACTGTGTTAGCTGAAAACATAGTGAAGGATCATCAATCCATCATGATGATAGGCACAGTGGAGATAACCATGGAAGCTGTTGAGGTAGTCAATAAAGAAGAAGGAATAAACTATCATAAAAGGATTGGTGAATGGGAGAAAGAATTGGAGTTACTGGAGAAATGGCTGGAAGCACCAGTAGGGAAGAAAGAGTCTAATGAAGATTGCAAAGGATATGTAATAGAGGAAGAGAAAAAAGTCCAACAAAGAAATGAGTTGGACATATAAATTGAATTGATGATGGAATTGATGAGAAAAGTGTCTCAAAGGGAGAAGACAACAACAAGACAGCAAATCAACAACAAGAAAAATACAGCAACAAACTATGAGAGCATAGCTAGTGGGGTAATGCAACATAAAGTATGGAGACCTGGAGAACAATAGCAAACAAAAATGGAAGCAAAAAAATATCATAAAGGAAGAGAGACAACCAAAGACAGACTACAGAACAAAGTCTGGGATCCAAGAGGACTTAATTATCCAGACTTATGACCAGGAGGTCATAAATTTCCTATACGGGGAGTCTGATGTAGGAGCATTTGATATCTAAGGAAACTTAAAAGTTTAATCGGACCAAGGGTTATTGAAAGGACAAGGAAGGATTAAATTGTGAATGTGTTTATAAAAATGATTGTAAATTATTTGAAAAAAAAATCCATAGTTTGAGACTTTCTCTAGAAAAGACAAGTCGTAGGTTTTAGAAGTTTCAAGAATGAGTCACGAGGATAGGTGTCGATTCAATCTAACGAATGATGTAACTGAAATGAGTATGATGGTAGAGTTTGAGTAATGTGTCATTGAGGAGAATTGTAAGGGTAGTTTTGTTATGCTGGAAATATGAAATCCAAGTATAAATGTAAACTGGAGGATAATTTTAGAGATTAGCTAGCTTAGGAAAAGAAGTTAGTTCAGTGGACTCAATTCGAGAGGATGGATAGGTTGGAAGAGCACATGTAGCAGTACCAGTTAGACTGGATGTAATCACATGTTCATTTAATGGAAAGACCAAGTTTATTCTAGTTTTCTGTATGATGAGTTTCTATTCAATGTATGTATAATTTCGATTAGTTAATGAGAAGTATGATGCTGTAAATTTTGGTGTGAGATTGAAGTTAATTGAACAACATTTCTTAGACCAATGGTTTTTGTAGCAGAAAATTGAATCTGTAAGTGTGTGTGAGAAAATTATTTTCTTATGTGTTTGTGAGGTTTATGAACCAGAATATTAATATCAGGAGATTGAAATTGATTTGGTCTTTAAATTGCTGTGTTGAATGAGGAATTCTTGCACTGTATTTTCTCTATTATTTACATTTAAATGAGAACCGAAGAATCATATTCAGTTAATATTTTAATCTAGTAATTTTTCATCCAAGATTGTGTATTGGAAAGAATCATTTTACATTTTAGATCCGAGAATACAAAGCACTCTGTATCCAACAAACAGAAGAAAGAAAATTCATAAAAAAACCGTCACCAATTTTGAGGGTCGATTTCTGATAAAAAGAAGACGAATTCTAAAATTATGGCATCTAGGTTTTGTTCAGATCGGGGTTTGTTTGGTAACCCGCAAGCGATTTCCAAAAAAGATCCTTCGTTTGGGAGTTATGAAGGGATCTTTAAATTGTGTTTTTATAGACTCCGTGATTAAAAAAAAATGTGTCCTTCCTATAATAGCACTGTAGTTTGCTGTGAGGATCTGTAACAACACTGTAGTTTTCTATGAGAGTCTTGTAACAACACCGTAGTTGGCTGTGGGAGTCTGTAACAAAATTGTAGTTTGCTATGAGAGCCTGTAACAACACTGTAGTTTGCTGTGAGAGAAAATATTTGTTGTTCATCTTGTAATAGCATTGTGGTTTGCTGAGATAGCAGTCATCTAGAAGGAATGATCATCATTGAAGGTAGTTGGAATATGGCAGGGCTAGGGCACTAGGTCTTCATTAAAAGTGGTGCTACAAACTTGCTACAGGTGGCTGCTATAGAAGGTCCTTTATTGCTATAGGAGGGGTTCTAAGTGGATTTAGAGGGTGAGAATGATGTCTTGAGGGTATGGAGAGGTGGATGGAGGTTGAAGAAAATGAATGGAGGTTGGGTTGATCCCCTAGCGAAGCTCAAGACCTCTCAGAGGTCTGTCTTGCACTAGGATGAATGCTCACGGTATACTAGGAAAAATGACTTATGGAAACAAATTTTTGGGATAGAGTTGAAGGTGGAAAGAGAAGATGAAGGAGTTCAATATGGAAGTTGTGAAGGTGCCCTTTCCCTACATATCAACACAACTCTACAATCAATCACATGCATACATCCATTGATCATTAACAAAATGAGATAACCAGTGATGGAAAAGACGAGTTGAATTTAAATAACATCTATTTTATGCCACAAACAAAACATAAGTACAAAAAGAGGGACCAAAGCATCTGGATTGGGCCCAAACCCAAGAATATCAACCCTCTTAAACTAACTCAGATGTTGCTTAAAATCCAACTTCTCATTAAAAAGTTAAGGTTTCATACATCACATAAAAGTTCAAAGTGACAATGTCAAGCTTTAAGCTCAATAGCTACACATAACTGAACAAAAAATTCGAATCCTAATAACTTTTTATTCTTGTTTATTTATACAAAATGGCAGTTGATAGAAGTTCCCTTGAAAGTAGGAGTGATTCCCTCCTTGATCTTGGAAATGGTGGATCTTGTCCCTCTTGAGCTTCACTTGGACTAGGAGTCACTCGGCTGGCAATGAATTCAAACTGGTGAGAGAGGATTGTTATTGGGAAATCTAGTGTCCACTCGGAGCTGCTAGTCCCACTAAGACTGGTAGCTATCTTAGAAACAAACAAACTAAAACTACTTTTGCTTTCCTTTATGAGAAGTAGATACGAGGGGAACAAAAGGCACCAACCTCAGTCTTGCACTTGGTTCCTTGCTTGGTTCCTCTCCCTTCTGATAGATCTTTGCCGCTTTTCCTTTGTCTACCCAACTTCAAAGAGCACCTGTGGGATCAAAGCAGCACAATACTATCGAAGAACAGAGATATACAATGATAAACAATATAAGACCAGATATATATTGACCACACAAATGCATATATCATCAAAGATACAAGAATGTGGAGGAAACCTTGAATAGATTTATTAATATCAAGAATAGCAAAGAGGATTACAACCAATTGTTCTGACCCAGCGTCATCCTCCCAGCATGAAAGCCCTTCTTCACCTCATGAAAATCTTAGATCACCCAACACTATGATATTCCGCCAAGAAACCAACAACACTTCCTTACAAGATACAAAATTCCAGCCTCTGGATCTCTGTGATGAGGGATCCATATATAGATGATTGTAGGGGGGTGAGTCAGCTTCTGGGATTTTGATTAGCGTCCTCTCTTTGATAGTTCTTGATTCCATTTGGAGATTGATAATCTCTTACTCATCCCTTGGTGAATTCAGAGAGGCAAGTGTCACAGGAGAAGTTTCTGGAAGATTCCATGACGGTCCACATTGCAAACTATCTCTGCCATTTGTCTGCTCTCGCCCATCGCACCCTACAGACAGGCTTTCCAGTATGCATCGCATCCTTTTCACTGAGCAGGTGAGATGCATCACACCCTCTGCACTGGGCAGTTTGTATGGTACAACTTTGACCAGTTCTGAGCAGTTTTCTGTGGAGAACTTCTGGGAGATGATGTAATTAGCTAACCTTGTTTGTTTAGGGTGTGAAGAAAAATTTTTAGGGACTTAGGAGCCCTTGGTTTATGGGCATGTATTATTGGGGTTGCAGTGCCCAAAAATGTCTATAACAGTTGCCCCCTAAAGCATGAGGTCGTTAATCTTTTGATGTCGGGTGAAATGCTTTATCATGAGGATTCAAAGTTTTTTCGAGCTGGAAGGCGACCTGTAATAAGATACAATACAATACATTATCTTCATAATATTTTTCATGATCTAGCTGAGGCGGGCATTCCCATGCTCAGCTTTATAAATTCATTTTCATGTACATAAGACAGACAACTGTCTGTGTGGCAGATTGATGATTCTGATAGAGCCATCATTCTTTGATTCGGATGATCATCTGTGCAACAATGATGTACATTTGATGTCTTTATTTTCCTAAATATATCGCAGCCTGGATGGATGAAACTAGATCCGGGGTCTTCAAACTCGTCCAATCTTCACTCGGAGTACAAGTCGATCCATGTGACAGATGCTCTAGAGTTGAACATGGAAAGACATCGCCTGATTACCAGCCAATGATGTAAGCTGTTAACAGGCGCGAGAGGAATCACCGATAATGATGATGACCCTCAAGGTACTACAGTACAATTCGCGTGGCATGAAAAAGGGACTTGGTGTCGAACACCACGCAAAATCTTTCGGTTGAAGGCCATTGATGTAAACCTGCCACCGGAAGTGAGAAACTTGCCATTGAGGCATGCAAGCTTCAAAGTACTGAAAGGGTTGTTCCTAAGTTGACTTCTTGGATAATGAGCTGATGTCGACAAGAAGCGACCCATCGTAGGAGGGCCTTAATGAATCCCACATCTACAACATGGAATAGAGTAAATGATTTCGGAGATGAAAACTATCTGATGATACAGGGTTCAGGGTGGCGGTCATGAAAGAATGGACCGTGAATGTATTGCAATGGATGAGACATAGGTGAATTCTCTGAGAAAATTATATTTAACATACCGGTGACACTGACATGGATTGGTAGCATTAACCCCAAATATGGATGGTGCGATGGACCAATGGATGACCAGTGAACGGAATAACCCAACCCGACTCAAATGTGGAGTGAAAGTGTCATGTTCAAGAGCGACTTGCTACCAATAAAGTTTCTTCAAGTTTTCTTCCCAATTTTTCCCCAGTCATTGCTGACCAGTACCTCTTTATTTTTGTCAAGCTTGAGGAGGATAACATATTCTTGTTCTATAATTTTCCCTTCGGGCAAACCCGTTGCTATGTTTTAACGAGCTTGGCGATAGTGAAACTCGTTCTTGTCTATATGGACAAGTTTGTCACTATTTTGTTTTAACAAGTTTAACAACAAAGATAACTCGGTCCTGTTCAATTTTAGAGAGTCTGAAAGGGACATAAAGGAAACTCCAATAATCCTTTTTCGTCATATAATCTCTTAAGTCCGAAAAAGTATAAAATAATATGAAAGGGATGAATTTTTGGTAATTCTAACGAGCTGAACAAAACAAGCGCTTGATCTTTTTGTGTAATAATCCCTTAGGTCCAAAAATATTAAAATCTAGAGGAGGGATAGCACTCCTAGTAGCTTTAATGAGCTGGAGAGGCCAACTGCTCGGCAATCTTTTCATATTTTACGAGTCAGACAAAAAGAGCTTAAAGGAGACTCGTTTTTTGAGGAACGAGTGATAATTTCAGGTAGCAGTTGATTCTAGGTAAGGTTTGGAATTTTCCAATCACGAAAGTGTCACAAGGATAGCTAACAGGATCACTCTTCGCAGCTGTTCCTCAAAAGGGGTAAACAATCAAATGGAGGTGAATGATCGGCTAAAACAGAGTGGAGGTGATGGTAAGGACACGACCAGGGCTCAAAAGCTGATGATAATGCATTCACAATGGTTATTTACTAGGGATTAGTTCAATTTTTAATGAGCTTAAACTCTGGGGGGAAACATTTTCTCATTGCTAAGGTTTAATTTTTAACGAGCTTGAACTTCGGATAAAAACTGCTCGTGATAATGGTCATTGATTATTTGATTTGACCGCTAACCACTTTGTTCCTTCAAAGGTTGTACTGCCTGTTCAATTGCTTCATCAAACTGATTAGAAATGAACAATATATGTTTGAAAAATGAGTTAAAACACTAATATTTTACTCGAATTACGTGAAAAGTAATTTAAAAGTGGTTTTTACCCCTCATTTTACCATTTCATTTGAACTTTGGTTTGTTGGAGCTCTGGAGGTGCTTTCCCCCTTGATTTTCACCAGATGATTCTGGGAGATTCTGTGGACGATTCTCAGCACCGTCTGGACCAGGTAGGAGCTAAACCTGAGCTCTTCAGTTGCATTCCTTCCTTTTTGAATTCTGAGCATGTTTCCTTGTTTTTCTGAGCCCCTGGGGTTTGAAAAATTCACCTTGGCTCCATCGCACCCTTCCTATATCGAAAGGTGTGATGCATACTGGCTTGGCCATTGGCCAGTCAGTATGCATCTCACCCAGTACACTGCTGGGGTGCGATGGGTGCGAGAAGGGAAACTTTTGCACTATTTTCTCATGGAATTTTTGCCTGTTTTTTGCCAAATCAGGACCCTAACTCTTCTCTTGCTTGTTTTGCAGAGATTCATTGGAGCAAAATGGTTGTTACATGGCGAGAACGCGAGCATGAAGAAGAGGACATGGTTGCTTTACATGATCCGGTTACGGTAACTACACTGCGGAATTGTGGCCTGTTCAAGTTTTTCTGCATCTCTAGCATGAGGCAACAAATCAACTTGTTGTAATATCTTCTCGAAGCATGGGATCCTACCAACCAGGTGTTTTAGATCAGAGGAAAATCTATCCCCTTGACTGTCGTGGACATCTATTTTTTGACCGGCCTATCGAGGCGTGGTGCCCCTCTTTCATTATCAAGTTCTGCCTGTGGGGGCGAATCCGTGAGAGATTATATTCGCCGGTATTGCAGAGAGGGATCTCAGTCGAGTAGGGATGGCAACATCAACATCCGAGATGTCACTGACCGGTCCTTGAGGAACATTCTGTTCACTTTTTCTAGACTGGCTGGTAGTGCGGCTCTTCAAGTGGCTAACAGGTCCTATATGCAGTACACCTTGGAATACCTTGAACCAAAAGGTGTTCAAATGGTGTGACGCAGTACTCCTTCTGATGAAAGAACAACTGACCAAGGTAAAAAGTGGAAAATCCAAGAAATTTGGCTATGGTTCTATTTTGACAGCTTTTGCCTTGGAAAAGATCCCGCTGATGCAGCCGCAGTAGATTTCACTTAGCTTACCTCCATCGACTGAGCCATGGATGCAGAGATGGGTCGACCTTATGGCCCAACATGCTGGTCAGTCCTAGGTTTCCTTCTCTGATACCTTCTTTGAGTGGTTCAACCATTAGGAGATGGTTTTTTCCAAGTGTCCATATGCTGGTATGGATTTCCGGGGTGACCCGGATTTGGTGCTGCCGACTGGTGAGCAGTGGGGTGTTATTGGTAAATTCTCTAACCATATCTCTATTTATCATTTTTTATAATGTTCTCATTCTTTCTTCTATCAAGACTAATCAAAACTTATGTGTTCATGCAAATATTGGACCAGTTCAGCCAGCAGTACATCTAAGAGCACCAACTGCCATTCCAGTGGGAGAGGCTGTGGGGAGGGCTATCCTTCGCGACCTTGATGTGGTCGAGACTATTTTAGCATTGCTGGATCAGGTCAAGGGCCTCACTCTTGGTATTCCAGACGTGAGGACCGATGAGTTGCCTCTGAGGTTGCAGCGACATACTATTGGCGTGCAAAGTTGATGGACTAGGCTTTTACGCATGATTGCACAGGCGGTGACTTGTTATGACCAGCATCATTAGACTAGGGTGCCCCCTAGCATTTTGAGTTTTGGGTCATTTCACTGATTTTGTCTTGGTTATAGAACATTATGTATAAACCATAAACAGTTATATATATATATATATTTTTTATTTTTTATTTTTGGAGCTTTATTTTGGTTAAGTTATGTGATCTTGATGCAAATATTGATGAGATGCTTCTTTTATAAATGTTGCAAATGTCTATCTAACACATAGTTTGCCAATGAATCCGTTAATGTGTTTAAGTTTCTGGAAATATGTTGATATTGAATAGAATCAAACTGCCTTTCCAAAATCTTGACCCTTAGGAACATGTGATAGATAGCTAGATTTTGTACGGAGTAGATACTAGTTAGTTGTAGGATGACGAGTTGTGAGTCTAGCCTGACGACGAGTCGGCGTATGCCACGTGTAATGGCATTAGAGAGGAGCTCTATCAACACAATGTATTCAGCAATATTGTTCGTTGACCAACCAATACATACCCCTCTGAAACTCACTAACTCGCCGCTTGGATCGAAGATGGCCCAGGCCACAGAAGATAGGTTCCGCGAACTACGACTCGCTCCGTCGGCATATCCAACAAATGATTCCAATAGGTCCAACATCTGCAACAAATGTGAAAATGGATCACTTAACCAAAACGATTACCCTTAGCGAAAACAAAAATGTAACAAAAGCATAGGGGTTACTATCTTGAGTCAAGCATAGTAATGCTTAAGGTACAACTCGTTGCAGGGTTGCGCCAGTGGAATCCCATCATAGTCCACTAACTCATAGGATCCTTTTGATAATACACGCTTAACAATATAGGGGCCCATCCACAAAGACTTGAACTTACCTGCTGCCAATTTATCAGATTCCTGGTCGTAAAGTAAGACCAGGTCACCTTCTGAGAAGACGCGGGGTTTGACATTCTTGTCGAACTGCACCTTGACTCATTTCTTATGGGCTTCGTTAGCCAAAGCGGAATCACAACGGGTTTCATCCAATTGGATTAGTTCCAAGAAACGAGCCTCTTCTTCTGAAGTTCCAGGGAGAAGGTCAACCGCGAGTTTGAGGGACGAGATTTCACACTAAACTAGTAAGATTGCTTCCAGGCCATACACCAGTTGAAAGGGTGTAAACCCGATTGCATTCCTCACCAATGTCTGGTATGCCCACAAGGCTGAGTATAGGATCAGGTGCCAACTCCTTTTGTGGACTCCAATCATCCTTTGTAGCACCCGTTTCAGGACCTTGTTGATTGCCTCAACTTGTCCGTTGGCCTGCGGATAATACGGAGTAGAGCTGTCATGGGACAACCCTAATTTGGCAGCCAACTCAACCATCATGTGATTGCGGAAATGCGATCCATGATCTATGACTATGGCCTGTGGAACACCGAATTTAGAGACTACATGATTGAAAAAGTAGAGGGAAGTCGTTTCGATGCTGTTTTTTAATGTAGGCATTGCCTCAGCCCATTTGGTAAAATAGTCTACTGCGACTATGATATACCAAAGCCCCTCGACCGAGGTGGGGTTACATGTCATGAAATCTATGCCCCATTTGGAAAATGGCCCAACAACAACTACTGGTTGCAGAGGTGCGAGTGGTATTTTGGTTTTTCAGTCAAAGATTTGACATGCATGGAAACTTTTGACTGTGGTTATGAAATCTTTGAACATTGTTGGCCAGAAGTATCCTGCTCGTAAAATCTTTTGCGTCGTAGCGTAACCAGATTGATGCCCCCCACACATGCCTGAATGGCAATCATTCAGGACCTTTTCGGCCTCCTCGTGGGTGAGGCACCTCCACAGAATTGTATCGACACCACGACGGTAAAGTGTGTCACTAACGATCATGTAGTCTTTTGCTTGGTATCGAATTCATCTTTGTTCCGCGCGTGAGGTATTAGACCTATATGTTTGGGTTTGGAGATATATTATTATGTCTCCATACCACGGATTGCTTGAAGATATCAGAAACAAAGATTCGTCCACGATCGCTTCTTCTGAGGTTGCATCATTGGACGACGATGGGAGATCGCATAGTAACTCCGCAAAAACCAAGGATTTTTTCGATTTGGATTTTATAAATTCCAGATCAAACTCTTGTAGAATTGCTATCCATTTTGACTATTTTCCCCCCAGCAACTGTCGCAACAATATATAAGTCATGGGGTTGCAATCTGACAAAATGGTAGCTTTTCGAAAGAGGACATAGTGTCGAAATCTCTGTATCGCTTGAATAGCTGTGAGAGCCAGCTTTTCAATGTAGGAGTACTTTCTTTCTGTATCATTTAAGTTTCTACTCAAATAATATATAGGATGTTCAATTCCATTGTCTTCTTGAACTAAAACCATTGCGATGGTCGTATCCGCTACAGTCAGATACAAGTTGAAGTCTTTTTGATAATCAGGAGCGTACATTAATGATGCTTTTATTAGGGATTCCTTTAAAGCATCAAACGAAGCTTGCGCGACCTGATCCCAGATGAAGGGTACTTCTTTTTTCAATAGACGAGTATAACCTTTAGCAAGTTCGGCGTAATTTGGAATGAACCTCTTCAGAAAGTTTGCTTTCCCTTGGAGTTTCTGAATCTGAAGCAAATTTGAAGGTGGAGGAAAATTAATGATTACCTGAACCTTACATGGGTCGAGACGAATCCCGTCCTTTGAGATCACAAAGCCAAGTAAACGACAAGAACTGACACAAAACACACATTTTTGTAGATTGAGTCGTATCTTGTAGCATCGGCAACATAGAAATATCGCTCTCAAATGATGTGGATGATCAGTCCGCTTTCACGAATGAGCCGGAAGATCGTCGAGATATGGTTGAACGATGTTTTTGATGTCATGGAAGGCATAATTCATTGCCCTCTAAAATGTTGCTCCTGCGTTCTTTAAACCAAAGAGTAGCTTGCGATATGCAAATGTGCCCCACGAACAAATAAATGCAGTCTTTGACTGGTCCTGTGGTCGGATATTTATTTGATTATACCTGGAAAATCCATCCATAAATGAAAAGATTTCACATCTGGCGCATTCATCAATTATCTGGTCATGAAGGGTGTGGGTTAGTTGTTTTTCAGACAAGCTTGATTTACATCCCAATAATCGACGCACACTCTAATCGTTCCTTGTTTTTTCATTACAAGAACAATATTCGATACCCAATCGGTTAGAGGAACCAGGTAAATAAAACAAGCATGGAGAAGTTTTTCAACTTCTACCTTGATGGCAGCGGCTTTCTTGGGGTGCACCTGCCGTAGCCATTTTCGTACCGATTTGACATCTAGATACATCTTAATTTTGTGTTCAACTATGATCGAGTCAATGCCTAGCATTTCATCATACGACCAAGCAAAGACATCTCTGAACTCGCGAAAAAGAGCATGATATATTTCCAGTTCTGAAGGAGAACAAGATTTGCTGACATGAATATTCTCTACAACATTTGTTTCATTCAAGATATTTATGGCGATAGTTTGTTCAATATTGGACAAGTTTCGCTCGGAATCCACCGTGTTTATAGTATTTGATAGAAAATCAAAAACTGAGGGATGATGAAGGTCACTAGGAGTATCTTCCTTGTAATCTAGAAGATGGGAACGATGGTGGTAATCTTCCCATGGTGCCCCGTTAATTATCATTGACTGAACGATTCCTTCGTTTGTAGAATGTACTTGCGACCAAGGATCTGAAGGGGTACCATATTCCTTAGACCTATCTATCCAAATGCTTGATGAGTGTTGATTTGGGTTCGCCTCCCATGCCGAAAACATTGATTGCTACAAGATTTCTATTGGGCTTGGAGGCAATACCTGCAGATGATCCATGTTAATATCGTTTTCAGAGATCTTTTGAATAGAAGATATCATATTGCAGGTTCCCACTGTTGCCACTTTCGCCAGATTGATTGGAGGTAGTAGGGAAAAAGTCCCCATTAATATAGGGTCTTTTAGTAGGCATACTCCGATATTTTGAAGCGAATGAGAGCTTCCATGGATCATCGGAATGCTTCCCGTAACTTGTGAACTGTTGGGGAGAAATGTTTGTTGGTTGATGACTGTAATTCCTCCTTGAAAGGTAAATGCAATCTTCCTAAAGTAGGTCGACACAATGGCTACCATAGCATATATCCAGGGCCTTCCTAGTAGGATGTTGTAATCGAGGTTTCCGTCAATTACTTCAACATCTATTTCTACTGTTTTGCCCCCCAGTTCGACTTGCAAGTTACTTAAAATCCCATATAGGGTGTATGTTCATCCATCAAATGCTTTTAATGTCGTCAAAGATCGCGACAAGGGTGGAGATCCTAAATTTTTCTAGCAACTCATCGACATAATACATGTAGATTCCCCCTCATCAATAATTGTTTGATGAACAGTTTTGTTGAGGGCTTTCACTTGAATCAAGAAAGCTAGTTGAGCTGGTAACTAAGGGTCATATCCTTTGTGATTACAGGACACAATATTGGAATCCGTTGGGTCAATCCCACCTATCGCTGATAATAAAGCCTGATTTTGGGAGGGGCAATTTTGTAGTACCTCAAGTGTCAACATAGCGGATGGCGATTGGGCCAGATCCTCCACTATATTATAATGTTGTGCTGCTTTGGCACGAGGATTAAATGTCTTTTTGGTTACTACTCCCTTTGGCGGCTTTATCATTAGTTCAGGAATGATGGGTGGCACAACTTTAGTCGAAGTTGTTGTCGAACTACTAGGTTGATCATTAGCCTTGTTGTTCAACAGCTATGGATTCCCGTAATCTTTATTCCTTGTCGATATCAAAGAATCATTTTGCTGCTTTGAAATCGAAAAAATTAGCACTTGGGACGGGGAAGCATTGTCACTAGCAACCAGATTTGTTCCTGGATTTGGAAATGGATCAGTCAATACCGCTGAGGTTTTTGAATTCTTGAAGAATTTTCTAAGCTTAGCTTTATATGGACACTCTCTTGTCCAATGATCCTCATCACATATAAGGCATGGACGATTTGGTTTCCTATCTCCAGAAGGGTTTGCAAAAGACTTTTCAGGGGACGACTCCTCCTGTTTCTTCTTCTTCCCTTTCTTTTTCTTCTTGCCTCTTGGTTGCTTGGTTTCTTTGCCTTTGTCAGTCGATACGGCATTTACTTCCGAGGCGAGAAGTTCTTCATTTGCATTTTGACCTGAAACCGTACGGGCCTTCTTCGACTTAGCCTTTACGGTTTTCGTGCTGGTCATTCCTATCACGCTATCCCCGGCATGAGAGTCTTTGTTTGATTTAGGAGAGGAAGGAATGAAAAATTCCGGTCTAGGAGCATCAGGGATTTTATCGTAGAGCATGCCAGACTAAGTATAGATCAAATCTAAATATTGCGCACAAGAAATGACTTGCTCTTCAGTGACGACTCCTCCCTTTGCTACATCTTTTGTAATAGAAGGTAACAATGACTTAATAAACCACTCAGCCAATAGTTGATCAGGAACATATGTTTTTACCATTCTACAACGACGTCGCCACTCATGAATATGATCGGATATGTGAGTGGCTGTCATTTGCTTGAAATTGGTGAGAAGCTTTGTTCCCGTTTCGTACCTTATTGGTAACTGAAAATGGGTCAAAAAGGTTGTGGCTAGGGTACTGAAGTTATCAAACAAAGCTCTAGGTAATTCGATATACCATTTTGCTGCCGGACCAGTTAACGTTCATTGAAAAAGGTGAAGCCTAATCGAATCATCATTTAGAGTGTTAGATGAACACCACAGATGAAAGGTCATCACATGATTCGACGGGTCTTCACCCAGATTTCCATTAAATTTAGGAATATCTGATGGAAGTTTATGAGGAATCGCTGGCCACCAAGGGGCGTAAGCGATTGGATTGTTTGTTAGCCGATTTAGATCTGGTAACTCTAAAGTTTCCATGAAGGGCAACTGTTGATTCAGGTTCGGCGAAGCATACCCAGGATAAGATGGGATTGCCTGAGCAGTGGGTCTTTGCATACCAGCATAGTGCATTTGATGCTGATAACTTTGGTAAGGTTGATGGGCATAACCATTATGAAATGGTTGATGTTGACCGTTTTGAATATACGGCTGCCTGTTACTTGCAAATACTTGGTGTTCAGATCCTTGGTAAACTTGTTGGAATTGTGGTTGTTGATATTGCACCAGCCATGGTTGTGAAACTATGTGCTATTGTCCAATACTAGATGTTTGACCAAGATGAGGGGTAATGGTACCCGTTTGAGCCTAGGTCACTCCAGTTAAGGAGCCACTAATCGATGATTGTGGTGGCGTCGCAGGGACAAGGGGCTGTTGGATTGCAACCTGAGAGACTTGAGGTTGGCATACAACAGGTAATGCTTGTACTTGCGACACCGTCACAATAGCCGGTGTAGTGGGGATATTTGACATAGGTAGACTTTGTTGCATTAAGTATACAACTCTTGGTTGTTGAGGCAGTATTGGCATCCAACCACTGGATGTAATTCCAGCATAACCTGAATTCTGTTGCGAACTCTCGTATGTTTGACCTCCCAGAGGAGATAATGAAAGGGCATATTGGCCCCCATACAGCAGTAATCTGGTGCTTAAGGGAATGATTTTCCTTTGAGGACTGGACTGCCCAAATTGACACTGCGAAGGATCAATTTTCTAAGACTCAACATAAGAGATTCCAAATATTATTCGGGACGAACAAATGGGAATAGACCATACTGTTGAAACAACCCTTGGATGGTTTCCTTCCAACGATTGAGAGCTAGTTGCAACAGATGGTATGTCGACGAACATTGTTGGAGTGACGGCAGGAAGTTCTACCACTGTTGTGTCAGATGACACAGTCCTAGATGTTGACGGTTGTTCAGACATATCTAGTCTATACAAAAGATTTCCTAGCGATTCTATAGGAACTTCTAATAACGGTAGACTAATTTCCATTGAAGAAGGATATAGGGTGATCCCAACTCCAAAATGCGATGGAGTACCAGATGGGGGATCCTCCACAATCTCTTCTATAAAAATCAATCCAGGTGGAAGAGGTAGACCATCAGGTCCGTAAAATATTTCCGGTGCTGAAGAAGGTATAGATTCTACAGTGACAGATGTTTGGGGAATAACACCTTTTGAATCAGCTGCAGATGGAGCCGGTTCAGGAATAGAAGTGTTTACCTTCACACTAGGATCAATACTATTGTCCTCTAGTGGCTGCGGAACTTCTTCTGTAGAAGCAGGGATACGAGAAATGTTTGGAGTAACTGGAGTCTCCGAGGGTGTCGGAATACTTGTCCCAACTAGACCAGGGTACTTTGAATCGGTTGAATGAGTTCGCTTTGTCCGGAATAGTTTTGATTCTGGGGACAAAGATGGTTGACTCGTAAGTCTCTGCGAAAGACAGGGTTTCAATTGACTTTCCTCCACGATTGCGGTTTACTCGATCAACTAAAATAAAGGGGAAAATGATTCCGAATTAAATGAATTTTAGACGCTTTGACACAGCTTGTTTTTTCAATTTTTAAGATTCGAGAAAAAACAAAAGATGACTCTAGTCGCCTTTGATTTTTAATGATCCTGAAGTGACAAGTGCTCAGATGGACCTTTTCCTTTAAGGAGTCTAAAATGGAATGAAAGAGACTACTCTGGAAATCTAGATAGAGGTATTACCAAACCAATCGCAAAATTGCAGAATGCTTTTTATGGTACGACAGTCAATCTTCCTGAATGCTGTGTTTAGTGCATTGCGAACGATAAGGCGGCAGACACAGCTTCCTATGGATAAAGGATATAGCCTATTGTGGTCTCCCAATATATACTCGATGGTACGTGGGAACACAAGTCTGTACTAGCACTTGTTGTCTCAAAGAGGAGGAATCACCCAACCAACAATGAAAGCGACAGTTACTAGGCTTTACGACACCAGAATACGTCTCTAGCCTAGACTTCTAGATGTTGTGCATTAGGTTCCAAAGCGTTTTTATTTTCATTGAATTTATTTTACAATTGATCTTTCTTAAGAAATTTTCCTTTCAGGTTCACCACGTGATGTAGATATACAATTCCTAAAATTCAATCTAAGATGATAAACAATCGTTTAATCTTCTTTTTGCAATGAAAATCCTAGCTACTAAAGAAAGAGAGATGATATTCTTTCAACATAGAGCAGAGAGCACACACTAGGTGCACTGTCCTAAATCAAACCAACAAGCAGTCTAAATGAAAATGCACATGCATGTCTTTGTTTTCCACTTTCCTAATGTGTGAATGGCAAGAAGAATGCTAAGTACAAATTTGAATTATCTTTTCAAAGTGACAGTACTAACAAATTTCTCTTCAAAAACGAAAGGAAGATAATGACGACACTTTGCGATTTTGAATTGAAAACTGCTTTTGACACTTGAAAAAATACTAATTCAAATCAAATACAAGAGTAACTGTATAATCGACCATAAAGAACAATAGAATTCTTTTCTTTGACTGAAAACGACACTTGCGACACTTTCAAATCAAAAGACGACAATTTGATTACGCTACTTCTTTGTAAAAGAGAACTGAAAATGGTGCACAATACATAAAAACATTCACAGTTCTTTGCACAATGAAGGCGGAATGATGGAAAGGAAGGGTGTTTCCATAGTGGTATACTGATCATAGGCAACAAAACTCTTGAATAAAGCTAAAGAGAGTGAACACAGAACCAAAATTTGAGAGCAGAAGAGGTCTTGTCTGATCAGCACACCTGAAACACAGGGAAAGTGCGATGTAGCACACCTACTGCACACGAGAGGTGCGATGCATCCAGATTCCCAAGAGGAGAAAGTGCAATGGTCCTGGGACGAGACTTCAACTTGGTTCCAGGTCATAGTTTGCAGCTCAGTTCAGGGATTTAGGCTGAGCAAGTGATGTTCAGTAAATATAAATCACAGGGGTTGATCTAATGAGGTTACTAGAGCCACCACTAGGGCAATTAGAATGTTTGCAAATTGATTGTTCAGTTTATAAACAAAACCCAGAGATAGACTGAAGCAACATTGATCTACTTTGCACTTGCATAACAAATGAAGTTCGAAGGCTAGCTGGCTTGACTTCAGGTTCAGCCTGTAAGTTTATAAAACAAACAAATATAGACAAGCAAACAATCTATTCGATCCTCAGTGGAGTCACCATTTTGTTATCGGGAAATCTAGTGTCCACTTAGAGCTTCTAGTCCCACTAAGACTGGTAGCTATCTTAGAAACAAACAAACTAAAACTACTTTCGCTTTCCTTTATGAGAAGTCGATAAGAGGGGAACAAGAGGCACCAACCTCAATCTTGCGCTTGGTTCCTTGCTTGGTTCCTCTCCCTTCTGACAGATCTTTGCCACTTTTCCTTTGTCTACCCAGCTTCAAAGAGCACCTGTGGGATCAAAGCAGCACAATACTATCGAAGAACAGAGATCTACAATCATAAACAATATAGTACTAGATATATCTTGGCCACACAAATGCATATATCATCAAACATATAAGAATGTGGAGGAAAACTTGAATAGCTTTATTAATATCAAGAATTGCAAAGAGGATTACAACCAATTGTTCTGACCCAGCGTCATCCTCCCAGCATGAAAGCCCTTCTTCACCTCATGAAAATCTTAGATCACCCAACACTATGATATTCCGCCAAGAAACCAACAACACTTCCTTACAAGATACAAAATTCCAGCCTCTAGATCTCTGTGATGAGGGATCCATATATAGATGATTGCAGAGGGGTGAGTCAGCTTCTGGGATTTTGATTAGTGTCCTCTCTCTGATAGTTCTTGATTCCATTTGGAGATTGATGATCTCTTACTCATCCCTGGGTGAATTCAGAGAGGCAAGTGTCACAAGAGAAGTTTCTGGAAGATTCCATGACGGTCCACCTTGCAAACTGTCTCTGCCATTTGTCTACTCTCGCCCATCGCACCCTACATAAGGGCTTTCTAGTATGCATCACACTCTTTTCACTAAGTAGGTGAGATGCATCGCAACCTCTCCACTGGGCAGTCTGTATGGTCCAACTTTGACCAGTTCTGAGCAGTTTTCTGTGGAGAACTTCTGGGAGATGATGTAATCAGCTGAACTTGTTTCTTTGGGGTGTGAAGCAAAACTTTTAGGGACTTAGGAGCCCTTGGTTTATGGACATGTATGATTGGGGTTGCAGTGCCCAAAAATTTCTATAACAAGGATGCTATGATCTCAAGCCAAATTAGGGAGTTAAGGAGGTGAACAAACCCCCCTAGATTCTCTCATGGTTGTCTCCATCAATCCCCTGCATAGTAACTACCTAAAAAGTGCTTCTCTTTCCTACAATTAAATCACATTATGCCACATACTATGCCAAACACATTTTACTCCTCTTACTAAGCATAATATAACAAAAGATGTGAATTAATGTGAGAGAAGGATATTGTTAAGGTTGGAGGATGGCATAATTATATTTAAAATATACCTATTGATGGGACTCATCAATACCTTGTGGAGGATAGGGTTTGTGAATAGTCCTAAAATAAGTTTCAAATGAGAAATTTTGGTTGATTTATCCTCTAGAAGTTACAAACTGTGAAATTTTCAATGATTGAAGGACACATACTAGTGCACCTTAGGTAAAAATTTTAGAATATTATTTAAAAAATTAGACACATGGAACACTATAAAGTTGTTCTCTTAGGAAGAAGTAAAAAATCAACAAGGTTTGGGGAAGTTGCCATATCTTTCACTCGATGCATCAATCTTTTCTTAGACTTGTGGAAATATAGAGAAGACATATTAGAGTACTATAGGATGAAATTTCAAATTTAGAATGGATCAAATTTCAAAAATATATGCCACCTAGATAGTGTACAAATTAGGGTTTGAAAAGCACATAACTTACAATTGGCATAACTTTTAAATGAAAATCTATATTTTGTTGTTAAAAACATTATAATAAATAGGAAAATGAGGAGGTTTATTGTTTATTCATATGTCTCCTAAGGGTTCTTCAAAAGTTACTTCACCAAATAAACCTCCAAAAATATCATCCACAACTCATGAAAAAATAGGATATTTCAAGTATTGGGTATCCAAGTTGGAAATTCAAATTTTGCATGTGCAAGAATTAGCAAAAAAAAGAACAAATTAACATGGAGGAAGATATGGAAGTAATACAAAAATCTATCAAGTAACAAATACAAAAATTCATGAACTCCATGGAAAAAATTCTCTCAAATAGATTTTCTAAAACATATATGGAGATCCCAAGAAATCATGAAAATAAGGAGAACAATTGTAATGAAACTCAATCATATATGGGGAGTATTTTGTCACAATTATAGAGAAAAAAGTATTGAATCACATAACCATAATCATGATTTTTCAATCAAAGATCCACATCATTAGGGATCCAAGATAGCACCAAGGAACTAATTCATTTCAAATATTTATTTGAGGAAGTTTTTTGGTAAATATAATATAACATGGATATTCCAAATGGAGCAATACTTTGATATAAACCAAGCGATAGCCTTACAAAAGGTACATATTGCAAACTTGTATTTAGAATAAGATTTGTATCATATCAATGAATTTGTGAAAGCAAAAAGGATTCTATTGTCTCTTGGAACATTTTCATGGAGGAATTGATAGAACAATATGGGTATATTAAGAGCAATACATTCTTTAGTCAATTGGTAAATATTTTGGAAACAAGTCCAATTACAGAGCACATTCAATAATTCCAAAAGTTGATTCTCAAGGTAAATAGAATTTCATAGGATGATTTGTTTTACATATTTATAGGAACTTCAATGGAAAGCATCCAATATGAGGTGTATCTCTTTGTGATCAGGAGCTCAAAATTTGCCAAAAATTCAAAGTTTTCATTAAATGGTGTGAAACATGAATGACCACGTAGTTCTCGTCATCCTAACTCTGTCACAACTCGTTTCGCACAAAACAAACACTATATGCTCCCAGAAACGTGATCTGTTCGTTTTTCCAAATAGAGGAATTTAAGAAAAAACAAGGGTCATCCCAGTTAGCAGTCTGTACTGCTGACATAGTGCTGACTGGGGAGGTGAGATGGAAGTTTGACTTGGTCAATGCATCCTTTTGCGAATTGGGTGGTGCCAAGTGACACCTTGTTAGTGGTCCAAATGAAAAGTATATATTGGTTCATGTGTTTCTGTGGTGGCCAACCATGGGCTGACACGTGGCCTAGCTGGAGGCCACCATGTGGCAGCCTGAGGCCCACCAAAATGGAGCAAGGGTCCTGCTAGAGGCAGCAGGGGTCGAACCCGTGACCTCCCCACACAACAGCACCAAGCCTAATTGTTGCGCCCACACTTGTTTCTTAACATATATTGCTGGCGGGTTGGTATTATGGTTTAACTCTGTCATGGTTGGGGGGAGACCGCCAGTGGCCCTCCCATGTGAACATATTACCATGACCTCCTGCATATATTGTAATGGCTAGGAAATACCCTGACCGCCAGACCAAAATCGCTGCATGTGACCACCATAATCGTCAGCCAATAGTTACATTTGTTGTGACCACCACCTCCTAACCACTGCATATGACTAGGTCACTTGGCATCTTTTATGCTTGCATGGGGGTTATGGGAGGAATTAACCGTCCTACAATTACGCCCATCAGTGAGTAAAATTTTCACCCAGTTAGTGTTTTTTGGGGCGAAATTGTAGGATCATGCCGGATTTGGTGCCATTTGTGGAGCAAATAGTGGCCCAACTTCTCCAGTTTGAGACCAAATTAGATGAAAAAAGTGGCTAGGTAGACACTTTTGGACATTTTGGAATCATTGGAGTAGGTCTTAACATCAAAGGAGCACTTATGGATAGGCTTTTTGCAAATTAAAGCCTATGGGTGCCATGGTCAACCAGAGTGTTGATTCGGTTTATGGAGAAGTTTGAAGATGGAGATAACCTTGCAAGGGTCTTCCAGCCTCCATTTGCTTTCTGCAACAACCATTACATTAGTGTTGTAACTTTATTTCTTCTTTTCTCTATATGTGTTTTGGAGCAGAGACTTTTTTATGTACTACAAGTGGATTTTGGTACCGTTTATGATATTTGAAGATGGGGTGAGATCTTGGTGTAAGATGTCTATGTTTGCTGAAGGTTTACATGTTTGACTTTAGGTTAACATGTGTATGGAGTGAGAACTCTTGCAAAAGTTTTTTCTTTGAAGGAGAAACTAGCCATTTCATTTCAACAGTTTATGTACTCTTCTTTTCTAGATATTGAGCATAATGAGAAGGGGTTATGCCTTTAGAGCTGATCCAAGGAGATGTAGTACAAGAGAGGTTAACTCCTTTAAAAATGGTTGGTGTATTACTAATTGATGTATGTTTCCATTCAATGTTTTGGTTTCATGTTTTAAGTTTTTCATGAAACTAACTTAAGTAGACACACAGAAAAACTCATGTTTTTTACTTGCTATTGTGGAGTACAAACCTCAAGCACAATTTTATATTCTAATGAGGATCTTAGAATAGAAGACTAATATTCCAAATTCAGATCAAGTTGGTATCAGAGCATAGGTTTGCTTTGTGCAATGAGGAATTGAATATTGATTGCAAGTGAATGTTTTTGAAGCTCAAGTGAGGAGAAGCTTTTGGAAAGGAGAGCAAGATAGTTACAATCTCTACCACCAGTTCTACCTCAAATTGCAGTAGAAGCTTCAATCAAAGCATGCCCCAAGGAGGAGAGGCTGCAAGAATGTCAGAGGATGTGAAGGCTTTTAGAGAGGTTTTCTTAGATATGTTTGAAATGGTGAAAATCATCTATGAAGAGAGGAATACCAAATTGCAAGGTGAAAGCTCTAGACCTCCAAGAGGAGAATGTTCTCCAAGAGAAGAAGGTAACAAGAATGGTGATAAACCACCATCTTCTCCACAATTGTCATGTTTTTCTATAATTCTTATGCAAGATGCTAGAATAGAAAGTCCCTCATAGAAGGCAGATGGACACATTTGTACCTTTTGTCCACATAATGTGGAAGATGAGGTTCTATCAGCACCCAAATTCAAGGAGCTGAAAGAAGAGAGCCAAAGAGTCCAGGAGGACACATAAATAATGAAAAGGGACTTTGAAAACATCTTTGTATGTCAATCAAAAGATGAGGCAAATAGTAAGCATTTACATGCTTCTTCTTTACATGAAAGTGTTGATGTAAATTCATTTGTTGGCTTTGAAAAACATAGTAAGGGCATTAGATCCAAGCTCTTGACAAAGATGGGTTACAAGGGGGGGCCTTGGAGTAAACCATCAAGGCATTAAAAATCAAATTGAGGCAAAGGAGAGGCATAAATATGAAGGAATACGCTATGTTGCAAAAGAAGAATGGTTTTCTAGCGACAACTCTTGGGTATCATGTTCCTTTTTCCATAAGGGAGGACATGATAAGGCAAGTTGTTGGGATTTGAATCCAGAATTGATACCTTCTTGGTTCCTCAAGAATAAGGAGGACTTGAAGTGCAAAACATCTCCAAATAGAAATGAAAAAGTTTAAGAAGAAACAAATCTAAGTTCTTCATGCAAGAAGCGTAAGCCAAAGGACAACAAAAAGAGGTATAATCGTCCTGTTAATTCAAATTTTTTTTATAATGGAAAGCAACATGCCGATTTGAATAACATGTTGAGGAATGTGTTTCCATGAACCCTTTCCTTTCATCTAACCATTGTGTAGATAAGTGCAATAAAAGGAAAACAATCATCAAGAAGATGTTTATGTCTGTTATCACCCTAGAATCTTTGTCTCTAAGCTTTGGAAAGTTGCCTTGTTTCTAGTCATAGTCTTATAATTTTTTATTCATCTCATCACAATTATTGTCATTCTCATTTACAAACCCTTCTTCTAGTCATGGTGTTAAAGGGTCTCTAGGTCATTTCATGCTTTAAGGGTTAGGTCATAAGGTTAGAAGTCTTTTAAGGCCATATCTCTTTTCCAAATAAAGTTTTATAGCCTTATTCCATGTCCTAGAAGCATTACCAGGTGTTTAGAATTCATATCTCACATGATGTTGGAAAATTTTTGAAACTAGCTACGAAATCACTGAACTAGGAGTTTTCGTAGCGCGCTACGAAATACCTGAAAAAGCCTGTTTCAGCATAAAAAGCTCTGCTTTCTGCGTTTACTAGTCAACTTCTAGAAGGTTTCCTGAGCCGCCGAGAACTCAATTTTGAAAAAGGAAAGAGGATTTTCTTCCTAACATACCAAAACACAAAAACCTCTTTCAGTTTCTTCAAATACGTTCTGAGGTGGGAGGAATTTATGGTTAAACGTGCGCTATGAAACTGTTGAATTTCAAGCTTGGTCTTCTGGTTTTAACAATCTTTTTCAAGATCAGTTTCTGGTCACATGAACAGGTATTTTGGAATTCTGAAGGAGGTTTCTCTTCACCAACTCTCCAGCTACAATAAACTATTTCACTTTCTTCATAAGTGTTTCAGTTTGGAGATAATAAGCTTTCTTTGAAACCCAAAATTCAGAGAACGGATTTTTCCTATTTGACACGTGTCTTTCAAGGATAGATTCTGGATACCTGGAGAAGTATTTTAAAAAAACAAGAGAGGTTTTTGTTATAGACAGCATGGGCTACAATAATCTCCTTCAGTTTCAAAAAATGTGTAATGGATGAGGAGATAAAGGCTCTATCCGACGTGCCATTTTCAGAGATCCTAAACCTAAAAACAGGGAAACATGTTCCCTAATTTCTAGGGTTTGTCTTCAGCAGTCAGATGACCACGTGGGAGGCTTCATAAAATTTGACTTCTTAAGGTTGCAAGTTGTCAAAGAATGCTTTAAATTCTTAGATAAGGTTGTTGTAATCATGATAAGGAGTTACACTCCTAGTTGTATTAGGTCTCTAGGACTGCTAGTTAGGTGTCATTTGCATTTAATAGTTAGTTTTAAGTATCAATAGGTGTCATAGTAGGATGAATTCGAATTCCCCTCATGCTAGAGGAGGAATCTAAGTTATGTAAAGAGCTCTATATATAGAAGAAGATCTAATGTACAAAGGGTTGGAAATTTTCAGAGAAAGACTCATATTGTGCCATTGTAGAAGATTATGTTTTTATGAATGCAGACTTTGGCTTTACTTCTCAGGATTCATAAAGAGTTCAATGGTGCAATGGTGGCTTGTTTATGTTTGTCCTTATCTCCTTATTTGCAATAGTATGAATGTATGATACTTAGAATTCATTGGTTATGCTCTAACTTCCTTCATACATTTGTAGACTGTGTTTTCCTTTATGCTACTGATGTACCCTTCATATGTTGAATTCTAGATGCCCCAACTTCCATGTAAAGCTAATTTTATTGTCATACATACTGAAGCATTTCTTGACTCCATAATCCAAATGGATGCTTACTGGTCATGTTCAACCATTCACATTTCTTCACTCGTTTCATAGAGTTAGCCATCTTATTCATTATCAAAAATATTTAATCTTGTGAGAGAGCCCTCTCAGATTGGGGAGGCTAAGCCTCAGCCAAAAGTTGTTTTGAAAGAGTTACTCAAGGTCTACCTGATCAACAGCCTATCAGGGGTGATTTTGTGATAACAATGTCTAAAGGAATTGAGACCAAAATGAGAAAATCTCATCTAAGGTTAAAGGCATGTGAGCCAAGAGGAGCTCAAAAGAACTTTTGCACTCACTGCAATATCAGTGGGCACTGGATCAAGAAGTGTTGGAAATTGTTTCCACAACTTCATCCTGGTAAGGGAAAGAAAATTATGCAAGCACTAGAAGAGGAAGCAACAAAAGAAAAAGTGGTGCAAGAAGTGACCATCCCTAAAGCAGCTTCAGAAGAAGGAAAATTTCAAATACAAGGTTCATTTACCTGGTTGGGCAAGAAATGGGTGGACTATTTTTCCAGCTGAAGTTTTTAAATATTTCTTTTGCAATAGTTGCATGTCCCCATAGTTGGGTAATTTGTAAAAGTGATGTTCATAAATAAATCACTTATATGCAACAGTGTTTTCTTTGAGCATTATTATGCTATTTTAGCTTGTTGATAGTCAATTTGAATGGAAAAGTTGGGAGTCAATTTTATTCCATTTTGTAAAATGAATTTATATTTGTAGTTGAGAAAGCATTTTAAAACTCTTGTATGAGTAGTTGTAGCACACTTAGTATGTTCCAAATGTGTTAAGCACTCAAGTTATACAAGTATTCACTATGTGAAGCTTGTTTTGGTTCATTTGGCAAAGTCTTTTGGGATCTTATCCTCAATAAGGATTTTGTAGATGAGCACATTGGAGTTCTTCTTGGGAATGATGTTACTGTGGATGGCCATAGCGACATGCACAAACCGAGAAGAAAATTGAACTTAAATTCTTTGGTTAAGTTATATTTCAAGTTCAGACTGAGAGAGAGCCAAGGCAAGTATAAGTCATGGCACTACAAACATTGATTGGATTGAGTTTGGAAAAATGAAGGAATTGTACCTTCAAATGTTGAACAATTGAAAGTGAACTTTTGGAGACCAAATGTTTTTGAGTGGGGAAGTGTGATCAAGAGCTCAAAATTTTCGCAAAAATCAAAGTTGTCAGAATGGTGTGGAATCTGAAGGAGCGCATAGTGAATGTTGTGCGAAATTTGACACAACTCATTTCATGCAAAACATACACTATATGCTCCCAAAAACGCGATCTGTTCATTTTGCCAAATAGGCGAATTAAAAAAAAAGAGGGCCAGCGCAGTCAGCAGTCTGTACTACTGACGTGGTGCTAAATGGGCAGGTGCAATGGAAAATTTACTTGGTCAACGCATCCTTCGGTGAATTGGGTGGCGCTAAGTGGCACCTTGTTAGTGGTCCAAATGGCAAGTATATATTGGTTCATGTGTTTTTGTGGTGGTCAACCATGGGTTGACACGTGGCCCAATCAGAGGCAGCCACATGGCAGCCCGAGGGCCACCAAAATGGAGCAAGGGTCCATCCGGAGGCAGTGGGGGTCGAACCCGTGACCTCCCACACAACAACACCAAGCCTAACTATGGTGCCCACATTTGTTTCTTAACATATATTGCTGGCGAGTTGGTATTATGGTTTAACTCCACTATGGTTGGGGGAAGACCGCCAGCATAACTGCCAGTAACCCTCCCATGTGAACACATTACCGTGAATGCCAGCATATGTTGTAATCACCAGGCAATAAACTGACCGACAGACCAAAACCGCCGCATGTGACCACCATAATAACCGGCCAATAGTTAGATTTGTTGTGACCGCTAGAAGACTGCCACCTCCTAACCGCCACATGTGACCAGGTCACTTGGCATCTTTTATGACCGCGTGGGGGTTATGGGTGGAATTAACCATCCTACAATTGTGCTTGGCAATGTGCGAAATTTTCGCTCAGTTAGCATTTTTGGGGAAAAAATGTAGGTTCATGTTGTGGAGTGAATAGTGGCCCAACTAGGAGAGGTCATAACTTCTCTAGTTTTCAACCAAAGTGGATGCAAAAAGAGGCTAGGTAGCTATTTTTGGACATTCTAGACTCATTGGAGTAGGTCTCTGGATCAAAGGAACACTTTTGGATAGTTTTTTTACAAATTGATTCCTATGGGTGCCATGGTCAACCAGAGTGTTGATTCAGTTTATGGAGGAGTTTGAAGATGGAGATGACCTTGCAGGGGTCTTCCAACCTCCATGTGCTTTCTACAACAACCATTACATTAGTGCTATAGCTTTATTTCTTCTTTTCTCTATATGTGTTTTGGAGAAGAGACTTGTTTATGTACTTCAAGTGGATTGTGGTACTATTTATGCTCTTTGAAGATGGGGTATGGGGTCTTGGTTTAAGATGAATGTGTTTGCTAGATGTTTACATGTTTGACTATAGGTTAACATGTGTATGGAGTGAGAACTCTTGCAGAAGTTGTTTATTTGAAGGAGAAACTAGCCATTCCATTTCAACATTTTATGTACTCTTCTTTTCTAGATATTGAGCATAATGAGAAGGGGTAATTCCTTTAGAGATGATCCAAGAAGATGTAGCCCAGGAGGGGTGAATGCATTTAACAATGGATGGTGTATTACTGATTAGTGCATGCTTCCATTCAGTGTTTTGGTTTCATGTTTTAAGTTTTTCATGAAACTAACTTAAGTAAACACACATAAAAACTCATGTTTTTTACTTGCTATTTTGGAGTACAAACCTCAAGCACATTTTTATATTCTGATGAGGATCTTAGCATAGAAATCTATTATTCCAAATTCAGATCACTTTGAACCTAAATCCATAGAATATGTTTTCAATATGGAAATGAATGTTGAAACCAAAAATATGTCTATTAGAAGAGTGGTCACAAACGACTATAGAGAACATCATTATCCCAATCGTAACCTCACTTGATCGGCAAGGTTGAAGCCTTCGCAAATGGATGAAATAAGAGACAAATGACCATATTTTAATTTTCACAAAAATTATAGTAAGGGCCATAAATGTGATGAGAAAAAATAGCATAACTAAAGTACTAACAAAGAGACACCATGGTGTAATTGCACAATTGTTCTTATTATACGTTCAAACATTTATATCTAATGCTCTAGTGGATCTCCGAAATTTTATCACCAATCATTCTAGATATTTAAAGAGATTCCTAAGAGTTTTTCACTTTCTTGATATCATGGCCATATTAACCGTTTGCAACTTGTATGTGTATCACATAACATTAGGCCTTAAAGGTATCAATATGCATAAAAAAATGAGATTGAATATCAAAATTAAGAAATGCTACAGGTTAGAATTATTCAACCTAGCCAAAGTGCTTTCTTTTCACCAATGATGATGGTTATAGAAAGGGATGGTTCATGGTATATGTGTGTAGATAAATTAACATCAAGGTAGTACAACCACTTTAAGGTGTTATAGAGGATTTTTAATATGGCCTACAAGTTAGAGTTTCCTCTTGTTGCACCTTCTACAATACCCTCCAAATTCTCAACCTCTTCCAATTTTGGAGCCGCAGCCCATCTATCTAAAGATTGTGCTCCCAAAATTCTCTAAGTGTTTGGAGTCATCACAATATTGCTTGAAAATCACTAAGTGAAAGTGTGTTTGCTCTGAACAAGCATAGCATACTTTCTCTTCCTAACAAAAGATAACTTCATAGTGATAAGCCATCTATGAGCCTTGTCACACATCCTTGCACTAGGTCACATATCAAGGTGCGACTCAGCTGCATGTGTGAGTGAGGTTATATAAGAAATTGGCCCCCAAACCTTTCATTCTATCATTTCATTTGAATTTTTTGGAGCTCCACACACATTCTAAGCACAAATACATCTCCTTTCCCTTCATAACTATGATTGTGTCATGTGCTAGAACGAAGTAAGTTCCTTTCTCTTGCACCCTATCTTTGTGGTTTTATGTTTAACATTTTAGTTATCTAAGTTTGTCTCCATGTGTGTCTTGAGATTCCACAATTTCTTCGTATTCCTTTGGGTGTTTGAATGGATATATATGTTGAAGGTTTTCATTCTAAACAATACTCATGTAATCTCTTGATTCACTTTTCTCCTATGTTGGAAACCAGCACAATATTGAGATGGGGGGTGAATCAGTATTGTAGGAATTTTACCAATTTAAAACTTTCTTTCACTTAGTGTTAAAACAGTAGGACACCATAGCGTACTTTCAAAAACTAATTAAGCATGACAAGAAATAATTGTTGGAAATAATACTGAGAGGGAGGCGAATCAGCATTATCAAATCAACAATTTAATTTCCAAAACAGATTCATATACGCTACTTCAGCTAAGTGAACTAGCATGTACATGTGACTGTACTTAAAGCAACCAGCGTATATGCAGAGAAATTTTGATTTAGACAGTTTATCATGTATTGAACTTTAACCAGTATATCAGAGATTTATTAGATAGTGCAGTAAAATCAGAATAAAGCATCACACATAAGCAACACACATGAACACCAAGATATAAGGTGGAAACCTAATGAGGGTAAAAACCACTTGCTGTTGTCGTCTCTATCTTCTTTTAATAATAAGAAAATCTGTTTACAAACTTGTACTGGTGCAGACTCATACTAGTGTGCAGGCACCCACCTGCAGAAGGCTACAACCTTCTCTCGTTCTCCAGCTACTACTGGAAGGGAGCTACGACCCCCTAGCTCTTGTACTAGCCAATATGTTTACTAGTACGTAGGTGGTAGCCTATAAAAAGCTTCACTCCTCTACCAGGGACCACTTTTCATGAATTTTCAGACAGGATACTCCTGGAACACAACACCACAATCTGAAGGCCATGTTTCATTCAATTTTCATATTGGACCCATCAACAACATCATAACTGCAATACAATCATCAAGTACATCTGCATCAACCAATCACTAAAACTCAATCACCACAACCTGAATCTGATCATTCAGAACACTGTCACCAGAATACAGTCACCAAAACCTGAAGCAGAACCCAGAACTCTGCAACAGCAAACAGAATCAACTAAACATACTTCATAAGGTATACGCTACTTCTATGTGTTGAACCAGTGTGCATACATGCTTTTATCAAACCCAACTAGCGTACACATCTGTAAATATTAATTCATAATTTTGCAGCTATTCCAGACTTCAATTATACCCAGATCATAACATTTACAAAATAACACATGTGTCAGTATTTAGATCTAGACTATACATGATCAAACCACATAATGATAATTCATTTCAAGCCTTAAGATCTTGATCCATCATTAGATCTTATCCCTCATCAACCGCTAAGGTTCATCCTTGGTTCAGATCAAGCAAAGCACCATAATCCAATAAACTGCATACTAGATCTCACACTTCATCAGATATTCGATACTTTCACACCTTGGCCTAATGATATTCTCCTCCTTATATATTTTTAGGCCTTTCTCAATACCATGGATCAAAAACACTTAGGACCAATGCCTTGGACCAAATACCTAGGGTCAATACCTCGGACCAAATACCTTGGACCAATGCCATGGATCAAAATACGTTGGACCAAATACCTTAGACCAAAAACTTAGTTTTCCAACATATACACACTTTTCCTTCTATGAAAGTGTGTGAGTACGTATACGCTACTTGTGTTCAATGATCCTGCGTGTATACATAGCTTGGTCAAGATGAACCTACGTATACCTCTCTTTCTTCATTCTTTGCTATTGACATGCTGCACTGTGATCTTTCATCTGAGTGAGTTGCCATCAAGGACAATACCTGTATCATAATGCCAACAATCTCCCCCTTTGGACTTGATGGCAACAACAACACCAAGTCACTCTCCCCCTTTGACATCAAGGGCAAAGGGTGGACCAAGATAATTTCTCCCTTTGAGATACATTATGCTGGTCATGCTCTCCCTAAGTACATGCTAAAATCTCTGATTGATATTCCCTTTTGTACATGTTGAGATGCACTAAAACCATCCATGCTCTTCCTAAGTACAAGCAGAGTCTGCAAAAAAAAATAACATGACTTTATAACTCAATTATGTGAGGATGACCTTCCTATCACCAATGACTCATACATACATCCATCTCCCAACCGAGTGGGGATATACCAAATTTGACTCATCCACCCAACCAAGTGGGGATATACCAATTGTTTATACATGACAAAAACAAGAAATATTACATCATCGATCACATGTAAAGTGGGGATACAAATTACATCATTTGTCCAAGAGGACTCATATCACTTCCTAGACTTTTACATGACTTGAGTAACAAATGGTATAAATATCTGAAGCCATAGATGGACTCAGCAACCATAATGCCAACAATGCTAAATGTACATGAAGGCTAATGCTCCCCCTGAACCTATGCTACCTGTGCATTGTTAACATGTCAATAATTAAGACATCTTTTTTAGTCAGATAAAATTAATGAACAGAGCATATAGACATTAATCATCAATATTAGTCAAAGCACCCATATCAGATCCTGTTCCACTATTTTCTTGTCTAAAACACATATACACTTCTTTACCCATAGAAACCTTCATGTGTACGTGACTATACTTCATGTAACACACATATAATAGCCTTTTTTTCTGAAAAAAGTTGGATTTAACATTAGGATGATGCAGCAAATACTCCCATCTTTTGTTTGAGATATTCAAATGTCTCTATAGGCAGTGGTTTAGTGAATATATCAGCAACTTGTTCTTTGGAGGGAACATACTCCAATTTGACCTTTTGTTCAAGCACTTGTTCACGTAGAAAATGGTATTTGATGGGTATGTGCTTGGTCTTGGAATGCATGACTGGATTCTTTGAAATATTGATGGCACTTATATTATCACATAGAATGGAGATGGGTGGAGCGCATGTGATCTGAATGTCTTGCAAGGTTTGCATCATCCAAAGTAGTTATGTGTAGCAAGATGCAACAACCACATATTCTGCTTTAGCTTTAAATAGCACAATTGAAGTTTGTTTCTTGTTGAACCAAGACACTAACCTAAAGCCCATATAAAATGCACCACCACTAGTGCTTTTTTTGTCATCAACACTTCCTGCCCAATCTGCATCTGTATATGCATGAAGAGTGAGATCTATATCTCTAGGATACCATAAACCAAAGTTCTGTGTTCCTTGAAGATATTTGAAAATTATTTTGACTACCTAAAGGTGTGATTCCTTTGGATTTGCTTGTAATCATCCAACTATTCCTATTGCATGCATGATGTTAGGTCAGGTACCTATTAGATAAAGCAGACTTCCAATCATGGATCTGTAAGTTGGTTGATGTACTGCTATTGATTCATCATTTGAGCTAAGATTGCATCATGCTACCATTGGGGTTCATGTAGGTTTAGAATCTTCCATGCCATACCTTTTCAATATCTGTTTGAGATATTTGGTTTGTGATAGAAAAATACCATCTTTCTTTTGCTGAACTTGTAGACCAAGAAAATAGGTAAGTTCACCAAGCAAGGACATTTCAAATTCTTGCTGCATTACTAAAGCAAAATTCTGACTCATGGATTCTTCATTGCTACCAAAAATGATATCATCAACATAAACAACAATAATTAGCAATTTATTAGTGTCAATCTTTGTATATAGATTGCTATCTGTCGAACCTTTTTAAAAACCTTGTTGGTGTAGATATTTGTCAAGACGGTAATACCAGGCCCTTGGAGCTTGTTTTAGACCATAGAGATCCTTTTTGAGTCTGCATACAAGTTTTGCATCATTTCCAAGAATGAATCCTTCTGGTTGTTCAATATAAACTTCTTCTTCTAAATCTCCATTAAGGAAGGCAGATTTTACATCCATTTGGTATACTTTGAATTTTTGAAAGCTAGAAAGAGAAAGAAACATCCTTATGGATTCAAGTCTAGCAACAGGTGCAAAATTTTCTTCAAAATCTATATCTTCTTGTTGAGCATACCCTTTACAAACAAGTCTGGCCTTGTTTCTAATGACTTCTCCATTTTCATTCAACTTGTTTTTGAATATCCATTTAGTTCCTATAGTATTTTTATCATGAGGTCTAGGAATTAATTCCCAAGTATTATTCTTTCCAATTTTCTCATGTTCTTCATTCATGACCTTGACCGAACATTCATCTTTGCATGCTTCATTTACATTTTGAGGTTCAGTGGAGGATAGTAATGCTAGATAGCTTGAGGTTTTGGTAATAATTGTTCTTGTTTGTACACCTGCCTCTTTTTCCTCTAAAATTTGAGTTTCTGGATGATTTTTCTGAACATACCTGGATGGAGTCTTTTCTTCTACCGTTATCTCTTCTTTTGGTGCTTCATTGGTTTCTTCTTTAATATCATCATGATTTGATGTGGGAAAATATTCCCCATCTTCTTCATTGTCATAATCTTCTATTTTTGTTTGTTTTGGATTTTTTCATGCTTCATCAACTACAACATCAATACTTTCAACAATTTTCCCAAGTCTTTTATTATAACATTTATATCCTTTACTTCGGGAAGAGTAACCAAGAAGAATACCTTCATCTGCTTTGGGCTCAAACTTACCAAGTTTTTCATCAGTCCTTTTGATATAACATTTGCTTCCAAAAACTTTAAATTATTTTACAATAGGAGTCTTACCATACCAAATTTCATGTGGAGTTTGAGTGCTATTTACCTGAACATTTGCTTGGTTGAGAATAGTTACGGCGGCGAATGCAGCTTCACCCCAGAAGGTTGTAGGAGTTCCAGATTCATCTAGCATAGCTCGAGCCATTTGTTGAACAGTTTTGTTCATTCTTTCTACCACTCCATTTTGCTGAGGAGTCCTTGTGGTGGAGAATTGCCTTTTTATTCCATGTTGTTCACAAAAGTCAAAGAATTCATCCGAGGTAAATTCCCCTCCTCGATCAGATCTGAGGCATTTGATTTTTTGATTTGATTCATTTTCAACCAAAGCTTTGAAGGCTTGGAACTTTTCAAATGCTTCATATTTATGATTTAGCAGACCTATCCAACACATTCTGGAAAAATCATCAATGAACAAAATAAATTATTCTTCTCCATGAGGTGACTTTTTCCTTGATGGTCCACCTAAATCAGTATGAACAAGTTCAAGAGGCTTACTAGCTGACCCTTCTTTTTTAATGAAGTGAGCTCTGGTTTGATTACTGAATTGACATGGTTTGCATATTGTATTTTCAGGGATGTTGATATCTGGAAGATGACAAACAACCTTGACTCTGCATGCTTTTATTATTTGAGAAAAGCTTAGATGTCCCAATCTTCTATGCCACAACCAGTTTTCATCATTTTTGCTTAGATAACACTGTTGTTGTCCTCCCTTGAGTATGTATAAATTGTTAGGAGTTCTTGTACCTTTGATCACAGTGTCCCCTATATCAAGTTCACGAACAACACCTCTTTGATCAAAACACCACTTCATTTCCTTGATCACACATTTCACTGACACAACAGGTTATGCTTTAAATCGTCTACATACATAAATTTCTAGCTTTAACCTTTTATTTCAAGAAAACAGATCCTTTACCTTTTATGACAATAGGAGTGTCATTTCCAAATGAGACATTCTTTTCCTTTTCTATGGCATTATATGAGTGAAGTTTTTCTTTGTCACCTATCATGTGTTTTGAGCATCCACTGTCGATGTAACACTGATATTCTTGTCCTTCTGCATACAAGGTTATACCACATCTTTCTGCTTGAGATTCTTTCCTTCTCCATATCTTGGGATTTAATGGAGTTTTCTCCTTTTGAGATGATTGCCGAAATTTTCTCTTGCATTTAGATTCTTCATGACCAAAGTTGTTACAAATTGAGCATTCTATTTCATTTTCAAGAAGAGAAAAGTTATTATAGGAACTTTTCTTGACCCTTGTTACATTCCTTTGATTTCGTGCTTCTATATTCATGATGGTTTTGTAAGAAACACATTGAGCAGCTTTGTGTCCAAAATTATGACATGAAAAACATTTCCCATTAAAGAAGTTCTTGCAACTATCGAATCTATTGACTTGGTGATTGTAGCTTCTATTGATATTCATCTTTGGAGAAAATTGAGTATGATTTACCTGAGATTGGTTGTGGCTTCTATTCATCCTTGGAATAAATTTATTCTGATTTACCTGGTGATCTGCTTTATGCCTTTGTCGACGATATTCATACTATTCACTAGTCTTTGCTGCATCAAGATAGCTTTTAGTGGAAGTTGACAACTTTTGTGACTGAGATGCTTCTTCAGTATATCCAAGACCTATCTTTATTGTTGGAAATAATGCTGAGAGGGGGGTGAATCAATATTATCAGATCAATAAAACTTTTTCATTTCCATACTTAGATACATATACGCTACTTCATTCAAGGGAACCCGCGTGTATACGCAGCTGTGTCTAAAGCAACTAGCATATATCCAAAATAATTATGATTCAGTTAATCCATTAAATGTTGATCTTTAGTTAGTGCATCAGAAATTCATTAAACATATGAACAGTAAGCAGGTGCAGTAAAAACAAAATAGATCATCACACACAAGAAGCACACATGAACACCATGATATAAGGTGGAAACCCAATGTGGGTGAAAACCACATGCTGCAATTCGTTTCTATCTTCCTTTATTAAGAAAATTCTTTTACAATGTACTGGTGCAGTCCTTTACTAGCACGCAGGCTACAACCTGCAGAAGGCTACAACCTTCTCTCATTCTCCAGACTCTCCTGGAAGGGAGCTCCAACCCCCTTTGCTCTTGTACTAGCTAAGATTCTAGTACGTAGGTGCCGGCCTACAATCTTCTCTCCTCCAGGTACCACGTTTCATACATTTTCAGACTGGATACTCCCGAAGCACAACACATAATCTGAAGGCCACGTTTCATCAAATTTTCACACTAGACCCATAAATATCATTGAAGCACAAAACAGTCAATACTAGCATCATCAATTTCTGAATCACTGAATCATTGAAACCCTGTCAATAACACAGTCACCAGAACACAGAGTAGACAACAGAACTCTGCCATAACCATCAGATCCATCTGCAACTTCAAATATTATCCTGCATAATGTATACGCTACTATAATGAATCAAACCCGCGTATATACGCGCTTTTGCCAAAGACAACCTGCGTACAGATCTAAAATTATTTTCTTATAACTTTGCAGTTGTACCAGACATCAGTCATACTCATAACATTTATAGAATATTACATGCGTTAGTATGCAGATCTAGAATAAGCATCATAAAGATAGTTCATTCTCCTTAGATCTTGTTCTCCATCAACCGGTGAGATCGCCCCTTAGCTCAGATCAAGCAATGCATCATCAACCCATAACCTGCATACTGGATCTCATACTTCATTAGATATTCTAGTCTTTTTAGATACACTTGCCTAATGATCTTCTTCTCCTTTTATAGTCTTAGGCCTTGCTCAATACCATGGTCCAAAACCATAATAAATCAATACCAAGGGCCCAATACTTGGGATCAACACACTTGTCGAGATACCACGGTCCAAAACCATAGGTTCAAATACCGAGGACTAACTACCACAGACCAAAAGTAAGCTTTCTGACATGTACGCACTTTTCTGTGCATGAAACTGCGTGTATACCCTACTTGGTATATAGCGAATCTGCGTATACGCGACTTGGTATTTAGTGAACCTGCGTATATACCCTACTTTGTATATAGTGAACCTGCGTATATGCGACTTGGTATATAGTGAACCTGTGTGTATACCCTACTTGGTATACAGTGAACCTGCGTATATACTCTTCTTTCTTCATTCTTTGTAGTCTGATCATCAATTCTTTGCTACTGACTTGCTGCACTCTAATCTGTCATCTGTGTGATTTGCCATCAAGGACAACACTTGTCTCATAATGCCAACATTTATCAGAGGAGAATGCTGCACTTTGATAATTTCATCTAAGTTTTCTGATACTTTATCAAATCTAAGATTGAGAGATTTCATTTTCCCAAGATCCTTTCTTATACCCACATATTCACATTCTAGTTTTTCATTGTGTTTTTCTTTTTCAGCAAGTTGGTATGTCAAGGTATCTATAATCATATTCTTTTCTTCTAAAAATATTTTGAGTTTAAAAATTTCTTCATGAAGGTTGTCTTCTTCTAAAGCATCCCAAAAATTATCATCGTCATAAGCCATTAGAAGTCTATAGTCATTACTATTTTCATCTTCATCACTATTTGATAAACCATCGCTATCTTCATGAGTATAGTAACTTCTTTTATTTACAACTTGTTTTCTATTTCATTTTGCATATTCCTTCCCTTTTTCATATTTATCTTTATGAGGACATTTGGCAGCATAATGACTGACCTTGCCACATGCAAAGCATTTGAAGGGTAGCTTACCTCTAAATCTTCTGGAACCCCATTGAAGCTTCTTGACAAAGTTTACCTCATCTTCTTCTTTTGAAATATGTCCTGATTCATTGTGTTCTTCCTTTCCTTTTGCTGAAGCTTTAAATGCGGCTTCTCTCATATCTGATGGACCTCCTTTTCTCATCTCAAAGGCAGTTAAGATTTCGTGAAGCTGTGTCATAGTGATAGTCTGCAGATCCTTATTTTCTTCTATGGCAAACACTTTTGATTCAAATTTAGTAGACATGGATCTAAAAACTTTCTCAACTAAGGTAACTTCCTTTATATCTTCACCCAGATTCTTCATACAATTAACAATCTCATCTATACATAAGAAGTAACCAACTATACTTTCATCACTGTGCATCTTAAGAGTTTCATATTGAATTCTGAGAGTTTAAAGTTTAGCACGTTTTACATGAGAGTCTCCTTCGTAGCTCATAACGATTTTGTCCCATATTTCTTTGGCTGATTTGAGCTGCATGACTTTGACAAACTTTGATTGTGACAAACTTCCCAATAAGGTATTGACAACTCTAGCATTGGTTTCATATTTCTTTTTACCTGCTGTATCTGTAGGAATTGCTGTTAGAAATGTATATCCTCCTTCCACAATTTCCCAAACATCCATTCCAAGTGATTGTAGATAGGTTGTGGTTATTATTTTCCAATAAACAAAGTTTCTCCCATCAAAGATTGGCAGTCTGATGGATCCCATGCTTTCTTGATTACTCATGATGATGGATCTCCCTTCAAGCGATCAAGCTTCTTCTGAAGGACCTGCTCTAATACCAATTGTTGGAAATAATACTGAGAGGGGGGTGAATCAATATTATCAGATCAATAATTTAATTTCCCAAATAGATTTATATATGCTACTTCAGCTAAGTGAACTAGCATGTACATGCGACTATACTTAAAGAAACCAGCATATATGAATAGAACTTTTGATTTAGATAGTTTACCATGTATTGAACTTTAACCAGTATATTAGAGATTTATTAGACAGTGCAGTAAAATCAGAATAAAGCATCACACATAAGAAACGCACATGAACACCAAGATATAAGGTGGAAACCCAATGTGGGTAAAAACCACTTGCTGCTGTCGCCTTTGTCTTCTTTTAATAATAAGAAAATCTATTTACAATCTTGTACTGGTGCAGACTCATACCAGTACACAGGAAGCCACCTACAGAAGGCTACAACCTTCTCTCATTCTCAAGCTACTACTGGAAGAGGGCTACAACCCCTTAGATCTTGTACTAGCCAATATGTTTACTAGTACGTAGGTGCCACCCTACAAAAAACTCCACTCTTCTACCAGGGACCACGTTTCATGAATTTTCAGACTGGATACTCCTGGAACACAACACCACAATCTGAAGGCCACGTTTCATTCAATTTTCATATTGGACCCATCAACAACATCATAACTGCAATATAATCATCAAGTACATCTGCATCAACCAATCATTAAAACTCAATCACCATAACCTGAATCTCGTCATTCATAACAATGTCACCAAAATACAGTCACCAAAACCCAATGTAGAACCCAAAACTCTACAACAACAAACAAAAACAATTGAAACATACTTCATAAGGTATACACTACTTCCATGTGTCGAACCAGCGTGTATACGTGCTTTTATCAAAGCCAACCAGCGTACATTTCTGTAAATATTAATTCATAATTTTGCAGCTATTCTAGACTTTAGTTATACCCAAATCATAACATTTACAAAATAACACATGTGTCAGTATTTAAATCTAGACTATACATGATCAAATCACATAATGATAATTCATTTCAAGTCTTAAGATCCTGATCCATCATTAGATCTTATCCCTCATCAACCACTAAGGTTCATCCTTGGTTCAGATCAAGCAAAGCACCATAAGCCAATAACTTACATATTAGATCTCACACTTCATCAGATATTCGATACTTGCACACCTTGGCCTAATGATCTTCTCCTCCTTATATAGTTTTAGGCCTTTCTCAATATCATGGATCAAAACCTCTTAGGACCAATACCTTGGACCAAATACCTAGGGTCAATACCTCAGACCAAATACCTTGTACCAATACCATGGATCAAAATACCTTGGACCAAATACCTCAGACCAAAAACTTAGTTTTCCAACATATACGCACTTTTCCTTCTGTGAAAGTGCATGAGTACGTATATGCTGCTTGTGTTCAGTGAACCTGCGTGTATATGTAGCTTGGCCAAGGTGAACCTGCGTATACCTCTCTTTCTTCATTCTTTGCTATTGACATGCTGCACCGTGATCTTTCATCTGAGTGAGTTGCCAACAAGGACAACACCTGTATCCTAATGCCAACAATAATTTCAGCAATCACAGTGGAACATGCAAAGAACAAGTAAATTCTTTAAAACTGTTATTCATTTTATTCACAAGGAAAGCTACAACTTCTTGCTACAATTCTCTAGATACAACCAATACGAAGCTTCAACTCCCTAATTTATCATCTACAACTGAATGGAGCTATAACCCTGAATATTTACCAAAAACTGTTGGAAGGCACACCAAACCCTAATCTTCAAGGTACAAATTGCTTGACACTCACTGATTCATATTTCATCCATTTTCATACTAGAAACATGAATGACAACTCTGCCTTCAAAATAAAAAAATAAAATTCACCTTGATCATCAATACCTTCAACAATATTTGATTATTGATTATGCTAGCAGTTTCACCTCTCAAACAATTACCCACAAAAAAAATTATATATACAATCTACTAGCTCAAACCTGCTTATAAAGAATTTTGCTTGATATTTTTGGTTCCATTTATTTTCTTGTATTGCTTCATGAATCCATAGTTTTTTTCCTTTTTCCTTTTTATTTCAGTCCATTGAATATGTTCACCAAGTCTTAAGACTTCAACCAACCTTTTTCGTACGTTAAGCTGAGTTTATTTCCTTATTTTATTTTTCCTTTTAACAAGTTTTAGTGATATTTTACTATTTTTGGTTGCAGATATCTTTAGCGTAACTGCCAAAAAAACCACTAAACAATTTTTTTAAACGTTTTTGACTCGTTCGTGTGCCTAAATCACTTAACATAGGACCAAATCATTTTAAACATGTTGTTTCTTCCAAATATGAACTCCACGGGCTTTTTAATTTTATTTCCCAAAGGCTTAACAATGTTGCCAAATCGACCTTCGCGATCCATTTTTTTTTTTATTGAAGAAACACTACTGAAACCATTGAATTTGGCCTTAAGCCCCTTTTGTTGGTATTGACTGTTTTTCCACAATATAACCAGGACCCGTGACCTCCGCTTAAGTCTTCAAGGCACTTAGCCTATTTTGGCTTGCAAAGGCTCAATTTCGTTTGCAAAACCTCTACGCTGTGGTACTTTGTGTTGAATGGAAACCTGTGTGGACACTTAGTCCATAACTCTCTCGATCTTGATGCTTTTAAACTTGTTCCTTCATTTAATTCGTTCAAGCTCCTTTTAGCAACCCTTTTTGTAAGCAGGATTCGTAAGGTGCCTTTTTATTGCCTACTACTGACTATCTATTAGTGCGACGTGTCCTGACTCCTTTCCTCCCTGCTGTAGAGCTATAAAAAGGGTCTCTTTCACCTCTAGTTACCTCACATTAGTATGTCAATCCGGGAACGTCTTGCTATTTCAAAAGAGTGTCTCAGTCTGAGGCTTAGCACTTGTCAGAGCAATGCTCGCAGTATAGCTACTTAAAGGCTACGAAAGTAAATGGCTGCATGTCTACAACTTAACTACTTCAAAAGGATAAATCACACCAAGCATTGCATCAGTCGAAGGTTTGGTAGCAATAACCCATCCTTTTCATAACTGATGAGAACAAATCCAAGGTCTGGGAGCTAGGTAGCAGATGCTGGGGCTCACTACAGCCTGAGATTGTCCTTGATGAATATAAATGAAACAGAAAGTAAAGGAAATAGTGATGAAATAGAACAACACATCAGCCAAGGGTTTAGTAGCAATAACCCATCCCTTTCATAGCTGATGGGAGCAGATCAGAGGTCTGGGAGCCAAATAGCAGATGCTGACACTCACTACAGCCTGAGTCTGTCCTTAAGAAATGGCAAGTAAATGAAACAACAAATCAGCAATCTTGAAATAGACCAACAATTGAAATGGAACAACAATTCAGAAATGGAACAACAACTAAATGGAACAGTAACTGGAATAAGAAATAACCAAGTTCATCAAGCTACGACTCTATTTAACCACTCCAATCAAAACATCAATCCTGCAGTCTTAAAAGATGTACACATACTATAGAACAATACTACCAATTACAACCCTAGAAACACAACGTGCTTAATCTGCTTCTGTTATTGATCTAAATAAACGCATGCGATTGCATCTCAAGATATAAACAGTAACATTCAATAATCATCTGAAATCAGACTTCTCAAGATAACTGTCATAATGCTAAAGCACAATCACAATGAACTCTGTACTGGAGTGATAATATCCTGTAGAGATTAATCAACACTTTAATGAATTGGTAACATAATACAGTGTCAATATAAGACTTCAATTCGCAGGAACATTAAACAAGTTAAACATAACAGAGCATGTAATATAACGTTCATAAAACACAACAGATTACCAGATTACGCCTATGAACAAACCACACAGAAACCACGCGTAATGGTACAAGAGAAAGTGTCCTCCAGGGCCGGGCCCTTAGCCTCCAGGGGTACACCGCTTAAGATTGATCCAGGATCAAAGATAAAAGAGTAACCAAGTCTGTATTAATGCATGAAATAAACTTACAGCAAAGCAAGTCTTAACAGGACATAAAGATCATAGTCTTGATCTGTTAAAAAGGAATTACAACAGAACCTCCCTCGTAGCCAACAATGCTATCTCTTATATAAGGATGATGACGGAGATATCTAGATACAGAAAATAGATAAAATAGTGATCCCTCAGGATCTAAGATCCTGAGGGATTCGCAGAATCATTAACCCTGAGTCACTTCTTTCCTTTTCTGCTCCGAGCTGGTATCTCCGCTTCCTTTTCTGGGTTGGTCCGTTTTGATCTGGTCTGTTTGCGGTTTCCCGTCAAAGGGACAGCAGTTAGCTCCTCTTCGTCTTTCCCTTTGAGATGGCTAATTTCTGCTTTTCCTCCTTCCTGCACGTAGGAACGACAATTATCAGTTTTTCCTATTAACCTCACGTGTTTTGTTATTATCTAAGTTTAAAATGCAGAAAGGTTTATATATCCTAATGAAAAAGATACTGAAATAACCATCAAAACATACCTTCTTTGAGACTCTACACACCCCCCAGCTTACCCTTTTTCATGGCCTCATGAAAACATTGTAGTTGATATGCAATGCAGTGAGTGAGTAAGCTGGAGATGGAATCTCATGTGAGGGTCTACAGCCGTGATGCGAAACTAAATAATCAAAGAAGTGGCCTGTCTGACCCTCAGGAATCTCATATAGGACTTGGTATCCGGGTGCTGGATGCCAAATGATTGGACTCCGGAACCTATATCCTAGCCAGGATGGCCTTGCCCTCAAAACAATTTCGCCATAGAGTGGAAAATGGCTAGCAGCAAGTCTAAAGTTCTCGTATTTAAATGGTTCTTTGAACTGAATATTCGGATTAGATACTTGATATCGAAATTTAGCTGCATCAATGGCAGGGTCCTTAATAGAGGAAAAGTATTCAAGTCCCTGCCGAATGATTGCCTCATGCATGGGTCCTAGTGCTTCAATCACTCCTGGAGCCCTCATAAGGTTTCTATGACTCCTCCATAACTGCGCTGGATCCCTAGGCTCGGCTCTTACCCAAAGATCTAATCCGTTCTCTTGTTTTTGAAAAGCGTTATAAGCTTTGAGCCATTTAATTTGATTAACTGCAAATGAGATAAATGCTTGCAATTGAATGTCCCCAACAAAAGGGCCTGGGTTCAATTCAGTCTCTTGTTCTAGTATAAGGTTATGCAAGTAAAATTCACATAATAATCTCCGCACTTTCACCTCGTAATGTTTACAGCAGTTTATGAAATCATCCATAGTGTTAATCTACATAGGAGCGCCTGCTTTGACAGCCTTTATTTTCAATTGTAAATACCTCTCCATTAAAAATAGGGCATAATTTTTGGCAGGGGCTCTACATGCTAGAATGTCATTATATAAAGAACACAAGGTATCCATTTGTTTGATAACTACATATAATCTACGAGTTACCTTGGCAACTTTCTCTTGTTCCCTTCGCCATCCTTCGAAAGCTTGGCTTTCAGATAAGTTGACGTTCCTTAGCTGCTGCTGTAATTCTTCATATTTTTCTCGGGGGACCATTTGCTCCCTGAGCTTTTCTGCTTCTTGCTGGGCCTGCTTCAAATGTTTGTGGAGGGTTCTTGTTTTCGGGTCCTTCTTCCATGCATCCGTGGAGGCCGGGAGCTTTACTTGAACTTTCTTATTACGCTGCTTCGAGTTCAGAGCCCTTATTACTCCCAACGGTGGTGCCTCCATCTGAACCATCTTATCATCCTTTTCAATTTTAACACGAACTCCAGCCCACTGCTGTTCCTTTTCAAATGGAACAGCAGTTTGTTTTTCAGCTTCATTTGGAATAGCAGTTTAGCTTCTGTCAGGGTTTTGAACAGTGGGATGGCTTCTGGTCCTCCGCCTCCTGCCCTTAAGGGGCCTTACTGGTGTGGTCAGACCTTTTCTTCTTGAAGTCCCCTTCACCCTTTGCCTTGCTTTTAGAATCCTAATCTGCTGGTGAAGCTGGGCTATTATGTTCAACAATGTCCGCTTTTCCCTTCGTAATTCCCTTATTTCCATCATCTCTTCCGAAGGAACAGTAGGCTGTTCGCTGCGGTTTGGATTGTGGCTAGCTTCCTGATTTTCTCCCTGAGGTAACTGTTCTGGGGTAAGAACCTTACTTGGCTCCATTATTTCTTGGGTTGATTCCTCTTCTGCCCTTATTTCCTCCGGACTTTCCTCTGGTGGCTTCTGACTAGGAACGGGCTGTTCCTGCTCAGCATTTTCTAATATCTTCTCATTATGAATGGGCAAGTTTTCTATTTCTACCTCTTCTTCATGCAATTCCTCGGGTGCATCTTTCTCCTGGGTTTTCTCTTCGGCATGGAGGTTTGATGGACTCAGGGGTTGGCCATATTCGCCCATATTGGCCAAAATGTCGGCCAATTCATCTTCCCTTAACGGGTCTTGTAATGGGCTCCCTTCCTGCTGTTCCATTCCTTCCTCCTGCTCGAACTGCTCAACTTCTTTCTTTTCGTCTCCTTCTTCTTCAGTCTGCTCATCTTGTTCTTCTTCTCTCCCTGCAGATTGCTCTGGCTCCTCCTCTCCTTCTTCTGTTTCTGCCTCTGCAGACTGCTCTTCTCCCTCGACGTCTTCTTCTTCCGTTTCTGTTTCTGCAGACTGTTCTTCTTCCTCGACGTCTTCTTCTTCCATTTCTGTCTCTGCAGACTGCTCTGTTTCCTCGCTGCCTTCTTCCTCTGTTTCTGTTTCTGCAGACTGCTCTGTTTCCTCACTGCTTTCTTCTTCTGTTTCTGTTTCTGCAGACTGCTCATCTTCGATTTCTATTGCTTGGCTCATGCTTGCCTGGGGCTTCTCCAGCCCTCCTTGTAGCCCTACGAGCCTTTCTGACTTTCTACGTTTTTCTGGATGTTCGGGTGTACTAGCGTCATGTTTCCGCTTTTCGGGTCATTTTTAAGATTGTTTTTTAGGTTGCACTTTTGTGCAAGTGTCCTGTTTTCGTTTCTCTGAACGTTGGGGTGTGTTATCAACTCGTTTTCGTTTTTTCGGGCGTCCAGATGTGGCCGTCCCTTTATTGATAATAGCAATTAGTTCTTCCCAGCTGCTCTGCTGCTGGGTGAGACTGTAATTTACTATCAAGCGAATTAATCCGTGGTGGCTAATAACTGATTGTACGTGTTGTGCCTTCTTCATACTTCGTGCGACATCATGCAATAGTGAATTTAACAATGCAGACAAATTCACAAAACATTTTTGTTTTAAGACAGCTAGGAGTTTAAGATGTCGTGGTCTTACCACGTCTTTTCTGCCTTCGCAAGTGATGTAGCTTTGGATGATTTTTGCCAATTCCACCCATGGCTCTCCTAGCGTTGCTGGTAGCACCCCCTTTCCTCGGATTGTCAACTTCTAGCCCTCGTCCTGAAAGATTTCCAAAATCTTCTGCAGCCTTTCCTTCTTTATTTTCCATACTGGTCCCGTGGCCGGTAGTCCCGTGACTCTTGCTATTATGTCGTCGGTGACTTCTATTCGCCTTCCTCTTACTGTGGAGTATTCTTCCTCTAAGTTCTGTAAAAATTCTCTTACTACTGTTTCATTAGAATCCTTCAGGCGGTTGAAATAGGTCAACCATCCTGCTCTTTTCAGGATTCTTCGGGCTGCAGCCGAAACAGTTAATGTTTGCGGTTCTCGGTGGACTGACCTTCCTCCCATAGTTTCACTACCAATTTTCAAAGGAACAGTAGCTGTTTGTTGAAGCATAGAGAAGCTAGTAGCGTATTCCTCGTTCAAATTTAAATTCAACAGCGTATGCAATGGAAATAGCTTCGAATGTCAGCTCATGCATAAGAAAACAAAAATAGCAAAAGATCATACCGTTGAGCCATGCCGTGCTTGAGTACAAAATTTTCTCAAATAACAGACTGACACGTACTCTGGGGAATGATGAGGTTACCTCCCCCCCCGTAATGTGATAGGCTGTCCCAGCCATCAAATAAAGGAGCAACGTCTATTCTGCCATGAGGTCTTTATGGAACAGCTTATGGATATATGACATGTTCGCCAAAAACAGCCTAATACTGAAATCGAGGTAAAAGTTAGATCGATTTTCATATGTAAGGGGCTGCGGTGATTTGATGGAAGTTCGAGGATAAGACATTTGCCATAAATAGAGGGTCTCATGTGGTCACTGTTAATAGCTTCGTAATGATTGGCGATGATATATAGTCATGTGCTATATGGTTGGGTAATATTATATAATTTAATTATCACGGCATAAGAAGCAAAAGGATGTAATATTCTTACCTATTGGTGTAAACATATGACTTCAATACCATTAACAGTGCTCTGCTGCCGACAGGTGTCCATAACCTTGGCAGAGTTGTTTGTTTCACCCCTGGAACCATAGTCCTTTGTGTATGCCAGGAAGCGTTTGTGTAATGTCAAAATGTAGGCCACTATGCTGGCTTGGTGACCAGTTAGTCATAATGCCATTCACGAGGAAGGAGCGAATAGTGGGCAGGCTGGCTCGTGGTGAGACCTCCTGTTCCAAGGGTTATTTGTTTGATATACCTTTTGGACCATTTCCCAGGTGTGGTGGCCCTAATGGGAATGCCACTTCGCTTCCATCCTGATGATCATGGTAGGCCAGCTCGTAATGAGACTTCCTATCCTGCAATTTGACAGTTTTTAGAAACTCTGTTTTGCTTCTTTTTAATAGAGAGCCTTTCCTGTTTATGCACAAAGGGTGGTTCAACACTCCTTAAGAGTAGGAATGGTGGAAGAAGTCTTAATATCCCAATAGAAAGGTATAGATCTTTTGATCCTATTGCCATATGATAATTAAAGAAAAAGAACCATCATAATATAGATAACCAATCAGAACGAAGTTAGTAGAACAATGGCAGCAAAAGATGATAAATAAGCATGTCTTTCTCCGCATCCTTTCACCAACTCAGGGCAGTTTCTTATAAAGATAGCGATTTATGATTTACTGATTTCCGTATGCTGCGTTTTTGCTTTAATCACATAAATGTATAGCCGTATTCCAAAAGACTTGAAAGAACATCAGCAATAAACATCCTTAATTTGGAGTAGAAGGACCAAGCTGTTTCAAAATCGTATGAGTAATGTTCCTTTCAAGGAAGGTCATAACAACAGTTCACAGATGCTGTTCGTTTGGAGAAAGGAACAGTAGTTTCAAAGAAATGCCATTCCTTTTTTTTAAAAATGATCGGCAGAAATCAAAAGTGCTGTTCCTTTTGGAAACAGCAAAAACACACAAGTGTTGTTCCTTTTGAAAAAGGAACCGCAAAAAATCGTAAGTTGCAAGTGCCGTTCCTTTTGGAAAAGGAACAGCAGAAATCAAAAGTGCTTGTTCCTTTTGGAAAAGGAACAGTAGAAATCAAAAGTGTTGTTCCTTTTGGAAAAGGAACAGCAGAAATCAAAAGTGTTGTTCCTTTTGGAAGAGGAACATCAAAAATCAAAAGTGTTGTTCCTTTTGGAAAGGAACAACAGAAATCAAAAGTGCTGTTCCTTTTGGAAAAGGAACAGTAAAAATCACAAGTGCTGTTCCTTTTGGAAAAGGAACAACAAAAATCAAAAGTGTTGTTCCTTTTGAAAAAGGAATAGCAAAAATCACAAGTGCTGTTCCTTTTGGAAAAGGAACAACAAAAATCAAAAGTGTTGTTCCTTTTGGAAAAGGAACAACAAAAATCACAAGTGCTGTTCCTTTTGGAAAAGGAACAACAAAAATCAAAAGTGTTGTTCCTTTTTCAAAAGGAACAGCAAAAATCAAAAGTGCTGTTCCTGTTCCTTTTAGAAAAGGAACAACAAAAATCACAAGTGTTGTTCCTTTTGGAAAAGGAACAACAAAAATCAAAAGTGTTGTTCCTTTTGGAAAAGGAACAGCAGAAATAACAAAACATACTGCAAAAATATGTACAAAAATAATTCGATAAGTTATATACAAATTATAAAGAAAAGTAGATTTTTTAGTGAGTTACAGGCGGGGAAGACTTGTCTTCCTCCCCTAAGATCTCCATATCTGAATCTTGGCGTAGTTGTTGGCAGAAGGACTCCCGAGTAAGTGGTTTGCGATAGAGACGGACTCGATGGCCATTTGCCTTGAAGGTATATCCAGAACCATCGATAGTAGTTAGGGTAAGGGTCCCATTGTCATGCACTTTCTGAATTTCATATGGTCCCAACCAACGAGTCTGGGGTTTCCCGGGGAAGTCTTGAAATCTAGAGTCATACAAAAGAGCCCAGTCTCCTTCATGGAAGACTTTGTTTTTAATGAGAGCATCATGCCATTTAGCTCTCTGCTACTATATCAGAGCAGTGCGTTGAAGTGCAGAGAGCCTAATTTCATCCAACTCATTAATCTGTTGTAGTCGATTAGTCTATGCCTCAGTTAAATCTAAACCAACTTGTTTTGCTGTTCGTAATGTCTGGATTTCAAATTCTATAGGAAAGATAGGTTGTTTTCCGAACATTAGCTGGTAAGGTGAGTGACCAATGGTGCTTCTCCATGTTGTTCTATAAGCCCACAGTGCTTCTGGTAGTTTGGCTGCCCAGTCACGTCTATGTGATGCAACTGTTTTTGTTAGAATCATCTCTATTATTTTGTTACTACTTTCTACTTGCCCATTTACCTGTGGGTGATATGGGGTGGTAATTTTATGTTGAACATGATAATTATTGAGTGTTGCCACTATTCTGTTCCCAGCAAACTGTGGCCCTCCATCTGTAATTATCTCTCTGGGGAGGCCATAACGTACAAATTGATGGAGCAGGAACTGTATAACAGATTCTTCTGTAGCTCTGGGCAAGGCCTCTGCTTCAACCCACTTGGTGACGTACTCTGTTGCCACCAAAATGTATGTTTTTTGGTTTGATGGTGGGTTGATTGGTCCCACGAAATCAAGAGCCCAACGCTCAAATGGTTCGATGACTAACTGTGGTTTCAAAGGCATCTCATCTGAGTGACTAGGGCGTCCCGCTCTCTGGCAACTGTCACATGCTTGGACGAATTTCTTTGCATCTTTAAAAATTGTGGGCCAATAATACCCTGTGTGTAATACTTTATGTGCAGTCCTACGATCAGCGAAATGTCCACCACATGGTTGGTCATGGCATGCTTTCAATATATCAAAAATTTCATCTTGTCTAACGCATCTTCTGATTTGCATGTCTGCCCCTGTATGAAACAAATAACCCCCAATCCAGGAAAATCTGGTACTTCGCTGGACAATTTGTTTTCACTCATTAGGGGTTAGATGCTTTGGTAACTTACCTACTGCTAGGTAATTGGCGACATCCGCATACCAGGGTGTTTGAACAGCAACAACAAAGAGATGCTCATCTGGAAACTGATCTTCAACTGCTGCTGCATCGACTGGTTTTGGCACTCTTGAGAGGAAATCAGCTACCGGGTTTTCTTTCCTAGGTCGATTCTTGATTTTAATATCGAATTCCTGCAATAAAATCAGCCATATAGTTATTCTGCCATTTGTGACAGGCTTATTTGCTAAATATTTTATAGCAGAATGATCTGTGGACAGGATAACAGGATATCTAGTAATGTAATGTCTGAATTTATTGATAGCATGTATAACAGCTAGAAATTCTTTTTCAGTGACAGTATAATTCAATTCAACAGGGGATAAATTTTTGCTAATGTAATAAATTGCATATGGTTTTCTATCCTCCTCCTGTCCAAGGACCGCTCCAATGGCTGTATCTGAGGCATCATATGATATCTGGAATGGAAAATCCCAATTTGGTCCCCGAAGAACTGGGGCTGTAGATACGAGCTTCTTCAGAGCGTTGAAGGCACGTTCGCATTTTTCTGTCCAAAAGAAATCAATATTACCAGTTAATGCATACAATGGTGCAACAATACGTGAATAATGTTCTATAAATCTTCTGTAGTAACCAGAGAATCCAAGAAAGTTACGTACCTCTGTTTGAGTAGTAGGAGTAGGAATAAGAAAAATTATTTGGATTTTGGCTGGGTCTACCTGAATGCCAGCTGTTGAAATGTAGTGTCCTAAAATAAGTCCTTCTGTCATCATCATGTAACATTTTTCATGGCTTAAACAAAGCCTGGTAGCTATGCAACGTTGTAGGACTTTTTCTAGTATCTCCAATGCTGGATTAAACTCATCTCCGTATGGAGTAAAGTCGTCCATATATACTTCCAGTCCTTCATTTATTAGATCTGCAAAAATGCTATGGATAGCCCTTTGGAATGTGGCAGGGGCATTACATAAACCAAAAGGTAAAACTCGGTAGGCGAATGTTCCCCAAGGACAAGTAAAAGTAGTTTTGTCCTGATCTTCAGGGGCAATCTGTATTTGGTTATACCCACTGAAGCCGTCGAGAAAAGAAAAGAATTTCTTCCCTGCCAAAGTGTCCAATACTTGATCGATGAACGGGAGAGGAAAGTGATCTTTTTGCGTTGCCTTATTTAGCTCCCTGTAGTCCACGCAGATCCTCCACTTCCCATTCTTTTTCGGTACCACCACAAGCGGGGAGACCCATTTACTATCAAAGATAGGGTAGATGAAGTTAACATCTAAAAGTTTTTGAAGCTCAGCTTTTACTACTTCTTTTAGGTGAGGGTTTAGTCTTCTCTGAGGCTGCCTAACAGGTCTTGCATCATTTTCTATGTAGATGTGGTGTGTACATAACTGGGGGTCAATTCCTTTCATATCAGGGTAATCCCATGCAAATGCCTCTTTATATTTTCTTAAAATATAGATGATTTTTGTTTCTTGTTCGGGTGTAAGGTTGGCGTTAATGTTTAAGGTCTTTTCAGGTTCGATTTCCACAATTTTACTATGTGCAACTGAAGTGATAGGAATTGTGTGATCATGTGCATCTTTCAGAGGTTCCTCTTCTACTTCGTTATCAAATGCTGCTTTTATCATATGACACTGGGTACGAGATGTGAGTTCAGTTTGACTAATGAAATTACTGATGGCATCATCTTCTGTTTGGTCTTTGAACTCTAGTGCTTCTTGTATAGTTAATGGAGATCTGATGTTGTCAGTAAGATATGATACAGGGTGCCTATTAGTTTTAACTATAGTGATACTTGGCTGCGCTGGGGGATATAGTACTAAATTCTTGATATCCGCCCCCTTGGTTATAATCATGTTCCCTTGCCGACAGCCGATATAGGCATCAGCGGTAGCGAGCCAAGGTCTTCCTAAGATCAATGGATGTCCATCAAGTCGGGTTTTAGAGTTTATTATCATAAAATCAGTTGGGTATTCCCAGGAGTTAACCGAGACCATGACATCATGCAGTATGCCTTCCGGCCTAACCACAGACCGATCGGCCAATTCTAGCAGAGTTGAGGTAGGTTCTGCAGATGTAATGCCTAGCTTTTGGCAAGTAGCAGTTGTCAATATATTGATTGCAGCTCCAAGATCAACTAAGGCATTGGTTAGGGTTTGACCATAAATTTGAACAGTTACTATTGGGTTTCCTGGGTCCTCATACTTAATAGGTGTTTCCTTTCCTGACAATAGGTCAGATAAAGTACCGACTACTTGAACTCTTGGATTATCTATTATATTCCTCCTTGGCCTTTTTATGCACAATTCTTTAATAGTTTTTGCGTATATCGGGATGTCTTGAATGGCCTGAAGGAATGGAATTTTTATGTACAAATTTTGTAATTCTCCCAGAATGTCAAAATTAGGTTGTTGTATCGGTCAAGGTATGACTAAACGTTCTGGGAATGGGGGAGAGGATGTGGTTGCTTGATTATGAGTTTGTTGTCTATTCACATCCTCTTCTTGTGACAAATGTTCTCTAGGTAACTGATCTTCAATCTGAACTATTTTATTTCCCTCTGTTTGGATAATACGCCCAGATCTTAGCTGAAGATCATTGCACTCCCTCAGATCGGGTCCTTCTTCTGGTGTTTCTAAAATTTGGAGTGCTTGGACCGGTCTGTTATTTGGATTGGGATTGGGCTGGGCTGGGAGTTGCGGTCTCAGATTAGCCTGGGGATTTTGTTGTAAAGCTGGTAGTGTAGGTTGAGGGAGAGGGACATTTCCTACTGGCTGATTTGTTGGTCTCTGCCAGTTATTCTGCCAGGCTGAACTTTGTGAAGTAGGGGGAGTCCATTGTGGAGGATATGGGCTGTTTTGCCAATATGGTGGGGGATAAGGAGGATTTGACCAACCGGATTGGCTCGTCTGATTTAGCCATGGATTAACAGAAGGATATGACTGTGGTGACTAGTTTGGGAATGGGGGCTGAAATTGGCTTTGCCATGTATTATACTGTTGAGCATTATACTGGGGATACTGAAAAGAAGAAGTTGGATCTGAAAACATACCAGTTTGTCGCGGCTGCCACTGACGATGCTGGTTGAGCATATACACCGTTTCTGGTTCTTCTTTTGCCTCCTTATATACTGCTTTTAGTCCAGGTAGTGAGGGACAACTTATTGTCGAATGATCCTTTGTACAAATGGTGCATGCTTGGACTGCATCTAGTGGGCATTCCTTATGGCTATGCGTCTTCCTACATCTGGGGCAGAAGATAGCTAAATTCTGTTCTGCCTCCATTTGCTTTTGCTTGGCCTGCAAAACGTCCAATTGTGTAGTCAGTGTTCCTAGTATATCAGTTTTAAAGTTTTCCAATAAATTTCCGATTTCAGCCCGCGTTACTCCTTATGATGAAATTTTGTTTTCTCTTGCAAACTGATCATGTTCTGTTGGTTTGATTCGTGTACTACCTCTCAAACTCCTGATACATAGATCAATTATGTCAGCAAAACTTTCCTGATAAATATCCCCTTTTCCCATAATGTTTAATGTTTCAATCCATTATTCTTTCATGCCTCTTATTAATGCTGTTTTTAACACATTATCGGGTAAGGGTGGTGATGCATAGGGAGATTTCTTTTAGTTCTCTAGACCTGCAGTAATCTTGATATTTTTTAGAAAAGATTCCTTCATTTGTTCCCAATTATTTATAACCCCACCACCTAATCCCATAAACCATCTTAAAGCAGCCCCTTTTAGGGTCGAGGGAAATAGTTTTAGTTTCTGGGGGTCAGTGGTGTAGTCATATCCCTTGCATAGTACATCAAATTCAAATAAAAATGCATGCGGGTCTTCTGATGTAAGTCCGTGAAATGTAGGGATATGTTGAAGGGGAATTGCTTTCATGGGGGCATTTGCTGCAGAATCCACTATGGGGTATTGTAATGTAGAGGTTTGGGTGTTTGGTGGATTTTGAGCCATTGGGTCAAATATATGCCAATAACCTTCCGGAATATCTAGAAGAGTGTTCCTTGGTTGAGCGGGAATGGCTTTGACAGGATTAGTTTTAATAGCACTTCCTCTATCTGGAATTTCTATCTGAGGGGATTGGATCTCTTCAATAATAATTTTTATCGCACTTCCTTTGTCTGGGCTATTCAATGGCTGAGTTATCCTAGGAGGAGATCTTAGCTCTCTAATCTCCCCTGTTTCCCCTTCTCCTTCACAAAGATTACTGAAATTCCCTTCTTGCAATCGTTCTGGAATAGAATTTTCAATTTCTTGAAAGTCCTGTTCGTCAGTTTGACTATGCACCTCAGCAAAGGCTACATATGGTGAACCTGTGGCCTGAAGGGAGCTAGTAGGCTGTCTAGAAATAACTTTCCTAGGTCCTACTGAAGGCTGAGATTCGGCTTTCTTATAGATTTCGTCTATGAATGTTGTTCGACCAAGGGTCACCGGCCCCTTAGCTTTTTTTGGCTTCGGCAAAGGTTTGGGATTTTTCTCCGGCTTTTTCTGCTTATTCATGCACTCAATTTAACTACTAAATCTTTCTTAAGCAGATAGCAGCAAATCTGTAGGAAAGCGGGCAAAGGAGCAGGGCTTTTACATGCTCCGCACATAGGTTCTTACCTTCCGTTTTCAAAACCCAATTCCTCCCTAGTAGGTTCGTACACTACCCTGAAAAAGACAAATGACTACACTCTTTCCCGGCAGCGGCGCCAAAATGTAGAGCTATAAAAAGGGTCTCTTTCACCTCTAGTTACCTCACATTAGTATGTCAATCTGGGAACGTCTTGCTATTTCAAAAGAGTGTCTCAGTCTGAGGCTTAGCACTTGTCAGAGTAATGCTCGTAGTACAGCTACTTAAAGGCTATGAAAGTAAATGGCTGCATGTCTACAACTTAACTACTTCAAAAGGCTAAATCACACCAAGCATTGCATTAGTCGAAGGTTCGGTAGCAATAACCCATCCTTTTCATAACTGATGAGAACAAATCCGAGGTCTGGGAGCTAGGTAGCAGATGCTGGGGCTCACTACAGCCTGAGATCGTCCTTGATGAATATAAATGAAACGGCAAGTAAAGGAAATAGCGATGAAATAGAACAACACATCAGCCAAGGGTTTAGTAGCAATAACCCATCCCTTTCATAGCTGATGGGAGCAGATCAGAGGTCTGGGAGCCAAATAGCAGATGCTGACACTCACTACAGCCTAAGTCTGTCCTTAAGAAATGGCAAGTAAATGAAACAACAAATCAACAATCTTGAAATAGACCAGCAATTGAAATGGAACAGCAATTCAGAAATGGAACAACAACTAAATGGAACAACAATTCAGAAATGGAACAACAACTAAATGGAACAGCAACTGGAATAAGCAATAACCAAGTTCATCAAGCTGTGACTCTATTTAACCACTCCAATCAAAACATCAATCCTGCAGTCTTAAAAGATGTACACATACTATAGAACAATACTACCAATTACAACCCTAGAAACACAACGTGCTTAATCTGCTTCTGTTATTGATCTAAATAAACGCATGCGATTGCATCTCAAGATATAAACAGTAACATTCAATAATCATCTGAAATCAGACTTCTCAAGATAACTGTCATAATGCTAAAGCACAATCACAATGAACTTTGTACTGGAGTGATAATATCCTGTAGAGATTAATCAACACTTTAATGAATTGGTAACATAATATAGTGTCAATATAAGACTTCAATTCGCAGGAACATTAAACAAGTTAAACATAACAGAGCATGTAATATAACGTTCATAAAACACAACAGATTACCAGATTATGCCTATGAACAAACCACACAGAAACCACGCGTAATGGTACAAGAGCAAGTGTCCTCCAGGGCCGGGCCCTTAGCCTCCAGGGGTACACCACTTAAGATTGATCCAGGATCAAAGATAAAAGAGTAACCAAGTCTGTATTAATGCATGAAATAAACTTACAGCAAAGCAAGTCTTAACAGGACATAAAGATCATAGTCTTGATCTGTTAAAAAGGAATTACAAGAGAACCTCCCTCGTAGCCAACAATGCTATTTCTTATATAAGGATGATGACGGAGATATCTAGATACAGAAAATATATAAAATAGCGATCCACTTCTTTCCTTTTCTGCTCCGAGCTGGTATCTCCGCTTCCTTTTCTGGGTTGGTCTGTTTTGATCTGGTCTGTTTGCGGTTTCCCGTCAAAGGGACAGCAGTTAGCTCCTCTTCGTCTTTCCCTTTGAGATGGCTAATTTCTGCTTTTCCTCCTTCCTGCATGTAGGAACGACAATTATCAGTTTTTCCTATTAACCTCACCTGTTTCGTTATTATCTAAGTTTAAAATGCAGAAAGGTGTATATATCCTAATGAAAAAGATACTGAAATAACCATCAAAGCATACCTCCTTTGAGACTCTACACCTGCGCCTTCCTTAGATACACCCTTTATAAACTATTGGGATGGGATTTGCAGGATTATCTATCTCGTGTGATCTTCATGGCCTCAATCTCATTAGTCCACACTCTGTCGCACGTACTATCTCTGTGTCCTAACACTTTCCTCCTGGTGCATTGATCAGCTACACCTTAAGATTCTTCAGGGCTCTGTCCTGATGGGATGACATCAGGCTGATGTCTCTTGTGCCATGTTTATACCATCGATTGGTCCACATGTCACTAAAAAATGGGCCCTTCGGGTGCCTAAGAACTCGAAATCTAGTTGCCACATGTCATGCTCTCATTGGGAAGTTTCTAACAACATTTATGAACAATTAAACATTGCCACTTGTTCCCTATCATAGAGGAAAGAGAAAAGGTCTCAAGGTCTTATTTTTCACTGATTTTACTTTGTAAATGTTTCAAAAGGTTCTCGAATTTTTCTTTTTTTTTGTTCTAATGTCCTCCATGTTGGCTCTCCTTTGGTCTTTGCTTCGAAAATATTCTAGACTTATAGTCTACAGGTTGAGCTATTAAGATTAGGGCCTCCTACTAAACTCTTAGCCTATCAGCTGCTTCCCGCTGCACTATTTCACGATCAAACATGTCCCGACGGCCGTCGCCTGACACATCCTCTGTGTGCACAATAAAAATCCTTCTGGCTCATACCATCGGGCTTCCTTTGTCGGGAAGGCGTCATATGCTATTGTAATCCCACTCATTTGTTTGAGAGAAATATCAACTTTGTCAGTGTATGTATGTTGGGTGGGCTCTAGTAGGCCAGGATGTAGTGTGGACCCTACCTATAGCCAATAGGAAACCTTCTCGCTTCTTTGTTTATGCTTCAAGTCTGCTCGGTCCATCTTTTGATTTCTCTTCCACCATTGCCGTCGGATTTTGTGTGCCACCAAACTTGGCTATATGCCAAAACGGGGTTCCAACCTCTTTTAACTTTGCTATTTGAGTTTGGGAGTAATACAATTTTGAATGGGTGTATCTTTCAAAACAAGCATCCATTGAGACATATACATATCACTAGAAATATTTTTCCAATTTCTTTCCATCCAGGTGGGTTTCAGTTGTATTTGAGATGAATTGCTACTCTATAATTGGCTCCAAAGTCTTCGCACCATTCTCATCCATGCTGCTCCTTGACTCTTCTTCTTGTTCATTGAACTTGATCTCCTGAGTCCTTCTTTGACACATTTGTTATTTGTTGACATCAACGACAACATATTTACAATGTTCTACCCCTTTGGCATTGATGGCAACACCAAAATCAAGCAAAACATCCTTAGCAAAACATATCACCTTTAATTGTCTCCATTTGAGTGTTTCTCCCCCTAAGATGCACTTATGTTATCCTTAGCTACTTCTGTTGCTATGATTTTGTTGCTTCTATTGTTTTTTTGGATCACTAACATCTCTCCTTCACGAAGTACCTCTCCTTCTTTTGTTTGATCACCATATATCTCTCCCCTTTGAAATCAATGGAAAATACACCAACATGCTCATCCTATCACCATACTCCCCCTTTCAACAATATATTTTTCATGTTGATCATGTGAACCTAGAAAATTTATTTGATATGTTGAAGATACACCAATTTCCTTTCTTCATCTTGAAGGACAATCTAGTGGAGTGAAGAAAGAGGAAAACTCCCAATCTTTGCCTCAAATACTCAAAATATTCTCTAGGAAGTGGCTTGGTGAAAATATCAACAACTTTCTCTTTTGTAGTGACATATTCTAGCTTCAATATCTGATTAGCAACTTTCTCTCTCAATAAATGATACTTGATTGGAATATTCTTGTCTTGGAGTGAAAAACTAGGTTCTTTTACATGCTTATGGCACTTGTGTTGTCACAAATAATGGGAATAGGTTGATCATAGAACACTTGTACATCCTACAAAGCATGATTCATCCATAATAGTTGAGTGCAACAAGAAGTTGTTACAATACACACTACTTCGACTGTAGATAAGAAAATGGAAGCTTTCTTCTTGCTCAACCATGAAACTAGGTATTCTCCAAGAAAGAAAGCACCACCACTTGTGCTCTTTCGATCATCTACATCACCTACCCAATCAAAATCAGTGTAAACAATTAATAAAAAATATTTACCTGTTGGGTACCACAATCCATGATCCATTGTTTCTCTCAGATATCCAAGAATCATCTTGGCTTCTAGTAGTTGGATTTGTATGGGGGTCCCTTGGAATCTTCCAACTATACCAAGAACTTGAATTATGTCTAGTCTTGATGTTTTCAAATACAAGAGGCTACCAATGATGGATCTATATAAAGTCTGGTCCACTGTTGGAGATTCATCATCCTTGCTAATTTTGCAACCCGTCACCCTTGGAGTGCTCACTAAAGGGCATTATTCTGTGCCAAATTTCCTCAAAAATTCTTTGAGGTACTTGCTTTGAGAGATAAAAATTCCTTTGGGGTTTGTGCAATTTTCCATCCAAGGCAATATGATAGCTCTCCAAGCATGGACATCTTGAACTTGACCTTCATATCAGCTGAAAATTGACTAGATAAGAAATAAGAATCACTAGCAAAGATAATGTCATCAATATATAAAACCACCATGATAAGTTTTCCATCCTTTTCTTTGACATATAAGTTGCTATCTACTGCTCCTCTTTTGAATCCACACTTGAGTAGGTGGTTGTCTAGCTTGGAATACCAATCTCTAGGGGCTTGCTTGAGACCATACAAGGCCTTCTTGAGTCTGCAAACATAATTTGGTTTCTATATCAGCTAAAAACATTCTATCGGCTCAATGTACACTTCCTCCTATAGTTCTCCATTGAGAAATGACGATTTGATATCCATTTGATATATTTTTAATTTCTTCAGGCAAAAAAATGCCAAAAACATTCTTATTGCTTCTAATATATAAATAGGAGAAAAAGTTTCATCAAAGTCTAGTCCTTATATTTGAGCATAGCCTTTGCATACCAATCTAGCTTTGTTTCTTACCACTTTTCCATGATCATTCAATTTATTTTTGAAAGTCCACTTTGTGCCAATAACATTCTTATTAGAAGATCTTGGAACAAGTTCCCAAGTCTGATTTTTCTCTATTTGGTCCAATTCTTCATGCATTTCTTTTAACCAATGTTGGTCTTGACTAGCTTATAAAACATCTTTTGGTTCCTCCATGGACAACAAGGAAACATGTGCTTGTGTATGGGGATTAAGGAACTTCCTTCTTGCCTTCACACTAGAATTTGATTCTCCAACAATATGATTAGTTGGGTGGTGTTTTTGTACATATCTTTAGGTATCTTTGGCTTCATGACTAGAGGGTTCTTCATTGTCTTATTCTATAGGTGGCTCAACATATTCATCACCAATGTTGATTGGTTCATTAGCATTTTTTTTCATTGGTTGTTTCTCTTCATGTTCAATGTATTCATCCACCTTGACATCAATACAATCAACGATCCTCTTGGTGTTCTTGTTATAGGATATATATCGTTTGTTGTTGTATGAATATCCTCAGAAAATGCCTTCATCTGCTCTTGCATCGCACTTACCTAGCTTCTCATCATTTCTCTTGATGTAACATGTACCACCAAAAACTTTGAAGTGTTAACTGTTGCAGGTTTGCCATGCCAAAGCTAATAGGGAGTTTTGTCACTATTTGGTCTAAAATGAGCTTTATTGAGGATAACCATTATTGTATGAATATATTCTACCCAAAACCTCTTTTGTACATTCCTTTCGTTCAACATGGCTTTGATTAATTGTTGCATCGATCCGTTTTCTCTTTCTACTACACCATTTTGTTAGGGAGTCTCAATTATTGTCAGTTGCCTTTTGATGCGATTCCTCTTTCAAAATGCATCATATTCTTTTGTAATTAGTTTCATTCTCATCCATGGCTTTGAATTCTTTGAACTTATCAAATGCTTCAGATTTCTCTCCGAGGAAGGAAACCCACATTATCCTACTAAAATCATCAGTTATTAGCACAAAATATAATTTAGCTGTGGGTGACTGCATTCTGGATGGTCCACATAGATCCATGTGCACCAGTTGTACTGTCTTTGATGTTGAGTTCTCTTTTGCCTTGAATGGAACTTGAGTTTTCTTGCGCAAATGGAAATATTTACACATAGAATTCTCTCGTTTAGACAGCGTAGGAAAATCCTTGACAACATTCTTCTTGCTCAAATTGACTATCTAATCAAAGTTTAGATGTCCAAGTGTCCTATGCCACAACCAAATTTCATCAATGTTTGATAAGAAACACCTCTATGTATTTTCTTTGAGCACATAGACATTATTATCTATTATGAGAGGTTCAAAAACTATCTCACCTGTGCCTGTAGAATTGATTTGAAAATTTTTAGTTTTAAATATCACATTATAACCATGATGATATATATGAGATACACTAAGCAGTTTATGCTTCATCCCATCAACATATAAAAAATTCTTGGAATTACCTTTTCCATTCGATATACTAACCACTCCTTTTGCAATAATTTTTGTTGGGGCATTGTTGCCAAAAGTCACATTACCTTTGTCAACTATTTTCCATGTCAAAAACTTGATTCTGTCTCTTGATATGTGCCTGGAACAACCATTGTCCACATACCAATGGCTCCCATCATTCTGAGCATACAAAGAAATATTACATTGCTCTAATTTCCCCTTTTCTTTCCAGATTTTGGGCTTTTGCTCAATTTTCTCAACAATTGGCTTTTCCTTCTTCTCCTTAAGTATGAAATAGATTGCTATATACCCAAAATTTTGAGATTTGAAACATTGCACAAGATAGTTTAGAGGAGAAAAATAATTATTGTACTTCAGTCTTCTTTTTCTCTGTTGAAATCTTCTTGTAGATCTTAGTTTCTTGTAGCCTAAAAGATTGACTTTGCAATTTTTTGCTTTGTGGTCATAGTTTGTGCATGTGAAACAATACCCTGGGAAGATATCATAGTACCTGGAAGGCTGCCTTTTACGCCGAGTTGAATCTTGAGCAATTTGATTTACTTTGCCAACGTTGTTTACCTTTTTCTGCTGTTGATAATTCTTGGGCTGCGTATTATCCTATTTTTTTTGTTGTGCAAGCCCTTCTCTAGCTACTAGAACAAAAGTAATTTGTTTGTTTCCTTTTACTTCTACTGCTATGCTAAACTCAACTTAAAATCCTAGATCAGTTCAATCTGAGGAGACTCATTGTGAAACAAGTATTTCATTAAAATTTCAGTCCCTTTACTGAATTTTTGATTGAAACTCAAATATGTTTTGGCCTTCTCCAAATCCTTCTTTAGCACCACAATTTCTCCTTCTAGCCTTTCACATGACTGAGTCTTTTCTTTTAGTTGTTAGGTCAAAGAATCCTAAATCTTGTTACCTTCTTCTATTTGCAAAAGAAATGGCTCAACAACTTAACCTTTTCCTTTATCAAAGACTCCTTTTGGTCTTTATTTTTCCTCCTCAACCTTTCTATTTCGTCAAGTGCACTTACCAGTTCTCCTTCAAGATCTACTTCTTCCTCTTCACCATCATAATTAATAGATTTGACTTGTAGATTTTCTATGGCCATCAGTGTAAATTCTTTAGGGATCTCATCATCTCTGTGCTCTTTTGAGGATTGGCTAGGTTCACTTTTCAAGGAGCTCTTGTCTTGAACATAAAAAACACTTTTCCTATCCTTCTTTTTGTCATTTTGAACTTTCTTGAATCTTTCTTTAGGATCATAATATTTCTTCTTGTTTTCAGAACACTTTGGCATAGTTACCAACTTTTCCACAATTAAAACACTCAAAGGGTAGCTTTCCTTTATATTTTCCTAATCCTCACTTGAGCTTCGTCACAAAGTTGGCTTCTTATTTATATGTTTCACAACAAGAGTTACCATGCTCCTCTTTGCACATATTTTATGCTTTAAAGGTTGATTCTTTGGCTGCAATATTACCATTAGAGATCCTCATCTCATAAGCTGTGAGTATACCAAGTAATTGATCTAGAGTAAGAGAGTTTGGATTGGTCATTTCTGCAATTGCTAACACCTTAAGATTAAACCTTTGAATAATATATCTGAACACATTTTGGACTACCACATCTTCATCTAGCTTCTCATCAAGCCCTCTTATGTTTCTCACAACCTCATCAACTCTTAAAAATATCTTCATCATCATGCATACATAAAGACTCAAATTACATCCTATAACCTTGAAGTTTAGTTTTCTTTACCTTGTTATCTGGTTCATAGAAATTTCTCATCTTGTCCCAGATATATTTAGCAGATGTGTAGTCCATTACCTTGACAAGCTCTAATTCAGGTAGGCCAACAAGCAGGGCATTCACGACCTTCACATTGCATGTGAACTCCATCCTTTTACCCTTGGTAATTACTGTTGGAGGATTTTGATATTATTCTTCCACAACATCCCACACATCAGCGCCAAGTGATTGAATGTAGGTCTTCATCCTCACTTTCCAAAACATACAATTTGTTCCAATGAACATGGATTACCTCTTGGTAAATTCTTCTTCCTGGTTTTCCATGGTCCTTTATCTTTCTTATAGTTATTAAACTGATATGAAGTAATCTACTGTAATACCAATTGTTGGAAACCAAGACAATACTGATATGGGGGTGAATCAATATTGTAGGAATTTTACCAATTTAAAACTTTCTTTCAGTTAATGTTAAAACACTAGGACACCATAGAGTACTTTCAAAAACTAATTAAGTAAGCATCATAAGAAATAATCTCAACAATCACAATGGAATACACAAGGAACAAGTAAATTCCTTAAAAACAATCTTCAATTTATTCACAAAGCAAGATAAAACAAGTTGTTAGAATTCATTAGATACAACCAATAGGAAGCTTCAAATGCCTGATTTATTAGCTACAACTAAATGGAGCTACAACCCCAAAATTTACCAGCAACTATGGAAGGAGAACCAACCCCTGATATACAAGCTACAACTTTCTTGACACTCACTCATTCATCTTTCCTCCATTTTCATACTAGAAACATTAATTCCCACTCCGCCTTCGCAATAAACAATTTTCTCCTTGATCACTAATACCTTCTGTAATCTTTGATTACTGTGTACACCAACAACTTCATGTCTCAAACAATTCCCCCAAAAAAATTATTGTTTCCAATCTACTCGCTCAAGCCTGCTTATAAATAATTTGGCTTGATATTTTTGGCTTCCTTACTTTTCTTGTATTATTGCTTGAATCCATATTTTTTTTCCTTTCTCCTATTTATTTCATTCCACTGACTGTGTTCACCAAGTCTTAAGACTTCAACCAACGTTTTTTGTAATTTCAACTGAGTTTATTTTCTTATTTTCCCTTTTTAACAAGTTTTAGCGATATTTACTACTTTTGGTTGCAATTATCTTTTGTGTAACTGCCAAAAAACCATTAAACAATTGCTTTCAAATTATGTGAACTTGTGCATGTGCCTAAAGCACTTAACATAGGCCCAAAACCTTTTAGATATGCTTCTACTACAAAATATGAACTCCACAGGATTTTTAATTTTATTGCCCAAAGGCTTGACAATGCTACCAAATCGACCTTTGCAGCCCTTTTTTATCTTATTAAAGGAATTCTACCAAAACCACCAAATTTGGCCTTAAGCCCTTTATATGGTCATTAACTATTTTTCCACCATATAACTAGGTCCTGTGACCTTCGCTTAAGCCTTCAGGTGCTTAACCTGTTTTGATCCACGAGGGCTCAATTTCCTTTGCAAAACCTTTGTGCCCTTGGTCCTTTGAGTTGAATGGAACCTTGTGTGGACGATTATCCCGTAGTTCTCTCTATCCCAGTGCTTTTAAACTTGTTCCTTTATTTAATTCCTCGAAGCTCCTTTTATGGCCCTTGCTATAAGCGGAGTCTGCCAGGTGCCTTTTTATTAGTTGCTATTGACTTCTTGTCAGTGTGACATGTCTCGAATCTTTTCCTCTTGGTGCCTTCCTTAGCTACACCTTTATAAACTATTGGGCTGCGCCTTATGATATTAGCTATCCTATGTGGTCATCTTGGCCTCAATCTCATTGGTTCACACTCTGTTTCTCGTATTATCTCCATGTCCTAGCACTTTCCTCTTGACACATTTCTCAGTTATGCCTAAATATTCTTTAGGATTTTTCCTATTGGGATGACATCATGTTGAAATCATCTATGCCATGTGTTGACCACTGGTTGGTCCACGTGTCAATAAAAATGGGCCCTTCAGGTGCCGAAAAACTCCAAATCTAGTTGCCACATGTCTCCTCTCATTAGGTTATTGCTGACATCACCTCTGATCTATTAATCATTACCACCTAGCCCCTGTTAAAGAGGAGAGAGGAAAGGTCTCGAGGCCTTGTTTTTCTCTTACTTTCCTTTGCAATTTTTTCAAAGGGTTCTCAAATTTTTCTTCAGTTGCCTCTCCTTTGGTCGCCACTTTGAAATCCTTCTAGACTTATGGTCTATGGGTTGAGATCTTAAGGTGGGGGTCTCTTGCTAAACTCTTAACCTATCAATTTCTTATCGTTGCACTGTTGCATGATTGAACATTTCCCGACGGTCACCACCTAACATTTCCTTTGCGTGCACAATAAAAATCCTTCGGGATAATACTGTCAGGCTTCATCCACCAGAATGACATCACATGTTATATTCATCCCACTCATTTGTTTGAGTGCAATATCAAATTCGTTAGGGTATGTCGGCTAGGTGGGCTCCGACGGGATAGGCTGTTGTGTTCCTTGCCTATGGCAATTAAGAAACCTTCTCATTGCTTTTTTATCCCTCCAATTCATCCTGGTCCATCTTTTGGTCTCTCCTCCACCATTTCCTTTGGGTTTGGCTATGCCTCCAAACTTGGCTATACACCAAAATGGGTTTCCAACCTCTTCTAACTCTACTATTTGACTTTGGGAGTACTACAACTTTGGCTGACTCTATCCTTTGAATTAGGAGGCCATTTTGAGATTTGTGTATATCACTGTAAATATTCTTCCTAGTTCTTTCCATCCAGGTGGGTTTCATATATATTTTAGATGAATTAGTGCTCCATAACTAGATCCAAAGCCTTTGCACCATCCTCATCCATGCTGGTCCTTGAATCTTCTTCTTATGCTCAAAACATGATCTACCAAGTCCTTCTTTGACACATTTGTATCTCATCACACATGCGAAGGTAGGGCCATAGGGTGTCTTGGCTATCCTCTACATATCCCATCTATGCTCACACAAATAAACACTTTGCTTCCTTGGAGTGTGCACACACAAATAAAAGCGACAACCTTATACCTTTGCCTCTAAAATATGTGATTTCTCCCATGTTTAACTCTCCTCATTACCTAGTGTGCTGACAAAAGACATATGCATAAATATGAATAATTAAGCTATGGAAAGTTTAATAACAATCTACCTTGAGTTTTACATCCCTTAAGTCATGCATGCACACCTTATAGACCTAGTCTCAACTCCTCTTTCTCTGCAAACCCCGTCAGCACCGAACATGTGTTATCTAACCTAGTGCTAGTGCACTATGCATTGCTATTCGGTAGTTGACCAAATCTTTCCCCTGTCTTATGCATGCATTCTAAGCTCAACACACTCTATTTTTATAGTGAATGATTATATACCCAAGATAGAGATAGAATATAGGTTTTCTTTCACTAATTGTGTATTTTTTCCATGAATGATTTTGAATTTCTAGTTGCAAGAGATGTCCAATGTATCAGTTTTTCATCTTCAATAGAAATCATGCCTCCTATTACAAGAAAAGGACATGTGAGAGAAACAATGGAAAATGACATTGAGGGTGTAGTGAATAGTTAGAAGCACAAAGTACCCATACTAAAGAACACGAACTTTTTCATTGACAAGTCAATTAATTTATATTGGCCAAAGATATTCAAAGATTTTGAAAGGAAAGTGATCCCGAAAGATGAAGAAGATAGAGAGGTTTAACTCAACATTAATAATTTCAAGTTTCACATGGTTGGTTGCCACTATCCAATGCTACCTTATGTAAAGACAATAGGATAGATCCTACAACACATTGACCCTCAAAACATGATTATTAGAAGTTCAAAGTGAGAGGTATTAGCTACACACCAGGCTCATGATATTCATATGTACCACAAGCTCCCCAAGCCTAAAGAATAACTCAATTCAAGATTCTATACATGTTTCGGAAAATCCTCTAAGGATATCCTCAAATATTGGTGGCAAGAGCTGAGCAAATTTTGTCAAAAGCCTGAAGGTATTTACAAAACCATGATGTTGAGGAAAGTGTAGTAATACTTAATGGCCATGTGTTGTGGATTATATGGATGCGAAAATGCTGAATGATTCGAGGAAAAATGGGTTTATATGGTGCACCCTTGTGCTACTAAAGGAACTATTTTCAATTGGTCTGATTCCATAACTCAATCATTGCAAAATTGCATTACTAAAGTAATGAATGTACTAGAAGGTGAGAAGCCAAAATTCTACATGTCATCATATTTGATAGACGGTATATGAAAAATGAACAAATTCTTAGGGTTGCAATGGAAATGGGCCTATGTTAAAGAGATACCACCGGTGCATATATATTGCAAGATACGTTGGGAAACAAGTTACAGGGGAGTATATGCAAGGGTAACTAAACTCTTCATCTCACTATTATATCAGTTGTTGTTTGGCACCAAGGAACCCTACATGTCAGATAAGGCAAGGGAATCTCTAGAAGACATCGCAAATTGGTTTTCATCGCCTCAAGGAACATTTATCAAAGTTTTCAAAGCACATAAAATACAACATCTCATGGCATTATTCATAACAAATAAGGTTTTCATGCAGGAGGTCGGTTATCATCTTTCCACAAGGTTGTTCAAATCATTGCAAAAGTGAAGGAAGTCTCCATGGGCCATCTCCGCGTTGCATATAGGATCATAAAGCCTTAAGAGATTAACAGCCATAGAAGAAATAATTGTAGAACCAGAGTACCTCAAGGTTGATGAGATGGGATATCAATGGTATGATCCTAGAAACATAGCTGTGCAACATTTTTCCAAGCTAAGATATAAATGGAAATATGCCTCTATCTCCTAGAAAGAAGAAGATAAAATCAAGAATCATTACAATTCCTTCACATAAATTGGAATAGGTAGAGAAGTAGGTCCTTCAAACTAGGAAAATATTCTCGATGAGTTAGAAGGAGGAGACCAGGAGGAGATGGACACTCAAGATATCACTAAACTAAAGAGAAAATATGAGTGGAAAGTTACACAAGAGAGAAGTAAAATTTCAAAGATGATAAAGATACTAAAGCGGTAGCTGAAGAGGAAAGGAAGAAGAAACAATGAGATAAGTTTAAAGGAAGAGAGAAAAAGAAGAGGAAAAAAAGGAGGAACAAGAAAAGAAAAAGAAGGAGGTCATGAGGAAGAAAAAAGATGAAATGAGAAAAGAGAGGGAAGAGGAAGAAATTTCTAAGAAATTTGAATAAGGACTAATAATCCAAGAGGTAGATGATGAGGAAACATAGGAGAACAAATCAAAATAAGTTGAGCCAATTGTAGCCACTCTAAATATCTAGCCTCCAACTCTTCTAACACAAGGGCATATTCCTTTCAATGAAATGGGTATTAAGCCTCCAAGAGAAGGTAAAATCTTGGATATATCCAATTTAATTTTCGATCACTCAAGTGCAAATCATTTGAAAGAGAAGGAAATACTTTTTGAATGAGCCAGATCAACCAATCTCCATCAATATGGAAAGAAAAATTGTTACAAAGACAAAGACCAATCCAAAAGAAATAACTTCATTAGGTGCAACTTTTACAGCAACCACTAAAAATAAAATTGATTATATCACTCTCAAGGTTGAACGGTTCAAGAAAGAACTCACTAATGCAAAGAAAAAAAATGAGCAATGCCTTATGGTGAATTATAGGGTGTATTCCATAGGTTACAATAGAGAAGGTCTACAATCCACAATACTTGGGGAACTTAAGTAGTTGCAAGACATAAGTAAGTAGGTGTATGATTCAAAATGATCACATTACACAATGTAATGCCTCCCTTATATGAAATACAAAAAACTATTCTTTAAAGAATGAGGATTGTAAAGCTATCTCATATGACTATAGACCGTATTCAAGAATGGGTTACCAAATATCTGAATGCACTGACAACATTTCCTAGGAATGGAAGAGTTGAGGTTGAGGTGGAAAACATAGAAGTAAGAATATTTGTGAAAACTTATGACCAGTTAAAAAATAACATATTCAACACACTATCGACCCATATGAAATCACATGTTAGATTGGAGGCTTTGGTCTGAATGCACGAGATAAATTCACGTGGCATGCCTAGAGAGGTGAATCAAAGGGAAGTTATCAAGCGAGAGATAAATTACGCCTTAGATGTTATAAGGCATGTGGCTACTCAATAAGACTTGAAAATAACCAAGGACACTGTTTTTCAATAGGTGTCCAAACTAGTCAAGTTGCACATGAAGCTGACTATGTTGTGGAACAATATACAAATGGGTTGGAAGATAATATTTCTAGATGCCTTAGAGGGTAGGATGATGTATGAATGTGAATGAGAGTTATCACAAAAGGTTAAATACATATCAGAAAAATATAAGGCTTGGTATGAGTAAATTAGAAAGGAGCTCCATGTCATAGTACTAAAATTAAAAGTTACTCAAATTTGTATATAAATGTGTTTATTTTATTTCATGATTTTGGCCACAAATTTTTAAAAAGATAAATTTTTTATCCTGGTGATGAGCCATGGTGGATGGCTCAAAACGTCAATTCTAACAACTATGGATGCGATGATTTTGGAAGAAAACTCTACACACAGTACAAATCATAGAAGCCTCAAAACAATAATAAATTTTTTAATTAGAAAAAAGGGAATAAAATGAAAATACATCTAGAAGTTTAAAAGTCACAAGGAGGTCCAAAGGTCACATGGAGATCGAAGAGTCATGAGGGGAGTCCAAGAGTCATAAGGGAGGTGAAGATTCACCTCACTTCTTATATATAAATCCTTATAGCTGAAGGAAAAGGACTTTTAGCCTTGGCTTCACTTGTTAGAAAATGAGAGAGAGATTGTTCTTTTGAGAAAAAAGTAGTGGCTTCCATGTTCCACTATGGGACCAAGTAAAGTGTCCTTGTAATTGTGTGTCTTGGTACTTCTACATAATCATTAGAAGCCCTTTGAGCCGAACATCCTTTTCACGCATATATAAAAATGAATTGTTAGATTTCTCTTGTAATGGTTATGGAATGTGTTTGTATACACATGTATTGAAGGAAGTGAAATATTTTGTTGTATTTAATACTAATCTCAATTGAAATTGTATGTCTTCATGCTTTCATGATTTTGTTTTATCGAAAACCATTTTTCAAGAAATTAGTGATTCTTTCCTTATATGTATGTCTTTATTAGAATAGCGTTATCATTGTTCTTATAAAGGATCATTCTATTTACTTTATTCGTGGAAGTATTTTATGAACATTATATTTGTGAATTTCACAAATATAATGTTACTTACATGTCTTAAAAGTGATTTTGGTTCTCTTATATGTTGCTGATTTTCTAAAGGAATATCATAAGTTAAGAAAAATGGCAGTTAGGTTGTCATCCCAGATGGGATTCATACACCAAACAATGTAAATTCTAATTGGGACTTTATACCAGGGGGATCCCCTAATGTTGGTAGAATTTCTAGCACCGTCAATGCATTTTAGCGCTTGTAGGAGGGTTGACAGTGCATAGCAGGATATTGGATCATGTAACTAGTTTTAGTCTTCATAATTTTCATTGTACTCATGTCATTATATATGTCTTATGTTACAAGAAAAAGAAGAAAGAAAAATATTATTTTCAAGCATGGGTTTCATGATCTATTTGTATTGGTCATCTATGTCAAGCATGCATTTCATGCTCCTAGGGTTTTTCAAGTCAAAAGAATATTTTCCTTAAGCCAAAATACTCTTTATCATTTGTATAAGACCCTATTAGGCAATTTGTAACATGTAAAAGATATTGTTTTGAGTCTAGAAAGTCAATATGAGCTTCCAAGCACAAGTCAACCTTACCAGCAACAAGTCAGCCTAGAAGAGGCTATTTGACCTCATGAAAGGCCTATATAAGCAGTTTCAACCTCATGAAATGCATATATAAGAAGTTTTGACCTCATGAAAGACATATATAAGCAGTTTTGACCTCATTTGAGAGACATGCAATCTGCAATCATAAGAAGTTTGATCTGAAGTGGGACAAGAAGAATTTATAGAGAAAAAGACAAGGGAAGAATAACAAATATATAAGTTGGAAGACCTCAAATTTTGACCAAATCCGCTCACACGTGTGAAAGTTAGGGTTTTCTAGGAAAGTTGCCGGACATAAAAGTTGTATGCTGAGTTGTAGACTTGGATAAAAAATCGAGACTCTGATTTGATCAAGTTTGACTCTCGTAAACTTTGGATACCTTGATTTTCTTGAAGGAATATCTCTTGGAAGGTTGATATGTTCCCGAAGGCTAGTGTTTTTGCTGTTACTATAGGTTGAAGTTATAGATCTGAAGTGGAAGGCTGAAGTTCTAAACTGTAGGAGATTGGAAGAAGTTTGAACTTTGTTGACTTGGTCAAACCTTGACTTGTTTGAAAGAGATTCTTGGAGGGCTGACTTGGTGCTTGGAGGAGGACTTAGTCTACGAGTTTTGGTCTTGGTTTTCTCATTTGGAGCAGATTCTATAAGAAGAGAAGAGATTCTTTATGGGTTTTACCCTTGGAGGGGTTTTTCCCTGTCTTGGAGCTTGATTATTGTGTTTATTTTTTTTGTTCTTGATAAATGTTTGATAAAAATATCTAATAAAGAAACATAAGACGATAATTAAATTTTAAAACCAATTATTAGGGTTAGGGATAATTGGTTTAAAGAGTTGCCCTACTAGATTCTCCAACATGGAACTAGAGCTAAGGTGAAGAAGAGAAGGTGGCTTGGAGACCATCTTGTTGACATAAGAGAAGGTTAATTGTCAAAAGGGGATCATTTTCTAAGGACACAAGGAAGGAAATAAGGAAGAAGAACTCATCATCTTAAGAAGGATCAATCTCTCATTGAAGGAAGAAAGACTACTATATCAATCTCTCAGTGAAGGCTTCATCATCTAAAGAAGAACATCTATTTCTCTTAAAGGGTCTTTGCTTTTGAGGAAATCCTTGAAGGAAGGTTGCTCTATATATTGAGAAGAATATTGATTTATATCTCTTAAGAATCTTGGGATCATCGTCCACTCTTTGAATCTATTTGAAGACACTATTATTGAAGGTGTCCTAGAAATCATCATTTTAGGGCATCTTTGAAGTCTCTTTGAAGGTATTGAAAGTATCAAGATAGTTGGAGACATCATCAAGAAGGAGGACTCTTGGTTGACATGTAAGTATCATATGTTGAATTTCCACAATCTTGGGTCTAGTTAGAATCTTAAAATCTCTTACACTACCAAACTAAGAATCTCAACTAGAACTACTTTGCACAACATAAAATATAAAGCAATAAATCACATGTACACAAGTATACACATTTTTTAACAAATATTGTACAATAATGTACAACCCAATATTTTTTATACTAAACCAAATTTGAATAATATAACAGTCTATAGTATATAAGAAACAATGAAAAACTTCGATGCAACTTTGATGTCATATCATGTTGTGTTGGTCCTTCGCTTTAGTACTGCTGAATATTTTCCCCTTATTCCTTCAAAGGACAACAAATAGAGACTCCAAGGGCATCCACCTAACACTGCTATAAGTCACTTATGTAGCATGTACACGACTGATCCAATTTTCTCTCTGGGTAGGCCTAATTCCTGAGCTCCGAGCTGCTAGGCTAGCAGTCATCTTTGTCCATTAAGGTGTTGCACTTTGGCACCAGTCTTCACCCAACCTTCAACTCCTCTTCGCCACTTCAAGATAGCTTGTCTAGGGCTACTTTAGGCTATCAACACCCTGCCCTCTACCAAACCAATGATGCCCAATACTTCACTGTAGATTTTTCTCCTAGGATGGAATTTTCACCTCCATGGAAAGTCCTCCAAATGGCACCCAGAAGCTGCAACTTGTCCACACTAGGACACCACCCAAACTAGCATCAAATCAACACTATCTCATAACATAGCTCTGATTTTCCATACTATTGTAGTTCTTCACTGGTAGGGCACCCATAGAAATATGTCACAACCCTAAAATGCTCCAACAATCACCTATAAGAATGTGGCCTTCCCTCCAAAAGATCCTCCTCTCTTCACTGCTATATTTGGCACCCTGTTTCAACATTGTTAAGGACAATAGTCCTCACAAATATCCTCTATAGGACTGTAACCAAGTCTGCAACCAAATACTAGGATCACGGCTTCATAAAATAGGGAGACAACCCTCAAAACTCTATGCATAGGTGTCCATATCCACCTCAAGGCATGCGACCTTCCTTCCAGCTCAGTTCGGACCCAAAACAAAGATAAACACCACCCAAAATCATGCCCATATTTTTCTTTAGGCCTGTGGCCTACCTCATGTAGTAGCTCAGACTAATCACACGTGTTTTTATGCCCTAAAACAAACTTTTATATATCCTTTGTCCTCCTTCTTGAGCTCAACCTATTTTAGAGAGAATTATATGAAATGATGTAATTTTTGAATGAGAGAAATGACTCTCACACACCTCTTATTTATAAACATAAGAGGGATCCATGAATTAGATGAAGAGACATGTATTTTGGACCAAGCCTACATGACTTGACTGTCCATAAAATAATTGTCAACTTCAAAAATTCATAACTTCATTTCTAGAGCTTTGATTTGAGTGATATTTGGAGCAATGGAATCAGCGGCCAAGATCTATCACCCAAAATTTTCTCATGCTCAAATTTGTCATGGTTTTGGCTCAAATCCTCATGGGTGAAAAACCCCAATCTTGGGTTCCAAGCTGACAAGTGACCCTTGTGGCACTTTTCTCTCCAAACCTTGAACCCTATGGCTTGGAGTACCTCCCAAGCTATTAAAAAATAAACAACCCCTCTTAGCAAGGGAGGTACTTCCAAGAATAGGAAGTAACTCATCATCATCATCATTGCTAATAGTAAATCACAACAATCCCTATTCTATGAACTACACCTTTCTCAGAAGTGTCGTTGTCACTATTAGAAGGACCCTACTTCTTCTTCTTATCTTGTATCACTTTCTAATCTCTTCATGATTCCTTCTTGGAAGTTGTAGGAGCACCCTTGCTCCTCACCAATCATGCACTCTTCTTGAACTACAAAGTTTCCCTTTGAACTTGTAATCTCCCTATCGAACTTGACTCCCTCTAAGTCTCTGGAACCTGGACTTCCTTCTCTAGAAAGTGTACCTTCTTCTTGGGAACCTGTACTTTCTCCTTTGAAGCCTGCACCTACACTTGCACCTACTGCTACTTCTATGGAACCTACACCTGCTCCACTTGCTTCTCATAATCCATAGGCTTGCCCATCAACCTATATAGACCATGCTATCTAACTCCAACTACGATACCAACGGAGATAGAGCCTCTAGGCCTGAGTCTAGACTTCCCGTCCTGGAACAAGACCTCAAACACCTTCCTCTTAGTTATCTAGATGGAAATCACACTATATATGTGTCCTGATACAAACAATACATGCTGGACCTGCATCACACAACCTATCTCCATCCTAAATGGCACAACACATGATCCTTGGATATCCTACTAACTCTTGTCACCCAACACCATGTAAAAATTTGAGTCCCATTTAGCTAGAGTGTCAAAATCTCCCGTGACCTTGTCATATTCTTCTATGCACCACTTTCCACGTACCATCCGTCCTCATCGACAATACCCTTTGAGAAATGAGAGATCATAGAAAATTCCTCCTCCTCCAATCTCCTAGTGAGATCATCTATCTCAACAGAAGTGGCAACACCAATGGCCTGCTTTCCTTTCTTCTTCTTGTCATATCCCTTCTTCATTAGACATCGATGAAAAATGACCCATCTCGCAAAAGTTAAAAAACTTGACCTTACGCAAGTTCTTGTTTTTCTTACCCATCATTCACGCTACAAGTGCCACATCATCATCAAAAGACTTATTCTTTGGATGAAGATCCTCATCTCACAACTCTTCCAGAATGAAGTGATCCCACAACTTAACCCAGTATGGAAGCCTCTCCCTGGCAATAATCCCTTTAATGAAGGGATTCTATTCCTCAGTGAAACCTTTCAAGGCTATCCTTACCATATCTCCATTTGAGATATTCACACCGATGACATCAAGCTCATCTTTGACCTAAGATAATCTCATCAGATACGAAGTCATGGTTTCACCCTTTATCATCTTGGTGGAATTCAACAATTCCTCCAATACTTGGTTCATGTTCTTATTCTGGAACAAATTCTTTAGAGCCATCAACATCTCATGTGGGATGTTTTTCCTAGAGAAATGAGGTATTAGGGCATCCTTCACACCATCAAGGATGATCAATATCACCCTTGTATCCAAATCCTCATACACTTCCATCTCCTTAGGATCAGTTGGCTTCTTGATGGATTCTCGGAAAATTCCCAGATACTGTTGACCTGCAAGACCAACTTGATCCTATCCTTCCATGGAATATAGTTAGAAAACCCATCCAACCTATCCTCATACCAGATACCAGCTTGCAAATTTGACATTGTCGCCTACAATGTGACCAACTCCCTCTTAAGTTGTACTTCATTGTACAAATCTATTTCACCAACTTCCAAAGTAGCTTAGACATGCTTGGATTCCATGTTGAATTTTGATGATCATGGGTCTAGGTTAGAATCTTAAAATATATGGCACTACCAAACCAATAATATCAACCATAACTAATTTGCAAAGTGGAAAATATAAAACAGTAAATCACATGTACACAAGCATACACAATTTTTAAAAAATATTGTATAATGTAAAATCCAATCTTCATTATATTAAACCAAATCTGAATAATACAACAATCTATGGTATACCAAATACAATGAAAAACTTTTCCGCAACTTCGATGTCTTATATTGTCTTGTTGGTCCTTCTCTTCTGTACTTCTCACTAGTTTCTGCTTAGTACTTCAAAGGATAACACATCGAGACTCTAAGAGGGCTGCCACCTAACATTGCTATAGGCAACTTATGTAGCATGTACACAGGCTGATCCAATATCCTCTTTTGGTAGGCCTAATTCCCGAGCTCCAAACTTCCATACTAGTAGTCAACTTAGTCCATCAAGGTGTTGCACTTTAGCACCAATATTCACCCAACCTTTAGCTCCTCTTTGTCACCTCAAGATAGCTTGTCTAGGGCTACTTTGGGCTATCAACATGCTTCCTTCCACCAGACCAATGATACCAAATACTTCAATGTAGATTCTTCCCCTAGGATGGAATTTTCAACTCCACAAAAATTCCTCCAAATGGCACCCACAGGATTCAACTTGTCCACGCTAGGACACCACCCAAAGTATCATGAAATCAATACCATCTCATCAACATACCTCTGATTGTGCATACTATTTTAGCTCTTCACTGGTTAGGGCACCCATAGAAATATGTCACAGCCCTAAAATGCTCCAACAGTCACCTATAAGAATGTAGATGTGCCTCCACAATATCCTTCTCCCTTCGCTGCTATATTTGGCACCTTATTTTAGCCCTGTTAAGGATAAAAATCCTTAGAAATCACCTCTACAATATTGTGGCCACTTCTGCAACCAAATACTAGGATAGCGATTTCATAACACAAGGAGTCAACCCTCAAAACTCTATGCATAGGTGTCCAAATCTACCTCAAGGCACACAACCTTCCTTCTAGTTCAGTTTAGACCCACAACAGAGATAAAAAACCACCCAAAATCATGCCCATGTTTTCCTTTAGGACTACAACCTACCTCCTGTAGTAGCTCAACCTAATCAAAGGTGCTTTTATGCCCTAAAACAAACTTTTGTATCTCCTTCGTCCTCCTTCTTGAGCTTAGCCTATTTCAGAGAGAATTCTATGAAATGATGCAATTTTTGGATGAGAGAAATGACTCTCACAAACCTATTATGCATACACATAAGAGGGATCCATGAATTAGATGAAGGTACATATCTTTTGGACCAAGCCTACATGATGTCACTGTCTATAAATTAATTGTCAACTTAAAAAAATTATAACTTCATTTCTGGAGCTCTAATTTGAGTGATCTTTGGAGCATTGGAATTGGTACACCAAGCTCTATCCAATATTCCCTCCCAATCCTGAACCCTAGGGCTTGGAGCATTGGAAAGTCCAAAGGAAAACCATATATGTCCAATATTCAATTCTTTGGATGCAATGAGTATGCACATTTTAAGAGGGATTTTCCAAACAAGAAGAACAACAAAAGGAAGGAAAGGAGTGAAGCTCACATAGTTGAGGAAAAAGGAGAACCTGAAAAGAAGCCAAAAGGTGAATATACCAAAGATATTTACTATTGAAGGAAGCTCCATCTCTATCAAGTTTAGTATGCATTTTGTCTTTCTTTTATTAAATAGAAAGTAGAGTAACATGCATTGTTGAATTCTCTAGAAGATTCTTGAATTTTGTAAATCATGGTATCATAGAGAGAAATAGATGTTAGTAGAAAAATCAAAGTCTAAGATCAAGTTTCTTTGGTAAGAAATCATCTAACTTAAAATAATGAGAAGATTGGGTTCATATTGCATATTATAGTTCATCCAAGAATTTTCTAACATAATGTTAGAGGTAGTCATCTTGCAAAGAGGGAGCATCAAGATCCAATACGAACTATTATTTAGGAAGGTTATTAAAAGAAGCATTATGACTGATATATATTCCATCTAGTATGGAATGAATAGTATTGAAGGATGAAGGCATTTTTATGATCAAATGGTAGTTTGAAAGAAGTCTTTCTCCTCCTAAGAAAGGAAACCTTATCTTTGATAAGTATGGAAGTAAGCTCATTCAAGAAAGGGATGACTAGATGGTTTTATGGAAACAAAGGTGTGCATGTTTCTTAAGTAAATCTTCTCTAGTAGGTAGAATTCATATCTACAAGAATCTTGTAGAAAAGAGTTATTTATAATAATATGGTCGATAAGTCTTCCATATGGTTACTCGATGCTTGAAAGAAGAATCTTGATATGCTTAAGAATGGCTAAAGATCAAGACTATCCCACAATATAGCATGGCATAAACACAATAATATTGTTCAACATCAAGTATGGTCTCCAGATGAAAGAAAGAGAGTTAATAATGACAAATCCAAGGAAGATATTGTATCTTGCTAATCAAGTTTGATCCATGGTCACCTTGATTAAAAGTGAATGCATGGAGAATGATTCTTGTATAATATGAAGATGGACCATGAGAAAGCATGTAGATATCAAATGATACAAGTAAGGAAGTATTGTGATGAAAGGGCCATTATGATAAGGTAATTTTGATATTAAGTGTTTGGTATTGGTTATTTGATTGACATATAGTCTTTCTACCCAAAAGAATGTTGCAGATATGCACAATGGAAATTGAGGTAAGTTCAAATTTTGTTTTTTCACTCAATTCAAAGAACATATGGATTGAGTGGATAGTGTTTGGTAATCCTTGAAGGGTTTTATGGTAAAGATGTTTACACCATCTTGGTGTTAAGAGGTAGAAGTATAAAGGGATAACCTGATGTTCATATGACAATGAAGATCACTTTGATGTATAAAGGGAGTTATGACTAAACTCTACTTTTATTGATGATAAGAGGAAAGTGACATGAAAGGTTGTTGAACCGAACACTATCATATATTTTCTCCATTATATTCAAAGATAAATTTCATGAAGGTATGAAGAAGAGGAGAAGCCATGTAGCTTCTTGAATATCTCCATGAAGAACTACTAGTTGATATATTAATGAAGACACACTAGAAAGCTTCCCAATCGAAAGGAAGCAAGAGAATCTCCTATATTCTTAAGAGGGAGTAAGGAATGTTCTTAAATATTGAGAAGGAGGAAGTAGCTATTTCACAATCAAGATGGAATGAGGATCTCCTCTTTAGGTTGAAAGCGAGTGATGTCAGACATCATATTCTCCTCTTCATGTGTCATGCACTAGGCCAAGACTAACAATTGTACATCTAAGTGAAGGCCATGGAAGGAGAATGGTGGATGGAAGGATTGGATAAGCATTTGAGGTTGCTACTCCTTGAGGATATAGAATCCAAGATAGGAAGTAGTCTAGTTGACTGAAACTCTTTAAGCATTGGATAGGTATCCAAGATAAGAGTGGTTGAAGAGGACCAATATTATTTCGGGATTGGGAATCCAGGATAATAATAGTCCTAAAAGGACATACCTAGTGAACATCCAGATGGGGCATGTACCTTGAAGAGGTAGTGTGGTGTCTCACATAAATCCTCACAACATTATGATCTAATATAAATAGATCGTGTCAAGTTAAGGCCTTACTATGTTGACAATATTGGTTACAATGTTGGTTCTCAAAACATGGATTACCAATCCAACTCTTCTTATGAGAACTCTTCAATTTGAGAATATCCTTATACAGGTTGTTCAAGTATGGATACATCCCTAGTTAAGAAGGAGTGTTGGAAAATGTAACTAGTTTTAGTCTTCATAATTCTCATTATACTCATGTCATTATATATATCTTATGTTACAAGAAAAAGAAGAACGAATATTATTTTCAAGAATGGGTTTCATGCTATATTTTTATTAGTTAACTAGGTAAAGCATGCATTTCATTCTCCTAGGGTTTTTCAAGTCAAAAGAACATTTTTCTTGAGTCAAAAGAGTCTTTATCATTTGTAGAAGACACTATTGGGAAAGTTGTAACATGTATGATCCGGATTTAAACAGGAACGCAACAGATTACAGAGATAACCATATACACAAAGATGCAGCGGAAATAATACTTCATTTCATTAATGGAAAATACTGAAATATGCTTACAAACAAAAATGGAAATAAACTAGCTAGGGCGATGGTAGCTTATCTCTGAGAAGAGATGTGATGGCTACATGCCTCTGAACTGTGTTACAATGAGGCTCGAAGGCCTATTTATTGTTGAGAAACAATGGAAAAAAACCCTTATCATTCCAAAACCTAACCCTAGGAGATGAAACGCCAAACTGTGGGCCCCGTTTGGGGGTAAGTTGGTACATCAACTTCCCGGGGTCGTAACTTTGGCATATGATCTCCATTTGACGCATACAATAGCTCATTAGAAAGATCTAACCGAGCACTATCATTAGTAAGTTCAGGACCTCAAAACGGCTCCAGAAGTTCAGGACCCGAAAAACTGCTAAAAATAGTAAGTTGTGCTACAATTAAGGAAACTGAAAATGCTGAGAAAGACAATGGTGGGGGTCCAGGTGGACATGGCAGGTGGCCACCAATATCCACCTGGATCATTCCTCCCCCCTTAGGAAGCAATGGTCCCCATTGCATTGAGCTCCTCCATGAGATGAGGAAACTTCTGTTGAACTTGTTCCCTGGTGAGCCACTTGCCCTGCTGAAGGAGTTGGCCCGCTTTGACAACTCGATACAGTTGGATATTCTGTTGGCGAGTGTTCTTGATCTATGTGTCCATGATCCGATCAGTTGCAGCTTGTTCCATGCAATCTGGATTTAATTCTGTGGGTTTGAGCTGTTCTGCAATGTCGGATGTGTCTAGCAATGGTGGAAAGTATGGCTGAAGGCGGTCCACATTGAATACTGGGTGCAGGCCAAGGAATGGGGGAATGCTGAGCTCAAATGCATTGTCTCCCATAGCCTTAGTAATGGTGTAAGGACCATATCGGAGTGGTCTCAATTTCCGATAGGCTCTAGTAAGGCGTTCCTTTTGCAAATGCAACCAGACTTTGTCGCCCACCTGAAACTTGTGTGGCACCCGATGTTGATCATGTCGCTGCTTGTACTTGGCATTTGATTTCTCAAGAATGTCATGGACCTGCTGGCGAATATGTTGGATGCGCTCAATGAAGCTGGTGGCCTTATCTGTTTCGGACTGGACATGAGCTGAATTCATGTGAGTAGCTGCAAGTGGCATGGCCACATCAATGGGGCATAGTGGCTGGAATCCCAAACCCACTTGAAAATGGCTATGGCTAGTGGAGCTGTGAAGAGCTCGGTTGTAGCTGTGCTGAACGTAGGGGAGGCTCTCGTCCCATGTGCGTGGATGCTTTGAGTTATACATGCGCAGAATGTGCACAATCATCCTATTGACAACCTATGCCTGGCCATCAGTTTGAGGATGGAAGGCTGTGGACTTCATGAGTTTGGTGTCCAGCATTGACCAGAGACTGGACCAAAAGGTGCTGAGAAACCGACTGTCCTGATCTGAGATGATAGACTGTGGGATCCCAAAGTGCACCCACACTCGTTCAAAGAAGAGTTTAGCAGTGGCTTCTGCTGTGATATTCTTCTTGCAGGCCATCATAATGGCCATCTTTGAGAACCTGTCGACGACCACAAAAACACAGTCATTTCCATGCTTAGTGGAAGGAAGGCCTGACATGTAATCCATGGAGATGGATTCCCAAGGTCGACTAGGGGTAGGCAACGGGGTATAGAGGCCTTGCTTCTTAATGGTCGGTTTGGCAATGGCACAGCAGTACATGATCGGATGTACTTCCCAACATCCTGTCGAAGATTCGGCCAATAGAAATAGTTTTGCAGTACTGCCACTGTTTTCTCGACCCCGAAATGCCCAGCAGCCCGACTGTAGTGTGCTTCCCAAATCATCTTGGCACACTCGCTTGAAGGAACACAAAGGTGACCGAGGTGGCATAACAGGGCATCCTGGAGGTGAAAATCTGCAACCTGCCGACCCTCCAAGAGTGTCTGGTATGTGTGGCCGAATTCTAGGTCGCTTTTGTAGAGAAGTGGCCAATCAGAAGTCTCGTGCCCGCAAGAGTTGAGCACGGTGGTTAGCGCCATGATCGGTGGTCGACTGAGGCAATCTGCAACATTATTGGTGCTGCCCTTTTTATACTTGATATTCAAGTGAAACTGTTGCAGGTATGTAGACCACTTCTGATGGCGATCATTCTGCAATTTCCCTTGGGTCTGTATGAACTGCAGAGGTCGGTGTTCTATGTGGATGACCGTTTCCTTCCCCAAAATGTAATGCTTCCATTGTCGGCAGGCCTGTACAATGGAATACATCTCTTTATCATAAGTGGGGTACTTCCGGACTGTGTCTGAAAGTGTTTCACTGTGATATGCCACTGGATGTCCATGTTGAGTAAGGACTTCCCCAATAGCATAGTCAGAGGCATCTGTCTCGACCTCAAATGGTTGTTGTAAATCTGGTAACGCGAGAACTGGTGCCGTGCAGAGGCGATCCTTCAACTCCCTGAATGCCTTCTGTTGAGATTCAGACCAAAAGAATTTTGCTTTCGCCCCGCCCTTGGTGACTTGACTCAAGGGCCAAGAAATATGAGAAAATCCCAACACAAACCTGCGGTAGAAGTTGGCAAGACCTAGAAAGCTGCGGAGCTCTGTTAGAGTGGTTGGAGAGGGCCAATCCCGAATGACTTGGACCTTGGCTGGATCAACATGCACCCCCTGTTCATCAATGATGTATCCCAGATACTAAACCTCGGTCATGCCAAAAGTGCATTTCTCCAAATTGGCACATAGCTTGTGTTGCCACAGTGTTTGGAGAACCTGTCGGATGTGGTGGAGGTGCTCTTCCCAACTCTGGCTGAAGATCAGAATGTCATCCAAGTATACTACTACAAAGGAGTTGGTGAATGGCCGCAAGATGTCATCCATTAGCCTCATAAAGGTTGCAGGAGCATTCGTCAATCCGAAAGGCATGACCAACCATTCGAAGAGGCCCTCCTTGGATTTGAAGGCAGTCTTCCACACATTTGAGGGTTCAATTGGTACCTGGTGATATCCTGACTTCAGATCGATCTTGCTGAAATATTTCGCCCCCTTTAGTTGGTCTAGGAGGTCATCAATCCGCGGGATCGGGTACCTATTACGGACAGTGATCTTGTTCAATGCCCGATAGTCAATACAGAGTCTCCACGTCCCATCCTTCTTCTGTACCAACACTATCGGGCTCCCACAGGGCGAAGAACTCGGACGGATGTGACCTTTCTGCAGGAGCTCCTGAATCTGCCTCTTGATTTCATTGTTCTCCAGAACGGAGCGCCGATAAATTGGTCCATTGGGTAGCGGCGCACCTGGGGTCAGATCGATGGAGTGCTTGACTTGACAGTGCAGAGGAACCCCTGCCGGGGAGGTGAAGATGTCTTCGTACTCCTCCACAATCTTGTCCATCTGTAGCTGCCGTGCAGAGGGACCCCGCTTGGAGGCCGCGTCCACTGTCTTCTTCTTCCCTTGAGGGCGTATCATCAGGAAAACAAATTTCCTGGTTTTGGAAATGATCTTACTGCATTGTTTTACAGTAATCAAAGAGATGGCAGCAGGTGGTGCTACCTCTGGTATCCTGAACAACTTATTTCCCAATGTAATAATAATAGCATGGGGCCTTGATTCATACACAGCATGTCGCTTCCACAAGTATGGTTGTCCTAGTAATACATCACAAACTTCAAGGGGAGCAATGTCACACAATACCTCATCCATGAAGGGCTTGATGTTGTATGGAAGGCGACACTGCTGGCTCACGCGAAGATCTCGCCCTTGGTGAAGCCACCCAATGGTGTATGGTTGTGGATGTGCTGTGGTCGGTAAGCCCAACCGCTTCACGACCTCTACCGAAATGAGGTTCTTTTGACTCCCGCTATCAACAATGAACTGTATCGGGGAGCCCTTTACCCACATCTGGGAGTGGAAGAGACGCTCCTCCTCCTCTGGATCTTCGGGTTCATTTTTCTGGATCTTTGCGGTAGCAACAGTGGCGCTGGGATCCGCATCAATGATCTACTTCCCTTTTTCATACCCCTTATCAGGTTCTGACTCAGAGTTGGAACATGCATCTAATTCTGAAACCTTTAGCTCAGCCACCTGTGACTGCTTGGCCCGACACTCACTTGTGTTGTGAGTGGAGCTCTTATGGAACTTGCACCATTTTCCAGTGTCCTTTCTCGGCTTCGCGGCGTTGCTCTTTGCTTGCAGCTTCGGCTGGTTGTCTTGGGCTGTCCCGCCTTGGCTTTGTCCTTTGTTCTGTGGTTTAGGGGCACCTTTCCCCTGCTTTGGATTCACAGATCCAAAGTCTCGCTTCTTTTGTTTAAACTTCTGCTCGACCTTGACGGCATACCGGTATGCTGCGTCGAGCGAGGGGATGTTTAGGAACTGTATTTCTTCCTGGATGTACTTGTGCAGGCAGCCACGGTATTTGAGTATCAAATGTTGCTCCGAATCCTTGATACCCAACTTTGTGCGAAGGGTATGGAAAAGATTGGTGAACTCCGGCACGTCTTGGTCCCTTCCCTGCCGCAGCGTGGTCCACTTTATGTATTCATCCTCATAGCTTCCGACAGGGTAGTACTGCTCCATGATGGCATCCCGGAATGAATCCCAGGTGGGTGCGGCTGAAAATAGTGAGCCAGTACTTTCATCCTTCTGCTCGCAGTAGGTTTCCCACCAGTCCTTGACGTGTGGGGCTGCTTTGAGAAGAGCAAAAACAATCTTTTCCCGACTCGAAAATTCATGAACAAAAAAGTAACCCTCTAGCAGATTTAACCATTTATCTACGGCATCGGCGTCTATCTGACCCTCGAATATGAGGATTTAAAAATTAACTTGTACCTTAAAGGGTGTGGCGTTTCCAGAGGAGCTGCTGGAAGTCGATGCGCCGCTTCTGGGTAGCCGCTGAAGGATCTGCGCAAAGCTGTCCATCATCGCGTTCCGTTGTCGCTCGAGCGCTTCTTCGAGCAAGATTTTGATGGGATCTCCTGCCCCCTCGTCTTTCTTCTCGTCCGCCATGGGAGGCCGTCAGGATTTGCGAGGCTGGTCTTGCAAAGGTTCAACCAGTTCAAGCCCTAACTCCTTATATCCCGACCTTGTTGGGGACATGCAAAGAAAAACAGAGAAAAAGCAGACCGCTCTGATACCACTGATCCGGATTTAAACAGGAACGCAACAAATTACAGAGATAACCATATACACAAAGATGCAGCGGAAATAATACTTCATTTCATTAATGGAAAATACTGAAATATGCTTACAAACAGAAATGGAAATAAACTAGCTAGGGCGATGGTAGCTTATCTCTGAGAAGAGATGTGATGGCTACATGCCTCTGAACTGTGTTACAATGAGGCTCGAAGGCCTATTTATTGTTGAGAAACAATGGAAAAAAACCCTTATCATTCCAAAACCTAACCCTAGGAGATGAAACGCCAAACTGTGGGTCCCGTTTGGGGGTAAGTTGGTACATCAACTTCCCGGGGTCGTAACTTTGGCATATGATCTCCGTTTGATGCGTACAATAGCTCATTAGAAAGATCTATCCGAGCACTATCATTGTTGGAATGGGCAACACCAGTCCATTCCATGGACTGGTGTTGCCCCCGGATTCCACAAAAAACGTCGTTTAGGGCCTCAAAACGGCTCCGGAAGTTCAGGACCCGAAAAACTGTTAAAAATAGTAAGTTGTGCTACAATTAAGGAAACTGAAAATGCTGAGAAAGACAATGGTGGGGGTCCAGGTGGACTTGGCAGGTGGCCACCAATATCCACCTGGATCAATGTAAAATATATTTTTTTGACTCTAGAAATTTGATATGAGCCTCCAAGCAAAAGTTGTCTCTACCAGCAAGAAGTCAACTTAAACGAGGATATTCGACCTCATGAAAGGCATTTATATACAAACAGTTTCAACCTAATTTGAGATACATTCAATCTTCAATCATAACAAGTTCGATCTGAAGTGGAACAAGAAAAAAATCTAGAGCGAAAGACAAGGGAAGAAGGACAAGTATAGAGTGAAGTTGGAAGACCAAAATTTGGAATAGATTTTCTCACACAAGAAAAAATTAGGGTTTTCTGGGCAAGTTGCAAGGCTGAAAAGTTGTAGGTAGAGTTGGAGACATGGGTAAAGAGTCTGAACTTTGATTTGCTCAAGTTTGAATCTCGTAAACTTTGGAGACCTTGATTTAGTTGAAGGAAGATCTCTTGGAAGGCTAACATGTGCAAGAAGGCTAGGGTTTTTACAATTACTAGAGGCTAAAGTTGCAGATCTAAAGTAGAAGGCTGGAGTTTTGAATTGGAGGAGATTGGAAGAAGTTTGACCTTTGTTGACTTGGTTAAAGATTGACTTGTTTGAAAGAGATTCTTTGAGGGCTAACATGGTTCTTGGAGGAGAACTTGGTCTAGGAGTTTGGGTTTAAGTTTTCTCATTTGAATTAGATTCTATAAGAAGAGAAGAGATTCTTTTTGGGCTTTCCCCTTGGAGAACTTTTTCCTTGGCTTGGAGCCTAATTCTTTTGTCTCTTGTACTTATTATTTTTCCTCTTGATAATTGTTTGATGAAAAGATATTATAAATAAAAATAAGAAGATAATTAAAGCTCACAAGCAATTATTAAGGTTAATGAGAATTGGTTTGAATAGTTTCCCTACTAGATTCTCCAACATAGGTTGATCTTCACACTCATTTTCTGAGTCATCAAAACAAGATAGTAATTGTTCAAGTTGACCTTTGTCACATTTACTAAGATATAAGAGCCACCTTCACACAGTCTGGAACATACATATGAAGTTACCTATGACCAACTTAGATATCTATGTTCCATCACATGTGAGTTTATAAATAAAGTAGGGTTACTTTTGGTTGCATCAATTCTCTCTCACAAGTTGTTAATTAGAGATACAACTTGTGGTGGTGTACTAGTCGCTATAGTTCAAGATTTGCTAAATGCTTCCTTGGACGATCTAGTAAACTTATTTGAAAGAGACTTAGAGCAAGGAAATGAGATACCACCTTATTTCATAAATTTGGAGGGAGACGGGGAAAACATGTATATACCAGAGAATGAAGAGTTGAACAATAATGAGAACAAGTTAAACAATAACGAGAACATGAACAATGAAGAGAAGTAATCTTCAAATTCAAATAGAGACAAGGAAGAAAATAATGAAAACATGGTAGAAGATCAACAATTAGATTGGATGGTCCAAGGGCCACTAGCTCTTCTAGGAACCCTACATCGCTTACCCAAACACCTATAAAAGTTCCTAAGAAAATATGAACCTGATAAGACAACTACTATTGAGGATCACATTGATAATTTCTTTTGTAGTTAAGTATGTTGTAAGTCCATTATGACGACATTGGATACATATTGTCCCCGTACACACTTGAAAATAGGGCATTGACATGGTACGACAACTTTCTTACTAATTCTATCCATAATTAGAGAGAGTTCAACAAGATGTTTTTAAACAAATTTGTCAATGATAAGACTTTGACCATGTTATTGAAAGAACTCAACAATATTAAAATGGGGAACAAGGAGCAAGTTAAAGAATTTAATTATATATTCACTACTATTTTAAATAAGTTCCCTGTGGATGTGTAATCCCATCATTCCATCACATTATAGTATTATACCTCATCTTTTCCGACCAACATTTACATGTTCATTAAAATAGTTACTAAAGGCACGTTTGCATAAAACTTTAATGAAGCCATAACCATCTAAAAGGAATTGAAATAAATTGGTGTTATTACTAATAAAAAATACTTGAAGGACACTGGTAAGAAGCCCAAAACATCCTCTATCAAAACAAAGGATAAAGATTATTTCGATATGGAAATTTTGACTAAATATTTAAAGCAACTGACAAATGAAGTATTTGATTTAAAGAGAAAAATTAGTGAGGGTTCTTCCAATATAAAATCCTTCAAGCCCTTTACAAAAACACCAACCAACCAGCTCAATCTTCACAAAGCTCCAATGTGGCTTTAAATGTTGACGCAATGGTTATGGATAAATTTTGTACATTCCATTAGGTATCACACTTTGAGAAGTTTTCCTACAATGAATATTCAACATAACTGTGATGTTGAATAAAGTTCTTGGTGATCAATCCGCATAGGAACAAGTTGATCTAGCAAAGGAAGAAGGTGAAGCCTCCCCACCAGAAGACAACGCAAATGTTGGTGTACCATTTTTTCTTTGGATCTAGTTGCAAGTAGTAAATTTGAAGTCATTGGTGAGGCTTTAGTTGGTAAAACTTATCCTACAAAATAACCTAAACAATTTAACATGAGGGTAAAGGGCTAGTATCTAAGCTAGAAGTTCAAAATCAAAGAAAGACATTTTTTAGGAGGATGTTACCTCCAAATGATCCAAATCAGAGTTAAAAATCCAATTTTGTTAGTGGCCAACCTTTCAAGAACACTTCAGGAAATGTGAAAAGAAATTCTAACACACCTAAAGTGTCAAACAAGGCTTCCCCACTGACTTCTACAATTTGGCCTACCAAAGAGGAGAATGCTGCATGCGATGTCGAATATAATATTATTGAAGATATGAAGAAGACTCAGGCCAACATATCTATTTATGAACTAGCTAAGTTGGAAGGCCAAAGAGAAATCATCATCAAAACTTTTGCATCAATGCCTCCATTGGATAAAACAATTGCCACTTCCAAGACTTCATCATTTGGTAAGTCTAAAACCACCCCAAACCTTGAATCTATTGTTAAGTCTGCAAATGTAAATTCAAAATCCTCTTTTCCTCCATTTTTATTAACATTTAAAATTTTTAATTATAATGTTCACACTCGTCTTGTCGATTCTGGTGCATCTACAATTGTAATGTCTTTATCAGTTGGTAAAAATATTAACACTAAAATGGAAAAGACAGATGATAGGATTATAAAACTTGATAAGTCATAAGTTGAAGTAATTAGTGAACTAAATAGAGTTTTGATTTGACTATCTTCTGGTTCCAAAGTTGATTAATTCATTTACATATTTGTTGTGGACATCATAAAATCTTATGGTTTATTGTTAAGTAGGGAGTGGTCGAGTAAAATACAAGGCTATTTTGCAACAAACTAGTCCCACTTGTGGCTTCCATACAAGGGGGAAAAATAACTAGATCTGGGTGAATAGTGAACCCTTAATGAAATGTATAGTCACAGAATTGGAGGTGCAAAATAAGCCTATAAGTGTGGCACAAGAATTCTTGGATTTTTTTTTTCTAGAATTTGACGTTGGATGTTATCATGCACTACCATCAGCCATACCACTCACGGTAATGAAAATTGTATCATAGATGTAAATACCTTTAGCTTAGAAACTAACCATGTTTCTCATTAGAGAAAGTTTGAGGTCTAAAATGGGCCTCCTAAGGAATACTATAAAATAATAGTGGAAAAAAAAATAGATTACCCCATTAAGTTTTGTAGGGAAAAAAAGAAAAACTACTTTTTCAACTCATATTTTCAAATTATCTCCCTATGATTTTACTTAAATTTCGAGAAAGACTACTCATTGGATGCATGATTTAATTTTTCATCCAAGGAGCACCCATGTTGCAAACTTTTGATGGACCCTACTACATGAAAAATGTGAAATACATGAAAAAATGTGATTGCAATCACATTTTTTCACAAGGGAGGTGAACAGGTGAAGAGTCACCTCACTTCTTATATATAGACCCTCATAGATCAAGCAAAAGGAATTTTAGCCTTGGCTTCTCTTGTTAGCATATGAGAGCGAGATTGTTCTTTTGAGAAGAAAGTAGTGACTTCCATGTTCCACTATTAGATAAAGTGAAGTGTCTTTGTAATTGTGCATCTTAGTACTTCTACATAATCATCAGAAGCTCTTTAAGCTAGACATATTTTTCATGCATATATAAAAATGCATTGTAAGACTTCTCTTGTAATGGTTGTGGTATGTGTTTGTATTCACATGTATTGAAGGGAATGAACTATTTTTTTGTCTTTAATACTAATCTCAATTGAAATTGTATGTCTTTATGTTTTCATGATCATGTTTGATTGAAAACTATTTTTCAATCAATTAGCGATTCTTTCCTTATGTGTATGTCTTTATTAGAGTAGTGCTATCATTGTTCTTATAAAGGCTCATGTTATTTACTTTATTCGTGGAAGTATTTTATGCACATTATATTTGTGCATTTCACAAAGCTAACATTACTTCCATGTCTCAAAAGTTATATTGGTTCTCTCATATGTTGTTGTTTTTTGCTGAGGCATATCATAATTTAAGCAAAATAGTAGCTGAGCCATCATTCCTAATGGGAATCCTAATCCAAAATGTGTAGAGTCTAATTGTGACTTTATATCAGGGATATGATGCCCTCTTATTGGGGGAATTTCCAGCACTGTCAAGACCTCCATATGTACATGTGTGTCTAGTCTTCCATGTTTCTTTCTTAAAGAAGGTAATTGATGGCAGTGCCTTGGTACAAACTATTTTACCAAGGATTAATGAATAAAAGAAAAACATACTAGAACTAGAAATGACCATTGAAATAAGGATAAAACAACTGAAAAATAAAGAAATTATTGAATACCGCATTAAATTAAAGAACTTAGTAGTGGAAGAGGTGACATGCGAAAATGAGTTATTCATGTGAAAACACTTGTAGTTAGTCAAGTGTTGGGGAAAATACTTGTTTGAAGGGGAAGGGCATGTTAATCCCTAAATAAGCCTCTTGTTAACTCTAAAACCCCCATTAATCCCTAGATATTGAGTTATTATATTTCTATTATTATATTTTTATGTAGGCTAGAACCTTTCATGATACCCTTCCCATTATAGTTTTACATTTTGTCTCATCTATATATATATATATATATATATATATATATATATATATATATATATATATATATATATATATATATATATATATATATATATATATATAGCCCAAGGGTTAGCTCAATTGGTCAAGTCGGGGCCTCGCCAGATGGGAGGTCACAGGGTCAATTCCTGAAAGCTCTTGGGGTTAGGTCAGTAAATAGGCCGAGGGGTGTGATCCTCGACCCACCCAATTCTTACCGTGGATGTTGCCGCTACCCAGTGACCAAGGGTATCTGTGAATCACACACACACACACACACACACACACACACACACACACATATATATATATATATATATATATATCTATATATATATATATATATATATATATATATATATATATATATATATATATATATATATATATATATATATATATATATATCAGCAAGACCTAGTCTTAGTATCATCATATTTTGTCTTGTATTCTATTCATTTTAAAAGTAGGTTCCACCTTCAAAGTGATTATATTCAATGGCTTATTATCATTTTTAAGGTGCATGGTTCAAAAAGATCCCCCTGATAACAAGGAGGAGGCTATTTCATTAACACTTAAAATTAGTTGCATTATTTCCTATGAAAACAACTAGACTATCCCACAAGTTTCATAAAAAGCACAACAAATTGATGCACTTGTATTCATTTAAAATATTAATATCAATATGTTGTAGCAACTACAACCACCCTCCAAAATTTTTCCTTGGCTTTGTTTTGGAGCCTCCCTACCAACCTTTCACAGCAACATGTCTTGCTTCATCAAGTACACAAGCTTTAGTTATTTTCTTACGGAAAGTCAACCTCTCCATTAGAACTTGTTGCATTCCCCTCACAGAATGTTCTCCCGGACTTGGTCCAGCCGCAGGCTAAGAAACTCCCTCAAAAATTTTCACAATTTTGGAGGGAAACCAACCTTCCCTCCAGAATTTGTGCAATTCTATTTGGCAACTTCCTGGGCTCCATAATTGCGCAATTTTGCTAGTGAGGCTTCATCCAGAAAATTGCAAAATTCTTCCTAGTAGGGCTACTAGGCCCAGGAATTGTGCAATCCTGGGTAGTAATTAGCATATCTACCCAAAAATTGCGCAAATATCCTAGGCAGCCAGCCCAGGTCCCTTCCAGAAATGCACATTTTTTCCTCCCAGCTGAGCAGACTGTTGCATGTGCAGTTGAGTTGACCAATTCCCTCCGAGACCGAGAAAAACTGAATTGCATGCATGGACTGCTTCTCCCAAGGCATCATGCAAAGGCATCCCTTGATTCAGGGATCTACTTTTAGCAGCTAGAGGTTGCATGCAAGGATCAACTTGGAATCCTCCCACCAAGTGTCGCTCTTCCTAGATTTGTGGCATGCATGTAACATCTTCAATTTTATCAAAAATCATGAACTATATGCTATAGAGCTCATTCCTAACATCAACCTTGCATCTCTAACATTGGACATCACATCTAGGAGCCGTTGGCACATTCATCTCAGCTGCTTTCAAGAAAGCCCGCTTTCAATGTCTTGTGTTGCATTTCTGGCATTTTTTTTGTTTTGCTTCATGTGAATGCTATCTGCTTGATTTCAGTGAGCTCTTGCTGTCATTTTGATACATACTAGCTTGTACTAGCACCATTTTAGTTTTCGTTAACATCTCACTTCTGTTGCATGCATGAAATTGTTTTACACGAACAGTCACTAATTCGGTGACTCGCCTCACCCACATGCATGTTGTTCTATTTTCTGAATCTTTCATTCATTGTTTGCATGCATGATCATTCACTTATGATCACACTCAGTATCGCCATGCATTGACATTCATATTCACTTTCAGGTTCCTGTCAACGTGTCTGGGCAGTCTTGGCCTGGACTCTGCCTCACCAAGGCAGCATTGTGAAATCCTGAGAGGGAAGGCTCTGTCTTCCTCTCAGGAAATGTGCATTTCTACACAGTGACTATCCTCCTGTATTACATTGTGAAATTCTAAGGGACAGTGGCTGTTGGCCCAGAAAATTGCGTAATGCAGTCACTAAGCCTACAACCATTACTAGCTGAGATTGCGCATTTCACAATTCCAGCAGTCAGCAGCCAGACTGGACCATGCATTGTGTAGTTCCAGGAGTCAATTAGCCTCCCAGCAGCCCAGACTATGCCTTGCGCATTCTTGGCAATCAGTCTTCCGACCTCCTGATGGAAATTGCGCAACCTTCATGATCAATCACATAGGTATGCTGCAAGTTAGTTCTCAAGTTCATTTTGGTTTTCAACTGACAAATTGCTTGCCATGAGTGTTGCCATGTCTCTAGGTATTGCAGGTGTTCATATGCCTCCCAATAGCGTAGGTACAATGGTTTCCAAGAGAGCATAGTCGAAGACACTTTTTAGAGCAAACATGGGGATGCAGTCAATCAAGTATCTATGGACTTTCCTACCCACGAATACATCAAGTTGTTCATAGACAAGGACATCAAGATATGACGACAACAAAATCACAATGAATAACATCATGAATAACACCTGAAGGTAGCATGCCAAATGCAACGAATGAAAGAGGGAGGTCGTTGACAACACAGAGGTGGAACAAAGTTGCAAGCTCAAGTAAATACACTTCTGGTGAAAGAAACTTTGGAGACTCAAGATATGAAGTGACGGTGTGACATGAAGATCACACGAAAGCAGAGAATGGAACAGAGAAGGATTTGCATGTGCTCAAGCAGACTCAAGGAAGAACAGGAGCTGCGTAGATAAGAGAATGAGTTGTAGCAAGAACACGTACAACAATAGGCACAACATGCACTCACAGATGAAACTGCGCCCGTACAAGCTATAGATCCATCCCAGCAGCTTGCATGAAGCAGACATGGTGAGCATTGTTGTTGAATGCATGCAAGGGAATGTAGCAGCATGCATGTCATCATGCACATGCATGTGATCCCACCCATTTAGCATGCTCACTAAGGTAAAGATAAGAATCAAGTCCAACTGGAGTTGAACATGTAGTTGATAGCTGATGTTCATGACCACTAGAACACACTAGAAGATCAACATGGATACTATGCATTAGTGTGTTTCTGGTTCAACCACACCCAAGAAGACCATGCAGATGTTAGTAGATGAGTTGGATGGAGAAGCCACACCAATGCACCCAGATGAAAAGGAGGCCAGAGTTCGCTTCAGCAAGATGTCACCATGGAGTGCATGCACACCATCATGAACGACCAAGCTTGGCATCAACTCACCACCTTCACCATCACAAGCATGTCAAAGAGTTGGTCTCACCACAACGAACCAAGTTTTAGTGATGTATTGCATGGCTTTCTCAAGCCATTTTGTCTCACACGGGCACATGTGCATTGTAATGTAACGTCTTGTCAAGTGGAAGTTCAAGTGTCAATAGTTGGATATAACAGTCATAGAGTAGATGAAGAGTCGTGAGATTAGATGAACTGTCACAAAGGGAAATGTCAAGAGTCACCCCACCCTTTGCCATAAATAGAACCCCATAGCTCATTGTAAAGGCTTTTGTTCAACCAATCTTTCGATAAGACTATTTTGGAGAGAGCTTGGACAATATTGTAGTGAGCCTTGGCTTCTCCACTGCACAAAGCTAGTCTATCTCTTTGGAGGAGCAGGCAATTTTGGCTGTAATGTTCTACTGTCGGAACTAGTGGTTAGACATGGATGTATTGTATGACTAGAACTTACACTTCTTAAATAACAGAGCCATCACGTTTCATGCATATGTTGTATTGTATTCTATGCTATCTGGTTTACTCTAAATGATATATGTATTTGTTTTCTTACGCATGCATGTATGGACTATTATGTATAAGTATGTACTGATATTTTAAAATGTGTTGTTAGTTTAACCATCACTTTTTATTTCTTGCTAACTTTCTTTCCATCTTGTGATGCATCTTCACTTGTGTGTTTCCTTCCAAGCCACGTACTATTACAGGTTTCCAAGGGTGTTTTGGAGAATTGGGTATCTACAGATAAATACTAATTCCCTAGATAAGTATCCATATCTAGAACAATAGTTTAAAGAAATTTAGCCTTTTGCTATAAGTTGTAGATAAGACAAAGAGAATGAGAAGACCTACTTGTAGTTTCACTTTCCTCTTGTCTCCTTTGTATCGATCCTATTGCTCCTTTCTGTACTTAACATGCTTGAGAAGTACATGTAAACATCAATAGAAGACAAAGAACCAATCAAAGCAAAAGATATATTGAATACAGGTAAATGGAATCAGACACATTCATACATATAAGCATCATATAACAAGATAAACATATGGGAAAAAGGTTCAAATACTTTATTTAATAGAATAAGGAATTACAACCATCAAGTTTGATTTGAAGTCATTATTCCATCTTGGATTCCATCCACATCACATCAAAAGAATGACAAACTTGTAGCATAACAATACTTGCCTCAAAGTCAATTCTCATAGCAACATTATCTCCTTACAATTCAACATAGTCCAACCCCTGATCACCTAGATGAGTTCTCAATTTATAGGAAGATGAAGGAGGTTATGTCATAAATGGGGGTATTGAATGGCCTTCCATACTTAGAATTAGTTCCATGGAGGAAGGGATGAGAGGATAGGATGCATCTTAACTCATTCCTCATCCATTTTCGAGCTCATAGGAGTTGATAAGTGAGGGAAACTTCTAGAAGACTCCAAGAGATAAGAATATTCCCCAAACCTTATGTGAATTTCACTCAATCTCACCTAGCATAGGTGATAGAGGGCCTAAGTGCTCTGCAGAGCACCCTGGCATAGAATCAACTGCTCTACAGCGCACGCTTACATGGGCCTACCTGCATTGGTCCCTGTAGAGATCATTCAAGATGTCTTCAAGTTATGAAATTGTCTAGAAAGGAGGCATTCAAAGGGTTGACTTGTTTAGGGCATGTATCAACTGAAATTAGGGTTTGATGAGCCCTAAAACATTGATTTGGATGATGGGAGTGATGTGCCCAAATGGATTTGTAACAGCTGCCCCCTAAAGCATGAAGTCAAAAAATGTAAATGTCTAATGAAATGCTTTATGATGTGATAAGGAGGTTTCGAGGTAGAAGGTGACCTGCATCAATTACAGTACATATATCATGATATTTTGATTTTTACATGAATTACTGAAGGAAGGCATATCCATGCTCAGCATATAAAATTTCATTACATGTACATAGACAATCGTCTACAGATATAGACCCATGATCGAAATGACCATCAATGTAAAGCCATTGTACATATGATTTAGTACTCTTGAAATTGCTGCCCAGATAGATGAAACTAGATCTAGGGTCTTCTATCTCATTCAATTGTTCGATCAAGTATGAGTATAACCATGTGAATATGTGATATGAAGTCGAACATGGGAATACACCATCTGATTACCAGCCAATGATGTAAGCCATTAACAGACACGAGAGAAATCACCGATAATGGTAATGATCCTCAAGGTATTGCAGTACATTATGCATGGTGTGAATGGATGATTTGATGTCGAACACCATACAAAGTCTTTCGTTCAAAGGCTAGTGATGTCAACCTATCGGTGGAAGCGAGAAACTTGCCATTGATGTATGCAAGCCTCAAGGTACTGAAAGGGTGTTTCTAAGTCAACTTCTTGGATAATGTGCTGATGTCGACAAGAAGCGACTCATCACAAGAGGGTCTTGATGTATCCCACATCAAAAACACGAAAAGAGTGTAATGATTTTGGAGACGGAATTTGACTGACGACACAAGGTTCAGGAATGGCGGTCATGAAAATGAAGGTTTATGATATTGCAAAGGATGAAATTCAACTAGATGACTTCTCTTGAACATGTCGGTGACACTGAAATGAATTGGTAGCATTGACCCAAAACAAAATGATGGATGGTATGATAGACCAACGGTATGATAACCATCAAGCTGATAACCCAACCCAAGTAGTCACAGTGATGAAGTGAAAGTGTCATGTTCAAGAGCGACCTGCTACCATAAAGTGGTTTTCCCCTTTTTCCATTTTCCCCAGTCATTTCTAACCAATTTAAGCTTGAGGAGGATAACATATGCTTGTTGTATAATTCCACCCTTTAGGTGAATCCATGGCTATGTGATGTTTTAGCAAGTCTAGCAAAGGTGAAACTCAGTCTTGTCATGATCGACAAGTTTGTTGCTATTTGATGTTTTAACGAGTATAACGACAAATATAACTCGGTCCTTTTCATTTTGAGATATTTTGAAAAGGGACAAAAAGAAAACTCCACAAGTTATTTTTTGTAAATTTGTATCTCAAGTCCAAAAAAGCGTAAAACAATACAAGAGAGAACCTATTGACCATTTTTTGTCAATGTATTCCTTTTTCGTAAATAATCTATCTCAGCCCGAAAAAGGGTTAAACTTATACTGAGTAGATGAAAATTACAAGTGCTCAACAATCTTTTCATATTTTGAGAGTTTGAAAAGAGCTTAAAGAGGACTTCGCTTTTAGGAATGAGTGGTGTCTACGATAGAAACCAGTTTCAGTGATGTTGGAACTTCTCAAAACATGTTGATTTATGTGAATAGGCTGGCTAATAAGACCACTCATTGCATCTGTTCCTCAAAAAGGGTAAAAAAACCAAGTGAAAGTGTATGCTCGGCCAGGTAGATAGTGACGATGGAAGGAGAAAAAATAAGGCTCATCTGGTGGAAGAGGCTGATAGAATGGAAATCACGAGGGTTAAAATGGAATGGGTTCATTTTTAGACAAGCTTGAACCATAGGGAACTATGCTTGGATTCAGTTTCATGTTTAAACAAACTTGAAATGACAAACTATGCTTGGATTTAGTTTCATTTTTACACAAGCTTAAAACGAAGAACTATGCTTGAATTCAGTTTCATTTTTACACAATCTTGAAATGAAGAACTATGCTTGAGATTGGTTTACATGCCCCCAACACGAGGAAAGGGAGAGTCTCATGTAACTAGATGGAAGTCGTTGTGGTGAAGCAGGATGGTTATTCAACACCTTTTTGGCTTCATCCAGATAGGGACAAAGGTGAATGGGGTGATTCCCTTCACATAACCTATAGGGAAACTTAACTTTACCACTAGGTGCATGACCCCCAAGCTTCATTATATTCACCTAAGTAGACTACTCGTGGCTATTAGGTGGATGGAATGAAGGCTCTTTTACGAGATCAAGTGAAAGACTCGACTGGGATTTTACGAGATCTAATCAAAGACTCAAATTGGAACTTTTCTCCAGGGGACTTTGTTTTATTTTTTAATGATCTTGACACAAGACAAGGAACTCTGCTCAGATTCCTTATCTCATTTTTTAACGAGCTTGACACAAGACAAGGAACTATGCTCATACTCCTTGTTTCATTTTTTAACGAGCTTTACACAAGACAAGGAACTATGCTCATGCCCTTTGTTTCATTTTTTAACGAGGTTGACATAAGACCAGGAATTATCCTCATATCCTTGGTTTCATTTTTTAATGATTTTGACACAAGACAAGAACTATCCTCATGGGAGTTGTTTCCTTTTTCAATGAGGTTGACACAGTAAAAGAACTATCCTCATTTTCCTCGATCATGACTCATAATAGGTCATGACTTCCAAGAGGTTCTCATCAGATGGGAGAACAATGCTCTAGAAGGAGAGATCTGGTTCCAATGCCCCTAGTACATAATGTACAGCATCACAGAATTCATCATCCATTGATGTAGGCATGGAATGGGTTGCCACATAATTAACCCATGGTGGGGAAGATACCATTGGTACAAAAGGACAATTTAGGGAAGATTGTTGACTGGAAGCCATATTTGGACTGGGAAATGAAAGCTAGTCAACTGTGACAATTCTGCCTTCATGTGGGAAACACATCACTCAAAAGAGTGTTGAAACAATAGCTCCCATGTCATAAACATAGTCACGCCCAGGAAGTAAATTGTAATCTAAAGGGCCTGAGACTACCATCACATTAAGATAAACAATTTTTCCTCCCAAAGTAATAGGTAACTAAGGGAGGATCCCTAACAGTTGACTGGTTCTTCTGTTAAAAGCCAACAGATTCTGGGTAACTGGCACAAGTGGCAGTGAACCAAGCATTTTCCAAGCAGTAGAGGAAAGGATACTTACTGATGCACCTTCATCTATAATAGTGCCAGATACAATCATATTATAAACCTATACAATGATCTGGAAAGGAACATAAGAAGGAAGATGACATCCTACTAGTTGATTTCAATCGAAGGAAGTGAGAAGACTACTTGGAGGGGGTACCGTAGAAATAGGAGAATTAACCCCTTGAGTTACGAGAGCGGGAGGATTTTCCTCTTGTCTTGATGGAATAGGAGGACTGCCCCCAAGCTCATTAGAATCTGAAGAAACAAAAAGAACCTAAGTGGTATCATATTCACTCTCTTCAGGAAAAGTATGATTAACTGAAGGCGAAATTGGGTCAACTATTTCCTCGACCTGTGATTAGTCAGGCATAGACTCATGCGATTCACATTCAGAGAGAGTTGGTTTGATCGAAAGTTGATTTGGGTCAATCACTTTATCAGCTAGTGAAGGATTAAGGGATAGTCTCTTATAACCAGATGGAAGTTGTTGCGATGAAGTAGGGCGGTTATTCAACACTTTTTTGGCTTCATCCAGATAGGGACAAAGGTGAATGGGGTGATTCCCTTCACATAACCTACAGGTAAACTTAACTTTACCCTTCTTTCCACAAAATTTACTACCACTAGTTGATGGTGTGTCACCATCATGATCTCCAGAAATTGATGACACAGGATGATGTGAATGGGAAGACCATTCTTCTAAGATCTAAGGAATACAAAACAATTTCGAAGAAGATGGTCTCCCACACAATTTTTTCATGGATATTGAACTTTGTGAGGCTTAACAGACGGTTTCTCATCAGATGTTGCATTCAAAGCAATGGTTGCTTGGTTGCCCCTCTGCTAAATTTTCTTCTTCTTCTTCTTCTTCCCTTTCTTCTTCTTCTTATCCACCTGGTTACTAGTACCAATACTTTCACCAAATGAAGAGGAAGAAGGGGAGGAAGAAACAACTGAGGAAGAAGGCAAAGGGTCAACTTTAGGATCAATTGGAGGTTGATTTTGTCCAGTTGGAGGAGTACTCGATTGCAGAGAAATCATGACATTTTGAACCAAGGAGGTTGAAAACAACCATACTGGCAAGCCAATGGTAAATCCTGGAAGGGACAATGTAGCCATATAAGGAGCACCAATATTTCCAAAAGGAGGAAAAGGACTAGGATTCCCATCAAAAGGAATTCCTTGATTGGTGGACTCTAGATTTTTTGCCATATGTCTCAACATAAGACCAACTAAGGAGAAAACGTGGAGGACGTTATCTGTAGTCAATCAATTTTATTTTAATCAAAGTAACATAACAAAATAAAAGAGGGATAATCTAGGCAAAAGTTTTACCAAGCAACTGTGAACTGTAGAATACCTCCCGGCGAACCGATAAGTACAGGTAGACAATGTCCCTGAATGTTGTGTTCGGTGTATCACAGTGTACAAGGCGGCCAACTTGGTTACCTAAGGATAGATATCATCCTAGTGTTTTCCTCCCATATATACCCAAAAGCACATGGAGGCCCAATCCGTATTAGCTTTGTCTAATGCAAAAACGCATAGTGAGAGCATTTCCATATATTTTACGTATTGTAACACCAGCTTATATACCCAAAGGTACATGGATGGTCTATGATATACTCATGTACGTGGAATGATATATCACGCTCGAGATGTATTGCAGACAAGTTAGCGACAACTGCTATGTTTTACAACGTTGAAATACTTCTCTAGCCTGGAACCTCTAAATGTTTTGCGTTAGGTGACAATGCTCCATTTGGTTAATTGTGATAACTTTTAAGTTGATATTCTTAAGAATTTTCCTTTCAAGGTTCACCATGTGATTTATGTTTGCAATTCCTAAAATGCAACTATGAAAACCTTAGCTAGTAAGGGATAGAGAAATCAGATCTTTGACAGAGAGCAAAGAGCACACTCTAATGCAATTTTCCTAAACTATTCCTATGAGCACACACAAACTTTTTCAATACAAAAATGCATGTATTTCATTTCTATTTCCTTAATGTGAATATGAACAAAAGGAAACTAATTCACATACAATCAATCAATCTTAACAAGAACGAAGACTTTACGATAATTCTGTTTCGAAGGAAAAGAAGACTTTTATGAAACTTTCTTTCGAACAAAGATTAATTGACTATAATCTAACATTGACTATGGATCAATAATGACAAAGAAAACATTTAAGAAACATTAATCAACCAAGTCAAAGTAGGGCTAGGAAAGGAGATAAGAACTTTTTTTCTGAGACATGACATTCATTGATCAATCAGCGAGCAATCAAACAAAGGAAAGTTAGCAAAAAACTCATTCCAAATATGGGAAACTAACACTAGGAGGATTAGCGCAACCCTGAATGGGAGACAGTATGCTTTAGAGCACTACCCCTTAACCAAGGGTGCTTTGTAGTGCACTGTGTCCCTCACAAGCCTTCGCTGGTGACATTTAGCCATTTCAAGAGGCAACTAAACACAGTTTTTGACCAAAATTCACTTCAACAAGGCTGAAATACAATCAATGAAAGAAAATAAGAGCTGCCAGAGTGTCCTAGGATGTGATAACCTACTTGGAACGATGACCGTTCCCTAGTATGGTCGCCAATTTTTTTTGGAGAATGTGGTATCTACGAATAAATACTAATTCCCTAGATAAGTAGCCATATATAGAACAACAGTTTAAAGCACTTTAGCCTTTTCCGATAAGAAATAGATAAGACAAAGAGAATGAGAAGACCTACTTGTAGTTACGCTTTCCTCTTGTCTCCTTTGTATCGATCCTGTCACTCCTTCCCATACTTAACATGCTTGAGAAGTACCTGTAAACATCAACAAAAGACAAAGAACCGATCAAAGAAAAAGATCTATTGAATACAAGTAAATGGAATCAGATACATTCACACATATAAGCATCATATAACAAGATAAACATATGGGAAAAAGGTTCAAATACTTTATTGAATAGAAGAAGGAATTACAACCATCAAGTCTGATTCAAAGTCATTCCTCCAGCTTGGATCCCATCCACATCACATCAAAAGCATGAAAAACTTGTAGCATAACAATACTTGTCTCAAAGTCAATTCTCATAGCAACATTATCTCCTTACAATTCAACATAGTCCAGCCACTAATCACTTAGATTAGTGCTCAATTTATAGGAAGATGAAAGAGGTTATGTCATAAATGGGGGTATTGAATGACCTTCCATACTTAGAATTAGTTCCATGGAGGAAGGGATGAGAGGATAGGATGCATCTTAACTCATTCCTCATCCATTTTTGAGCTCATAGGAGTTGATAAGTGAGGGAAAATTCTAGAAGACTCAAAGAGATAATAATATGCCCCAAACCCTATGTAAATTTCTCTCAATAACACCCAGCATAGGTGAAAGAGGGTCTAAGTGCTCTGTAGAGCACCCTAGCATGAACTCAACTGCTCTGCAGTGCACCCTTACATGGTCCTACCTGTGCTGGTCCCTTTAGAGATCATATCAAGATGTCTTTAAGTCATGAAGCTATCTAGGAAGGAGGCATTCAAAGGGTTGACTTGTTTAGGGCATGTAGCAACTGAAATTAGGGTTTGATGATCCCTAAAACACTGATCTAGATGATGGGAGTGATGTGCCCAAATGGATCTGTAACAAAGGGGTGTACTCACCTCACCCTCAGTGTGTTAGAACCTCTCATGCACCTTCCTTGGCTTGCTACAACTATCACACCCTTGCTACGAACAGAGACATCTTACTTGCCTCTATGCGAAATCACGGTCAAGGCATTACCGTATGACCCACTGCTAGGACTCATACACCAAACGGTCTGAGGTCTAATTGGGATTTCTTATCAGGGAGATCCACTGAAATTTTTGTGGGTCCACCACCACGAACACAATATATAATGGCTAACTTACCACAATATTGAAGGCATTCATATGCTTTGTTAGGGAATTTCCATTCTTCATCCCCAGGTTATACATTTTTTTCTATAAGAACAATTTGTTCACTAGAGACTTAAAATGATAATAAGTCCTTAACTTGTTCCAAAATTCCTTTGTTGTGCTTTTCTTGAAACCTTTAGTAATACTACTGAATATGAGAGACACAACTATATTATTCTCTTTTCCTTTCGATCCAACTTGGTCCAATCCTCTATCAACATTCTCATTGGCATAATACCTAGATCCACAATGATCCACTAATATTTGTCTAAAAAAATATCTAACATAGGGGGCTACTCATGCAAAGAATATAACACATAACCAACACTTATTGATATAAACATTTCTTCGAGTGATGTTTCTTTTTCATAATTTATAAAATTTCATACTCTCTGCAATGGTGATATTATTTTTTGTTGATTTTTCATATGAATATTGAGGATGGTACTAGCCACATATTTCTTCTTTGTTTGACATTGACAACGATATATTTGAGATATTTTCTTGATGGTATAAATTTAATGCTTTTTTGGCATTATGTATTTGTGACAGAGAGAACATTTTACATTGCATGTGGTGAATATTTGAGAACTTATTGAACTTGGTGATAATCATGAGATCTTGTTATTGTTCTTAGTTGAAACACTCTCACTAATCATCAACATTTTTATCTTGTTGGATCACATTCAACTTCATCTTCTACTATCATCCAAGTATTATTAGAGATAATTTTTTGTGACACATTGTGGAATTGCCATAATTATTTGTCCCTTTGCTTTTGGAGGCTATTTCTTATAGTTGGCCCTATATTTAGTTCACCTATTCCTCAATGATGTGCATGAAGAGTTTGGAGATAGATTTGTTCTATAGATTACTACTCTATCTTGAGTTGATTGGAACTTCATCATTAGCATACTCATGTTGTCATTATTAGTGATTCTAAATTGGATCTTGATGGTAGAAAGAGTCTTATCCTTGTACCTTGTTGAGGATTTGGTTGCAATTTATTAATGGATCCATATGTTAATCTACTTAGTAGCTTATCCTTGACAATAAGAAAGTTTGATACTATCTTTTCCACTTATTCAAGATTTCCAGAAGTTGTAATTGAAGGGGAATAGAATGTAATTACATCTTCTTAGATATGTATTCCTTCTATCCTTGATGTAATGATTGTCTAGTAACCAAATTTACTTTTTTTATAGCCTATGACTATGACAAATATGAGATTGTAAACATAATGAGGCATCATTAGACTTATGAGATCAGAAATATTTCATTATTGTCCTCTTATTCTTATGTAACAAAACTCCCCCATTGGCTTCGGTGCTCATTCCTCTAGTGAACATTACAAGGGAATGAAAATGTGTTTTAATGTTGTCTAGTGCATTAATTTAATTTAGTATTCAATGTCATGGAAATGATAAATATAACATCATTTTAGCAAGAAATTCTTGATTTGATTTTTCATTGATTAAATTGAGAAAATTTGAATTTCCACATCATCAGACAACTTGGATGATGTTAACTTGTGTGACATGGATTGTATCACCTAGTTTACTCAGTAAATTCTAGTTGGAGGAGTTAGAGTTCAGTTACGCATGTGTGATTGCTAATTTGTAGCAATCAAGGTCAATTATCTCAAGTTGTTTTCAATTAAACTAGTTCCAAATTTTGGAGGACCTAGTGGATGGTCAGATAAGTAGTGGGACTCTAGACAAACTCAATGATCATCCAGTTAACTAATAAATCAACCCAAAATAGCTATTTCATGTAGAGAAGTTGAGTTACCCAGTTGAGGTGGAGATTGCAAGGTAGTGTAACATCAATTGTAGACTAGTCTTGAGTGTATATGTATTACATGCAGTTAGATGATCAACCTAAAGGAATTGCGCAATTCAATTGAGGGACTTTCCTAAATAATAGGGGATATGTCCTCAAGGAACAACACAAGGAAATAAGAAATTAAGTTGAGGGAAAAATTGACTAAGTCTTGTTCATAGGCCTTTAGTGAGAAGAGAGATAGTTTGTTCACTTGCAGGGTGAGCTCAATTGAGAAAAGGAATTGTAATACATCTCTATTTAAATTGATTAATGAAAGAGGCATTGGGGTTTTAGTAGATTCCTTTCCCCAGATAAAAATACTTGTTCCATGCGGGTTATTCCTTCTTGCATGTCTGAAATTTTTGTTCTAAATTGTGAAATAATGTCTGCGTAATAGTAGTGTAGATCCATGTCATATGATTTTTATTAAAACTTCATGATAAATTGAAAATATAAAACCTAATTTCTATAGGGTATTAGAGCTAAATTCACATTAGAGAAAGAAATTAGAAGTTATTTCTCAGAGGTTCAAATTTGAAGATCAATGTAGTATGATTTATTCAGAGTTGAGAAGATGGCCTAAGGCTATAGTATTCCTTGGAAGGCACCTATAATTTTGTTGCATGGAAGGATGACATGGAGGCATTATTGGATGAAAACGGGTTTCTAGAATACATCAAGACATATGTTGCAAAACGTCAAGCAATTGATGTCCAAAACCTTACTCAGTGGAAGAAAGATGTAGCCAAGGCGAGGAGAATTATCTTGGAGGAAGTACGAGATAATATTGTCTCGAATCTCCATGGAAAAGAAACTCCATCCATGATGTTGAAAGCACTAATAGAATTGTTCAAGAATAGTAGTGACCATAGGAAGCTAACACTCAAAGATAAACTTCGAAGTATCAAGATGTATAAGAATGACACAATTCCATAGTATCTGAGAAAGTTTACACAGTGTTCTGATGAACTTGGTAGGGTCGATGTTAATGTTTATAAAGGAGACTTGGTAACCTTATCCCTTCTAGGCCTTCCCAAGAGCTAGCATAACTATCAAGATTTGGTGAATGGGAGGGAGAAACTATCAAATTGGGAGTGCTTATGGTATGATTTGGTACATGAGGAAATAAAGAAGAATACTAGAGATAGGACTTCATCCAAGGGAAAGGATGAAGAAAAATTTGCATTGGATGGTAAGGAAAAGAAGGAAAAAGGGACGAAATCCCAATCCAAACTAGAATCCAGTCGAGGGGGAAAGAAGAAATATTTGTCAAAAATTAAATGCTTCCATTGTCATGAATTCAGGCACTATACCATGAAGTGTCCACATAAAAATAAAAGCAAGAATGCCTCAGGAGGAGCAGTAGTCAAAGCTTTGGTTTCATAGTTCGAGCTTGAATTTACCCTCATTACATGCATGGCTAGAACAATGATGGGGAGCACATGGTACTTAGGTGCATCGATCCACATGATAGGAAATAAATATTTTTCAATGAAATGCAAGTTTTTTTTTTTGAAAATGCACATCGAGATAGTAGAAGATGAAAGGTATAGCATGACCATGATTGGTACAATCACCTTTCAGAGGGAGTCAAGCTCCTGCCTCAGTCTCAAGGATGTCATGTTTATTCGAGCCTAAAGAAAAATATCATCTTTGTTGCAGTTTTGGAATACCATGGTTATGATGTGATCTTCAAAAAAGGAAAGACATTCCTGAGACACATAGCCACTAAACAGGTGAAGCAAATTGAGGTTCGTGTGAAGAACCTGTACAAGCTAGATGTGGAGGATTGTGCTGCATTGAGTACAAATGCAGAGAAGGTGCAGAGCCGCAATGTCGGTTAACTTTAGCATAGAAGACTTGGCCATTTGCATCATGGAACTTTGAAGATAATGCAATAGGTAACCATAGACCTCCCCAAAGGAGCACTGGATCAACATGATGTATGCAAAGGATTTACTTTGGGGAAGTACACAAAAGCCACCTTCCATGATCTGGAAAACGAAACACATACAGTCCTTGAAAGGATCCACTATGATGTCTGTGGACCTTTCTCGATAGCCTCCACTGCTAGGCACATATATTTTTTCATTTTTATTGATGACTTCTCATGGAAGTGTTGGATCTTCTTCCCGCAGAAGAAGGATGAGACATTTTTTAAGTTTGTAGAATTCAAGGCATTGGTTGAGAAAGAAACATGCAAGAAGTTCAAGGCTCTCGAGAGCGATAACAGAGGTGAGTACATGTCAAATGAATTAAAAAAAATCTATGCAAAAGAAGGCATTCAATGAGAGTTAACAATGCCCCAAAACCCACAATAGAATGGGGTGGTTGAGAGAAAGAACGTAGCATTGTGGGAGAAGCGAGGTCGATGTTGCATGATTAAGGCCTACCTCTGCATTTGTGGTCCAATGCATGCACCATAGAAGTCGATTTGCAGAACCAGAGTCCTCATTGAATTCTTGGCATGATTACACCAGAGGAGGCTTTATCGGGGAGAAAAGAAAATGTGTCACACTTTAGGATTTTTGGAGCCTTTGTTTACTGCCATGTCTCCAAAGAATCAAGGAATAAGCTAGAGACGACAACATAATTGGGGGTATTTGTGGGTTACATAGAAGCTCCCCACAACTACCATGTGTACTTGCCATCCCTCAAAATAAAAGTTATTCGAAGGGATGTAAAATTTGATGAAGAAAAAGCCATGTAGTGCTCTCTTGAGAGGGAGCTTCAGATCACGCTAGAAGAGGAGGTTTTAGCTCCAAAGGAGGAACCTAAATAATTTGTGGAGAAACCGTAAATTGAGGAGTAGAGAGTGGGGACGTCGACTCAAGCATAACCATATAGAGAAGTCAAGAAAAGGACTAGGGAAGCTAAGAGACTTGTGCAGGATGTGAGGGAGAATGTGGGTGCTCCTTCAAATCAACGAAGACACAGAAGGTCACTAGATCAATACATTGGTTACATGGCTCTAATGACTAATCTTGTAGAGACTGATCCATCCTCTTTCGAGGAAGTAGTAGAGAAACCTGTATGGGTTGAGGCAACGGTGGAGGAATACAAATCTGTTGTAGAGAACAATTTTTGGGAAGTCGTCCCAAGACCAGTAGAAAAATCAGTTGTGGGTTCGAGATGGATATTCAAGGTAAAGCATGCAGCAGACATAAGCATAGAAAATTAAAGGCCATATTTGTGTCCAAGGGGTGCTCTCAAGTTGAGGGGATTGACTATGAGGAGACATTTTCTCCTATAGCAAGGTACTCATCCATCAAATCAATTATTGCTTTGGTTGCACAGATGGGGTGGAAGATCCACTAGATGGATGTGAAAACATTATTCCTCAATGGATTTATTGAGGAGGAGGTGTATATCGAGCAACCAGAAGGCTTCAAGACTTTTTATTGGGAGTCTCATGTGTGCGGACTCAGGTGAGCGTTGTATGGTCTCAAGCAAGCACCCCGTGCTTGGTACACCAAGATCGATAGTTATCTCACTAGTTTGGGTTTCACCAAAAGTGAAGTGGATGAAAACCTCTATCATATCTTCATAGACAGTAAATTGTTGATTATTGGCTTATATGTTGATGACTTTATTTTAAATAGTGATGAGCAGCTGATCCAATCTTGTGAGGACCTTGCAAGAGAGTTTGAAATGAAGGACATGGGTCCCAGGCACTACTTCCTCAGATTGTAAGTATGGCAGGGAGATGGGGAACCATTTGTTTCTCAATGTAAGTATGCCAATGAGATATTTTAGAGGTTCTGAAAGGATAGTTTTAAACCCATTGAGACACCTCTAGTGACCAACTCGAGGAAGGAAGATGCCACTTCAAGTGAGGAAGTGGATGCTACTATTTACAGGTAGTTGGTGGGTTCACTAATGTATATTGTGAACACATGACCAAATATGTGCTATGTAGTCAGCCAACTGATCCAAGCTATGGCTAGGAAATCCAATTTATTTTGGAGGGAAACTAAGCATGTTCTAGGCTACCTCTATTTGGCACGGGATCCCCCAAGGGATGTTTTGGGGCTTAAAGCCCAGATTTTGGTCAAAAATTGTAACTCCGATGTAAAGGCTCCGCATTTTGTTGGTGCGAAGCGCGTAGTTTGTAAAACAATCATAGGGTTGTCTGCCCTTAATTTTGTTATTGTAATGTCGGCTGTAGAGATCTACCCATGGTCCATGGACCATGGGATTGTATAAATAGAGCAAGGCTCATAGTAGTTTGGAAGATATATAATGGAAGAATGAATGATGTATGCAAGATAGGTCTATGGAGTAAATTCTAGTTTTGGCTTATAGAGTAGGAGAAGGCTCTACAGCTAAGTGCACAGAGGCCTAGTAGTCTGCAACTGAGTGCGCAAACCCCTCCAGCTGAGTGCATAGGGCGATTCGAGTCTATAACAGTTGAAAGCATTAATAAAGAGAAGTTTCATATCAATTATGTGTATTTATTTCCTGTTTTATGCATTGAATATATTGGGTATAAATTGCACTTCTACTATTTATATGATGCACGAATATATATGACTGTGTTGATTAAGTAAATTCAAGATAGAATATTTGTTTACACAAACTTAACCAAGATTTGTTAAGAAGATAAGTAAGATACGCATTGTAGTTTGGGGAAATAGTGCAGTTCATTACCATAGTAGCATGAAAGCATCTTAGCCCTTGGTTAGGGCCACACCAAAGGTGATTATAATAGATTGTGAGGGTATTGAAGGTTAGAATAATGCGCGAAGTAACCTACACGAAGATAGGCATAGTTGGACAAAATCGACACCACAGACATCTCAAGGGTGTAGAAACTTGCTTCCAGCATCCCCTCATACTGCTTTGGGTGAGACTTCAATCTGCACTTCACGGGCTGATGCTGAAAGGGCCAATAGTGTAAGGATTTGTTTGGCTAAATAACTCTAAACTTGGGTCAAGACTCCTCAAGCCAACAAATGGTTCCATTGTTGGGACTGGATTCTGCATAGAGATGTCTGATGTCGTATCATTAGAATCCAACTAAGAAGGAAATTGAAGGCTGGTTCGACAGAAGAATTGACGAGTTCGTAGCACAGGAGAATAGGAACCCACGACTGTCAAAAGAGGAGTGGTTGGACTACTACCTATACACGAAGATCCATGAAATCTTCTTCTTGTCCTTCCCTAGTGAGCTATACGAGTGGATCGCGAAGCTAGCAGATAGCCAAGGAAGGTGGAAACTTGATGGTCCTATTGTGTGGGCCCCAGAGTTAGTGCGAAGGTTGGAAGCATCGGAGGATAATATCATGCACATCATTGATAATTGGCTCAATTGTATTATAGGAGGATTCATTACTGAGTTCGCGGTTGACACCTTAGTTAGCTACAGCGAGGCAGAGAGACGCTTTCTTAAAGGACCGCAAGGTAAGTACGTAAAGTATTTGAATACTTGGATTAAAATGCTATTGTGCGAAAAGAGGGTTATGCAGTTACCTTGATGTTTGGGGCTACACGAAGTGGAAAATCTTACAAGAATGAAGGAAATAAGGGAACATAAACTAGCCCCTTGATTTCATCTTCGTGAGGGGATGAGGAAGAGCTCGCGAAGGTCTCACAGCAAAGTGCGTTCCATCTAATAAGGCAAAGAATAAATTGCGAATAACACCTCCACCCACACTGCCACCAGATTCACCACCATCACCTCCATCTTCACCCATACCACCTCCACCACCATTGTGATTCAATATGGAAAGCACAGTGAAGTTTCCTGTGTTCAAAGGTTTAGAAATGAGGATCTGGACCAATTATGGTTCGTGGTAAGGGTTGTATGGGAAGTGCAGGGAGTTACAGATGACAATATAAATAAAGTGACACTAGTTAGCGCCCTGTAGGACCACGCGCTGACCTGGTATATTAAGCACTCAATGATAATCCAAATGCAGGAATCGTGATTATCCAAGCAGCACTAAATAGAGAATTTAACAAGCCAATGTCTAAAGCACAGTTGATCATTGGATTCAAAGAGATCATGATGCTACCAGGTGAGACTCCTTGGGAACTAGATTAGAGGCTGAAATGTACAATTCGTGAAGCTAATATGAATCTCACAGATGGACAACATCGCGAGTGGTTTGTAGCTTTGCTAATGCCACATTTAAGGAGTGCGCTATTGTAGTAGAAGATAACGACTCAGGTGGAGGCCTTAGAGATTGCTATGAGGCTACATGATACCATGATCCAGGATCCTAACTTAGGAGTTCAGCAGATCCATGCGAAGTTGAAGAATTTATGCCTTGAGATGCAGAGTCTGAAATAGGACAGGACAGCTCGACCAGAAGTGTGCAAAGAGGTATGGTGCGTAAAATGCAAGGGTCAGGGTCATGACAAGGACCATTGCCCGGTTTTTGCAAATTACCTCGCAGGAGGAGGACCAATGCCCTTAAGACCAGAAGCACAAGAAGGACCTAGCACGACACCTGCTTTGTGGTGTGCAATTTATCAAATAGCAGGAAAACATGCCACAAACAATTCTCACTTGTTATAGAAGTATACACAAAATTCGCAACATTTGTTATACAACTTTTGTAGGTCAGTGAGACACGATGAGTGCACTTGTAGAAGCTATGAGTTAATGATGTATAGAACTCCCACCTACAGAGTTCAGGCTGAAACGTGGCCCCTTGACCAAAATGCAGGAATGGCACGAATAGGATTTCAGGGGCGTGAACGAGGCCAAGGTGGAGGAGGAATTGGAGGAGGTTGCAGACAGTTGATATCCTACAAATGTGTAGGGCCAAGACATTATGCCCGCAATTGGACGAATCCAACATGCCCATTGTGTTTATATTGCAACTTGTTTGATCATGAGACAAAAGATTGTCCTACACTGATAGCTAGGATACGTGACAAAGGAGCCCTACCGCCTCCCCCAACTTAGAACCTGTAGATGATGAGGCCTGGGCCACGCGAGGAAGATCCGAATGTGAACATTGTGCTTCGAAGTGGAATCGCCATGGGAGATGACAAAGGAAAACAACCAGAAGATAGTACTTGGGTTTTCAGAGCTCCGAAAAAATAAGCAGAGTTTTATTTGGAGCGCACTTGGGAAACTTTCATGGAAGCCAAGAAGAGTTTCGTTGATGCCTCCACTTCAGAAAGAAAAGATAAACTGGAGGCGGAGATGGACCCATCTATGCTCACAACATTCCTAGAAACATGTATGAAGCTATTGCGTGACAGTAAGGCAGTGAAAGGGTTATAGGAACTCATTAACAGATGCGTTGGGACTGCGCCAGGAGAACCACATGTAGTTAGGAAGATTGGAAAACATAAGACAAGAATGGGAAGAGAAATGAGACTAATCGCGTAGATCAGAGAATATGAGATGGATCAAGTCATCATGGATTTAGGATTGGATGCGAATGTTCTGCAGAAACAGAAATGGGAGCGAATGTGGCAACCTGCGCTACAGTGGTCTCCAATTCATCTAAGGATGGCGAACTAGTAGAAAATAATACCCATGGGGCGATTGTAGGGAATAACTATGGATATTAAGGGAGCGAGTGTGCTGGTAGACTTTGAAGTGATAGAGATTGTTGATGACAACAATCCCTACCCCACGCTGTTAGGAATTGATTGGGCCATTGACATGAACGGGGTGATCAATCTGAAAAAGAGAAAAATTATTTTTGAAAATAAGTCACTACGCGTAATTATACCCCTAGACCTTGCTGAAGGATCGTGCTATACAAAGCTGGTGCGCGATTATGAAAGTGATGATGATTTGGACTGCATCTATAAGATAACAGTGTGAAACCAAGATTGGGTGAATCCCACCATGGATGGGCGGATTGCATGGGAGCACGAAAGCTCTTGTACTTTGGATTCAGATGAGGAGATAGAGTGATGGAAGAATCAGTTAGATGGGGTAACTACACTGAATTGTAATATGATGACAAGGTCACTGCACTACATATCGATAGAAGTAAGGGACTTGCCTACTTATGATGGTCTAAGTGAGCTAGATACCTTCTTGAATAAATTTGAAAGGGAGGTGCTAGAAAAGCAACGCTTCTAGACCTTGGACTGGGTATTGCACGCTACGCTCGCGAGATGGTGGGGTATGCACAAAGGGAGCTTTGAAAACTAGCGCGAATGTAGGGGAATGATGCGCACATAATTTGGGAAGGCTAGGGTGCAGCTAATAGATAAGTACAATGGAGGGGATGATCCGCGCACGCATCTTTCCAGGTGGGCGCAGGCATATGGAAAACAACCTAAGCGGATGCACATGAACTCCGCGCTGAAATGTATGGTCAATAAGCACATGTTGGGGGGCCAAATGTGAAAATCACTCTTAATGTTGGGGAAACATTATGTAGGAAGAACAGTTGTGCAGAAGGTTATCCATGTGGAAGCATTCAACAAGGTATGCAACATGTTGAACAAAGTATGCAACACGCAGTGAAGTGATTGGGACCTGCGCGTACCTGTAGTATTATGGGCTTATAAGATGACATGCAAGAAACTGACGGGACAGACACCTTTTAGGCTTGTCTATGGAGTGGAAGCTGTAATGCCTATGGAATACATCATGCCTAATCTACCCATAGTAGTGCTCACAAGTATGAGGGATCATGGATCCCTGGAGGAGAGGCTCGCGCAGTTGGAGGAACTTGAAGAAGAACTGTTTTTGACTGGATTCCACTAGCATGTCCAAAAGCAGCGCTAAAAGGCTTGGCACGATTGACATATTAAGTTGCGCACCTTCAAGGTGAATGATTTGGTGTTGTTGTATGATAGTAAGTTTGATCAATTCCCAGGGAAGCTTAGAATGCATTGGCTAGGACCGTATGTTATTAAGGAGAGCATAGATGGTGGCATGGTGCAATTAGTAAAGTTAAATGGAGAACTCTTCCTAGGAAAAGTCAATGGCAATCATTTGAAGGCGTACACAAGGGGCTCAGCCATCTAACTAGCCAACACAAGCATAGTCTTAGTGCTCTAGGTAGTTGAAAGGAGGTGCGGGACTATAAACTACTCTACTCGGGAGCTGTGCGATGTCAGGACTGCGCATAGTAGCGAAGTTTCACAAGGTCTGCGACAACACGAGGGAAGCTGCACTGCCAAGTGGGTTGACCGGAAAGTGACTGTTATAGTCACTATTCACGATGTGATGCTTGGTTTGAGACCAAATGGAGTGGGCGACAGGCATTTAAGGTGAACTTTATGGGCTAGATTCTTGAAAGTTTGCCACCAATCGAGCATTAATGGACTGAATGTGGGGGAACGGTCGAATTCAAATTCAAAAGGTGCTATAAATTACAAAAGATTGTCTAGCAAACAACACTTGGCAATTTGAGGACTGAGTTGTTGTGCACACAGACACTCATGAACCCAAACTTGTTCGATCTTTTGAAGGTGAATTCGTTGCTTAAGCAATTACCCAAGCTGTTAAGAGAATTGTGGAATAACACTATGGCATCACCTGAGGATGCCAAGGATACTAGAGTAATGACTGCTGAGGGAGCCGCGCAGGCCATGAAGGAAGTGGAAGCCCCAGAAAGTGTCGAGATGGTTGCAGAAATTCCTAAATCACTGTGCATGACAAGACCCAAGAAATATAAGCAGGCTATGGTACCAGTGCACGTATCCCTTAGAAATCTGTTAAGGACTAAGCTTACCATGGAAGAAAAGGGGAAGGCTATTAATTTGGAGGCCGATGAGGAGGAATAATTTGAAGAAATTCTGGTAGAGGAGGAGAAGGATGTAGAAATGGAGGTTGACACCCAGGGTGTGGACCCTCTTACTAGGCTTCCCGCATATGTTCCTTAGCAGAAGGATAAAGCTAAGGTGCCTAAAGATATAGATGAGAGCAAGAGCTCTTTGTAGACTCTGTTGCTCCCCGACGACATTATTTTTGAAGGAGCGCACCTGGGGCAAGTGCTTGTACTAAATTTGAAGACTAGGATCTCGCGGACCACGAGAAGTTCCAACATTTGGCAACCGTGTAGCTAATGTGCCAGAAGAGAGACGCGTCGACTGGAATTATAGAGTTGGAGCCACATAAATGGTTGAGAGGTGTAGACAGGGTAGGACTGTTAAACTTGCTTTGGGTGTCACATTACCATCGTGCCCTAGTGAGTATTTTTGTCATCAGGCAGCTGCTCTGCTTGGTGCATGATGGGTGCTTGTGGTTGGAGGGGCCCATACCCATCACAAACCATTTGATTCAAAGAATTACTTGGCTCCCTTACACAACGAACATCTCAAAGGGCAAGAGTGATGATTTGGCCATCGTGGAGGCCATGAAAAAGAAGTTTAAGTTGGAGAAGAAGAAGAGAGGGTACACCATTTCCAGCATAAAAAACCCTACGGTTAAAGTCGCGACATAGATATTGGCAGGGAAGGTTATGCGAAAGTGCTGCGTAGATGAGGTGCCCACACTGGTGGTTGCTCTAGTAGCTCAATGTGCAAAAGGGGTCCAATTAAACTAGGCAAACTACTTATGCAGAGAGTTCCTTGAGAATTTCCGTGAGGCAGAGGAGTAGGGAAAATATTTTCATTATACGTGGCTTCTATTGCCCATAGTACTGGTGGCATGGGAATTGCCTGAAGACAGCCAGTTCCCAAAGATCGCACAGGACCTTTCGGAGGTAGCAAAGTATGCTTTGCTATGGGCAACCAAGGATGCACAAAGGATAAGGGACAACAAGATATTTTGGATGTTCATGGAGATGAACATTAGAATGGGGATTAATAGCAAGCTGCGGTTATTTCCCACAGTCTACAGCAGTCTGTAGAGCTTCACAGAGTTCAAGGCATATTTCCACCATGTTTACATTAGGGCATAGAAGGACCCTGCAAAGACGTGGCATGAGCTACCATATCTGGTGATAGGCGACATCATCTTCGCGGTCCTTAAGTCATGGCTGTCAGAATGGCGTGCTCTAGCCAGCTCCACAGTGGAAGCAGAGAAGTTCACTGCACAGCGGAAAAAGGATGAGTTGAAACAATGGATGGCAATGTTGGCAGAAAAGTGTAGAAATGAAGTGGCAATAGCTAAGGCCAAGGTGGCATGTGACTTGGATAAGTTAGCGAAAGAGCAGTGAAAGGCAAAAAAGGGAGAGTGCGAAGGACAGAAGTCACCTTCGCCCGATCCGGAGATAGATACAGAGCAAGGTGGCACAGACCTGCAGACAGCATCCACCCAGCTAAAATGTTCGTGCCTAAGAGAGTAGGTAGGGCCATGAAAGAAGTCAAAGGCTTAAAAGACTTATTTCGACCCGATCACCCTCACTGAGGGGGATCTACATGACATTGGTGAGATGGTGAGGGACGTCACCACAGAGACCCTCCAGTAGTTCGAGGAGGAACACCAGATGGTGTTGGGGGCCCTCCGGGCACAGATACAGGAGTTGCAGGTGCGCACTCCATAGGCTGGCATTGTGTCAACTAGCCTCACAGTAGGCACGTCCACGACAGAGGAAACACTACATGCTCGGATGAGCAACACCATAGTGCTACTTGATGGAGAAATCATTACAAAAAATGAGGCCAACAAGCCTATGGTTAGTGGGTTGAAGGGAATCGGGTTAAATGTGGCTGCGCTCCCTCGGGAGACGCTCTATGTTTTGCAGGATGGAATCACTGCAAAACTACGAGCCAGGGAGGGTCGCGCACTCTAGGTAATGAGCGAGAATTGCATCAACATAGAGCAGTTGAGCTTGCAACACAAAGAGGTAGTGGTGAAGAAAAGACAGCTCGTATAGGTGGTGGAGGAAGCCTGCCAGATGGTCTCGGAGTTGGCCATCCAAGCAGAGGAACCAATGGAGCACGTCTAGAAATTAGCCACATGGGCACATGAGGAAAAGGATGAAATGGCTAGGGTTCAGCTCGAACTGAACCTTTAGATAGCCGAATTGCAATTGAAGGCGCAATCTTCAACCCCATTGGAGATTAGGGAACAACACGCCAACGCAATTACAACAACAATAGCAGATGTTAACAATGCAGTGACAGACTGCATAAAGTTGTTCGAGCAACCGTTTGAGGTTCTCACCACCCTACAGGAGGACCTGAACATACAATGCCTAGAGACAAAGGCGCACGAACTATAGTAGAAATATGGCGAACTAAAAGGGACTGCACAGACGGTTTCCCTTACACACAAGCTTGCGAGGATGTAGTGGGCGAAAGCAATCAAGGAATAGGTAGATGCTGCTCAACATAAGGAAGAAGTTTTGAAGGCATGCTTACAACCATGGATTGATGAGGCGTATATCATTACTGCCTCCATTGAAGCAAAGCTTGCGCAGTGGCAAGCAACACAGGAAAAGGTTCAGGGTAGCAATTCAGCCACAATGGTCTTTGAACAATGTGTTGAGGAAGTACAGCAGGTAGTCGCTCAGTTTGTTGTCGATCTTGCAACGATTTAGGTAGAATTGGGAGGTCTTTGTGTAAAGATCTCTGCACCGACAGAGTGACTCAAGGGTGATTCACGATGTTTGTTTTGGGGGCCTGTTGGGCGCGGGATCCCCCAAGGGATGTTTTGGGGCTTAGAGCCCAAATTTTGGTAAATAATTGTAACTCCAATGTAAAGACTCCACATTTTGTGGGTGCGGAGCACGTAGTTTGCGAAAGAGTCATAGGGTTGTCCGCCCTTAATTTTGTTATTGTAATGTTGGTTGTAGAGATCTACCCATGGTTCGTGAACCATGGGATTGTATAAATATAGCGAGGCTCCAAGTAGTTTGGGAGATATATAATGGAAGAATGAATGATGTATGTGAGATAGGTCAGTGGAGTAAAGTCTAGTTCTGGGTCGTAGAGTAGGAGAAGGCTTTACAGCTAAGTGCACAGAGGCCTAGTAGTCTACAGCTGAGTGCGCAAAGCGAGTCGAGTCTGTAACAGTTGAAAGCATTAATAAAGAGAAGTTGCATATCTATTCTATGTAATTATTTCCTATTTTATGCATTGAATATATTGGGTATAAATTTCACTTCTACTGTTTATATGATGCGTGAATATATATGACTATGTTGATTAAATAAATGCAAGATAAAATATCTGTTTACGCAAACTTAACCAAGGTTTGTTAAGAAGATAAGTAAGATACGCAATGTAGTTTGGGGAAATAGTGCAGTTTGTTGCTATAGCAGCATGTAAGCATCTCAGCCCCTGGTTAGGGCTGCGCGAAAGACAATTATAACAGATCGTGAGGGTATTGAAGGTTAGAATAGTGCGTGAAGTAACTTGCGCGAAGATAGGCATAGTTGGACTAAATCGACACCACATACATCTCAAGTGTGCAGAAACTTGGTTCCAGCATCCCTAAACACTGCTTCGGGTGAGACTTCAGTCCGCACTCTACAGGCTGATGCCAAAAGGGCCAGTAGTGTATGGATTTTTTTAGATAGATAAATCCAAGCCTGGGTCAGGCCCCCTCAAGCCAACAACCTCAAAGGCACTACCCAGTTTATACCATGGTACAAATGGATAGAGGGAGTGAAGTTGTGTGGCTTCACAGATGCAGATTAGGTGGGGATCCATTAGACTGAAAGCATACATCGGTGGAATTTTTAGTATTGGGTCCGCAACAGTTTCTTGGCATAGAAGGAAGCGAAGATCTGTGGCAGTCAACTCAACATAAGTAGAATACATGGATTTCGGTCAAGAAGCATGTGAGGTGATCTGAATGAGAAAGATACTTGTTGGATTGTTTGGTCAAATGATGGATCTGACTTTGATCTACTATGATAATTAGAGTTGCATCAAGCTATCTGAAAATCATGTTTTCATGGTCGACCCAAGCATATAGATATCCAACATCACCATTTACAGGATTGTGTACAGAGGCAGATAATTTTGTTGCAATACATTCCGACATAGAAACAATATGCTGATATTTTGACAAAGGCCTTATCAAGAGGAAAGATTGAGTTCCACAGGTGTGGGATAGGGGTGGTTGATAATCCCTTTCTTGTTGAGAGGGAGTGTTGAAAAATGTAGCCATAAATTCACAATTTTATTTTGGCTTGATTAAATTGAGAAAATTAGGATTTCCACATCAGTAGACAACTTGGATGATGTTAACTTGTGTGACATGGATTGTGTCATCCACTTTACTGAGGAAATCCCAGATAAAGGAGTTAGAGTTCAATTATGCATGTGTGATTGTTAATTTAGAGTTCATTTATGCATGTGTGATTGCTAATTTGTAGCAATCAAGGTCAATTATCTCAAGTTGTTTTCAGTTAAACTAGTTCCGACTTTTACAGGAACTAGTGGAAGGTCAATTAAGTAGTGGGACTTTAGTCAAACTCAATGAATGTCTAGTTAACTGGTCAATCAACCCAAAATAGCTATTGCATGCAGAGAATTCGAGTTACCCAGTTGAGGTGGAGATTCCAAGGCAGTGTAACATCAGTTGTAGACTAGTCTTGAGTGTACAAGTGTTGTATGTAGTGAGATGATCATCCTAAAGGAATTACACAATTCAATTGAGGGAATTTCCTAAAGAACAGGGGCTAATTTCTCAAATAACAACACAAGGAAATAGGAACTTAAGCTTGGGGAAAATTTGACTAAGTTTGGGTCAAATGCCTTTAGTGAGCAGAGAGATTGGTTGTACACTTGCAGGGTGAACTCAGTTGAGAAAAGAAACTGTAATACATCTCTATTTCATTTGATTAATGCAAGAGGCATTAGGGTTTCTAAAAGATTGCTTTCCTTAGATAAAAATACTTGTTGTTGTTGAGATTAATGATGAAATGTATTAATGGAGTGACGGTTCAACCGAACCTTAGATTAGGAGTTTGTCCATGATTTCTAGGGTGTTATTTTAACTTCCCTAATTGTGTGTGAATTATATATTTCTTATGTAATGATTGTAATGGCAGAGTGTATTCTACAGAGGCAGTCTCCAGGTGGTGTTCCACACATGTGAGTTGCCCAGGTTCAATTGAATTAATTTGATTCTTCTATTTTTAACATGGTATTGGAGCTATAGGGTTGAGGACTACTTATAACCCTGAGTGGAGGAGTTATAGTGAAGGATTGGAGGAAGATCTATGTGCCTAGGAGGTAGATCTATGTGAAACTAGACCAACACAGTTTTTAAGGGAAATTGGGCATCGATCAGCACGAGATCTAGTGCCATAGTCGCACCGATCTAGCCCTCCCTTACGTATTTTTTATTTTCCTCACTGGTGCGGCTCTACTGTAGTCAAAGGGCACGGAGTTTGCCATGTGAGAAGAGGATGCAGGGGTGGATGCAGTGAGACTCGTCATTTTCTCAATAGTGACAGGTTCTTGTTTTTCTTGTGCAGTGACGAGATTTTCATCCACTTGAGACTTGTTTTTCATAGAACCCTTCTCGATCCCCAGGAAATCCATCGCTACGGCTGAACCGAAATCCGAAATGATGGCACGTCTTCTGCCCTCATCGTCTTTCCACAGACCTCAATTTTCAAGAATTGTTTTTCAAATCATCCACAGCCAAAGCAAGCACACTCTTGTACTTTAGACGTGGTGGTACTGCTTCTAATTAGATCCTCAAATTTTATTTTATTTTAAGTTTTTCTAATTAAAAAGCTTAAGGGGGAGGGGGATATTGGAATTTTTTAAATTAAGATTTTAATTAAAGTTTTTAAATTAATTAATTTTTTTTTATTTAATTCTTTAATTAAAAAAAGGGGTGTTCATTATTTGATAAAGGGGGCAATTTTTTTTAAGGAATTTGGAGTAAAATTTAATAAAAATGACCTGGGCTTAGTTTTAATTGAAGTTTTCATTGAAAGAAAGGATCTGACATTTTCAGTATTTTTTAAGATCTAGGGTTGTTTTTTTAAGTTGATGGGGTTGAATTTTTTTTTATATTCAAGATGAATAATCATTTAGCAGAAGCATACATCAATGAGAATAACAAGCTGGATGGATCCAATTATTTGTTGATCTAAAGATGATTTTGAGGTTGTCATTGATGTCAATCCAAGCAGCACCAAGGGAAACTTTGATCTTGCAAGGAATTCTGACTTGACAACTTACTCTATTTTGAGTCAAGGATCTTCTAGATGGATTCTACTCGCCGAGATGTTTTCGTTGATATATAGCAGCTAGGTAATTCTTTACGGTTTGAGAGATATTCATGTTTGAAGTTAGTAGCCCCAGTTAGTGGGCTAAAACCCTATGGGGTTGTGGCATGGCACTCATAATTGGTTTTTGTCATTGAATAGTCAATAATTAATCATTTTTTAAGCTCCTAAAATCCCTCCAACATTCTCTATAGAAGCCCCTCTCAACTTTATAAAAATAAATCTCATATATCCTCCAAAACTAGTGATCATGGAATTTTCGCTATAACTTAATTTCTGTGAAGTCTTGTATTGTGAAATTAAAACCCATTTGATTTGTAATCCTGATGAACGTCATGACCCAATTTCGGATCTTGGTTCGCTATATTGTCAGAGATATGATCTGTGGAATTTAGGGTTTTTGTAGGCTCCCAAATTTCATCTCAAAGAAATGACCTTGGGAAAATCGTCATAACTCTCTCTTTGAGAAGAGGATTTGAATTCTGTAAAAATTGGAGGATAGAGCACGAAATGTAGTTTTATTTACATCAATTTTAGAGATGAAGGAGGAAACAGTGACATGCAACTCATCGTACAAGTTCGCTCTACTAAACTAGTCCATAATTAGGTTATTGTGAGAGATTGGGCATAACTTTGCCTTGAAGAGTCCAAATTGAGTCAGACCTATGGAATTGGAAAGAAGACTCAAAGGGATACTATAGGACCAAAGATCACATTTGGGGATCTGAAATCACAGGGATAAATCAGATTAAATATCGTGCTCCTAGAAGGCAAGAAAAAACTAGATCAAGTGTTGTGAAGGGATGCAAAGGACCAGACTTTCTAAGGCAGCAAAGAGCAAGGTGCAGCAAAATGATGTAGCAGAGGTAAGCTACAGTTAAGTATCTTCTGTATATGTATGTTCATCTCTTAATTGCATTAGGTTCTTTGTATCCTAATTTGGTTTTTTTTGTTTAGGATTGACATATGCTCTACAGGATGAGGTAAGTTTTGCTATTATCATGTCATGGGTATTTCCTTGAAGACTTTTTGTAGGTATTATATATTCATCAAGAGAAGACTCAATGCATAATCTAATGTTCTAAAGAGTGAGAATGGGTAGCATGACAAGAGCATAAATCAAGGTGCATAACAACAACAAGAAGTTCACCACATGAAGTCTTCAAGTGCGAAGCACTGCATATAATCATTGTGAAAGTATCATTGTACAGAGTGATTGTAAAAGCATCTTTGTAAAAGTTGTACAAGTGTCTATTTGCCAAGAGTTGAAGAGGAAGTGTTGGGAGGTCTAGGATCATCATTAGGTGGTTGAGTCATAGTTGGGGTTATGGTCTAGTGTGTCTTCTTCTTCTACATTGTTCTATATCATTGTAAAGTGGACCATTTTCCTTGGTATGGGAGTCCATTCTTCTTTTATTCTTCTACAGGGTGGTAGGGTGGTGCTAGGGTGAGTTGTAGCTCATTAGGTGTTGGGGCATCCCTTCAGTTGACTACTTAAGAATCTCGGGAGTTGGAGTGTCCATCTAGTGGGAGCTGGAGAAGACTACTTTTCTATATTCTAGGAAGTTGGAGCTTTGTTTTCAATTGGAGTTGAAGATTAAAGAATTATTAGAAAAGCGTTCGGTAGTTTTTGATCCGGAGGTGGTTTTCCACCTAAAATTGTTGTGCCTCTGTTCTTTTATTTACTATTGTTACTGCATAAACATTAATAATAATTGAAGATTAACTAATGCTCTGAAAATATTTAAAAGTGCTAATTGCTAAGGAATACTGATTCACCCCCCCCCCCCCCCAACCTCTCGTTGTTTTCCAACATTATTTTAATTGGAAATTTAAGTTGCAGACCCTGCTTGAGGGACACAATGCATGGGCAATTGTGACTAATGATGAGGCGAAGCCGAACATGCTTGCAGGAGGAACAACAACAACAATCCAAGACTGGGATAAGTGGGAGACTAAGGTGAGACTGCTCCTAAAATTGTCGAGTAGAGATTACATTATTCTCCATATCCGTGATTGAAAGTCTGCACCAAAAATATGGAAGATGCTCAAGGATCTCTATGAGGTCAAGAACACTAATCGATTGTTGTTCTTGAAGAGAAAGATTCTCTCCATCAAGATGGAGGAGAATGAGATAGTTGTAGCATTTATTTTTCGGATCAAGGAGCTCAAGAACAAGCTGGGTGACATCAGTGAAGCCATGTCAGATATAGATTCGGTCACGATTACCATGAATGGTATGAATGATGAGTATCAGATGTTCATCATTGGCTTGAATGCAAGATAAAAAGCCTCCATGTTTGAAGAATTGACAGGGATCCTCATGCAAGAGGAGGAAAGGTGACTCACTCATAAACCTTAGAGTTAAGATCTGGCCTTAATGGTGAAGAAGAAGCCCTTCAGACGATATCCAAATGCAGCACAAAAGAGCAGCATAACCCCACAAAGAAAGATGCCCCCACCTCAAGGTACGTCTTTCAATAGAAATGACTCTGCGACCAAATGTTTTTATTGTTGTAGAACTGACCATATAGCCAAATATTGCATGAAGAAGAAGTCCAATGAAGGCCGACAGAGACATAAATAACATTAAGGTCATTTTGCTGATGAGGAACAGAGTCATAACCTCATACTATTCGTATCTAACTCTGCATTTGCAGCTAAGGATGATGAGGCAGATACCTGGTTTGTGGACTCAGGTGCATCCATCTACATGACACGGAACAGACAGTGGTTTGAAGACTTCAAAGAGACCATCAATGGAGAAAAAATCTATCTTGGTGATGATAGAGGGTACCAAATCAAAGGTTATGGTAATATTGTTGTTGTTTTGCCTGATGGAAGTATTAGACGTATTCATAATGTAATATATGTACCTGGGATAAAAAAGAATCTAATCTCTGTCTCTACGATAACTAATTAGAATCTCAAGGTATAATTTTATAAATCATATTATGTTATTTAACACCTGTTGGATCGTATGAAGCCTATTGCATTAGGTATTCATGTGGGAGGATTGTACAAGCTAAATGTCAAAAGCGCACCACATAATGCATTGACATCATCTTCCATGACCACAATGGAATTAAGGCATCAGAGGTTTGGCCATATTAACTTCAGTGATTTGCTGCTATTACAGAAAAGAGGTATGGTAGAAGGTCTTTCTGTTTTAAAGTCTACCCATATTGATTGTGATGAATGTGCACTTGGAAAGATGCACAAATATGAATTTCCTGTGAATGTTGGTAGAAGGAGGAGATATATACTCGAGCTAGTACACAACAAATTATGCAGGCCTATGTAGACAAGGTCATTAGGTGGTGCATACTATCTTTTACTGTTTATTGATGACTATGCTAGATTTACTTGGATGTATTTCCTGAGGAAGAAGAGCCACACTTTTGAATACCTCAAGGAGTTCAGAAGTATGGTTGAAAAGAAGACAGGTAAATGCATCAGGATTCTCCGCTCGGATCAAGGGGGACAGTACAAGAAAGCTTGTGTCCTCAAATACTACAAATATTATGGGATACAACAACATTTTACAGTACCCCACACTCCTCAACAGAACAGGGTTGCAGAGAGGAAGAACAGAACCCTTGTGGAGTGTGCTTGGAGTATGTTAAAAGGTAAGAATCTTTCTAATGGTTTTTGGGCCGAAGCAATTAATACTGCAGTATATCTAAAGAATAGGAGTCCAACAAGAAGTTTATATTTCGAAACTCCTTTTGAAGCTTTATTTGGCCATATGCCCGCAGTTAACCATGTGAGAGTTTTTGGTTCTCAAGCTGTTGCTCATGTCCCAAAGGAAGATAGAAAGAAATTGGATTCAAAGGCCATTAAATGTATTTTTGTTGGGTATTGTACATAATTTAAGGCTTACAAATTGTTTAATCGCTCTACTCATAAAGTTTTTGCGAGCAGAGATGTAGTGTTTCATGAGCAGGTTAATGATGGAAGCCATGAAAATGCTAATGAAGAATGGCACGTGCCCTTGCTGATGGAAGAAGTGATGAATCAGGTGACAACAATGAGAAGCAACAATAGCAAGGGGAAGAAGATGATGTAGCTGTCAAGCCAAGTCCACAAAAAGATGATCAAACAAGGTTTGAAGCTACTCGACCACTCAGAGATTAGGTAGGAATGTTCAATTGCCAGCCAGATATAGGGAAAATGATTTTATAACTAGTATGATGAATGTTGTCGAATCTTCTAGTTATAAAGAAACTAGTCAATATAGTGAATGGAGGGCTGTTATGGAAGAGGAATATGAATCAATCCTCAAAAACGAAACTTGGGATTTAGTTAAACTACCTGAAGCTGTATAAGCCTAAATTTAAAGCAGATGGGAGCATAGATAAATATAAATCTATGCTGTTTGCAAAGGGGTATTCGCAACAAGAAGGCATAGATTATGATGAAACATTTGCCCCTGTAGCTAAACTAAACACAATCAGAATGATAATTTCTTTAGCTACCAAACACCATTGGATGATTCACCAGCTAGATGTTAAATCTGCTTTTTTAAATGGGGACTTAAAAGAAGAAGTCTACTTAATGCAACCTAAGGCGTTTGTCAAATAGGGTAAATAACATTTAGTCTGCAGGTTGAAGAAAGCATTGTATGGACTAAAACAGGCACCGAGGTCATGGTATGACAAAATTGATTCATTTTTCTTGCAGCATGGTTATAAAAGAAGTAAAAATGACCCTAATCTTTATACGTGTTTGATAAAGAGGGAAGGATTGTTTTGATTTATTTATATGTAGATGATCTAATCATTACAGGGAATGCTGATAATCTCATTAAAGAAATCAAGGAGCAGATGTCACAAGTCTTTGAGATGAAAGACCTTGGAGAGCTACATTATTGTTTGGGTCTAGAAGTCGGGAGGGATTCTCGACAAAATTTTCTGTCACGAAGTAAGTACGTAAAGAGCTTACTCGAAAAGTTTATAATGGATCAGTGCAAAGTTGCAGCAGTACCTTTACAACAGAATATAAAACTTCAGAATGATGATGGATCTAAGGAGGTAGATGTGACTTTGTATAGACAGCTAGTTGGGAGTCTAATCTACTTAACTAAAATTCGACCATATATGGCTTATGAAGTTAGTGCATTGAGCCAATTTATGTCAAAGCCCCTTAAAAGCCATTGGGTTGCAGCAAGTTTTTTAAGGTATCTCCACAGAACCTTGATTTTGGTATTGTTTATACTAATTCATGTGATGTTAAATTGACAGGTTTTTCAGACTCCGATTGGGTTGGAAATGTAGATGATAGATGATCCATAACAGGCTATGCATTTAACATTGGATCGAGGTCATTACATGGAGCAACAAAAAGTAGAGCACAATATCCTTGTCTTTTGCAGAAGCTGAATATCAAGCTATGTGTGCAGCAACATGTGAAGCAGTTTGGTTGAGGAGACTTCTCCTTGATGCTGGAGAAGAACAGAAGGTTACAACAGTGATCAAATGCGACAAAAAGAGCTCCATCAAACTTGAAAAGAATCTAGTATTTCATAAGAACACAAAACATATCAATACATAGTTTCATTTTGTCACAGAGAAAGTTCAGTCAAAATAAATCCATATTGAGTATTGTAATAGTTGTGACAATGTTGTTGATATTTTTACCAAACCTTTTGGTAGAATCAAGTTTGAATTGTTTAGGGAAGTGTTAGGCATATGTGTGAATCCATTTCTCCATTAATGGGGAGTGTTGAGATTAATGATGAAATGTATTAATGGAGTGACACTTCAACTAAACCTTAGATTAGGAGTTTATTCATGATTTCTAGGGTGTTGTTTGAACTTCCTTAATTGTGTGTGAATTATATATTTCTCATTTAATGATTATAATGGCAGAGCGTGTTTTGCAGAAGCAGTCTCCAGGTGGTGTGAGCTGCCCAAGTTCAATTGAATTAATTTGATTCTTCTGTTTTTAACAGTTGCATATGTGTTATTCCTTCTTGCATGTCTTGAATGTTTGTTCTAAATTTTGAAATAATGTCAACAAAGCAGTAGTGTAGATCTGTGTCTTATGATTTTGATTAAAACTTTATGAGCAGTGGCAAATCTACAACCTAATTTCTACATAGCTAGACTTTTGTAATATAGTAGTTGTGCACATAAATAAGTTTTTGGTTGTTGTTGGTGGTGACATGTCTATCAAGTAATGGTAACTTACATTCATATGTCATTCTTATTCACTACTTTATCTCTTGATGAGATTATCATCAACCTTTATGGATCATTTGATCTCCACCCTTGATTGTGCCTTAAAACTAATAGTCCAAATTTCTCCTAGTTATTATAAATTGAGCAAATTGGTCATGAATCAAGGGAGGGTGAGGAATGGCTTATAATAAGGGTAAGTGAGGAGTGGCTTATAATATTGGTCATTAGCCTCGCTAAATATTAATATATATGTTTGAGAGTTGTATGCATATCATTTTAGCTCCATATATATGTATACTCTACTAATTGTAATTAATTATGTATACTCTAGTAATTGTAATTAAAGAATCATATGAAGAATAAAAAACCCTTACTTGAGTGTTATGTTTCCCTACATGGAAGAAGTTTCACTGCGTAAATTTCTTACCACAAAAATACTAAACTAAACAAAAATTTCATTCTTAAACTTCATAAACAAGCATTTCTTACCACAAAAATACTAATCTAGACAAAAAAATTTCGTTTGTAAACTTTGGAAACAAACATTTCATTAGCTAATATCACACTGCACTAAGACCTTTGAAGCTACGAGGTTAAAGTTTTTCTGAAAGACCTCAGCCAAAAGGGCTAGTATGACGCTTTGAGGTTGTAACCTGAGATTAGCCAGGGCTAGATCCGGATGGATAAGTCAAACAGGTATTTGGCAAAGGTTCAACTCGTACAGCTTCTCGACAATTCTCGATTTATCTTGGTGAGCAATCCCCCATTTATTCATGAGTACTTCATCGATCTGACGGCAGTCTATAAATTTCAACCAAACTCTTCGAAGCCTGTCTCATTCTTCTTACAAAATTTTCCTCAAGATTTTTATTGATTACATTCATTTAGATTTTACAACAGTCTATATATTTCCATCAATAACTTCGAAATAGGTACTTCGAAATAAGTATCACGCTGACCGCACAATATTTACCAGGCTTAAAACAGAGATAAGAAAGCCTGCGATGGTACATGTATAATATTTCCTATAGGCTTAAAACAACAAAACTGACACATGTATATTATTTGCTGTGCATAAAACAACACAACTGACAATAAGTGAGACACTTCCATACTGCAGTCCGTCATCTCTGTTGAATCCTAGGCTTAAAACAACAAAACTGACACATGTATATTATTTGCTGCGCATAAAACAACACAACTGACAATAAGTGAGACACTTCCATACTGCAGTCAGTCGCACTGCATCTCTGTTGAATCTGGACGCAGTTGTAGTTTATCTGTCATATGTTTTTTTAGGTTTTTTTTTTCCTTTGTTTGGTCTAATTTGTTTAAAATGTGATAATAATTAGTTTGAATTACAAGTTAAAGTGTGAATTTTTCCGAATTTAATTTTCCAGAAATTTTTCAAGATATAAAATCTATATATTATCAAAAGCACATTTTAAATAACAAAAATTAAAATTCAACAAATTTTTTTCTATCCAAATTCTCAGGACCAAAAACTCCCAAACTTATTATGGATAGACAACTCCACCAGCAAATTCCCATGTACAAACCTTTTTTTTTGCGGTCCTTGTGAACTTTGTACAAACCACAAGCCTAATGCTTTACCTGTAGCAGTACTGCACTATCCACGTAACTCATCCCAATTTAATGCAACCTCCTGATTGTTAGTCAGCCTCTTCGATATTTAAAAGGGCCAACCCGTTGCCGATCTCATTTTCTATCCCATTTAAACTTTTACTTCCAAAGGACAGTAAGACCCCGGTGCAGGCCTTGCCAGAAGGTGGGATTCTGTTGTCCAGCCATTATTACCACTATTTTCTCTTCTTCAATATCTTCACCTGATATCTCAATCTGAACACCCAACTCAGCGGAAGCATGAATATTTTGCCCATTTCTCTGAGAATTGATGGTTTTCCAGTATGAGAAAACGAGTATTGTTAATGCAAATGCTAGTAACACCAACATGGAAGCTAACCCGCCAAAGAGAAGAGGGACAGGCCAACGCCACTCATAATGGTTGGCAGTAACAGTGACATTACTGCTGTTATTAATCATGGACTTAGATTGGTTAGGCATGCAATGAATCTCAGCAGAATTAATGACTCATAACTTAGATGACATGAACTTAGAATCAATCTAGTCTAAGAAACACAGAGCAGCAACTGCAAATATTTGATTTGCCTCTGGATTAATGCAATGCTGAAGATATAGCAAGACCTAGCCGATTTTGTCTGAGATCGTTAAGACTTTTTAACGACTAAATAGGATTATTTTGCTAGGGAAATTACAGCCTTTTTTTCTGTAGATTAGCTCATCCTCTTCCACCTTATCCGTATAGTTTTGGCTTTCTGTTAAAGTCGAGGATATCTGAAGACGAGACAGAGGCATTGACAGACTTTAACGCTGGATGAAATATGCGTTTCATATCTCTACGTGTCTACTCGCCGACATAATCGTAGATAGTGGGCCAGAAAACAAGTGGTGAAAGTAATTTTTTTTTTGGAGAAATGGCCAAATATAATCTGCCAAAATGTATAGATCTCTGGTCCATTTATTTACCATTTAACCATAATTGCCATCTACCGAGCCGTTGGGTTGTTGTTATCTGCGCAGGATCCTGACCACTTAACAACAATTGCCATTTCTCGTCTGTGATGTCGTTCTGTTGGGCATAGTGGTGCTGTATATATGCTAATTCTTCCTAACTAGACCAATCCGGCTGCTAGAGTAAAATATATGAAATGAATGTGATAACTTGCATTATAAAGATCTTTGCTTTTGGAGAACTTTATTGCAAGGTGTAATGGTTTAAATTGAAATATGAAAATATTATATTAAAAGAGGTAGTATATGGTAAAGTTATGCTGATATTAATATTGAGTGATAAGTGTACAAGTTAGGTTGATTTTGAATAAAACAGATATAGAATATTATAAAAAGTTGGTAATTATGAGCTGAATTATATAGTTGGAATTAAATATTTAAAATGTTAATTATTTTGACGAGTATAAGATTAGAGAAAAATACAAAAATTATTAGCTTTTTTCTGACTTGTATTAAAAGGAGAGATTTTGTTCTTCAATATCATTTCCATCTTTCAGTTTATATAGTCTTTTTCTCTTTAAAGTCACAGTTTAAAGCTATGGAGAGAAAACCATGTTTCTTATCTTCTTGCAATGTGTTTGGAAAATTGTTAAATAAAAAAATTCATAATTTTTATATTATGGGTAGATCAAATAAATTTTATTTTACTAAATAGATTATTCATACATTTGGAAGGTTAGCTAAACTATTAAACATCTTATAATCCATGATTTTTAAACAAAAAAATATAGAAAATGTTAACAATGACAAAATCAAACTAAAACTAATTTAACCGCAACAATATCCAATGTATAGGGAAGAGCATTAATCCTAAAAGTAATACAACTAAAAAGTTATACTTTCTACAACATGAACTCAAAATAATAACACATGCAATCCCAAATTGAATAAAAAAACCTATCACAAACAATTCAAGACCAAGGCACAAAGAAATAGAGTAAGAATAGTGACAAGACAAAGAGATGAATGCCAAGAAAAGATCATAGAAAAGAAAAATGTTAAATAAAAAGTTTTTTAGTATAAAGCTAAACCTTATTATGAAATTTTATATACTAAACTTTCAAAAAAAAAAAACAACTTTTTTTTCTTTAAAATGATCTTCTACAAAACGTACCAGAAATTAAAAAACCTCTAATACCATGTGGGTTGGAAAATCTAATTGATGATAATTGAGGAAACACAAAAAGCTATTGTAAATTCCACCCGAAGTCTTCTTAATTGTTCCACCTAGCCCCGAAACCCAGGAGGAAGAATTGAAAAGGCCATTATATTGGTTAAATCTCACATAATGAGATGGCTTTGCGTCCTTGCATATTTCTTTAAAGTGATGCATTTTATTATTATTCATAAACCGTAGTTGTATAGAGGATTATATGGTGTGTCATAGACCATAGTTGCATAGGGAATAAAATGATCAAATCCCCTTCCAATTTTTCTCAAAACATGTAAGATTGATGGAAACTTTGATTAGAGTATTAACCTCCTTATTGGTTTGAGTGGAGAAATGTTTAAAAGGTGAGATTATTATTTAATTAATTCAACTTTGTAACCATTCATTTAATAATAATACTTAAACTTGCAATTTTGTTACAGCCTATTTGATAATATCATTTAAACTTTGATTGTAATTGTAATTTAACGTTATTAAAACTTTGATGGTTATTAATTTTTTTTAATTGTAATTTAATGTTTTGTTTTTTGTTTTTGTTTTTTTTATCGATTTATGATATTGAAAATATAATTTTATTATACAAAAATTTATCTTTTTTATTATAATTTTATTATATAAAAAATTATATTTCTATAGGTATATAATTAGTTAGGAAAATATTGTAGTAGTTATAAAATAAAATATTAGATCAAAAAATAATAATAATAAAACATAATATTATCTCATTTAAAAAAGTGACAAAAACAAAAAAAATAAAAATAATAAATGGATTCAATGTGTAAATGTGAATGTTTAACATTTAACATTTATATGTCAGTTAAATTAAAAAAATAATAAAAAGTCAAAAGTCATATAGAGTTGAGTATGCTAGAGATGTTGTAGTGTAAGCATTTAAATCTTGGCTTATATAATAATAACAAGTTAAAAAATAATAAAAACAATAAAATTCAATTTGTTATATTAATATTGTAACCTTTCCAACTCCAGTTAGAAATTATGCTCTAGGAAAAATTGCATAAATAATCAAGTTACATTGGTCAATGCTAAACTAATAATGGTTGATAGACCAATCATGATATTTATGTTTGGAAATTACTTTGGGGGGTGAATCAATAATTTAAGACTTTACTTTTTGCTCAACTTAATTGTCTTTTCATGCAGTTAATTGCTTATGTATATGCGCCATTATTATTGGAATCCTTTTGCAGGTGTTAGGGAAAGAAATTTGCAGATATACGCATCAAGAATTCAAGAACATTCACACAACATTCAAAAACCAATACATGAAGACACCAGATATAGGCAGAAACCCCGAAAGGGAAAACCACGAATTTTAGGATGAAAGTGATATGAAGGCAAGCTACTACTCCTTATTACATCTGATTTTTGTAGGCTCCAACCTACAATAGGCTCCTACCTCAAAGGAAGCTCAAACTCCCACAAATTTTCTCTAGGTTACATCCCACAGGAGGTTCCTACCTCAACAAGCTACAACTTTTTCTTTATCATGCTACTACATAGAAAGGGACAACAATATCTCAATCGCAATATCAAGTCAAAAGTGTTGGTTACCTTATATACAATTTTTCCATAAAGTCTACAACAAATCTGCACTACTTCTCCTTTTCAACTATGTGCCTCTTTTGTTGTTCTTCATCAAATTTCTTATTCATACTACTTCACTTCAAAAGTTCTTTTTCCATTCCACATTGTATATTTTATAAGAAAGCCATATTGGTCGTTTGTATGCATTATCTCTTTGACTTCCAAAAACTACTCATAAGCTTGTCTCTTCATTTTCAGTTCTGAAAGAAAATTTGTAATATAAAATATAGCTAAAATAAAACAACTCAATCAGTAATGATTAAAAGGAGGCAAATCAGAATTGCATTATCTATATTTTATGAAAACATATATTTTTCAGCTTTTGTCTCAATATTTTACGTTCCATTTTAACAATTTTCAGCATTCACATTTAATTTTCAGCCTTTGTACTTCACATCACTTTCAACATTTGCAATTACATCAACAACATTCATCGGTATTAGTCAATCAACTTTATGACAACAAGTTTCCTAATAATGACCATTTGACATCAATGGAAACATTACCAACATTCTCCCCCTTTGGAATTGATGGTAACACAACTATTCCTCCTCCTGCCTCCATTTTCCTAATACCTACCCCTTTGACATCAATGGAAAACAATGGTTGTGATCAATCAATCTCTGAGTTTCATGCCCCAAAATAAATTACATAACTCTGCATGTAATGGGTAGCAAATCTGGAAGAGTAAATGTTGTTCCAACATGTATATAATGACCTATTATTTCCAGTCTTTCTTCAAGATGCCATCTTACAAAGAACCACAATAATGCCACTTCTGAGAATAATTTGCGCTATGAAGGATCCATTGCATAATGCAGAAGCTCCATAGGCCCAAACACGCTTGAGGTGAATGTTTGACATTGGGGCTATAACAACATCATCTTGTGGTCATATATATTCGTTGTTATATATTTTAAACACCATCCTCAATCACTAATTAAACAATGCTAAAGTGTAAGACAAGCTGGAGCAAACATTTCAAACCATATCGTCTCTCCTTTTCTTTTTACATCACAGTTGGATCCGCATCTTGCATATTTTGAGATCTTGTTGTATCATGGAAATTACACAATTAAGTGGATATAACAACCCATCATGAGACAATAGTACTAAGCATGTCAATTTAATGCTCAAATTTTTAATGCTATCAAAATGTTGGTTTCTTTTTAATAGGAATACCAATGTTCTCCAATATATAAGTAGCACATTCCAATATATGATCCAAGAGAAGTAATGTGCTTTTGATGAATAACCATGAGCATAACTAAAATAATACGCTGAAAAAAATAGACATGCTCCAAACAAATATGTTGAAACAAATAGACATGCTCCAATTTGGAATACGTTGTCTTAAAGAAATCATTGTTTTTTCAAGGGAATATGTTGCTCTTTGTTTGCTCCAAACACTATGATACAATTCCAACACTATGATGTTGTTGAATAGTATCGAATGTTGCACACGATTGTGTGTCAAACACTGCATATAATGGTGTATTGAAGCTGCATACAATGGTGTATTAAAACTGCATATAATGGTGTAATGAACGTTGCATACAATGGTGTATCAACGTTGGTGTATTGATAACCCTCGAATGTTGCATATAATGGTGTATTGAATGCTGCATATAATGGTGTATTAACACTAGAGGTAATGTGTCAATGAAGATAGCGTATTGATAACCCTCGAACGCTGCATATAATGGTGTATTAACGTCGGAGGTAATATGTGGATAAAGAATTATATATATGTTGGAGTATATATGTCGATAACGCATATAATGTGTATATATAATTATGCTGGAGTATTATCCTTAGAGTATGATAATGCATTTGTTATGAAGAATTATATCTCTCGGTGGAAACTCCAAGTATATATATCAATGTTGAAGTATGATTAACACATTTGTATCAACCACTCGACCTTTTCTCTGGATTGCTAGGGCACAAAACCCTAAAAAATAATTATGAGTGACTACTCAACACTGGGCCTCAATGCTTTTACAATGTCGTTTTAATATCATATTAGCTCTTCTCCATACCACTGAGATGTGAAATCAACACTTGGGACACCTTTGTAATATTTTGTAGCATTGGAATACCATTCATTAGATTTTAACATTAGATGTAGTGCTTTAAAAAATGCGTTGACAAACATGTATGTGTGTGTGAGAGAGAGATCATTCATTTCAATGCTACTATTTATTCTCATTCAAAGTTATACCATAACAGTTGATTAACACATTTTCATTCAGTGTTATTTTCAGGAAGATAACAAGGCTCTCCCAAGTTTAACACTGCTCCCATTCACCATATAACTAACATATCATAAAGCAACAACATTATCACTATAAACCATTATATTAATAGGTAGTTATGAATGATTGAACCAAGAATTCACATTCTTCCATTCTTCCTCGGATGTGGGTCGACATAATGCTCTAATACTTTGGATCTCCTTAGTTGATAATCAATATTCCGATCTTAGATGATATTATTCACCCAAATGATAATCGATTATCTGTTAAGGCACGATATAGGTCAAACATATTAATGTCGTAATGCTCCATTGAAAGGCTATTCAGTATCAAGTCAATGGGTAATGCTCCATTCACTGTGAACATTGTAATTTATTCTACGTTGGGGATTTGTAATCAATGTTGGAGCATGTGTCGATTTTATCATTATATTCCAACCCCATCTATGTAACCATTTGTAACACTGACATATTTATTCTGGGTTTTCCATATTCATTATCCTTTTGTCTCTTGAGATCATGTTCCCATTCTATCTCTTTCAATTATGTACTTGTCAATACTAAATTTTCATTACTTCTTCCTTGCGACACCTTTTCTTAAAGAACTCATTCTCCCCATTACACAGGTGAATTACTTTGAGTGCTTAATTCTATTTGGTTTGTCATTTCCTTCCCGGTGCTTACTAATTTTTCTTCAACTCTTAGGGATCTCCCTTTTTCTTTGAATATTTTTTAATACATGTAATTAATCAATGCTAGTGATTCCGTTTTCAATTGAATGCACTGGTAGCCTTCATTCAACAATTTATTGTTCATCAAATTTTCTTAGTATTGAATGCCCATAAATTTCATCTTAATGACTGTAGAGAATAGAGTTGGTAATACAGTGGATTTGAATGTCTCTTCATTTTTTTGTTATGGGAGATATGAGTTTTATTTTCTACATGTTGTATAGATATGGAGAATGATATATTTGTACGATTCCATTTCTTCTTTTGTAAAATTACTGATGATTTGACAATTCATTTAAATTTTCAGATGTAGGAATTTGTTCTTCTTCAACTATGATGTTGATGTTTTAAATAATTTTCTTCATAATCTCACTTTAACTCTTTTTTCAATTTAATCATATAACATTAATTTCACCTAAATATTTATGGTCATAATAATGAAACTGAAGGATTTGAAGAAATCCTAGTGATGCAATGAAATGCAACACAGTGTCTCAATCACATGATCATCTTTTAATTGTAGAAACACTTGCATAATTTTATTAAGTAATAGTTATTTGCAATCACAAAAGGATCTATGCATGAAATGATCCTTTGCGGAAATTTGTACTTGATCATCTGTTGAGCTAAATTCCTTCATATGAAAGTTGCAAATAATGTGGTTCTAATGCCAATCTCATGATTCTTCATGATGAAGACTTCTTGAAAAATCTACACAAAGATAAATAAAATATGCTCCTCTAGGTTTGATGCTAGAATGCATGTTTGAAGGTATCTCAGTTTTGAATGTAGCATTGTAGCTTAATTACTAGTTATCGTTTTGATTTAAGAGCCAATTTCCAAAGTAGTCTCTTTGCTTCTGCTTGCATGTATATATTTGAATACTATTTTCTCCTCTACTTGATGGAAATACCTTTGCTTTTGCTTACATATATATATATATATATATATATATATATATTTGAATGGATCGTAGGTTTTCATAGATCAAATGTCAGTTATATACAGGGATCATCATAATGTACATTGATGCATCCCATATAAACATTTATATTTTTCATAAGATCAATATTTTTTGAGAGAATTCTGATGATGCAATCATACAATGAGTTAGGCTTATCTTCGAACATGCTTTGAATGGATATGAAAAAAGGACTATGTACGTTTGAAAATATTTATTTACATGCTTATGTACATGATATATACATGTGTACATAAAAAAAATCATTAAAGAGTGAACTCTTGAATGGTGAACTTGATTGATGTTTCTAGCTCATGAAGAAAGTGACTTGATCTCACAATTTGATGATACATGTGTTCTTGTTAATTCAAATTCTTGACATAATCATGGGCTTCTTGTTCCTCTTCATTACTCCTTCCTGCTATTGATATCTCCCCCTTAGATCGTGCACTCAATTTCATATACTCTGTAATGTTTTAGGTTCTGCTTTTGAATTCACATTAGTGAAAAGAATTTGCACGAACTATTCCTAACTTGTTTCTCAGATATTCAAATGGTTCTCTAGCAAGATGCTTTGTAAATATACATGTTATATCTTCTTTTGTGGGTATGTATTCCCTCTGAGAAAGTGGTATTTTATAGGGATATGTTTAGTCTTTGAATGAAGCACTAGATTTTTCGAAATGCTTATTGCACTTGTATTGTCGCATTTTATAGATATAGGCTCAATGAAATTTACCTTCATATTCTGAAGTGTCCATTTCATCCACAACACTTTTGCACAACAAACTGCAACTGTTATGTATTCAACTTCTGTTGTAGATAGAGAAATTGATGATTGTTTCTTGCTTAACCATGCCACCAAAGACTCTCCTAGGTAGAATGCACCACCACTTGTACTTTTTTTGTCATCCACACAGTCGGCCCAATCTGCATATCTGTATGTTGTCAATGTAAATTTCTTACCTTTTGGATACCATAGGTCATATTTTGTAGTCCCTTTCAAATATCTGAATACCCTCTTTGCTGCTAATAGATGAGTCTGTTTAGGTGATGACAAATATCGTGCCACTAGTTCGACTGCCACATTATGTCTGGTCTATAAGTTTTTAGGTATATAAAATTCCTATCATATATCTATAAAGATTTTGATCAGCATCAGGCGATTCATCATCTGCAAATAGCTTGCATCCAGTTTCTATGGGGATTGAGACAGGTTTGTAGTCATCCATTTGAAATCTTTTCAATGTATCTTTTTGGTATTTCTCTTGGGAAATAAATATACCTCCAGACTTTTGTAGAATTTGTATCCCTATATAAAAGGTAAGTTCTCCAATAATTGATATCTCAAACTAATATTTCAACTCTCAATCAAACCATTTTACTAAATGATCTTTATTTCTTCTAAACATAATATCATCCACATACACAACAACAATTAGTAATTAACCTCCATCAGCCTTGATGCATAGATTATTGTTAGCTCCTCCTCTGCTGAAACCATGTTTTTGAAGGTACTTGTCCAATCTAGAGTACCATGCCCATGGTTCTTGTTTAAGACCATACAATGCCTTCTTTAACCTGAAAACATATTTAGGTTCATTTGATAACAAAAAACCTTCAGATTGTTCCATATAGACATCTTCCTCAAGTTCTCTATTTAGAAAAGCATACTTCATGTCCATTTGGTATACTTTGAAATCCTTGTGACAATAAAAAACCAAAAACATATTGATTGCTTCCAATCTCACAACTGGTGCAAATTTTTCTTCATAATCAAGACCTTCTACTTGTGAGTACCCCTTTCGTACTAGTCTAGTTTTGTTTCTCACAATTTGACCTTGTTCATTCATCTTGTTTTTGAATACCCATTTTGTGCCAGTGAAATTATTTCTGATTGGTCTTTGGTGTTAGTTCCTAAGCCTTATTATTTTTGATTTGGTCTAACTCCTCATTCATAGCATCTATTAGTTCCTAAGCCTTATTATTTTTGATTTGGTCTAACTCCTCATTCATAGCATCTATCTAGTATTTGTCTTTACTTGCTTCATCAAAATTCTTTGGTTCAATCTATGACAACATAGAAATATGGCTTTGGTCTACTTTTTTTGCAAGTTGCCTCCTTGTTTGCACTCCTCCACTTTTATCTCCAATGATTTGAATTTTAGGATGGTTCTTTTGTGTGTGTCTTGAGGGATCTTTTGAATGATTCTTTATATCTTCTAAGTCTTCATATTGTACTTCATTTTCTTTATTGTCACAATGGTGATGATCTGGAGGATTAATAAAACTTGTGATTTTGTTCTTATCAAGTAGCTCTTCGTCAAACTTTACATCTATGCATTCCAAAATCTTATGCAACCTTTTATTATAATGCCTATATCCCTTACTTTTTGATGAATATCCCAAAGATTTTCCTTCATCTGATCGAGCATCAAACTTTCCTAGATTTTCATCATTATTTTTTATATATCATTTACTCCCAAGTACATTAAAATTCTTGATTGATGTTGGTTTCCCGTGCCAAAACTCATAAGGCATGTTATCACAATTTGTTCTAAGCTGTGCCTTATTGAGAATATGTATTGATGTATGTACCGCTTCTACCTAATAGGTTTGAGGAATGTTTCTTTCTTTCATCATGGCTCTAGCCATTTTCTGAATAGATCTGTTTTGTCTCTCTACAACTCCATTATATTGAGGTGTGTCAGCAATAGTATAATGTCATTTTATGCCAAGTTCTTTACAAAGGTCTGCAAACTCATCTGATGTAAATTCACCTCCTCTGTCTAACCTTATGCATTTTATATTGCACCCTGTTTGGTTTTCTTCCAGTGCCTTGAATATTTTGAACTTCTCAAATGCTTCTGACTTATTTCTTTGAAATTCCACCCATGTCAATCTCGAATAGTCATAAGTTGTCAGCATGAAATATTTTTTTCCTCCTGGTTCTTATGTTCTATAAGGCCTGCACAAATACATATGAACTAGGTGTAAAGGCTTAGTACTTGATAGTTTATCTTTGACTTTGAATGATGTTTGTGCTTGTTTACCCATTTGACATGACTTACATACAATGTTTTGAGGCTTATTTATTATTGGTATATCTGTAACTTCTCTCTTCTTACTAAATCTGATGATGTGATCAAAATTGAGATGCCCCAATATCCTACACTGTATCTGGGATTCATCTTGTTTGTTGATGTAGCATTCTTCACTCTCTTACTTCAAGATATATACATTATTCTTTGTTTGAACTCCTTTAGCCAGAATCTTCCCTGTAGATGTTGACTTGATTTCACAGTCTTGAGATCTAAAAAGAACATCACAACCTTTGTCACACATCTGACTAACACTCGACAAATTATGTTTTAGACCATCAATAAATAGTACATCCTAAGACTTACCTCTTCCATTATTCAGACTAAATGTACCCTTTCCTCTAATTCTTCCTACTTCATCATTACCAAATGTGACATTTCCAGTTTTATTTTCATCCAGGGATACAAACTTGCTTTTATCTCCTGTCATATGTCTAGAGCAGCCACTATCCACATACCATTTATTGTTTTGATCTTGAGCATATAAAACTAGGTCACAATTATCAAGTTTTTGTTCTTCCTTCTTATTTCTCCATTTCATGCATTCATATGTTCTATAATAATTCTAATAATATAATCCATTTTCCTTAAGATGACATTCATATGACTTGTGCCCAAAGTTGTGACAATGGAAACATTTAGTGATATCATAGAGAGGAGAATATGGATTTTTATTCAAATTCATGTTTGTTTTTATGTATGTGAATCCATTATTAGCCTTACTTCTCTTATAATTCCCAAATCAATTCTTTTGACATAAGCTCTACAATATGTGGCTTTATGTCCAAAATTTTTACAGCAGTAACAATATACATAGAAAAAGTATTTGTACCTACTAGTGGATGTCATTTGAGGATATAACCATCTAAACATTTGATAATCTTGTCTCCTGAAGAGGTATGGTCTCCAATAGTTTGTTGTTTGATTTTCCATTCCTTTTGTCTTATGTAATATTTCGGTAGTGTTTCTTTGCATTTTTTCATTTGATGTTGAAGTTTTGCTCAAATTTTTGTTCTCGGATTCATGTGAATTATCATTGTCTCCCCTGACAACTTTTACAAAAATGATTTTCTTTTTATCTTTTGCCTTGGATTCACTAGATTCTCCTTCGTAGCCTAACCTGGTCTTTATGAGTGGATACCTCTAATCATTTAATATCACATCCATTTGTTCAAAACCTTTCGTTTGTTGAATATTCATGCTTAATTTAGTTTGTGCCTTCTCTAATCTCTTCTTCAAACTTACCACCTCTTCTTCCAATATTTCGCACTCCTGGATTTTCTCTTTTATTTGTTGCATCAAAATGTCTTCCACCTTATTTTCTTCTTCAAATTCAACTTTTAGCTTAATAATGTCTTTTGAATTTGATTCTTCTTTTACATATTTGAATAAGATCTATTTCTTCTTTCTATTCTTCAGTTTAATCCTTTCTCTTTCATCTAAGGAACTAATCAACTCCCCCTCAAGGTATACCACACCACCTTCTTCTTCTTCTTATCCTAGACAGTCTGTTTCAAGTTCTTCCAAGGCCATAAACATGAATTCACTAGTTCCATATTCACTATAGGATTCACTGGAGCTTTTAGATACACTACTATCTTCTTGCGCATAAAAGCTTTTTCTTTTAAATTTTCTCCCTTTCTTCATTTTAGTAGACTTGTTCTTTTCTTTCCCTTTAAGTTTATTTTCTTCTTTCATATAAGGAAACTTTCAAGCACAATGCCCCACTCTTCCACAATTAAAACACTTAAATGGAAGTTTTCCTTTGTACTTACTTGTAGCTTTCTTCAATCTTTTGATAATTTTTTCTTCTTCTTCATCATAACCTGAGCATGAACATTCCTTTTCTTCTATGGACTTGTCTGCTTTGAAAGTTGCCTCTCTAGTGACTGCCTTCCATTTTGGAATTCCATCTCATATTTGTCAAAAAGCCAATTAGTTGATCCTTCTTCAAATTCTCGAAGTTTGTTCTCTCTTCTATAGATGAAACCTTAGGATTGAATTTATAAGGTAATGACTTCAATACTTTCTGAATATTACACTTTCTTTGATTATTTCTCCTAGACCCATCATGACATTTACAACTTCATCAACTCTTTTTTTTTAGCTATATATTCATTTTCGTTCATTTTTAAGGTCTCAAACTGCATTCTATATACTTGTAATTTATCCATCTTTACTTTTTTATCTCCTTCATGAATATTTTCTAATTTGACCTAGATATCCCTGTCTGTCTTACAATGCATTACTTTAATAAATTTAGACTCACATAAACCACTAAGAAGTGTATTCATAGCTTTTACATTAGCTTTGAAATTCAGTTTGGAATCTTTGTCACTAGTCATTTCCTTTGGTTCTTCATACACTACCATCACAACAACCTAGAATTCTACTTTCGAGGAGGCATAGTTTGTACCAGTAAATAAAGGAGCTTTATTTTTTGAGCATCCTTCTTGACTAGCCATTTTATTGATTTTAGGACCTCCTTCTAGTTGTTAGACTACTACTGAAGGAACCCTCTTTGATACCACTTGATATTTATGTTTGGAAATTACTTGGGGGGTTTGAATCAACAATTTAATGCTTTACTTTTTGCTCAAGTTAATTTTATTTTTATGCAAATAATAGTTTATTTATATGATCCATTATTATTGAACTCCTTTTGCAAGTGTCAGAGAAAGAATTTTTCATATATACTTATCAAGAATTCAAGATCATTCACACAACATTCAAGAACCAACACATGAAGACACCAAATATATGCGGAAACCCTGAAGGGAGAAAACCACGAATTTTAGGTTTAAAGTGATGTGAAGGAAATATACTACTCCTTATTACATCATATTTTTGTAGGCTCCAACATCAAGTCAAAAGTTTTGGTTACCTTATATACAATTATGCTGTCAAGTCTACTACAAATCTACGCTGCTTCTCCTTTTCAACTCTGTGCCTCTTCTGCTGTTGCTCAACAACTTTCTTATGCAGACTACTTCACTTCAAAAGTTATGTTTCCATTCCACATTGTATATTTTATAAGAAAGCCATATTGGTTGTTTGTATTCTTTGCAAGAATATGAAATGAAGCATTGTCTCTTGGACTTCCAAAAACTGCTCATTAGCTTGTCTCTTCATTTTTAGTTCTGAAAGAAAATCTATAATAGAAAATAGAGCTAAAATAAAACAATTGGATTAGTAATGATTATAAGGACACAAATCAAAATTGTGTTATCTACATTTTTCTATACAATGAAAGCATATATTTTTCAACTTTTGTCTCAATATTTTATGTTCCATTATAACAATTTTCAACCTTCACATTTAATTTTCACTCTTTGCACTTCACCTCACTTTCAGCCTTTCCAAGTACATCAACAACATTCATCGACACTAATCAATCAGCTTTATGACAACAAGTTTCCTTATCATGACCATTTGACATCAATGCCAACATTACCAACAAATCATCCTATAGAACTTGCATAAAATTTCATGGGTAGTAACCACTAGTAAGTCTACACATTTACAATTTTACTCCTATATAAATACTGAAGAAAACATAATGCTACTAATAAAACCTTCAAGTTATGGTCCAATCAAATGTTTTGATTTTTTTTATTAATATTGAAAAATAAATATATTTTTTTTCAAAGTCAAACATTATAATTTGAATTGGTTGATGCTAAAGTAATAGTGATTAACAAACAAATCCATTGAGTCCTGCCTTGGCAGTCAACAATAATGATTCCATAACCATATTTAAATTTAATTAAAATTCACATAAAACCTTAACACTTACAATAAAATTATAATATAACAAGTTTCTAAGCATGGATATTCACCCCCACTTTACCATGCATATTATTAACTTGTAAATAGGTTTTGTTACAATACCATGGCTTATCAATACCAAGTGGAGAAAAACCATAACTCATTTCACAATAAGAAATTAAAATGTAAAATATTTCAGACATTACATATAATGATTACATAGAGTGAAAATTATCCATCATATAGATAGAGAGAGAGATAGCAGGGAAAGGAGAAAGAAGGAAAGAGGGAGGGATATAGTGACAGAGATGGAGGACAGAGAGAGATAGGGAAGTGTAAGAGTGAGGGGGAGAGAGGAATGAAGAAAGAGAGGGCGAGAGGGAGAGGAGAGAGGAAGAGAGAGATATGGAGTTGGAGGGGGAGGGAAAGGGAGGGAAGAGAAAAACAATAGAGAGATAGAGGTAGAGAGAGAGGGAGTGACAAAGGAGAGATTGAGAGAGAGGGGAGAATAGAGGAGGTCAGAAAAAAAGAAGGATATGAGAGAGAGGGAGAGAAAGGGAAGAGATATAGGGAGACATGTCACATAGATATGGAGGGTTAGAGAGGGCGAGAGAAAGAAGGAGAGAGGGAGGGAGATAGTGACAGAGTTGGAGGGTGGAGAGAGATATGGGGGGGAGAGACAAAGGGAGGTGAGAGAGAAAGGGAGAGAGAGGAAGGAAGAGAGAGAGAACTTGAAAGAGAGAAGGAGAGAGGGAGGGAGAGAGTGCAACAAGAGGGAATAGAGAGAGAAAGAGGGGAGAGAGATGGATCTAACCTAGATATGGTATGTGCGTATATAAAAACCATCCTAGATCCATCTTAAGCCCATATCTATCAAGCACCGAGAGGGATCAAATCTCTTTTCACTTTAAAAGAGGTTTGTATCTCAAGAGATTTGTTCCATCTCGACACTTAATATATCCTTGGTTAAAATGGATCTAGCTTGGTTATATTGAAATTTTGTTTTATTAATAAAATTATGAAAAAAAAATCTGGCAGAAAATTATAATATACATATAACATTAAAACACATTTAAATAATAGTGATCCATATGCATACCTATGATATTTTAAAACATAAAAAAATAATATTTACAATTTTTTTAATGTCTACATATATATAGACACACACACACACACAAATTAGTCATCATCATCATGATTAATGTGTATATATGATGATGATGATTAATGTCCACTAAGACCAATATGGTATATCAGACCTTAATAAAGTAAGATATTAATTGAGATTCTTTAACATTTTACTTTTATGATCGAAAATAAAGGAGAGGAGTGTTCCTATATCACTGTAGTTTTTTTGAATTAGTAAGTCGAGAAGGTTGGTAGTCTAGAAAATATTTTAGAAATTAGGATGGATGTGAGTAAGAGATGGGAAATCCAAGAGAAAGTGATTTTCATCTTCAACCCTCTTAGTGTGACAAAGGTGACAAACTCTTTCATCCCATGGTGTTTTGGGAATATACCAACCCCTGATTTCACTATGAAGCTCATGAGAATTTTCTTATCTTGGAAATGCTCATTTTATTCTTAACATTGGTCAAGATAGAAAACTAATCATAGTTTTAGAGACTGGAGTTGATCACCTCCTTATAATATCTTAGCCTCCTTTTTCCCTCTAAATCAATATCATCCTAGAATTTATCCTTAAATTTGGAAGCAATAATTTTTTTAATATTAAATCTTGATTCTCCAAGATGATATCCTCCTTTACCCCCCAATGGTCTAGCCAAGATTGGACATCCTTATGCCACCTTCACTTGAGTCAGAGGTGGGGGTTTTGGCTCGACTTAGAAGAAAGTTTAGGATACGTCTTACATGTTGTATAGCTTCTTCTTATACATGAGATACCTAACCATAACCATGCTTTCAATGACGGAAAGGCTAGCTTCAATATAGAGGGTAAGGTAGGGAGTATTTCCTTTAATATTGAGGTTGTAAGTTATAAATTTCTTTTGGATTAGCTCAATATTCCTTCATGATTCTATAGATATACTACAACCCCAAACCTCACATCCATATAAAATAACAGGGGTGACGAGAGTCTCAAAGAGGAATGTTTTAGTTACTCCATGACCAAAGATCTATTGAATTACAATTATTTTCAAGCCCATAATAGGATTTCTAACCTCCAATTATCCTTTATTCAATGTTATATTTCTAATTGAGATGATGATGAATGCCATTCCTAAATATTTGTATAAATACACTTTCTCCAAGTAGTTATTATCATAGATGAAATTATCATAGTTGATCTTTTTGGATTTAATTATCATTACTTTAGTCTTGTCATTGTTACTAGTCATACCCATCTTGGAGTATCAATCTTGGAGGATTCTAAGATGCTTGTTGAGATCGTCATGGCTCCTAGATAAAAGAATGATATCATCAAAATAGAAGACATGAGTAATGACCATACCAGTGATCTTGGGACCATCACATCTTGTAGCTTCCAAATACTCCTCTAGCATATCAATGTAAATGTGAAAAAGGGTAGGGGATAAGGGACATCTTTGTTTAACTCCAATATTTCATATAATTTCTTCTAACCAACCCTCGGTGGTCTTGAGTTTGGAAATAATATTCTCATATAGCCTAGTCATAGTAGCCCTCAACTCAGGAGTGACCATTATCTCTTCAATCCTCTTCCATAACTTATCCAGAGGAAGGGTGCCAAAATATTTTCTAAAGTCAACAAAACAACATAAGAGATTAGGATTATTATTGTGACATTCCTCTACAATGATCCTAAGAGTAAAAATATGGTACATAGTTAAGTGATGTCTCCTAAATCTAGCTTGCCCTTTATTTCTTTTACCATGGCTTTGAAGCCAAAGACTAATCTTATTTTTCAAAATGAGTTGATACAACTTGGCTAAAATGTGGCTAATCATAATGGTCTTATAGTTGGAGGGAGTATATGTGTGTGTAATCAATTTTGTACATATCTAATTAAAATAATATAAAACATGTCAAAGAAAAATGTTAAGCATATATATATATATATATATATGGTTTTTTATTTTTCTCTCTATATATGAAATTTTTTTATAAATACAAATAATAATATTAAGGAGTATAGAATCTTAACTTTGGAATTACCAAATGAAAAAAGGAATCAAATCTTTCGAGGTGTAAATTTTTCCTTAAGTTTTGCACTCAATAATATATTTGCATTTTAAGAGATTTGATCCTTGTGGATTTTCAAGAGTTGAGATGAATCTATGTTGGTTTAAATTTATGTTAATGTGATATGCATATTATGATTTCTTTCTCAAAAAAATCATTTGTAGTTTTACTATTAAAAACAAAATTATAGCCTATGGGGGAAATTGAATTGGCAATCACCGTGTTATGACGTATTATGTAAACCATGAGATTCAATGTCGAAATGAGTCTGAGGGTCAAATGAACAAAAGAAAAAAAAAATTATAGTATAATAAATTCAATTGAATCAATTAATTATTTTTATAATTTTTTAATTGAGCAAACATTATATTTCATTATTATTAGTGTTTTGAGTGGAATAATTAATAAACAAAATGACTTTTTTTGGGGAGTCTTTTCTATTCAATTTTGGCCCAAATACATTAAATATTTTTAAGATCATAAATTTAAGTTGTTTAATCTACAAGGTTTGAGTGTCTAAGGGGTCTTTAAGGTTTTTGAATACATTTATGCATTCAAAAATGTATTTTAAACTGCAAGAAATCACAATCTTGCTGGAATTTGTATCATTGGATTCTAGCCGAGAAAACTATTTCATCTATTAGTTACATTATGCCTTATTTTTTGATCTAACTCTTCATTTTTGCACCACTACAACATCTCCCCAATATGTGACAACCCCGATTATTTCTATTTATGAATGCCATGTAAACATTTCATGTATTTTTATTTGTTTAGATTAAAATATGGGTTGAGTAAGGGACACATATTCCAGGGACTAAGGATGGTTACTTGCTTGGGATTTTCAAGTTTACTTGCTACAGGAAAAAAAATGAATTGTGTTGACAACCATTGAAGGATGGTTCATATGTTTTTAAATAAATTGTTATTCTGAATTAATTTGGGAAGTAGGAGAAGCATAAAGGCCATGCTTTATTGAAATAGTTAACAAGCTAGACAAGAACAAAATAATTTATGAAAAGAATGGACTACATCAACAAAGAATAGTGAACGATTACAACAAGAGAGAGTGGAAGTCAACCATTGCGTATAAGAGTTACAAAGAACTAGGAAAAACAAGGGGGGATTCGAGGAGGGCAGTGTAGATAATAGATAAGAAACACTTAGAACAAAATATGGAAAAAAAGGGAAAATGCATACAATAGACAACATTCCAGGATGAGGAGAAATCACACCAAATAAAGGAGAACAACTAGCAAGATGAGAAAAAGCACATTTCTGGATAGTAGAGTAAAAACTCATGCACATCTTGGCCTACAAAATTTTAAGACATTTGCAATAGTGTGGAGAATATCTAGACATTTACCACTATTAGAGGAGGGATCTACATATTTTAGTTGAGAAATAGGAATACAATTAAAATTTCCCCCAGCTGAGGATAAGTCTTAGGATTCCTTAGAGGGTTGGAGGGTGGAGATGGTATTCTCTATAGTCCCTTGATAACCTAGGGTCGAGATTTAGTTCTTAGATTCTAGATAAGGTAAGTTCTTGAGTCCTCCTTTTCTTGTTTCACTTGGTTGTGGTAGTGAGTTATAGATTCCCCTAAGTCAGTAGAACCAACGTGATGCATGTCTTCAGGGTCGAGTGAAGCCTCTAGATTCCCTGGGATTTGTTGGCTACTTAACAACTATAGGGTGGAAGAAATGGGCATATCGATTCCCTATGCATGTCGTGGATTGTTGATTAGTTGGAGGGTGGAGGTGAGAGATCCTATGGAGTCCTTGTTTCAAGAAATAGTTGGTTTTTTATCCCTTGAGCAAGCCATCTCAACCTCTGCAATGCAGCTCTAGGGTGAAAATTGCAAGTGAGATATGGCTGCAACTTGTCTACAATTCGATAGGCAATTATCATTCCTAACATAGTTGCGCATATTTGGTTATAAATCCAAGATAAGTTTCTTCTTGTATAATATCTGCCATGAAATAATGTTTATACTGTTAAGATGGTTTGAATGTTTATCTGAATATGCATGGATTATTTTTGTTAAAGAAATTAGCTTATGATATTGGTGCCTTAATTCTCTGGTTTTTTCTTAATGCTTTTTACACAAAAAGTATGTATATATACACACACACACATTTATGTGAGTGTAATATACACTGTTTAGTACAATTGTTTGTAAGTATGTTCAAGTTACTATGTGTAGGAATAATAATTCATGCTAACTTGATTGAATGTTGGGCCCTACCAATGAAATGAACCATTGATTGCTCAAAGGTACAATGGGTTTATATAGGAACCCATGCTATCCCTACTGTACTGGTATATTCATTGATGTAGATGGGTATGATGAGGTATATAAACCTCACAAACATGAAGATAACAATACTTCAATGTTTTGAACCATTATGTCGAATGGGCGAGGATTATAGTCCTAAGGGTCTGGCTTATAGCCCACACAACCCTATCCCATAACCATGGTGGGTTTCACTGTATCGCATGGAGGATAACCCTAAAGGCTAGGGTTTTATTCCATATGACTATGTGCATAACCATGGGCAAAATCGAATTGCAAACAGTCAACAAGGATGATTCAATGAGATCAACGGTTGGAGAGAAATAGCGCTACTCCCCCTTTGTGATGTCAGCAAGGAAGGGGGAGGGGATTACGCTATTGTGGGAGGGTTGTTGGATCGCGAAGTAGGAATATTTACATAATATTTTGTAGCAGAACCACGAAGTGGATCCTCGATAGTGAAAGCGCCCCCCCTCGTGATGTTAGCAGGGAGGGACGGGGGTAGTGCTATCACTTTTGTGTTGTCGATTAGATTGTGGATTATGGGTCATCAGATGGTGTGCCCACAACTCTCTCTCTCTCTCTCTCTCTCTCTCTCTCTCTCTCTCTCTCTCTCTCTATATATATATATATATATATATATATATATAATGTTGTAGGGTAGCATTATGGATTGTGAGCCATATATTGCTTCAATTGTTGTGAACCATCAAATGGTGGTTGGGCCATTATTACATATAGAACCATACCCATAGTGAAAATGTTGCAGGGTGGTTATCTTATACATGGGCCACTAATTGGATGGTGTAACATGAAACATCGGGAGGGGAAGAGTTTATATATATATATATATATATATATATGTTATGCAACCAGCTCACAAAATAGAAGAAAATCTAGATCAACGACTTCAAAATCAACCTCTTCGAGGGGGCAACCTCCTTTACATTACACAAATGAAAAAGTCTTAGATGATACAAATGACAAGACCTCCTTTCTATATATAGGAGTCTAAGGGGTTACAATATAATCTGACCCGACATAACAATAATAATGTAAGGGCACAACAATAACAATAGTGGGCTTCTATAGGGCACAATAATAACAATATGGGGACAATATGGGCACAACAATAATAATAAGGGGCTACAATACCAATAATAATAAGGGAATACACTAGTATTATAGGGACTTAACAATATATATATATATATATAGAGAGAGAGAGAGAGAGAGAGAGAGAGTATTGTATAAATATAGGGTATAGAGTATTTGGGCTGAGAAAGATATAGAGTATTATAAAAAACTAGTAATTCTGATCTGAATTATATTGTTTAAAATAAATATTTAAAATGTTAATTATTTTGAAAAGTATAAGATTATTGAAAAATATAAAGTTATTAATTTTTTCCTAATTTTTATTAAAATGGAGAGAATTTTTCTCTTCAACATCACTTGCATTTTTCATTTCATATATTGTCTTTTCTTCTTTAAAGTTACATTTTAAAGCTATAGAGTGAGAACCATGTTTTTGCAATGTGTTTAGAAAACATATCATTTATGGTTTTGTTGATACAAAAAGTACACAATTCTTGCATTATGAGTGGACCAAATAAGTTTTATTTTACCAAACAAATTATTCATACATTTAGAGGATTAGCTAAACTATTAGACATCCTTATAATCCATGATTTCTAAACAAAAATAAGAAAATGCTAACCGTGACAAAGTCAAACTATAACTAGTTCTACCATAACAATGTCCAATGCACATGGAAGAACATTAATCCCAAAAGTAATACAACTAAAAAAAACTACACTTCCTAAATTTAACCAATCCCAAATAGAATAAAAAAGGCACATCACAAACAATTCAAGAAAACTTCCTCTTTTTTATATATAAAGCTAAAACCCTATTGTGAAATTTCATTTACCAAACTTCCAAAGTAAATAAAGAAAACCAAAGCTTTTTGAAAATTATCTTCTACACACATCTAAATGCTATAGCGTATAAACCGATCTTTTTAAAAACTTGCCAGAAATTAAACAAACTCTTACCACGTGACCACGTGAGTTGGAATCCAATTGAGGAGACACAAAAAGCTATTGTAAATTCCACCCAATGTCTACTTAATTGTTCCACCTAACCGACGAACCCATAAGGAAGAATTAAAAGGCCATTATATTGGTTAAATCGCGTAATGAGATATGAAATTTTTTATTATTCATAAACCAGAGTTGCATGAGATAATATGTATTCATAAACCATAGTTGCATAGGTGATAAAATGAAAACATGTGAGATTGATGAAGACTTTGATTAGAGTATTAACCTTTTTATTGGTTTGAGTAGAGAAATGATGAAAAGGTGAGTTTATTATTTGATTAATTCAACTGTGTAACCATTAATTTGATAATAATATTTAAACTTGCAATTTTGTAACAGTTTATTCGATAATATTATTTAAACTTTTTCTATATGTATATAATTAGCTATGAAAAAATAGTGTAGTAGTTGTAAAATAAAATATGGGATCAAATAATAATAATAAAATATAATATCACCTTAATTAAAAAGATAAAAAAACAAAAAGCAATAAAAATAATAAATGGATTCAACTTAATTTATTGTATCAAGAAGCATTTTACAACACAAAATAACAGTAGATGTGTAGGCGTGAATGTTTTACATTTAATATTTACATATCAACTTAATTAGAAAATAATGAAAAGCTTAAATCTTGGCTCAATTAATAATAAAAAGTCAAGAAGTAATAAAATTCAATTTGTTTTATTAATATTATAATTTTATTTTGCAGGTAAGAAATTATGCTCTAGGAAAATTTGCATAAATACTAAGGTTACATTGGTAAATGCTAAATTAATAATGATTGATAGACAAATCATCATATAGAACTTGCCTAAATTTTGATGGGTAGTAACCACTAGTAAGTTTACACATTTACAATTTTACTCCTACATAAGTGCTGAAGAAAACATAAATAATGATGAGAAGTAACTATTGTAAGTATATTATTTACATCTTATTCATATCCATTTTTTATGCAAAGACTTACATAAATTAGGAGTTGTCTAATGAAGCAGAGGAATTGCCTGGACTGTTAAAAGTGGCCAGAATCTGGGCAAAAAATTTTCAAAAAGTCTTGTAGAGGCAGTGTTTGAATCATGTTTTTTTGTGGAAATGGATTTAGCACCATCAAAAATGTCTAGGACACCTAAAATTTCGAAATTTAACAACTATAACTTGGATTTACAAAAATCCTTGCCGGATTTTCTCTAAATATGACCGTAATTTCCATAACTTTTCGGGCAACTCCTCTGCCTCGTTAGACTACACGCATAAATTATGGTGGGATATAATTGATGGTAGATATGTTATTTACTTGAATAGTATTTATTTTTAGATGGTTTATCAACAAACAAATCCATTGAGTCATGCCTTGGCAGACATCAATAATGATTCCATAACCATATTTAAATTTAATTAATAATGTAACACCCCCCTCCCACATCTACCCAAGTAACCGACCAATCGGGGTAAACATGTGATGAGAGGCTATTATGATTGGATTCAACCTCCTATGTGACCTTAAGGAAATAGAATCGATGGAAAGACAACATATAGAACTTCCACATCAGCTACAGGACCCCTGAGAACCATCCCAATAATTCAGGTAGCTTGCCCCTTGGTCCCACTGAAGTTTTTGATCACCTGACCTCTGGACTCTCTCATGCTATGGCATGCCAACATCTAGGGACATCTGAACGCTCTCACAGACATGCAAGCCAACATCTTGAGACCATTTTGTCTAGTTCTGTGCCAGCATCGTCGAGATTTGAGCCACTTTTTCAAGACTAGAGCCCAGGTCACTGCCCAGAATGGAATGTCATATTCAAAGTAGTAAAATATCAGGGAAACAATTATGAAAAACCAATTAGTTGAATAAGCCCTTAACCAGACACCTACTAGCTATGACAAGAATTTCGTCAAACATATCACAAACATGTAATCTACATGTGTAAGCAACAGATTTAAGCATAGAGATCTCGTACTTATCTTAGAATCGCTAAGAACCATTATTCCCTCATGTCATTTGCTACATTATAATCAATTAGGTCATAGATACATTGTCCATTCATTTACAAGTAAAAACATGATGAAAGCCATACATAGTTGTTGTCATAAAACATATACATAACCAACATAGTAACAACAAAAATACTATAAATACATCAACCATAGAATCCACATATAAACCAATACATTTACACATGGAAACCAAAGTGACGAATTTCTCATTAATGAATGTAGAAACCAACTGGGGATGGGACCACCACATTCCACCCGACCATAGATTGGTTAAGCCAAATCTCTCTTTAGCCAATCACCCCCGTGCCATATTTTAAGGAAGAAAGTGGGACTCATAACCAATCAAAAAGAAGCAAACAAGCATGGACGCTACCATAGTTCTCCACCTACACTGTGAGGAATTTGAGTGCCTACTAGTCTCTCAGGCTTTACCATAATCCACAGTCAAATCCAAGGATCATTAGGCCCTACACTGAGACCCACTCTCTAGGCTTTACCATACATCCCATCTCGAGAATACTTGGCCCATCGGAGAGAAATCCACCTCTTGGATTTACCGTATATCCCTCCATTCACCGAAAAGGATTCTGAGGCCCACCGAGGCACACAATCCTAGCTTTACCACAACCCATAGTCTAGCTCAGGGATTACTAGGCCAGTGGCTTTACTAGTTATCCACATTTTGGTTCAGGGACCACTAGGCCATGTGTTTTTCATTTCAGATATCCACCCAACTAAGCATCGAATCCATCTAGCAATCCAGCTCAACGGAAGTATGAAAACCTATCTCATCAAGGCTATCAGGAAATGACAAAGCTAGGATGAAGACCATTGTCACACCTAGCTAATCCCATGCCATAACAAAAAAGAACCACATGCAATACCATGCATGCCAAACCTAGCATGGAAATCACACATGCAAATCAATACCTGCAAAGAATGTCGTTGTAGTTTCTTGATCCTGCTTTCCCTTGCTTGATCTTCACTTCCTCTTGCCTTCTTTTCCTTTCTTCATCCAATGCCCAAATGCTCCAAGAAAAATCTAAGTGTCCAAGAGTGAGAGAGAGAGAGAATAATGAGAGAGCTCCAAAAATGAACTGACAAAAGGTTGCACTAATCAAGCATGCCCATTGATCCTCAGAAGCCTTTTTATCAATTAGGCCTCTATTTTCTTCATTTTCCATTATTTTCCTCCTCACGTGCAACTTGTGACCCTTCACCATCCTTTTCTCCTAATTTCCATTATTTTCATAAATAAATGTGCCAAAAATTCCATTTTGCCTTTCCAAAGCCTTTTCCATTGCCTTTTCGAATTTCCTTTAGCCATAATAAACTGAATGAACACCCACTAGGATGTTTTTCCCATAATTCATCTTAGAGTATGTGTTCCATCAATCGTGGTCTTATATATTTTTACATGAGTTTTTAACCAGGGCTGTTACAAAACCCTCCCCCTTGGGGGAACACTGTCCTCAGTGTTCAATGACACACATAACCGACAAGACTGTTGAAAACAAAACATACTGCCCATGGAGCTTTATAACATATCTCGTTGCAGTATTTACAATGAACAACTGTTGAAAACATGACAAACATACCGTTTACTAAAGATTTATAACACAACTCATTATGATATTTATAATAATAATAAAATATACACATGTACACATTTTCTTCACCCGACAAATAATCATACTATCTGTGGAGCTTTAGAATTCCAACTCGATACAATATTTACAATAATATAGACATATACTGTTGGAAATTTGATGGTATATGGGTGGCTATGTAAGTGTTTCATTGATGTCAAAAAAGGGTCAGCATTATGATTTGGTGTTTGGGAGGAATCTTATGGTTGTTGAAGTTTTTTGTCGAAAATCATCACAGCAGCAGGCTTACTGAAGAAGCCAAAAAATGATGATTACAATGATGGACCAGATGGAACTCCATGGTAGCTATAGGCTTCTTGTAGAGAATCATCACAGTAGTAGACTTACTGAAGAAGCCATAAAATAATCACCATGGTGATTGAGAGTTTAGTTATCTAAGCACAAGGTAAAGAAAAGTCAAGGAGAAGAAAGGTTTGCATCCATATCATAGGTAGCAAATGTACTCAAAGCCTACATTAGACCCCATCTAATGGAAATTGCTCTGGAAAAATTTTCCAATGATATGCGAAAGTTTAGAAATGGGTTCTTGGATCAAAAGATATGACCTGTTGAAGTTCAGGGTTGTGAAGTCTTAGGAAGGAAGGAATATCAGCATATCGGAGGTCTGGAACATCGGAGGATCGTAACATCGGGGATCGGAATGTCGGAGGTCAAAAAATTGATGCATCAGAATATTGGAGGTTAGTGTATTGGCGCATCGGCATATCAGAGATCTAGATACCAGAACATTAGGGATCAAAATGTTGTAAGTCAGCATATCGGCACATTGGAATATCGAAGGTCAATGTATCGGTGCATTGGAATATTAGAGAACCGTGACATCAGGGTATCAAAACTTCTCAACTATGGTACACTAAAAAGTTATGATATTATTAAAAGTGTCAAGTAATGACAAAGAAGATTAACAAAGGATTTTGTTGCAAATCCTAGGGTTGACGAGCCAGCTTCACTCTCCTCTAGCAGGACACATGGTAGCATGAGATTGGTTCTAATAAGCTACAGAGTTATCTAACGCCATCATGATGTTGTAGTACGATAGGACATGTGGTAGGCTAATTTAACGATATTGGGTGCCCTAGTGTGCCGGATCAAGGTGACGCATGTCATCACTATAAATACGCCATGTGGAGTGATGGCATCATATTCGAGCTCAACATATCAAAGGATTAAGATATCAGAACTCTAGAACAAATGGTTATTGAAAATTTCCAATTAAGGAGGCTTCCAATATTGGGTTGGCTCTTGGTCATGTAAATACAAAGAACTAAGGGCGCAGAGCAGCAACAAAGGAATAATTGACCCCTAGCAGGAACAAAAAGCTTTACCACCTCAATGCCAATTCGTAGGTCACAACTCATGGTCCCATGGAGGTGAAATACTCAAGGAGCTTAGCATCAGAGAAGCTAAATACACTGGTACTGAGGAGTATCAGAACACTACACCGCTGTGAAGTTGCGATATGGAGTTTCTTTGATAAGGAAGTACATAGAATTAAAGGATGTATGAGTCGGTAGCTGTGAAATTGAATACAAGTACATAAGAGTTGGTAGTTAAAAGGGGCTAAACCTGTGGAAGACTCTGTAACAAGAAAATGAGGAAAACATTTGTAGAAGAGATGAATTCGAGAGCATGAAGGAAGCAATCAACTTTTTCATGTGCACGAATGGTTGTGATAAATAAGAACAGAATGGTCACCTTTGTGAACTATCAAGATTTATGGACGATAAATGAAATTCGAGATCTTGGAGTGTTGTAGGGAAAAGTATCCAATACGGAATGACCCTATCCCACTCTAAGGGTGATAGTACCTCAACAACAACTGAATGCAAAGCTATTAAAGATTACTTCTTTATGAGATGTAAGAGAGAGGAGGAAGAGATCCACTAACCGTTATCTTCCGCTAATGGTTGATCCAATCTTCCCTCTTTGCTGCTTGCTCCCAGCTCGTTGCTCTTTCACTGGCCCAGCTACACAAAGATCCTGCAAAAGCACAAGAAAGGGAAACTACAAGAAGCATACATCCATAATTGATTCAAGGATTAGAATAAATCAAATATACAAGCATCAATACGCCACAAAGACACATGCATATAGAAGAACCTCAAATGCTTTATTAATGGAAGAAGTAAAGTTCTGAGAGTGTTACAACCATAAGAGGCCCAATCCAGCAACACCTCCCAGCAGAAAGAAATCTCCTCTTCACCTCCTTCAAAGCAATCACCCAATAGTTCTATACACAAACCAACAGCACTTCCTTACATTCACAAAATTCCAGCCTCCTTAGACCTCATGAGAGAGCTCTATATATAGGATATTTGGAGAAAGGATGAGTCAGCTTGAGACTGACATGAAGTTGACTTGTGTCCTCTCCCTCTTTAGTTATACTCCAGTTCTTGAGTCCACTTGGAGATCCTAGCTTCCACTTGGAGTTTAAGGACCTCTTACTCATCATAGGGCGAATTTGTTGATCCAAGTGTCATTTTAGAAGCTTCCTGGGCACCTGACACCTTGCAGAATGACTGTGCCACTTCGCCAATCTCGCCCAGCGCAGGTAGCCTTCATTAGATTTGACATTCAGCGCAGGTACAGAGTGGAGCAGTTGACATTCAGCGCAGATGCTCAGTGGAGCAGTTGACATGATCCTGAAATTGCTTGTTTTTGAGTGTTTTCAGGTGGAGATCTGATCTGAAGTGCTGTGGTTTGCTGACCTTGTTCCTCTAGGGGTAAGAACAACATGTTTAGGGACTATGGATCCCTTAGATTATTGACATTTCATGCTTCATGCTGTAAGGCACAAAAATGTCTATAACAGTTGCCCCCTAAAGTATGAGGTCGTTTATCGGGTGAAATGCTTTATCAGGAGGATCCGAAGTTCATTCAATCGCTGAGAGGTGCCCTGTAATAAAATACAATACAATACATTATTTTTCATCTTGTTTTCATGATCTAGCTGAGGCGGGCATTCCCATGCTCAGCTTTATAAATACATTTTGGTACATAGAACAGACGATCGTCTGATGGTAGACTGATAATTCTCTGCTAAAATTATCATCCTTTGAGTAGGATGGTCATCTGCTGCAATGATGTACATAACAAATGTCTTTATATCCTGAATGTATATCGCAGCCCGGATGGATGAAACTAGATCCGGGGTCTTCAAACTCGTTCGATCTTCACTCTAAGTACAAGTCGATCCATGTGAGAATTGCGCTGAAGTCGAACATGGAAAGACATCGCTTGATTACCGGTCAATAATGTAAACCGTTAACAAGCGCGAGAGGAATCACCAATAATGACAATGACCCTTAAGGTACTGCAGTACAATTCATGTGGTGTGAATAAAGGACTTGGCGTCGAACACCACACAAAATCTTCTGGTCGAAGGTCATTGATGTATACCTGTCACCGGAAGTGAGAAACTTGCCATTGAGGCATGCAAGCTTCAAAGTACTGAAGGGGTTGTTCCTAGATCAACTTCTTGGATAATGAGCTGAAGTCGACAAGAAGCGATCCGTCAAAGGAGGGCATTAATGAATCCCACATCAATGACATGGAATGGAGCTAATGATTTTAGTGGAGGTGAAAACAAACTGTGACATATGACTCAGGGTGGCGATCATGAATGGATGAAGGATAATGTATGGCAGTGGATGGGACACGGTTGACTCTTTCTGAACGACATCTCTTGAACATATAACGACACTGATGCGATGGATCGGTAGCATTACCCCAAATGTGGATGGTTTGGCGAGGACCATGGTGATGAGACCGGTGAATGAAAACAACCCAACCCGATGTGGTACGGAGGACAAAGTGTCATGTTCAAGAGCGACTTGCTACCATTAAAGCTTTGAGGTTCTCCCAATTTTTCCCCAGTCATTTCTGACCAGTACCTCTTTATTTTTGTCAAGCTTGAGGAGGATAACATATGCTTGTTCTATAACCCGCCCTTCGGGCAAGCCCATCGCTATGTTTTAACGAGCCTAGCGATAGGGAAACTCATTCTCATCTAAAGACAAGTTTGTCGATATTTAATCATTTTAACGAGCCTAATGACAAGGAAAACTTGGTCCTTTTCATTTTTAGAGAGTCTAAAAAGGTACAGAAAGTTAACTCCAAAATTCCTTTTTCGTCATCTAATCCCTTAAGTCCGAAAAAGTATAAAACAATACAGAAGGGATGAGTTTTCGATTACTTTAGCGAGCCGAATAAAACAAGCGCTCGACCTTTTTGTGCAATAATCCCCCAGGTCCAAAAAGATTAAAATCTAGAGGAGGGATAGCTCTTCCGGTCCTTTTAACGAGCTGGAAGGCCAAAACTCGGCAAACTTTTCATATTTTATGAGTCAGATGAAAAGAGCTCAAAGAAGACTCGTCTTTTGAGGAATGAGTGATAAACAGGGATAGCAACTGATTCCAGGTACAGGTTGGGATTTTCCAATCACGGCAGTGTCACAAGGATGGCTAGGTGAGATCACTCTTCGCAGCTGTTCCTCAAAATGGGTAAACAATCATATGGGGGTGAACGATCGGCCAAATGGAATGGAGGTGGCGAATGAAAACACGACCAAGGCTTTTCATGGCTAATAAAGTTACGATCGCAATGGTTATTTACCGGGATAGGTTCATTTTTTAATGAGCTTGAACTCTGGAGGAAACTCTTGCTCATGCTTTTCTATTTTTTAATGAGCATAAATTCCACGATAAAACTGCTCGAATCTTACGTTTATTTTTTAACGAGCATGAACTTTACGCTAAAACTGCTCGATTATATGGTCAAATTTTGATTTTTACCATTACTAGCTTTTCTCTTTTTCAAAAATAGTACTGCATTTTCAATTGCTGCAACAAACTTCATTAGAAATGAATAATATTTGCATGAAAATGAGATTATAACCCTAATATTTCACTTTAAACTGTGTAAAAATCCATTAAAAGGTGTTTTTACCTCTCATTTACCATTTCATTTGCATTGGTTTGTTGGAGCTCTGGAGGTGCCATTGGTAAACTCTTTGACCATATTACTGTTTATTGTCCTTACTCATAATGTTGCCGTGCTTTATTTTATCAAGACTTTTAATTGTACTCTTGGGTGCATGTAGATATTGGTCCTGTTCGTCCAGCAGTTCGTCCGAGATCGCCAGCTGCTGCCCCGGCAGGGGAACCTGCTAGGAGAGTTGTTATTCGCGATCTTGACGACACCGAGACCCTTACAGCTATGCAGGAGCAGGTTGAGAGCCTTACTCGTGGCCTTCCGGATGTATAGATTGACGAGTTACCTTTACAGATGCAGCGGCATACCATTGGTGTGCCTAGACGATGGACTTGTCTCTTGCGCATGATTGCACAGGCTGTGACGTACTATCATGAGCACCACTAGCATCTTTTGAGTTCTTAGGTCATATGACCAATTTTGTCTTGGTTACAGAACATTATGTATGAACTTATATAAACAACTTATATATTTTGATTTTCAGGTTTTACTCTGGTTGATTTACGTGATCCATATGTACAATTTTTTGATGATGTGTCCTTTTTATAAATGTTGCAAATGTCTATCTAACACATAGTTTGCCAATGAGTCAGTTAATGTGTTTAAGTTTCTTGAAATATGTTGATATTGAATTGAATCAAATCGTCTTTCCAAGATCTTAACCCTTAGGAACATGCGATAAATAGCTGGATTGCGAACAGAATATATACCATTGAGTTGTAGTATTACGAGCTGTGAGTCTAGCCTGACAATTAGTCGGCGGATGCCATGTGTGATGGCATCAGAGAGTAGTTCTATCAACGCGCTATACTCAGCGATGTTATTCGTTGATTTCCCATTACATACACCTCTGAAACTTACTAACTCGCCGCTTGGATCAAAAATGGCCCAGGCTGCGGAGGACAGGTTCCGCGAACTACGACTCGCTCCGTCGGCATATCCAACACATGTCTCCAGAAGGTTCGACATCTGCAACGGAAAAAGGTGGATCACTCAACCAGAACAAACACTTTAGCGAAAACAAAATACAACAAAAGCATGCAGGTTACTATTTAAGCATAGTAACGCTTGAGGTACAACCCGTTGCGGGGTTGCGCCAGTGGAATTCCATCGTAATCCATCAACTCGTAGGCTCCTTTTGCTAACACCCTTTTAACAATATAGGGGCCCATCCATAAGGACTTGAATTTACTTGCTCCCAATTTATCGGATTCTTGGTCATAAAGCAAGACCAAATCACCTTTCGAGAAGACACGGGGTTTGACATTTTTGTCAAACTGAGCCTTGACTCGTTTCTTATGAGCTTCATTAGCCAAAGCGGTGTCACGATGGGTTTCATCCAACTGGATTAATTCCAAGAAACGAGCCTCTTCTTCTGAGGTTCCGGGGAGAAGATCAATTGCGAGTTTAAGCGACGAAATTTCGCACTGGATCGGTAAGACTACTTCCAGGCCATACACCAATTGAAAAGGTGTGAACCCGGTTGCGTTCTTAACCGACGTTCGGTAGGCCCACAAGGCTGAGTATAGGATTAGGTGCCACCTTCTTTTGTGAACCCCGATCATCCTTTGCAACATACACTTCAGGATCTTGTTGATTGCCTCAACTTGTCCGTTGGCTTGCGGATAATATGGGGTAGAGCTGTCGTGAGATAGCCCTAGCTTGGCAGCTAATTCGACCATCATGTGATTGCGAAAATGCGACCCATGATCTGTGACTATAGCCTGTGGTACGCCGAACCTGGCGACTACATGATTGAAAAAGAAAAGGGCAGCTGTTTCACCAGTGTTATCCAATGTAGGCATCGCCTCAGCCCATTTGGTAAAATAGTCAACAACGACTATAATATACCCATGCCCCCCGGTCGAGGTGGGGTTACATTGCATGAAATCGATGTTCCACTTGGCGAAAGGCCCAATAGCAACTATAGGCTGTAAAGGTGCGGGTGGTCTTCTGGTTTTGCTGTCAAAGATCTGACATGCATGGCAACTTCTGACTGCTATTATGCAATCTTTGAACATGGTTGGCCAGAAGTATCCTGCTCGTAAGATTCTTTGTGCTGTTGCATATCCAGATTGATGCCCCCCGCACGCGCCTGAATGACAATCATTCAGGGCTTTTTCGGCCTCCTCATGGGTAAGGCACCTCCTCAGAACTGTATCGACACCACGACGGTAAAGTGTATCACCGACGATCATGTAGTCTTTTGCTTGGTATCGTATACGTTTTTGTTCGGAGTGAGAGGTGTTAGGCCTGAACCTTTGGGTTTGGAGATAAACTATGATATCCCCATACCACTCATCGCTTACAGATATCAGAAACAAACTTTTGTCCACGATTGGCTCTTCCGATGTTTCATCGTTGGACAACGATGGGAGATCGCACAATAATTCTGCGAAAACTAGAGCTTTCTTTGATTTGGATTTTACAAATTCCAGATCAAACTCTTGAAGGATTGCTATCCATTTTGAATATTTGCCCCCCAGCAACTGTCGCGACAGTATATATGTCATGGGGTTGCAATCTGACAAGATGGTAGTTTTCCGAAAGAGGACATAATGTCGAAACCTTTGGATCGCTTGAACAGCTGCAAGCGCTAGTTTTTCAACATAAGAATATTTACTTTCTGTATCGTTTAAGTTTTTACTTAAATAATAGATAGGATGTTCAATTCCATCGACTTCTTGAACTAAAACCATTGCAATGGTCGTATCTGCTGCAGCCAGATACAGGTTAAAATCTCTTTGATAGTCTGGGGCGTACATTAATGATTCTTTTACTAGACAATCTTTCAGAGCATCAAAGGAAGCTTGCGCCACCTGGTCCCAGACAAAAGGTACATCCTTTTTCAAAAGACGAGTATAACCCTTAGCAAGTTTTGCGTAATTTGGAATGAATCTCCTCATAAAGTTTGCTTTCCCTTGGAGTTTCTAAATCTGAAGCAAATTTGAAGGTGGAGGCAAATTAATTATTGCCTGAACCTTACAAGGGTCGAGACGAATCCCATCTTTAGAGACTACAAAGCCAAGTAAACGACCTGAACCGACGCAAAACACACATTTGTGTGGATTGAGTCTTATCTTGTAGTGTCGGCAACGTAGAAATATCGCTCTTAAATGCTGCGGATGATCAGTCCGCTTTCGCGAATGAGCCAGAAGATCGTCGAGATAAGGTTGAACAATGTTCTTGATGTCATGGAAGGCATAATTCATTGCCCTCTGAAACGTCGCCCCTGCGTTCTTTAAACCAAAGGGTAATTTTCGATAAGCGAATGTGCCCCACGGACAAATAAATGCAGTCTTTGACTGGTCCTGTGGGTGGATATTTATTTGATTATACCCAGAAAATCCATCCATAAATGAAAAGATTTCACATCCGGCGCATTCATCAATTATCTGGTCGATGAAGGGTGTAGGGTAGTTGTCCTTAGGACAAGCTTGGTTTACATCCCTATAATCGTCCCTTGTTTTTTCATAACAGGTACAATATTCGATACCCAATCGGTTAGAGGAACCAGGTAGATGAATCCAGCATGGAGAAGTTTTTCAACTTCTACCTTAATGGCAGCGGCTTTCTTCGGGTGCACTTGCCGAAGTCGTTGTCTTACTGGTTTGACATCAGGATACATTTTAATTTCATGTTCAACGATACTCGAGTCAATGCTTGGCATTTCATTATATGACCAAGCAAAGACATCTCTAAATTCGTGAAAAAGAGCGTCATATATTTCCAGTTCTGAAGGGGAACAACCTTTGCCGACATAAATATTTTCTACAACATCTGTTTTAGTCGAGATATTTATGGCTATAGTCTCTTCAATATTGGATAAGTTTCGCTCGGAATCCACCGTGTTTACAGTATTTGTTAGGAATTCAAATACTGAAGGGTGATAGAGGTCACTTTGAGTATCTTCTTCATATTCCAGAAGAAGGGAACGATGGTGGTGATCATTCCATGGTGCCCCCTCAATCAACATTGATTGTAAGATTCCTTCGTCAGTCCCATGAATTTTCGACCAAGGATCTAATGGGGTACCATATTCTCCAGACCTATCTACCCAAACGCTCGACGAGCGTTGACTTGGGTTCGCCTCCCATGCCTGAAACATTGATTGCTACAATATTTCTATAGGACTTGGTGGCAAAACCATTTGGTGATCCATGACGACTTCGTCTTCTGCGACCTTCAAGGAAGATACCATGTTGCATGTTGCTACAAACGGGATATTCCCTACATGGATAGGAGGTGGCAACGCGAAAGCTCTCATCATTATGGGGTCTTTTAATAGGCCTACTCCGATATCTTGTATTGAATGGTCGCTCCCATGGATCATGGGAATGCTTCTTGTAACTTGTGAACCATTAGGGAGGAAGTTCTATTGGTCGACGATCGTAATCCCTCCTTTAAACGGGAATGCGATCTTCCTAAAATAAGTCGACACTATAGCTGCCATGGCATATATCCATGGTCTTCCCAGTAGAATGTTATAGTCAATATTGCCATCAATGACTTCAACATCAATTTCCACTATTTTTCCTCCTAGTTCAACTTTCAAGTTATTTAGGATGCCGTACGGCGTGTACGTCCTACCGTCGAATGCTTTTAATGTCGTCGAAGATCGCGACAAGGTTGGAGATCCAAGAGTTTTCCAGCAACTCATTGACATAATACATGTCGATGCCCCCTCATCAATAATTGTTCTGTGAACAGTTTTGTTGAGTGCTTTCACTTGAATAAGGAAAGCTAATTGAGCTGGTAACTGAGGATCATATCCTTTGTGATCAAAGGATACAAGATTGGAATCTTTAGGATCCACTCGACCAATTGCTGATAACAACGCCTGCCTTTGGGATGGGCAATTTTGCAGTACCTCAAGAGTCGACATAGCGGATGGCGATTGGGCCAAATCTTCCACTATGTTATAATGCTGCGCCACCCTGGCGCGAGGATTAAACATCGACTTGTGTACTACTCCCTTTGGCGGTTTTATTGTTAACTCATGCGTGATGGGGGGTACAACTTCTGCCGAAGTTGTTGTCGAACTACTAGGTCGATCTTTACCTTTGTCGTTCGATACCGGTGGATTCCCGTAATCTTTACTCCTTGTCGAGATCATAGCATCATTTTGCTTAGAGACCGACAACATAAGCACTTGCGACGGGGAAGCATTCCCACTGTCAACCATATTTTGACCTAGGTTGGGAAATGGATCAGTCAACACAGCTGAATTTTGGGAACTTTTAAAGAACTTCTTTAACTCAGCTTTGAACGGATAGTTCCTTGTGAAATGATCCTCTTCATCACATATTTGACATGGATAAATTTGTTTCCATTGCCCAGGAGGGTTTGAAGAAGTTTTTTGAGGGGATGACTCACCCTGTTTCTTCTTCTTCCCTTTGTTTTGCTTCTTCTTGCTTCCTGGTTGACTGGAATTTTTGCCTTTATCCGTAGATACGGCATTTACTTCCGAAGCAAGAATTTCTTGATTTGCTTTTTGATTCGAAGTCTTACGGGGTTTCTTATTCGAATCCCTTGTCGACTTTGTGTTTGCAGTGCCAATCACACCATCACCGGCATGAGAGTCACTGTTCGATCCAGGAGGAGGAGGGATTGAAAATTCCGGTCTGGGGGCGTCGGGTATCTTATCATAGAGCGTGCCAGACTGAGTATATACTAAGTCTAAATACTGGGCACGAGCAATAACCTGCTCCTCTGTTACGACCCCTCCCTTGGCCACATCTTCTGTTATAGCAGGAAGAAGCGACTTTATAAACCACTCAGCTAACAGCTGATCTGGAACATAAGTCTTTACCATTATGCGACGACGACGCCATTCATGTATATGATCTGATATATGTGTGGCCATTGTCTGCTTGAAATTGGTTAAGATTTCTGTTCCATTTTCGTACCTTATAGGTAACTGAAAGTGTGTTAAAAAAGTCGTGGCTAGGGAACTAAAATTGTCGAAAGAGGCTCTAGGTAATTCAATATACCATTTAGCCGCCGGACCAGTCAATGTCCTCTGGAAAAGGCGAAGCCTTATCGAATCATCATTCAAGGTATTCGACGAACACCACAGATGAAAAGTCATCACATGATTCGACGGGTCTTCGCCAGGATTTCCATTGAATTTAGGAATGTCCGAAGGAAGCTTGTGAGGAATCGCTGGCCACCAATGGGCATAGGCGATTGGATCGTTCGTCAATCGATGTAAATCTGGTAATTCTAGAGTTGCCACGAATGGCAACTGCTGATTCAGGTTTGGCGAGGCGTACCCAGGATACGATGGAATCGCTTGAGCAGTAGGCCTTTGCATACCAGCATAATGCAATTGATGCTGATATGACTGATATGGCTGGTGGACTTGGCCACTGTAAAGTGGTTGATTTAACCCGTTCTGAGTATAGGGTTGTCCACTATTCACAAAGATCTGTTGCTCAGATCCTTGGTACACCTGCTGAAGCTGAGGTTGTTGGTACTGCACCATCCATGGTTGTGAAGCCATGTTTTGCTGTGTTATATTAACCGACGGACCAAGATGCGGGGTTATTGTACCCATTTGTACTTGTGTTGTCCCGGCAGTTGGCAATTGTGGTTGTGTTGCAGGGTCAAGGGGTTGTTGCATTACAACCTGGGGTTGACATACAACAGGCATCGATTGAACTTGCGACACGGTTACAATAGCAGGCGTCGTCGGGATGCTAGACATAGGTACACACTGTTGCATAGAATACACAACTCTTGGTTGTTGAGGCAACATAGGTACCCAACCACTTGTTGTAACTTCAGTCAAACCTGAATGTTGTTGAAAACTGCCATATGGGTATCCTCCTGGAGGAGGTAATGAAAGGGCATACTGCCCCCCATATGGTAGAAATCCGTAACTCAGAGGGATTGTTAGTCCTTGAGGACTAGATGACCCAAATTGACCTCCATGAGGATCAATCTGTCGAGTTTCAACATAAGAATTACCGGGTATTACTCCGGATGAACAAACTGGAACAGACCATACTGTCGAAATAGTCCCTGGGTGGACTCCTTCTAGCTATTGAGAGCTAGTTGGGACAGCTGGTATGCCGGCAAACATCGTTGGAGTGACAGCAGGAGCTTCTGCCGTCGCTGTGTCATTTGGCACAGTCCTAGATGTCGACGGTTGCTCAGACATTTTAAGTCTATCCAATAGACTGCCCAGCGATTCTACAGGAACTTCCACTGGTGGTGGAAAAACTTCTGATGCAGAAGGAAAAAGAGTGACACCTACTCCAAAATGGGTTGGAGTATTTTCTTGCTGGTCCTCTACGATTTCCTCTATTGCAATCAGACCAGGAGGAAGAGGAAGACCGTCAGGTCCATAAAAGATTTCTGGTACCGAAGAAGGGGTTGTTTCGACAGCAACAGTTATTTGAGCAACAAGACTCTGTGGACCGGTTACAGATGGAACTGGTTCAGTTATGCAAGTACTTGTTCTCAGACCAGGATCAGTGCAACTGTCCCTCTGTGGCTGTCAAACTTCTTCAATAGAGGCAAGGGTTCCAGAAATACTAGGACTGACCGGAATCTCAGATGTTGTTGGAACTGTTGTTCTAACTTTAATGGGAGATTTTGACCCGGTCAAGTGAGTTCGCTTCGTCCGTACTACTTTCGATTCTGGAGACAAAGACGGTTGACTCGCAAGCCTCCGCGAACGACGGGGTTTCAATTGACTTTCCTCCACGGTTGCGGATTACTCGATCAACTAAAATACAAAAAGGGGAATTATGTTTCCGTATTGAATGAATTTTATTAGACGCTTTTAGACACAACTTGCTTTTTCAGTTTTTAAGAGTCGAGAAAAAGCTAAAGATGACTCTAGTCTCCTTCGATGTTTTAATGAGCCCGAAGTGACAAATGCTCGGTTGGACTTTTTCAGTTATAGAGTTTGAAAAAGGCCAAAAGAAACTGCTCTGGAGATCTAGGCAGAGGGTGTGCCAAACCTTTCGCGAAACCACAGAATACGTTTTACGGTACGGGTGGTCGATCTTCGTGAATGCTGTGTTCACTGCATCGTGATCAGTAGGGCGGCCAACACGGCTTCCTAAGGATAAAGGATAAATGCCTATAGGGGTCTCCCAATATACGCGACGGTACGCGGGAGCACAAGTCCGTATTAGTGCTATCGTCCCTCAGGAGGAATCACCCACCTTCGTAGAGATCGACAGTCACTACGTTTAACGATGCCGGAACACGTCTCTATCTAGACCTCTATTGTGAGCATTATGTTACAAAGCGTTGTTAGGTTCATTCAATATATTTTAAGTTGATCTTGTTTAGCAGTTTGTCTTTCAGGATCACCACGAGATGTATTGGTACAAATTCCTAAATGCAGTCTAAGATGATAAGCAAGCTTTATAATCTTTTAACTTTGAAAATCCTAACTACTGAGGGAAAAGAAAGACATCATCTTTTCACACAGATCACAAAGCACACACTAATGCACTTTCTCCTAGATCAATCATGCAAACTTATCAAAAATGCAAATGCAAAATGCAGGTATTTCTTTTCTCTTTCTTAATGTTGATGTATTACAAAAAGAAAGCTGTTGTATAATTTCGAATTCAATTTCAAGTGAAAGCAAACAAGCTTGTCTAAAATCAAAAAGACACCTTACGGTTTACTTGTTTCGACACTAGAAATATATAAACTCAAACCAAATGACGAAAGCAAAAGCTCAATCAGCTATGAACAACAAATAAACTAACTCTTAAGATCAAAACGACACTTTATCACAGGTCTAGATCTAAGAGGTCACAGCAAGACTAGTTCACTTTCGTTATGGGAAACTGTAAATGCATAAGAAATACACAAAGAACAAACACAGTTTCTTTATACAACTGAGGCGGAATAGTGACAAGGAAAGTTGGTTTCAGATAGGCCTACTGACTGGTAACAAACAGCAAAAAGCAAGAGTGAAAATAAGGCAAGAAACAGCAGGAAACCCCAGTAGCACAGTGTATCACTGGTTCAGCGCAGGTAAAGGACTGTCAGATTGACATTCAACGCAGTTCCCGAAGGGGCTACCTGCGCTGAAATGCAGACTGCCTTTGTACAGCCTGCACTGAAGAACGAGACTTGCGTTTTTCACAGTTTCCGGGTCACAGATTGCTCAAAAATTCACAGTTTTTTCTCAAATCAGAAGCTATCAGTCAAGGACACACTAAGGGATGACAAGGAGGATGAAAAGCTATCACTAAGAGCTTATTAGAGTCCTTGTGGATCAGCTCTTCAAATCATAAACTTGCCCAGAAACTGAGCTAGAGTAGCTGCCCTCTACTTTGTATTTGAATGATTCAAACACAGTTCGATTCGGTACTCCCTTTGTTTATGAAATGAATAGCAAAAACACAAACAACCAACAAGATACGATCCCCAGCGGAGTCGCCAATTTGTTGTAGGGAAAAGTATCCAATACAGAATGACCCTATCCCACTCTAAGGGTGATAGTACCTCAGCAACAACTGAATGCAAAGCTATTAAAGATTACTTCTTTATGAGATGTAAGAGAGAGGAGGAAGAGATCCACTAACCGTTATCTTCCGCTAATGGTTGATCCAATCTTCCCTCTTTGCTGCTTGCTCCCAGCTCCTTTCTCTTTCATTGGCCCAGCTACACAAAGATCCTACAAAAGCACAAGAAAGGGAAACTACAAGAAGCATACATCCATAATTGATTCAAGGATTAGAATAAATCAAATATACAAGCATCAATACGCCACAAAGACACATGCATATAGAAGAACCTCAAATGCTTTATTAATGGAAGAAGTAAAGTTCTGAGAGTGTTACAACCATAAGAGGCCCAATCCAGCAACACCTCCCAGCAGAAAGAAATCTCCTCTTCACCTCCTTCAAAGCAATCACCCAATAGTTCTATACACAAACCAACAGCACTTCCTTACATTCACAAAATTCCAGCCTCCTTAGACCTCATGAGAGAGCTCTATATATAGGACATTTGGAGAAAGGATGAGTCAGCTTGAGACTGACATGAAGTTGACTTGTGTCCTCTCCCTCTTTAGTTATACTCCAGTTCTTGAGTCCACTTGGAGATCCTAGCTTCCACTTGGAGTTTAAGGACCTCTTACTCATCATAGGGTGAATTTGCTGATCCAAGTGTCATTTTAGAAGCTTCCTGGGCACCTGACACCTTGCAGAATGACTGTGCCACTTGGCCAATCTCGCCCAGCGCAGGTAGCCTTCATTAGATTTGACATTCAGCGCAGGTACAGAGTGGAGCAGTTGACATTCAGCGCAGATGCTCAGTGGAGCAGTTGACATGATCCTGAAATTGCTTGTTTTTGAGTGTTTTCAGGTGGAGAACTGATCTGAAGTGCTGTGGTTTGCTGACCTTGTTCCTCTAGGGGTAAGAACAACATGTTTAGGGACTTTGGATCCCTTAGATTATTGACATTTCATGCTTCATGCTGTAAGGCACAAAAATGTCTATAACATGGAGGAGTGTGCAGGTCACCTAAGAATTAATTTCTTAGCATAGGAGCTCTATGCAGACAGACTATGAATAACTGCGAGGTCCATCTCTGTTTTGGGCATTGTGAGAAGAAACTATCAGAAGATGAAAGAGTGGGAAGTGAATCCATGCCTAAGTATATATTGGCAGCAAAATGATAGAGAGGAGAGAATCCCTTGTGTAGAGTGCCTCAGTGGAACAAAACCATCATTGACAATGAAAAAGATGGGAGGTGAGCATATGTGTGTGTGTACAGTGCTGTGAGAGAGAACATCAAAATAGAGAGGTTGAAGCACCTGGGAGGACACTATGTAATACAGCAACAAGATCCCTTGACATAGAAGGCATAGTGTAGAGGGTGTGTTATTGTGAGCAGCGAGAGGAGACTTGTTGCAAGTGAGCACAACAGGCAAAATTCAGAAGTCAAATCTATGAATAGCCACTGTTGGCATTTTACTTGTATAATTGTATGCCTCTACTTTCAGTTTGAAAATTGTATGACATATTATAGCAGTGGCAAGAGCAGGTTAGTGACTACATACTGAAGACATTGGTGCCTCTTGGCAAGTTGGTTCTTGTTAACCAAAGGGGGTTGATGCCTCCTGTGAGTCAGTGCTCACAAAAAAACAAATGTAATTAAGTGGTTGCTTAATTTACATCATAAACAAACAACAAAATTGGTGGTTTCTTCCCTATAGGTTTCCATGTGAAAAACACCGTGTCAAATGTGTGCGTCTCATGTGATTTTTCTTTGAACATGTGTGTTTGAATTATTGTTGGCTCACTTTTTTTGTGAATGAATTCTCTCACAAGTTAAGAATATAACATGTGACTAAAATCATAATAAGAAAAATAAAAAAGAGTTTCTTAATTACTAATTCACCCCCCCCCCCCACCAACAATTACTTATTTCAACAATTGGTATTAAAGCCAAGTTCCTTCAATAATAGTTTAAACACTAGAAGGTAGACCTATAAGGAATTATGTCTAGGAAAGAGAGTCAAGGGGCTTACTCAAGTAGAATACCAATCTTTAATGGGACCAACTATGTTTTTTGGAAAGTGAGAATGGAAGTGTATCTTATGTCCCTGGGAGTAGATGTTTGGACTACAATACTAGTAGACTACAATGTCCCTTGTATTCTTCCCACTGGTGTAGGTGTTAAAACCTTATATGGAAACAATCCTAAAGCCAATAATGCCATATTCTTTTGTCTTAATCAATCAGAACTTGTTAAAGTTATGCATTGTAAGTATGCTAAGGAAGTGTGGGTAAAACTTAACCAGAGTCATGAAGGAGATGACAAATTCAAGCAAGAAAACCTTCAGAATTTCAGAATGAGGTTTGAAATCTTGAGAATGAATGAGAATGAAAGCATAGCAGAATGCTTCCTCAAATTTGATGAAGTAACCAATATGATTTGAGGACTTGGTGAAGAAGTCAAGGAAGAGATGATTGTTCAGAAAATATTAAGATCTCTACCCATGACATTTAATGCCAAAATCTCAGCTATTGAAGAAATGGCTAATTTAAAGGATATCAGGATGGATCAGCTGCATGGTACTCTCATAGCCTACAAGGTGAGAGTAGGAATAGAAAAATATTAACCAAAGGAAGCAACATTCAAAGTATCCAGAAAGGGAAAGTAGCACAAAGATCATCGAGACTGTTCCATCTGTGAATCTGATCAGGAGCTAGCTCAACTAGCCAGAAAACTAAAGCATGGCTCAAGAAAATATAAAGGAAAGTTTCCCTTTAAGTGTTTTGACTATGGAAGAGTTGGACATTTCTCTTCCAAATGCCCTTATAAAGAAAAGTCTAAAAGGGAAGAGGATTTGAAATTTGGAAACAAGTCTAAGACACATCAGAAAAAAAGAAAAAAAGAAAAGTGTTATAAGAAGAAGTTGTTCTACTCCAAAGAGGATAGCTTGGCACCAAAGTTAGACTGTGAAGACTCATCGAAGAATGTGTTAGATAAGTATCTTCTTATGGCCTTTGAAACAAAATCCAAGAAAAAATGTATTATGGACTCTAAAGAGGAAGAAGAAGAAGGAGTAGTAGACCTTGAAGGAGAACTCATCAGTGCCCTTGACAAGTTAAAGAAATCAAGGAAGAAGAATAAGCAGCTGAAGGAACAATTACAACGTGCAAAGGAAGGTATGTATAACTATGATAATGAGGATTTTTCCTATCAAAAAGAAAATCTTGAAGAAGCTATCAAGAGCAAGGACAATCTAGTCCTTCTACTGAAAGAAAAACAAGGAAACTGTGAGAGACATGAAGAGGAGAACAAGAAGTTGAGATAGTAATTGCTCAAGTTAAAAAAGGAAACGATCTCACAAATATGCAAATATGATATTCTGTCTTTGAAAGTTGAGCTATAGGAGGCCAAATGAAAAGAAGAGGTTCTTCAAGACTTGATTCAAGAATGGAAGAGAACTATCAGAGTCTTGAAGCAAATATTGTCCCTCTAAGAACTAACTTGATAAAACAAAGACTGAGAAGGGTAAAAATGGAAAATTTTCTGAAAGGACAAGGAGACTAGATCAGATCTTGGATAGTTAAAGGCCCTCAGGAATCAAAATCGGTCTAGGATACACTAAGAAACAAGAATCTTCTATTGGGAAGATAAACTTCAAGTCCATAGGATTCAAAGAACCATAGAGCCCTGGGAAGAAGTATCATGAAAGAATTAATGAAGACAAAAGAGTAGTCGGGCAAAGAGGAGATCTTCAATGGAGAACAAACTAATTAGTCAAACGAATAAGGTATTTTCCTCCACAATCTCATAATGCTTCTAACAATAGGAATTCCTATTTCTTTTATGGTCACTACTATAGGTTTCATAACTTTGGACATAAATCCATTGATTATAGAAGGATCAAAGTTGAAAGAAATAAAAATCCCAAATATAATACGCATTGGATTTCTAGGTCTCAAAAATTTTCTCTCAGAAATCAGAATGTCTTCTCTCACTTGCTAAGTGAGGAAGAATGCTTCAAATATAATAATTTTGGGCACAAAGTCAGTGAGTGCAGAAGAAGGTTTGAATACCTTTCTAAGTCCCAAAATGTCAAACAAACAACTATCCAAAAGGATAAAGGGAGATGGAAACTAAAGACTAAAAAGAGCATGCAATGTGGACTCGCCTTATCAGCTCATAATTAAGAAAAAAAATGGTATGTGGATAAAGGTTATTCCAAACATATGATTGGGGACAAAAGCAAATTTCTATCGCTTAATAAAAAGGACAGAGGAAGCAATGCTCTAGCAAGTGTAGTGTTTTTTTAATCAATCTTAATTGATTGAGACTGTAACATTTAATTGTCAACCCAGGGTAGGTCTTTCTGTTTCAATGGAGTTCGCACTATTTGTTTCGATACAATCCAGCCAAGATAGAGAAAATGCTGAAAACAGTAAAGGATGTCGCTGATCTAAATTGCTGAATCAAACCATGCATGTAGACATAAAAACACTCTGCATAATTAAATCACACTTAACAGCTATCAAAGCAAGGGTGCACCACACAGGAACTAGTATCTACTCCAGCTGGTTACTACCATTCTGTTGATTAACTCAGTGTAATAGCATTATAATATAAATAGAAAGAACAACAAATGTAACACACGGTTTGTACAGCAACAACGAGAAACCATAAATCAATTGACTAAACTAGAATGTACACTACCTCTATCACTGCAATCCCTACCGAAGAGGAGGACCCTTCCTCCTCAGCAGGGCGCAGGAATAACACAAAAGTGATTAACGAATCAATTAAAGAATAGTACATCATTGTGCTGATTGATATTAAAAATAAACTTAGAATTATAGAAGCAGAGTAACAATGCTTTTCTATATGCCCTATTCTTTTACATGAAAAATCAAGTTCCTGTATAGTTATTACATCCCTAAATTAAAAACAGATCAGTCATGAGAATCTCATGAATCTCATGCTGATCAAAAGTAAAAGTAGTTACAACCTATTGCTAAATACAAATATACATCAGTTACGATTGCAACTGCTTAGGTCTTGTTGCTTTAAAAATATACAATCCCTACTGCCGACAAATGTTATGTGGAATAGTATTCACAGTTTCCAGCTTCGTCATAACAACATCGATTTAATGGCGGTTCGGGATCTCATGGCATCACTGGCGACAACACTTTTGGTGTGACGATGGATTCTTGTATCAGTACATGGTGTAACAACATCCTGTAATAGAATCAAATGTGTAACAGCAACCTATAACAACGTCCAATGTGTAACAACAACCTGTAACACAATCTAGGGTGTAACAGCGAACCGTTCTACCCTTTTCTATAGTTAATCCGCATTGCGTGTCTGCTTCATAGCTTTATTATCAAGAGCCATCACATGAAAAGAAAAGTTTCCCAAAATACTTCTTCAATACTCTCTTAGTTAACCACAAAAAGGAATAAAGCCTCGTATTATTTGGTAAAATACAATAAAGTAACATGATAATAGAATAGGTTAAAAAGGTAAGAAAACAGGGAATTTGATCATGTAAAGTCATAGGCCTGGAGGACAGAAAGGTCAACACTGGGGAAAGAATGTGCAGAAAATAGGTAAAAAATCACACCCAACATCTCCCCCCAATTGAAGCAACTGCATGTCCCCATGCAGAATCTCAGCTCCTTCTACTGTACCCTCGATGCAAGTCTGTGAAATTGTAGGCACCAATAGTGTCTTCGCCCAAAGCTCTGAACACTTGAATGGATATCAACTAACATGGTCAAGATTCCTCTTCGTAGTCACATAGGTAGTAGTTCAGCTGATAATCCTCCACTGCAACCATATCAAAGGAAATTTGAATCTGAGGCCAATCCAGAATGCCCCTAGTGTTTTTACAATTCAAGCATATTTTGGCATGCATGTAATAGCAGCCAAAAAGTTCTTATACTCAAAAGGATCCCATTCTTGTATTTCAATGCTACAGGCCTCAGTGCACTTGAGACATCCTGCTAACGCTCAACTTTTCATCTCTGTATACAAGTTAAGGCAGATCCTCACGATCCTTTTCCTATAGGTGGTTGATTGTTCTATGATTTCTGGGGTTCTCAGGAATATTTTAAACTCATGCGGAAGTTCGTAAGCCATCCTTGGTTTAGCTCTGACCCACAATGTTGTCCTCTCCTCATTGACTTCTGCTGATTTCTTGGCCAAGTGCCACTCAATTTGATTCCTCATGAATGAAAGGAAGACCCGCAACTATAAATCCCCCATGTAGGAGAGGACACTTGCCACCATCCTTGTGGTCACATATTCACACATGATATTGTGCAAGAAATGCTTGCATAGCAAGCTCTGGTCATCAAAGTCACAGGAGCGAAAAATTTCCAAAAAATTACGGGTTGAAGAACCCAAATAAGACCTATTCTCAAAAACTACCTTTAATTGAATTAAGTAATAACGTTCCCAAAGGAACACTAGGTATGATGGGGATGACTGCGTGCATGCTAGTAGGTTTAGAGCAAGGTCACGGAGTTTGGTCTTGTCATTCATCAGGTCTAAGACCTGTTGATTCAGTTGATACAGTTGTTCATCCTTCTTCTTTATAACTTTCCTTTTCCTTTGTGCTTCCTCTTATCTTTCCCATTCTTCTTTAAGCCATTTTTCTCTTAGGGAATCCATCATTCTTTTATGTACTTTGAGTGAGATTACTCCCTCCTATAAAGAGAGCGCCAACTGCTTCTACTTTTTCAGATCTGGCAACAACAACAATTTCTCATAACACCATCCTTCATCAGGACCTGATGTTCTTCCACACGCACTATCAATTGAGGGTGTAGAAACCTCCTGAGGATGAAACAATTTCTTTATCTTCCTGGTCAGATTCCATTTTCATTGTTGGTTCTTGTGTAGCAGCAATGTTATCCACAGACTTTTGTACATCATTTTTCTCCGAATCATCTTCTGTCTTCACTACTAGTTCTTGTGTAATAGTAGTGTTGACCGCAGGCTCATGGATGTTAGCTTCCTCTTCCTTCCCTTGGCTGACTTCCTCCTTCAATGCTGGTTCTGATGAAACATCAGTGTCAGCCAAGGGCTCCTGTGTATCCATTACCCAATCACTTCCTATGGATTATGTCGTCTCGGTTATTGGTTCTTGTGTAATAGCAATGTCCTCGATGGGTTCTTGTGTAACGGCTTCCTAGATTTCAGTTTGAGTCTCCTTTAAGGTGGTATCTGCTACACAGACTTTAAATCTTGCTACCACTGACTTCTCAGCATAGGCTACGCACAGAGTGGCCTGGACATCTCCCCTTCTGGCCTTGTCCACAGCCTCTGCCAAAGTATCTAGCCTTGGGGCTCTTGGCTCTATCTTTCCTTCTCCTAGCTTTTTCCTCAATTCTCTATTTTCTTTCTCTAGAATTTCAATTTTTTATAGCAACGATTGGGTTTCACTCTTACCAAGGGAAGAAGGTTCCTCTTGTTGAGCTTGCTCCTCGTCCTTCTGCTTTGTTGCTTCTTTGTTCTTTCTTGACATGGACGAGGACTCTGGGTGCTCGCTAACCCTTATCCTCTACTTCGGCCTCCTGTAACCAGTTGGTTTATCAACCAACATATTTCTAACCCTTATTTTCGAGGGCTGGGGTTGCTCCTTTGTCTCCTCTGGAGCTTCCTTGGACGTCTCAGTTTGCCTTCTACAGGTGGTCCTGGGCCTTTTCCTCATGAATTATTCCCAATTCTTGCGTTGATAGCTCAAAGCGTCCAGCACAATGAGTTTGATAAGGCCATGGTTGGTGACACACATTTCTGGATATGCAGATGTTTTCACAACCGTGACCATATGCCTAATGTTGCCCAAGAAGAAGTAAGGAAGGTTGATCAGTTGTTGATGTCGGAGGTGGTTCAATAGTGGAAAGTGATAATTAAACACAATTGTTGCCCTTCCCTCGCAAGTAATGTACTTGATGAGATAGAGGGCAACATCCACCCATGGCTGGGGGAGTGACAGTCTATCAATTTCCCTTCCTTTCTTTACCAGTGACTCTTCTTCTTGGAGGAAATCCCCTTTGAGTGAGGGGTCATTAACCTTCCTGTTGAACCACCTCTTCCCTTCCACTGGAAATCCTATTACTCTAGAAATCACCTCTTCTGTGACCTCCAGCTTCAACCCTCTGACCTCTGTCTGGTTTCTCTACAGATTCTTTGCAAATTCCATGGCAACACCACCGTCTGATCCTTCCAACCTTTGGAAGAATTCGAACCAGTCTACATCCTTGAAAATTTGGCATGCTTATGGGTAATCTTCCAAGGCTTCTATGGACCCTGGCTCATGTTGTATTGCTGCTCCTACCATTGCGTATGCAAATTTAGTGTTGTTCCACCTGCTTCTCCTTCCCTTTAGGTGCTCTAGGGTAGTCAACACACAACCTAGCTGTTTCAGCCTGCACTGCTATCTTCCTCTTCTCCGAGCACTCTGAATGGGGATTCAATGCTTCCAGTAGGGGTAAATGGTAGGGTGGTAGGGTGGCGCAAGTGAGGATTTCAGATTGGGATTTGGCACTCATGGTTCGTACTGCACAGTGAATTTTTCCTTAATGGTGAGTCATGGGGAGGTCTTGTCAATGGTACACTTACCCTTTTTGGTATGATCAACATTAAGTAACAATAACTACTAGGTCATCATGACTTAATTGCGGGATTTTTCAAATAATAACAAATCGTGCGACAATCATGTCGCAATATTATTCGTTCCCCCCTGTCTTAAATATGAGAATCGTCCTCTACCGTCAACATTCATGTTAAGTTTCCATAATTAAAAAATAAAACAAATTCAATATTACCTGTTAATGACATACCTGGGTGACGTGGAGTGAAGTAATGGGTTGCATGACGCGTGAACCAAGCTCTGGTAGCGAGACGCGCGAACTTAATTATAATGATGAGGATCATGGTGATGTTCTGCTACTTATTACAATAAAATATCTCGTTTATTCCTAAAAATTCATTGGTTGTTATAGATGTAACATCCAAGATAACTAATATATATTATTTTAATTTCTATAAAAAGATAAATAAGAAAAGGTCATGTAACAATACTTATCATAAGATATGCTTTGAAATAACAAATGCTATTACAGAGTGTGTAACATCTGCCACCAGGTGGTTTTCAATTGCTACAAAAAGTGTCTGTCTATGCCTGGAAAGGTTTTCACACCCAGATTGTTATTATTATTATTATTTTATTTTTGAAGGTGTAACAGCCGCCAACGGAAGTTGATTTTTAGTTGTTACACTTATTGGAAAAATTAAAATTTTTGTAGCACACAGGGGGCTTTCCCTTGTTCCTATAATCTATAGATCCGAATTTGTGAAAATGTTGACAAATGAATCCCTTGAAGTAGGTCTATGATATAACCGAAGACAGTGCCCATTTGTAAGAAATGGTGTCCTCGCATTGTCAATGGTCACCAAATTTACAGTCTCATTGTCAAAGACTGCATCTACCTCATAGGGACCTAGCCATCTAGTGTAGAGCTTACCCTTGAAGTCTTTAAATATTGACTCATATAAGAGAGCCCAAAATCCTTTATGGAACTTCTTCTTCTTTATGAATCGGTCATGCCACTTAGCTCTCTGTTGCTGGATAATCTATGTTTGCTAGATAGCAGCTAACCATTTCTCTTCCAATTCATTAAGATGGTTCAATCTCTACCTTTGTGTTGTAGCAAAATCCAAATTGGCCTGCAATGTTGTCCTTAGTGTCCTGATTTCAAATGCAATGGGGAATAAAGGGTTCTTTCCATACACAAGTTCATATGGGGAGAATCTAGTGGTATTCCTCCATGTAGTCATGTATGCCCATAACACTTCTAGAAGTTTGTCAGCCCAATTTATTCGGTGACTAGCTACAATCATAGTAAATATCCCGTCAATGACTTCGTTAGTGCTTTCCACTTGGCCATTTTCTTGTGGATGATAAGGTGTTGTGATTCTATGATGAATTTTATATTTCTCGACCAACTCCTAGATCTTATGAGATGTGAACTGGGGCCCTCCATTTGTGACTATCTCCCTAGGTATGCCAAATTGGACGAAGATTTCTTCAAACAAAAATTCTAAGACAGCCTGCTCCGTGGCTCTGGTTAGTGCCTTTGCCTCAACCCATTTTGTGACATAGTCAGTGCAGATCAAGATGTAGTATCTCTGTCTAGATGAAGGATTAATTGGCCCCACAAAATCTAGAGCCCACTTCTCAAATGGTTCTAAGATGATTTGGGGCTGTAATGGCATCTCGTCTAATTGCAGTGGTTGGCCACAACTAAGACATCCCTTCACAAACTTCTTAGCATCGTGAAATACTGTTGGCCAATAATACCCTATTGAAAGGACTTTGTATCCTATCTCTTTGTCTACGAAGTGTCCTCCACAAGGTTCCTTGTGACAGGCTTTAAGGATATCAAAGACCTCATCTTCTCTAACACAACGTCTGATCTAGAAATCTGGTCCAGTGGTTCCCATATATCCAGGTATATGTAGCAATTTTCTGTATGGTTTTTCTTTTCTCCTTCAAGGACAAATACTGTGGAAATTTCCCTGTAGCAATATAATTGTCTATATCTACATACCAAGGGGAGTAAGTAGAAATAACAAAAATATATTCATCATGGAAAGAATCCTTAGTGGGAGTGCAACTATCATCAATAGTTATCCTAGAAAGAAAGTCAACTACTACATTATCTTTTCCAAGCTTATCCATAATAGTCATATAAAATTCTTATAACAACAATAACCAACGTGTAATCCTACCATTGGAAATTGGCTTATTCATTAAAAAGTGAATGGAAAAATGGTCAGTGTGTACAAATACTTGATACTCAGTGATGTAATGTCAAAATTTATTGATGGCATGCATGACTGCTAAGAACTCCTTCTTGGTGACTGTGTAGTTGAGCTCAGCTGGGGTTATATTTTTGCTTATGTAGTAAATAGCATAAGGTTTCTTATCCTCTAGTTGGCCCAAAACAGCACCTACAACAATATTCGATGCATCCGTAGCTATGTGAAATCACAGTTCCCAATTAGGTCCTCGCAAGACCGGAGCTACTGATACATAGCATTTCAGCTTTAAGAAGGCCTTCTCACAATTCCCTATCCATAAGAAATCAACATCATTAATGAGCAAGGAAAATAATGGCGATGCAATTTTTGAAAAAAATTCTATAAATCTCCTGTAATACCCTACATGCCCCAAAAAACTACGTACCTCTTTTTGCATTTTGGGGGTTGGAATTTTTAGAATTACCTCTATTTTTGCAGGGCCTACCTTGATTCCGTTAGCATAAATGTAGTTTCCAAGCATGATCCCTTCAGTCATCACCATGTGACATTTCTCAGTGCTCAAAGCAACATTACTCTGTACACACCATTCCAACACTTTTTCTAGATTGAGTAATGCCGTTTCAAAAGCATCTCCATAAGGTGTAAAATCATCCATGAATATTTGTAGGCAGTCATTCAACAAGTTAGAAAAAATTCCGCATATTTCCCTTTGAAAGGTTGTTGGCGCATTACAGAGTCAAAAAGGAAGTACTCTGTTGAGTAGGTTCCCCAAGGAAAAGTAAAGGTCATTTTATGTTGTTCTTCCGGGGCAATCTATATTTGATTGTAGCCTTATTGTATCAAGGACCTGATCTATAAATGGTCAGGGAAAATGGTCCTTTTGAGTGGCCTTATTGAGTTCTCTGTAATCAACACAGACTCTCCACTTGCCATTCCTTTTAGGAATGATGACAAGCGCTGACACCCATTGACTGTCAGATATTAGATAAATAAAATTAGCACTCAGGAGTTTTTGTAGTTCTTCTTTCACTACCTCCTTTAGTGCAAGGTTCATGCAACGTTGTGGCTGTCTAACTGGTTTGCAATGATACTTCAAATAAATATGGTGAGTGCATAGGTTAGGGTGGATCCCTTTCATATCCATATATTCCCATGCAAATGCCTTTTTATATTTCTGTAATAGTTGTAACAACCATTGGTTTTATTCAGCAGTCAGATTAGGATTAACATTCAAACACTTTCCAGATTTAATCTCAATTGGACTACTATCAATATTTGGAGCAGTTCTCATTTGTTCAAAATCTATATCTTCCACCTCTTCTTCCTCATTTGCATTCTTAACAGAAGTGATAAAAAGTGAGTTACTAATAAAACTGTTAATGACATCATCTTCTGTCTCATTTTTGAAATACTGGGCTTTCCCCAGAGTGAGGAGTGGCAGGGAAAGATCTGACTCAGGCTCAAACTCATCCCACCAAGGGTTGTACACATCCACATTTGGTTTTGGGGGATAAAGATTAAGGTTCTGTGTTGCCTAGCCATCTGAGATCACCATAGATCCCAACCTGTAGCCTATAAATGCATCCGTAGTGGCTAGCCAAGGTCTCCCTAAGATCAAAGGATGCCCCCCCAAATTGGATTTGGGCTATAAGATAAGAAAATCAGCCAGATACCTCTAGGAAGCTATTGTAATCACTATATCCTCTAACATCCCCTCGGGTTTAACACAAGACCTGTCTGCTAATTCAAGCACAGTAGGAGTATGTCTAAGTCCCTATAGCCTGAGAGTGATAAAGAGGTCCTTTTTCATTACATTAATGGTAGCCTTGAGTTCGATCAATGTATTGGCTATGGGCTAATCATTAATGTAGACAGTGACCATAGGATTTCCAAGATCATATTATGTAGTTAGGAGATGCTGAGCAGACATTAATTCGGATAATTTCCCCATCACATGTATGGTGGCAGGGTCTTTAGGCTTCCTCCTAGGTTTCTTGATGCACAAATATCTCATTGTCTTAACATAAATAGGTACTTATTTAAGGGCTTGCAAGAGAGTAATTCGTACATATAAATTTTTCAGCTCCCTAAGAAAATCAGATTCGTCTTGTAAAGTAATCCTAGGTTCAACCAATCTCTGAGGATATGGGCGGTCCTGCGTTACAATAGTCAAATTTGTTGTTATAGGTGTATCAACCTTCCCCAAGTTGGTTGTTACAATAGTAACATTTCTTGACGGGTTGATTGTTATAGATGTAACAACTTCCTATATATCAGCTATTGTAGGCGTAGTAGCTACCTCAGAGCATCCGACATCTCTTCTGGATGGTTCACAGTCCTCCTTTGTAATGATAGGGGAGTGACTTGGGTTAATTAACTTACCTGATCGCAATCGTATTTCATTAAGTCCGACCGGGGTGATAAGGTAGGTCTGGAAGGTATTCAGAGCCTCTATGCCTTGAGCTACTTTATTCTTTGGGTTTGGGTTAGGTTTCACAGGTAGTTGGGGTCGCACAGGTGGTGGAGGAGTAGGAGCTTGGAAAGGAGGTAACTACAACTGTTGTTGCATGGGTAGTCTAGGCAGAGCTGAATTCTGGGCATTTCCTCTCCAATTATGATTCCAAGGATACGGTTGGGATTGAGGATATTGAACAGGAGGAGGTGGAGACCATTGATTCTAGGGTGAAGGAAATTATACTGAAGGAGGGTTAGTATATTTCCATGGATATTGTTGGGTATTATATGCATTGTTCCACAAATTGAAAGAGGAAAAGTCTTGAGACATACCTGGAGGTCGTGGTTTCCATGGCCTCCTTGGTGCAATGAAATAAGAGGACTACACCTCCTCGCTTGATTCTCTGAGTACTACCTTTAGTCTAGGAAGCTCCAGACATTGATCTGTCGAATGCTCTAGCTTGTAGATATTACACAGGCTGATGCTATTCAATTCGCATTCCCTGAAAGGATGTTTCTTCCGACAAGTTGGACAAAACAAAACCAGAGGTCTGTTAGATTCTTCTTGTGTCTTCTTGATCTATGCTGTCATTATCAAGGAAGAGAGAGTACTGAGGATATCGCTCTTGAAATTTTCAAACAAATTCTCAATCTCCACTCTGGTTACTCCTCCACTTGCATATTTTTTTATGTGGACAGAGGCATCCCGAATTGTACTCCTCCCTTTGGATGATCCTCGAGAGCATCTTAGGCAGAGATTTACAATTTCATCAAATGGCTCTTGTGATATATCCCCTTTTCCTAATAGGTTCAGGGTGTCAAGGCATTCATCCCTCATTCCTCTAATAAATATAGTCTTCAAGATTTCCTAGTCTAAATCGTTATGTTTAGACCTCTGCAGATTATAGTGGAACCATTCCACATAATCTTCCAGGCTTTCATCCTCCTTGTGTGTCAATCTAAATATCTCCTCCCTTAAGTCCCTAGTCATACAATAGTCTAGGTACTTCGATAAGAATGTCTCCATTATATCTTTCCACGTTTGAATAGAAGCGGAGCCCAATCCTATGAACCATCTTAAGGCCACCCCTTTTAAAGTAGCAGGAAATGATTTTAATTTCTGAGCATCTGTTGTATAATCATAACTTCTACATAAGACATCAAACTAAAATAGAAAGGTGTTTGGATCTTCCACAGTCATCCCCTAAAAGGATGGTAAGGATGATAGAGGAATATTTTTCATAGGAGCTTCACCTATGATATTCTCGATTGGGAACTCAAAGGTGGTGATAGTAGCATCTGTTTTAGCATTGTTGTCATTGTTGTCCCCCATGACTAATTCTTCTAACCCTTGTTGTAGCAGACGTCCTTCAAACTATTTTTGTGATGGCCTTGTAGATGTGATTAGTGCCTCAGATACCCCTGGGGCTGGTTGTTTCATTGCACTACCTGTATCTAGATATTGATAAACCAACAAATTATTTTCCATCTCAGGTGTCCGATGTTCCCCCTCAGTTTCCCCTTGCCCCTCGGTCCTCAAATTATGGCTACTAGATTCCCCTTCTTGCTCATGAATTGAATCCTTGGTCTTAGGGGTATGGGCACTAGCTTTAGAATGATATGGTCCCGAGATGGAGGAATTAGAGGTTTCTTCTTTCGCTATGGGAGTAACAGCTTTCTGTAGCCCTATTTTCCTTGCATTCCTTTGAGAGCTGGACTATTCTTTTTCTGCCTTGGAGATTAGTTCTTGGATAAATGTCTTCCTTCCCAAATATTCACCCTTCCTTTCCTTTTTACGACCCGTCATTCCTGTGACTTATTAGAGTGGGGGTGATTTCAGTATCTCTGCAATTCCTACAAGTGCACACATGGACCCTATGTGTATTAAATCACACCCTAAGTGTCTCAGTCTTCGACAGTGGTGAGCCCGCCCAGGTATATTAGAGCAATGCGCAGGTTCTTACCTCTCATCTTACCACCCAACAACTAAAGAGCTGAACTAATCAAAACATAAAAATGTCCTAAGTGTCCTAGTAATCACAATGGTGAGCCCGCCCAAGTGTGTTAGAGCAATGCACAGGTTCTTACCTCTCATCTTACTACCCAACAACTGCGGACTAGGAATACTCTATATCAAACAAACAACTTGGCTGACTGTATCGTCAACTTCCATCCCCGACAACAATGCCAAAATGTAGTGATGGTTTAATCAATACTAATTGACTGAGATTGCAACATTTAATTGTCAACCTAGGTAGGTCTTGCTGTTTCAATGGAGTTCGCACTGTCTGTGCCGATACACTCCAGCCAAGAATAAGAAAATGCACAAAATGTAAAGGAAGTCACTGATCTAAATTGTTGAATCAAACCATGCATGTATACCTAAAAACACTCTATAGAATTAAATCACACTTCACAACTATCAAAGAAAGGGCGCACCACACATAAACTAATATTTACTCTAGTTGGTTACTACCATTCTGTTGATTAATTCAGTGTAACTGCATAATATAAATAGAAACAATGACGAATGTAACCCATGATTTGTATAACAACATAGAGAAACCATAAATCAATTGATTAAACTAGAATGTACACTACCTCTATCACTACAATCCCTACCAAAGAGGAGGGCCCTTCCTTCTCAGCATGGTGCAGGAATAACACAAAAGTGATTAACGAATCAGTTGAAGAAGAGTAACTGCATCAATGTGTTGATTGATATTAAAAGTAAACTCAGAATTATAGAAGCAAAGTAACAATGCTTTTCTATATGTCGTGTTCTTTTACATGGAAAATTGAGTTACTTTATAGTTATTACATGTCGAAATTAGAAACAGATCAATCACGAGAATCTCACGATTCTCATGCTGATAAAAAATAAAAGTAGTTACAACCTATTGCTAAATACAAATATACATTAGTTACGATTGCAACTGCTTAGGTCTTGTTGCTTTAAAAGTAAACAATCCTTATTGTCGATAGCTGTTATGTGGAATAGTATCCATATTTTCCAGCTTCAGCGTAACAACATTGAGTGAATGGCGGTTCGGGATGTTGCGGTATCACTGGCAACAACACTTTGGTGTGACGGTGAATTCTTGTATCAGTGCGCGATGTAACAACAACCTGTAACAGCATCCAATGTGTAACAACAACCTGTAACAGCATCCAATGTGTAACAGCAACCTGTAGCAACATCCACGGTGTAACAACGAACTATTCTACCCTTTTCTGCAGTTAATTTCTGTTTCCTGTCTACTTCATAGCTTTGTTCTCATGAGCTGTCACCTGAAAAGAAGAGCTTCCCAAAATACTTCTTCAATACTCTCCCAGTTAGCCACAAAAAGGAATAAAGCCTCGTATTATTCAGTAAAATACAATAAAGTAACATGACAGTAGAATAGGTTAAAAAGGTACGAAAACAGGGAATTTGATCATGTAAAGTTATAGGCCTGGAGGATAGAAAGGTCAAAACTGTGGAAAGAATGTGCATAAAATAGGTAAAAAACCACACCCAACAACAAGAATCAAGGGAAAAGGAGTAGTTAGTCTTGATTAAAAAACATAAGCACATATGTGTTGTATGTAGAAGGTCTTAAGCACAATCTGCTTAGTGTTAGCCATATGTGTGACAATGGTTATGGTGTGACCTTTCGATCTAAATATTGTGAGATCTGCATCATAAATAATGGAAAATTGGTGGGAAAAGAAATCATAAACCATAATAATGTATATGTGTTTGACAATTCTAGGGTTAGCTTCTATTTTAGCAAAACGAGTGAAGCACGATTGTGGCACAAGAGACTTGGGCATATGAATTTTGGTAGTTTGATAAAAATAAGCAAGATGGTAGTTGTGAGAGGATTACCAAGACTGTTAAAGCCTGATAACACAATTTCCAAGTTGTGTCAGTTTGGCAAGAAAACTAGGACTCATTTCAAATTGAAAGAGTTATCCTCATCCAGACCTCTAGAGCTCATTCACACAAACATTTGTGGCCCAACTAGAGAAAAAACCTCAAAAGGAGAGAGGTATTTCATGTTTCTCATTGATGATTTCACCAGGGCTACTTGGATTGTTCTCTTAAAAGAAAAATCAGAAGCATTCAAGCATTTCAATAAGTTTAAAGCTCAAGTAGAAAATGAGAAAGACTTAAAGATAAAATGCTTAAGATCAGATAGAGGGGGAGAGTACACCTCAAGAGAATTTGAGGAATTCCGTGAAGAGCACAAGATTATGAGAAAATACTAAGTGGCTAGAACTCCTTAGCAAAATGGAGTAGTAGAGAGGAAGAACAAAACAATCTAGGAAATGGCTAGAGCAATGTTAGATGAAGCAAGAGTGTCTCACAACTTCTGGGGAGAAGTAGCCCAGGCAGTAGTATATATGTCAAACAAAACTCAACTCGGGCCTAATAGTGATAAAAATCACTAAGAGTTATGGAAGGGAAGACCTACATTGGTTAAACACCTCAAGGTGTTTGGGATCAAGTGCTTCATTAAAAGGAATGAAAAGAACCCTAGGAAGTTTGACTCATGCGCTAATGAAGGAATATTGCTCATATACTCTATTCGAAGCAAAGGATATAACTGTTACAACAACAAGACAAGGAAGATTAAGGATTGCATCGACATAATAGTAGATGAAGTAGGTTCAAAACCTGAATCCTCAAAAACTAATATCAACTCAAATGATGAAGAAATATCAGATTTGAGGCCTGTTGATTTGAATGAAACAGATTTAGACAGTGAAGGTGAGGAAGAAGGAATGTTTTCAAGGCTAAAGACACCCTCTAGTTATGTACACAAGGAACATCTTGAGAGTCATATTCTTGGAGATCAAAGACATGGTGTCCAAACTAGAAGGAAACTTGTGGGCAATACAAGTTATGCAAATTTGGCTCTGTTATCACAAATAGAACCCAAGAACATATGTCAAGCAAGTGAAGACAAGTTTTGGGTAAAAGATATGAATGAAAAACTTGACCAGATTGAAAAGAATGGTACATGGGATCTTGTTCCAAGGCCAAGAGAGAAAAATGTTATTGGAACCAAATGGGTTTTTAAGAACAAACTGAATGAATAGGGTCAAGTAATCAGGAACAAAGCTCGATTGGTCTACAAAGGATATGCCCAAATAGAAGGGGTAGATTTCAAAGAAACCTTTGCACCAGTAGCTTGACTGGAAGCTATAAGGATCTTTCTTTCTCTTTCCATCCATAAGAATATCAAGGTATATCAGATGGATGTGAAGTCTTCATTTCTCAATGGATATTTAGAAGAAGAAGTTTACATTGAGCAGTGAGAAGGATTTCTACTCACCTTCGATGAAGGGCTCATATGTAAACTAAAGAAGGCTCTGTATGAATTAAAATAAGGCCCCAGAGCTTCGTATGAAATACTAGATAAGTACCTTCAGTAACAAGAGTTTAAGAAAGGCACAGTTGACAATAACCTGTATGTAAAATATGAAGTTAACCATCTACTGATAATAGTTGTGTATGTGGATGATATAATATTTGGCAGTGATATGGAACAGTTGGGGCATCAATTTTCAAAATGTATGCAAACAAAGTTTGAAATGTCCATGATTAGAGAACTATCCTTCTTCTTGGGTTTGCAAATTACTCAATCTCCACAAGGAGTGTTTATATCCCAATCCAAATATCTCAAGGAAGCCCTGAAGAAATTTGGAATCGAAGATTGCAAACTAGACATCACACCCATGATTATAGGCTGCAAATTGTGCAAATAATATGGAACACAGCTGGTAAATCAAAATAAATACAGGTCAATGATAGGAAGCTCACTGTATCTGACAACTTGAATGCCAGACATCATGTAAGAAGTGGGAATTGTGGCCATATTTCAGGCCTTTCCATGGGAGAGTCATGTTGTTGCTGTCAAGCGGATTTTCAAATATATTCAAGGTACAACAGAATATGGGTTGTGGTATGCTAAGTGAAAAGATTTCAAATTGAAGGTTGAAATGGATGCAGATTGGGCTGGATTCCTTGATGACAGGAAGAGTACTTTTGGTGTAGCCTTCTTCCAGGAAAAATGTTTGGTTTCATGGGTCATCAAGAAACAAGCCTCCATTTCTCTATCGACTGTTGAAGCAGAGTATATTGTTGCTGCTACCCACTGTATATAGATTCTATGGATGAAGAAAACCTTGAAAGATACACACAGAGTTGACTGATCCCATTCCGACAATGTGTGACAATACAAGTTCCATTAAAATCTCCAAAAATCTAGTCATGCACTCAAAGACGAAGCATATTTCAATCAAGTTCCATTTCTAGAGGGAACATGTTATATCCAACGTTGTCATACTTGAGTATATATCCACTAGAGAGAAACTGGCAGACATATTTACCAAGCCACTAGCATGAGAACCATTTGAATATCTCAGACTGCAATGGTTCACAGGGAGTGCTCGAGAAGTATTCTTTGCCACTGATGTCAAAGGAGGAGAAGATTGGCATTAGAGTAGACTGTGCCTAGCCTGAGGGAGAACTTATGATGTTGCCATCAATTTCAAAGGGGGGTATTGTTGGACATTTAATGGTTTATGGGTGGCTATGTAAGTGTTTTCATTGATGTCAAACAAGGTTCAACATGATGATTGGGTCTTTGGGAGGAATCCCATGGTTGTTGAAGTGTTTTGTAGAAAATCATCACAGTATCAGGTTTACTAAAGAAGCCAGAAAATGATGATTACAGTGATGGGCCAGATGGAACTCCATGGTAGTTGTAGGCTTCTTGTATAGAATCATCACAATAGTAGACTTACTGAAGAAGCCATAAAATGATCACCATGGTGATTGAGAGTTCAGTTGTCTAGGCACAAAGTAAAGAAAATTCATGGAGTAGAAAGTCTTGCAGCCATGTCACAGGTAGAAAATGTACTCAAAGCCTACATTGGACCCCATCCAATGCAAAGTGCTCTGGAAAATTTTTCCAATGATATGCGGAAGTTCAGAAATGGGTTCCTGGATCAAAAGATATGATCTACTGAAGTTTAGGGTTGTGAAGCCTTAGCAAGGAAGGAATATTGGCATATCATAGGTCTAAAACATCAAAGGATTGTAACATCAAGGATCAGAATGTTGGAGGTCAATAGACTGGTACATCAAAGTATCGAAGGTCAGCGTATTGGCGCATTGACATATTGAAGATCTGGATACCAAAACATTGGGGATTAGAATGTCTAAAGTCAACATATCGGTGCATCGGAATATTGGAGGTTGCATATCAGCACATCAAAATATCATAGAACTATGACATCGGGGTATTAGAACTTCTCAACTATGGTGTTATACAATGATTTGTCGCACTCCCTATCTCATACCCTGTGTTGCCGAACTTTTCCCAAAATGTCGCAAAGCGACAAAAGTTGTCAATGAATTCACCATGAAAAATATTGATCAGAGCATCGCTGAAGAAAAGAAGAAGAAATGGCTTGAAGTAATTCTGGAAGACCTTGTCAAAAAACCCTATTTTGAAGCCGAATGCTACTTTTAGCAGGAAAACTTGTGATGGTACCCTTTGGTCTAACTAGTGACTAGCGCTAGCATCACGACTTTTGTTGGCTTGTTGGGGCTTACCCAAGTTTAGAGTTAATTAGCCAAACAAATCCCTGTACTATTGGCCCTTTCAGCAACAGTTCGTGGAGCGTGGACTGAGGTCTCACCAGAGGTAGTATGGGGGGGTGTTGGAACCAGGTTTTCACACCCTTGAGATGTCTGAGAGGTTTGATTGGGTCTAACTGCTAGTCCCTGCACCCAGGTTGCTTCGCACACTTCCCTAGCCTTCACGCCTTGATAGTTTCGCCTTCCCACAGCCCTAACTAGGGGTTGTGGGGCTTCTGTGCTGCTAGAGCACCATTTTGCACTATTCCCCTAAATCACACCCGATATCTTACTTACATTTTTACACTAGTTAGTTATCTTCGCGTAAGTAGATGCCTTGTGTTATATTTATTTATACAACACATTCATATAATTTTGCACAACAAATAAATAGTAAACTTGCAAATTATACCCAATAATAAATAAAGCAGGAAAAGTTACATAGAAATAGGTAGAACTTGTCTTTATTAATTCTTCCCACGGTTACAGGCTCGTCCTACCCAGTGCACTCAGCTGCAAGGGTTCACACACTCAACTGTGGACTACTAGGCCTCTATGCACACAGTTACAGAGCCTTCTCCTACTCTACGACCCAAAGACACACTTTACACTTTGAATCAATATCTTAAACTCATCATGCTTTTGTTCTATTCATTTCTTAGTTATCTTCTACACTTAGAGCCTTGCTCCATTTATATAATCCCATGGTCCGCAAACCATGGGTAGGTCTATCAAGCCAACATTACATTACAAAAACAAGGGCAGACAACCCTGTGACTCTATTATGACTTTGTGCTTTGTGCCCACAAATTGCAGAGTCTTTACAGTGGACTTGGTCAAAACTTGGGCTTTAAGCCCCAAAACATGCCTTGGGGGGATTCCATGCCCAACATCCCCCCAACAAAAGCATCATGACTCACCCTCAAGTCACTCTTTCGGTGTGGAGATCTTCGTGCAGAGTCCCCCCAACTCTATTCGAACTGCTGCAAGGTCGACAATGCATTGAGCAGCTGCCTATTGAATCTCCTATACCCGCTATTCTGAGACCGCAGTGTCAGAATTGCTTCCCTGCACCTGTTCCTGCATCCCCTGCATTTGTGCGAACTTTCCTTCAATTGTTGTTGTGATGGTGAAGGCCTCATCGATACAAGGCTAAACGCATGCCTTCAGGACTACTTCTTTGTGCCGTGTTGTGTCCACTTGTTCTTTCAGTGCTTTGGCCTATTGCATTCGCGCGAGCCTCCGAGTGAGGGCTACCATTTGTGCGGTCCCTTTGACGCTGTCGTACTATTGCCGGAGCTCACGCGCATTTGTCTCTAAGCGCTAGATGTTGGGGTCCTCCTACAGATTCGTGAGGACCTCAAATGACTCCTCCAACATTTTGGTGTAGTCCCTTACTACATTGTTGATCTCTTCCAGCCTTGATGCAATAGCACTGATGCATTGTTCTCTTATTTCTGGATGAGTGGATGGTTGTGCCTTTAGCCACAGCTCTGCTATCTAAAGGTTCAGCTCTAGCTGAACCTTAGTCATTTCTTCTCGCGCTTCATGCACCGTTGCTGCTAGCCTATGGATGTGTGCCTCGCGCACCATTGCTGCTAGCCTGTGGATGCGCGCCTCTGTTGGTGTGTCTGTTGGGATGGCCAGCTCAGGGACCATTTGACAGGCTTCTTCTAGTACCTGTACCAGCTGCCTATTTTGTGACACCACTTCATTACACTGCAAGCTCAATTGCTCCATGTTGATCTTTTTCTCGCTTAGTGCTTGTAGCATGTGACTCTCCCTAGCTTGTAGTTCTGCAGTAATCCCATCCTATAGAATGTATAACGTCTCTCGTGGGAGTGCAGCCATGTTGATCCCGATACCTTTCAGTGCGCTAATCGTAGGCTTGTCATCCTCATTTGTTGTCACCAGTGCTACTTCCAGAAGCACTATTGTATTTGCTGTCCGAGCACGCAACGTCTACTCCACTGCAGTTGTCCATACTGCGAGGCTGGTCGAAAGGGTACCAGCCTGAGGAGTGCATACCTACAACTCCTGTATTTGTGATATGAGGGCTGCCAACATAATGTGGTTCTCTTGCACAAAGTTCTAGAGGGCCTCAGAGGTGACATCATGCACCATCTCGCCGGTGTTGTGCAGATCACCATCAGTAAGGTTGATCGGGTCAATAGACAACTTTAATGCCGTGACCTTCTTACATGGCCTCGTCTGCTCGCTTGGGTGCTAGTGCTTCAGTTTTGTTGACACAATTTGTGGGCCCATGCTACCCTCCTCTTCCTCTATTTCCTACCTATGCGAAGGCGACTTCTAGCCCTCACGCGCCTTCTCAACTGCCTCCTATGTTGCTGCTGCTGCTACGGCCTTTTTTGTTCTGCTACTATATGTTCAGTGTCCCACACCTCTTGTGCTTTTGCTGCTGATGTTTCTTGCCTTCTCTTCTTTGCCAACTGCACCGTCAACTTCTCCATTGCCACGATGTCTGGGGTGCATCACTCCGGCGCCCATGTTTCTAGTACATCAAAGATTACATCATCCGTGGCTACAAAGGGTAGCTCTCTCCATTTCTTGGTTGGGTCCTTGCGTGCTTTGATATAGATGTTGTGGAGGTCCTCCTTAAATTCTGCAAAAATTTACAGGCTGTTGTAGGCAGTGGGTGATAAATGTGGCTTGCGGTTAATCCCCATTCTTATGTTCATTTCCATGAACACCCATAATATATTACTGTCGCAAATATGGGTTGTGTCCTTCGTGGCCTAGAGCAAAGCGTACTTCATGGCCTCCGATAGATCCTTGTCAATTATGGGGAACTCACTGTCCTCCGAAAATTCCCCTGCCACAAGCACTATGGAAAGTAGAAGACATGCATAGTGGAACGTTTTGCCTTGTTCCTAAGCCTTGCAGAAATTTTCCAGAAACTACTTGCAGAGGAACTCACACCAGTTAAATTGGACCCCCTCTGTTCACTACTCAGCAAGTGGTACCACCAGCACAGGTACCTCGTCCGCGTGGCACTTGCGCAAAAATTTACTCACCAATATTTGGGTCACCACTTTAACTACTTTGTTGTTGATGTTGGATATGGTGTAGTCCCTTTTCTTCTTCTCCAGCTTGTACTTCTTCTTCATGGCCTCCACGATGGCCAAGTCAATTCTCTTCCCCTCTGAGATGTCTGTAGGGTCCTCTCCTTTGCATGGGAGCTGGGTAATGCGGTGGATTAAGTGGTCTATGATGGGGATGGGCTACTCCAGCCACAAACACCCACCATGAACTAGGCAGAGCAGCTGCCTGATGACGAATATTGTTATTGGGGCATGGTGGAAATGTGGCACGCAGAGTAGGTTTAGTAACCCTACCTTTTCCACTCCGCATAACCACTTTCGCAGCTCCAATTCGATAACCCCCGCTGTGGTGTTCTGCCTGGGCTTCATGAGCTACACGGTATCTAGGTGAGGGAGCTTCTAGTGGTTAGTGAGGTCCCAATATTCAAATTTCAAGCTAGGCACCCATCCCAGGTGCGTGCCCTTAAAGATGATGTCGTCAGGGAGGAGTAGAGTCTGGAGAGAGCTCTTTCTCTCGTCGAGATCCTTGGGCACTTTTTACTTCCCCTTCCATGGGGGGATATAGGTAGGCAGCTTTGTTGGAGGGTGCATGTTGGCTTAATGGGGCTTGACCCAAGTTTGGAAGTGATTTAGCCAAGCAAATCCTGGTACTATTAGCCCTTTCGGCAACAGTCCATGGAGCGTGGACTGAGGTCTCACCTGAAGTAGTATGGGAGGGTGCTAGAACCAGGTTTCTGCACCCCGGGGATGTTTGTTATGAGGTGATTGGTACATGGTCCAACCCTCGCACTCACTGCCCTACGTGCACCTACGAGCACCCAGCGCCCTGTGATACTGCCTTTGCGCAGGTCTAGCCGCAACATGACCTATGTTATTTACCTAAGTATTCCTTATTTAGTCTCGGCTAGCTGATTAGTTAGATTAAATTCGCATATAAGCATTCATACGAGTATTCATCAAGTGCGTGCAGTAAATAAACAGAGTAAAAGTAATGCATAACATCAAAAGATAGATTCAAGAACAAATGAGTAGAGTAAAATTCTCTATATTATCTTTCAATTCCATGTACAGACTAGACTCCTCCCTGCGCACTCAGCTATAGGGGTCCACGCACTCAGCTGCAGAGCCTCTTACTACTACTATGACCCAATACACTTCAAATTTCACTCTATGCTCTTACCATGCCTTCGTTATTCTATCTATTCTTCTACCAAGCTGAGCTAAAAACTATATTTTCACTTAGATCCTCGCTCTATTTATATAATCCCATGGTCCGCAAGCCATGGGTAGGCCGACACATCTTTACATTAAATTACAATTATTAGGGTAGACAACCTTATGACTCAATTATATAATTCGCACTCCACTCCTGTACTTCGCGGAGTTCTACACCATCTTTGACCAAAACTTGGGCTTTAAGCTCCAAAACCTGTTGTGGAGGATCCCATGCCCAACAGGCCCCCAACACAATCATCATGACTCATCCCGAGTCACTTTGCTAGTGCGTCGATCTTGGCACGGAGCCCCTCCATCTGTGCCTATGCCGTGGGAAGGTCCACAACACATTGTTCTGCTGTCTGTTGTACTTGCTGCATGTGTATCTCTAAAACTTCATGAGTAGGGTCACCTCCCTATCTAATCGCATCAAGTCCCTGCATTTTTGCCAACCTTCCTTTGATGGTAGCTGTAATTGTGAAAGCTTCATCGATCCATGGTTGAATCTGTGCTTTAAGCAAGGCTTATTTTTGTCGCGTGACATCTAACTGGTCCTTCAGTTCCCTTTCCTGTTGTAGTTTGGCGAGTCGTTGAGGAAGGGCATCCATCTGCACGGTCCCCCGGACACTGTCGTACTCCTGCTACAACTTGCATGCCTCTGTTTCTAGGCACTATAGGTTTGGATCTTCCTGTAGGTATGTAAGCATGGTTAGTGCTTGATCCAACATCCAGGTGCAGTTCTGTACCGCTTGGCCAATTTGCTCCAACCCCGTTTGGATAGCACGGGCGCGCTGCTCTTTGACCTCATGGGGCGTGGAAAGTTGCGCCTTCAACCGTAGCTCGATGATTTACAGGTTCAGCTCCAACTAAACCTTCATCATTTCCTCCTTGGCCTCGCAGACTTTGGCCGCCAATTGGTGGACTCGCTCTACTGCTGGTAGCTCTACTAGCACGGCCAACTCTAGGATGCTCCTACACGCATCCTCTAAGCCTACTCCAATATGTGAGCCTGTGCAACCAGCTCATCACACTGGAGGATGAGCTAATCCATGTTGACTTTCTGCTTGTTCAAGACCTGGATCACACGGGCTTCCCTAACGCGGAGCTCTTCGATGACCCCATCTTGTAACTGGTACAGGTTTTCACATGGCAGGGCTGCAAAGTTTAAGTTGACACCTTTCATGCTGCTCATCGCAGCCATGTCAACCTCGCTTGCTGCTACTAGGGCACCTTTGGGCAACATAAAAGGGTTGTCCCTACAAGCGCACAGTGTCTGTTCGGCCTCTACGGTTCCTACTGTGACATACGGAGCCATTGTCCCTATTTGGGGGGGCTGTACTTGTAAGCCTTGTAGCTATGCACTGAGTGCCCCCAACACAGTGTTCTGCTCCATCCTCATTTCCTAGAGTGCGTCCTTTGTGACCTTGCGAAGTGTTTCACCGATGTTAAACAGATCACCTTTTGTGAGTGTGATCAGGTCAACGGATGTCTTTGTCACCTTCACCTTCTTCCTAGGAGCTGTTTTCTCAGAGACGTGTGGCCGCTTGAGTTGGGTTGATGCTGAATTGAGGTCCACACGCTCTTCTGTCCTGTCCACTTCACTGGTTTGCTACCCCGTGGACATCTCCTGGCCCTCCTCAGGCTCTTTTATTGGCGTTGTTGTGGTCTCTGTCATTTATGCCACTACCGCTGCATCGACCTTCTTCTATTGTGCGGCTACTTCTTTTTCTTGGTGCCTCCTTTCAGCGAGTTGTGCGATGTGCAGCTTGGTGTCCTTATCCTTTGCTGGGCTGCGGCCTTATCCATTCTTGCCAAGTTTGGGGCACACCACTCCGGAGGCCATGACTCCATCACTGCGAAGATCACATCATCCGTTGCAATGAACGGAAGCTTCACCCATTGTTGCACTGGATCTGTGCGTGCTCGGATATACAAGTTATGCATATCTGCCTTGAACTTTGTTGAGCTCTACAAGCTGTTATAAACCGTGGGAGATAGGCGCAGCCTTCGATTGATCCACATTTGAATGTTTGCGTCCATGAACACCGAGAACACCTTTGTCTCGCGAATCCTCTTCGTTTCTTTTGTAGCCCAGAGCGAGGTGTACCTCGTGGCTTCGGGCAGATCATGCTCAATACTGGGAAACTGGCTGTCCTCCAGTAGTTCCCCTGCAACCAACAAGATGGATAAAAGCAACCGCACGTAGTGGAAGGTCTTACCCTACCCTTGGGCCTCCTTGAAGTTCGTCGGAAACTCCTCGCAGGGGAACTATGCCCAGTTGAACTATACCCCCTCCGCGTACTGCTCTGCTAGCACAATCATAGACGCAGGTACTTCGGCGGCGTGGCATTTCCTCATTAGCTTCCCGACAAACAGATGGGTGGCTACGCATACCCCTTTGTCCTTAATGCTTGGGATTGCGTACCCCCGTTTTTATTTCTCTAGTTTATACTTGGCCTTCATAGCTTCTGCGAGGGCTAAGTCGCTGCCTTTTCCCGCGATGGTTGCGGGTTCATGTCCTTTGAATGTTAGTGGGGAAATTCTGTGAATTAGGTAAACCATGATGGGAATAGGCTCCTCCAGCCAAAGATACCCATCATGCACTAGGCACAGCAGCTGCCTGATGACAAAAATGGTGATGGGTGTGCGGTGGTAGTGGGGTATCCATTGCGAATGGAGTAACCCAGCCTTCTGCACACCGCACAACCATTTTCACGTCTCCAAAACTATAACGGGCCCCTCTGAATTTTGTTTCATTAAACTCTCTATGGCCAGGTGTGAGAACTTCTCACTATCCGCAAGGTCCCAATCCTCGAACTTCATGGTAGGTACTCATCCCAAAGGCGGACCTTCAAACCTTATACCATCGGGGAGGAGCGGGGTCTGGAGCGCACTCTTCGTGGCCTCCAGGTCTTTCGGTATCTTGGCTTTCCCTTTCCATGGGGGGACGTATGTGGGTAACTTTGTTGCAGAAGGCATTGGTGAGACATCCTCCTCCACATCGTCTTGTGCCTCAATTTGAGCGATTAGAGCTTGCAAGTCTTCCTCCTCTTCATCTGATTCAACAGTGACTGCTTTGCCTTTTTCTTCCATTGAAAATTTTCCGAACCATGGGTTTCTTGGGGATACACGGACTGGGCCCATAGTCTGCGTATATTTCATTGGTTGCGATTTTCATGGTGATTTTGGAGCTTCTGGTGCAACTGCCACTTCTCTGGGCTCCTCATGGGCCATATGGGGCTTGGCGTTATCTTCAGTGAATCGCACTCTTGTTCTGGAAGTAGTCAGCGTGTCTACAGTCAAAGGTTGTAAGAGTACACGGCGCTTACTACTCTGTAATTGCTCAATTCTCAAACAACCAAGTGTTGCCTCGTGGCTAGCCCTGGGGATTTTATAGCATCTTTTGAATTTGAATTCGACCATTGCCCCCACTTCTAGGTCATTAATGCCTTTTTGGCGGTAGATCATCCCAAATCTAGCTCTTAATTCGTGTCTTAATTGCCTGTCACCCGCTCCTCTTTGCCTTAAATTAGACATCTTGTCGTGAATAGTGACACCAACAGTCACCTCCCAGCCTACCCATGCAGCAAAATAGCTCCCTATGCATGGGCACAACCCCTGTGACATATTGATCCTATGCGCAACCTCGTTATTATGCAGCTCCCACACAGACTCTTTTATAGTCTCATGCTCTCTTTCAACTGCTTGGAGCGTTGAGACTCTGCTTCCGACGGCTAGTCAGGTGGTCGCACCACCTGTGTGAGGCTTCAACTCACCTTCTAGCCTAGTCCATGGGCACTCCTCGATTACCCTCACGACAATCAGTGCCGCACATTCTTCCTAATGTGGTGTGCTCCCTTGGTTTCTTTGTCACAAATTCTCAGTGACAATCTTCTAGTGTAGTAGTATGGATACCCACATCTTATATTTTCATTCTTAGTTTATCGACATGACATGCTTGCGCGATTTCATTTTCCAGTTTTTTGATCTCTGCATCCAATAACATGCTTTTCTTCCTTATTTTTACTCGATCTTCTTCGAATTCATGAATTTTAAGGTTCCCTCATTGAACAGCTTCCTAAATCTGCATATGTTCATCCTCGCATAGTTGCATAATTCCTTCGTCCTGGTCCTTGCATACTGTCCCAATTCTGGGAGCTATTGCATGAGGATTCATGTCCTCCAAAACTATGGTCTAGACTTTGCTACTGAACTTCGAAATTGGGCTCAGGTTTTTACACATGGCCCTATAGGCCCATCGAATCATTGGCACGTGCAGGTCCCAATTAGTTCTTTTTGCCTAGTGAGCCCTATTAAGGATTCCGCATACCTTATTAAATGCTTCCATGTGGAACGTTTGTGGTGTGCATCGCCTTTGCTACTGCTTTGTCTTATTCTGCTATGCTCGTTGCCCCACACATGTCTGTACCCATCGAGACAGGTGAGCACGCAAGTTGTTCCGTCTTCACTGACCGACTTTTGTTCAAAGTTGGGGGCTTCCAATTCGTAGGCGCATCATCCTTCTACATCTGCACCAGTCCTCAAAATTTCCTTGATGTGTATCCCACCATCATGCGGGTGTTGTGCATAGTGCCCACTTCAATGCATCGAATCGCTGCTGTTCCAGTACTGTGCTTTCAAATTCGCTCAAGAATTTATCCACCGATGTCAATCCATCTAACCATCATGTTGCAATTCAGCATTGTCACTTCATGCAACCGATTCTGCCACCACTTTACTTCTTCGTCTGAATCTGAAGTGCAAGAGCTTTCATTCTCCCATGTGATTCTCCCATCTGTAGTCAGATTCACCCAATCCTGGTCTCGTGTAGTTATCTTGTAAATACAGTCAACATCATTGTCACTTTCATCGTCGCGCACTGGTTTAGTGTAGCTCGCTCCTTCGGCTGGGTCCAATGGGACTACTACACATAGTGACTTTTTCTCAAAGATCATTTTGCGCTTCTTCGGATTGATGAATCTGTTCATATTGATGGCCCAGTCTATTCCTAACAATGCGAGATATGGATTGCTATCATCGACAATCTCTATTACTTCAAAATTTGCCTACACATTCGCGCCTTCAATATAAACTGTTACTCCTTGCAGTCTTCCCATGGGAACAATCTTTTGTTGGTTCGTCATTCATAATTGAATAGGGAACCATTGTAGCATGGGCCTACCCATGCGTTCCCATGTTTTCTTTCGTAATACATTCGCGTCCGAACCCAGATCTAGGATTACTTGATCCATTTCATACTCACCAATCTGCACAGTCAACCTCATTTCCCTTCTAGTGTGCAATGCATGCTTTCCCAATTTCTGGACTACGCATGGTTCTCATGCCCCCACACACCTGGTGATCAAACTCCTATAGTCCTTTAATCGCCTTGTTTTCGCGTAGCAGTTTCATGCATGCCTCCAAAAAGGTAGTGAGCATTGAAGGATCAATTCTTGGCTCTGGTTGATCCTTACTACCTGAAGTGGAGGCCTCCACGAAGCTCTTCTTAGCTTCCATGAATGACTCCTTTGTGCATTCTAAGTCAAACTAGGTTCCTTTGCAGGAGTCTTACGAACCCATGTACTTTCCTCTGGTTGCTTCCTCGTATCTTCTCCCGTGGCCGCACCACTTTTGAGCATCATGTTTACATTCGAGTCCTCTTCGCGTGGCTCAGACCTCATCATTTGTATATTCTATGTCGGGGGAGGCTGGAATACCCCTTTTTCGCGCATCTTTGTGATCAATGTAGGACAATCTATTGTTTCATGATCAAACTAAGCACAATACGAATAGGATATCCTCGTGAGGTTGGTACAATCGCGGGCATAGTGCCCTGGTCCTCTGCAATTGTAACAAATTAACTATCTGCGGCCTCTTCCTGGTCCCATTCCACCTCATCCCCAACCTCGCCCCTGAAATTAGCACATGCCATCCCCGTATTTGGATCAAGGGGTCATGTTTTGGTCTGCATCCTATAGGCTGGGGTTTGATCCATCATTAGCTTGTAGCTATAGCAAGTGCACTCATCGTGGCCTACCAACCTGCATAAATTACAAAATAATTGCTGGGGTGTCTGCATATATTTATGTAGAAAATGCCAATTGTCCATCGTGTGTTGCCCTCCTATCTAACAGATCACGCAACATAAATCGGGTGCCGCACTCGGCCCTGCCTGCGCCTTTGGTCTTAGTGGCATTAGCCCTCCTCCTGCCAAGTAGTTCGCAAATACTAGGCAATGATCCTTGTCATGGCCCTGGCCTTTGCACTTTATGCACCATACTTCCTCACGCGCCTCTGGCTTTGGTTCCCTATCCTGCTTCAAGCTTTGCATTTCCAAACACAAATTCTATAGCTGTGCGTGGATTTGTTGAACTCCCAACCCAGGGTCTTATATTGAGGTCTCATGTAATCTCATCACCATCTCTAATGCTTCAGCCTGGGTAGAAAGGTTCTGCTGTGACAACGCCATCCTCAAGTGCGGTGCCAGAGACACTACAAACCATGTGTGATGCTGTGCATCTGTTAGCGTCATATTGGCCTCACAGATCGTACTCTTCAGCCTTTGGTCTAGATCCCATGGGGTCTCGCCTGGAAGCATCACGATCTCTTTAAACCCAATGATTGACTACGTCTCTGATTTTCGCCTGCTAAATTCCCTGTTCAGCGTGTTCTGGATCTCTACTACCCCTGCATTTAGGTGGTCGTTAGAATGTTTGATATACCATGTTAATGTGTGATCCTGCAACGCATCGACCAATGTAGCCTTCTTAATATTATTGTTCATAACACCTTGGGCCTCCCATACTACTCTTACCACGAACCAAAATTGGTCTGAATCTTCATTCCCTACTCCTCTAAATACTGGTAGTTTGATTGTGCTCACCATATTGAACTGTGGAGGTGGTGGAGGTGGAGTGGGTGGCGATGGAGGTGAGGGAGGTGAAGGAGGTTTTGTGTGGGTGGAAGTGGCAACCACGGAATGCGCTTCCTTATTAAACTGACTGTGCTTCTCGGAGAGACCTTTACAAGTTCTTTCTCACTCTCTTGTGAGGGTGAAATTAAGGGACTATTTTCTAATTCTTCACTACTTTTGTAGATCTTTCCACTCCACGTAGTCCTAAACATTAATGTATTCGCATGATCCTTTTCTCACACAATAGCATCTTAATCCAAGTATTAAAAGACTTAATATACTTACCTCGCGATCCTTTAAGAAAGTGTTGTTTTGCTTCGTTGTAGCTCACGGTCGTGTCTACCACAAACTAAGTGATAAATCCCCCTATTATCTAGTCGAGCCAATAGTCCACAGTTCACATGACCTTATCTTCTGATGCTTCTAGCCTGTGCACTAATTCCGGAGTCCACACCATCGGTTTGTCGAGCCTACACCTTCCTTGGTTGTCTGCTAACTTCGCAATCCACTCATACAGCTCCGATGGAAAAGATGCAAAGAAAATCTTGTGGATTTCAGTATACAAATAGTGATCCAACCACTGCTCCTTAGATACCCATGGATTTCAGTTTTCCTGTGATGTGAGCTCGTGGATCTTCTTATCCAACCACCCTTCAATTTCCTTCTTTGTTGGGTTCCAGTGGCATGACATCAGACATCCCTTATGCAAATCCCGGTCCCAGCAACAGAACCATTTGTTGGCTTAGTGGGGCTTGACCCAGGTTCGGAAGTGATTTAGCCAAGAAAATCTTGGTACTACTAGCCCTTTCAGCAACAGTCCACAGAGCACAAACTGAGGTCTCACTCGAAGTAGTATGGGGGGGTGCTAGAACCAGGTTTCCACACCCTGGGGATGTCTAATATGAGGTGATTGGTATGTGTTCCAAACCTCGCACTCACTGCGCTACGCGCGCCGACAAGCGCCCCGTGCCCTGTGATACTGTCTTCGCACAAGTCTAGCCGCAACTTGACCCGTGTTATTTACCCAAGTCTTCCTTATTTAGTCTCTGTTAGCTGATTACTTAGATTAAATTCACATATAAGCATTCATACGAGTATTCATCAAGTGTGCGTAGTAAATAAACAGAGTATAAGTAATGCATAACATCAAAATATAGATTCAAAAATAGATGCACAAAGTAAACTTCTCTTTATTATCCTTCAATTCTAAGTACAGACCCTACTCCGCCCTGTGCACTCAACTGCAGGGGTCGGCGCACTCAGCGGTAGACTCTACTAGGCCTCTATGCACTCAGCTGTAGAGCCTCTTCCTACTACTATGACCCAATACACTTCAACTTTCACTTTATGCTCTTACCATGCCTTCGTTAATATATCTATTCTTCTACCATGATTAGCTAAAAACTATCTTTTCACTTAGAGCCTTGCTCTATTTATACAATCCCATGGTCCACAGGCCATGGGTAGGCTGACACATCTTTACATTAAATTACAATTCTTAGGGTGGACAAACCTATGACTCAATAATACAATTCACATTCCCACTCGTACTTTGCGGAGTTCTACACCATATTTGACCAAAACTTGGGCTTTAAGCCCCAAAACCTGTTGCGAGGGATCCCATGCCAAAAAGTGTGCAGGCTTAGTTTCTACCTCCATGCATTCGTCCTTGTCCTCTTCAATGATACGGTCCTCTAGGTCTTCCTTCTCCTCGCCGGTTTCCAGGTTAACGACTTTCCCTTTCTCCTCCATTGTTAACTTGGTGCGTAGTGGGTTTTGTGGGGACATCTGCACAGGAAATATCGACTGTTTGTCTTTCTTTGGCCTCAACGTGCGCGATGGTTTAGGTATTTCCACCACAATCTCAGCACCTTCAGGGGCATCCCCCATAGTCAAGGCTTGCGCGGCCTCTTCAGTGGTCATCTCTACAATTTCCCTAACTTCTTGTGACGCTACCATCATGCTAGTCGAGGAATCTTTCAATCATGTAATCAGGGGCTCAATCAATCCTTGGCACATGGCAAACAGATTTTGACTCAGGATACTCGAGGCATACAATAGCTCAATTCACAAATGACCAAGTGTTGTTTGCTGGGAATCCCTTTGTAATTTATAGCGCCTTTTGAATTTGAATTCAACCGTTCCCCCCAAATTTGGTTCATTAATTCTCCCTTAGCGGTATATTTTCCCAAATATTTCCCATAAAGCACATCTTAAATGCCTTTCGCTCGCTCCATTTGGTCTCAAGTCAAGCATCACATCGTGAACAGTGACTCCAACAGTCATTTTCGAGCCAACCTGCATGGCAGCGTAGTCCCCATTGTGCGGTCATGGACCTTGTGACACTTTGCTCCTGTGCGCAGCTACAACATTGCACAGCTCCTGGGTAGAGTAGTTTATAGTCCTGCATCTCCTTTCAACTGCCTGGAGTGCTAAGACTAGACCTCCTATGGATAGTCCAATGGTCGCGCCACCTGTATAGGGTTTCATCTGGTCATCCATCACTTGTCCTGGAACATACCCACTTTTTATCGTTACTAGCTGCGTCACGCATATTATCATTTGCAGTGTGCCACCAATGTTGATCCGTTTAGTAATATTTGGTCCAATCCAAGGCACCAGGCTAATCAATTCACGGCAATAGTCCCCAAATTTGTCAATGTGATCATGTGCACCCTACTTTATCACCCTGGTCTCTTTATCGAGAAAATCCTTCTTGATCCCATCCTCCAGCTTCCTGGCTTCTACTTCCACTAGAGTGTTTTTCTCCTTTAATCGTACCCTTTCTTTCCCAAGTTCTTGGAGCCTAAAATTACCCTGTCGGATTTCTTCCTCAAGTCCCAAGCACTCTGCTTCATTCGGTTGTGCGATCCCTTCTTCCAAGGCTCCGTGAACTGTCGTATCTATCGGTGCTACCATGTGCGGACTAGGCATTCTATGCTCTATGGGGATATTAGAGTTCCCTCCATACTCTAGCCTCAGAGGTGCCTGCGCTGTCAGTTTCTTACATGTGATCCTATAAGCCCATAGAACCGCTGGTACACGCAGGTCCCAATCAATCCGCTGCGCACTCTGTACCTTGTTCAACATTTCACATACTTCGTTAAAGGCTTCTACGTGGATAACCTTCTGTGCACTTGGTCTTTCCATACTCCATGGTTCCAACCAGAGGGGTCATTCATACCATTGCCTCACCCGCACATGCTTACTAACCGTGTCTCCTAACACGAAGACTGTGTGCATCCACGTAGGTTTCGTACCATATGCCTATATCCATCTGGACAAGTGGGTGTGCGGACCATTTCATCTGAAAATCTTGTCTGTTAATCACATCTGAGGCTTCCCAAACCACATGCACATCATCCTCCTACATTCGCACCAGTCCTCAAAGCTTCTTTGGTGCGTACCCCACCACCTCGCGAGTGTAGCACGCAGTACCCATTTCAAAGCTTCAAAACATTGCTATTCTGACACTTCTCTTTCAAATCTGTTAAGGAAGTCATCCACCTCACTTAACCCATCATACCTAGGCAGATCCCTTACCTTCTTTGATACATAGCGTAGCGACCTCATCATCATGTTATAGTTCAGCATGGTTACCTCATGTAACCGGTTCTGCCATTGTTCTATCTCCCCGTCAGAATCAGTAGTGCAGCAGCTTTCGCGCTCCCATGAGATTTGTCCATCCATAGTTGGCTTCACCCAGTCTTGTTCTCATGCGGTTATCTTGTAGATGCAGTCCAAATCATCGTCGATGTCGTAGTTGCACACTGGCTCGATGTAGCACGATCCTTCTGCAGGGTCCAAAGGTACAACTACGCGTAGAGACTTTTTATGAAAAACCATCTTGTGCTTCTTTAGATTTATCACCCCATTCATGTCAGTGACCCAATCTATTCCTAATAGCATAGGATAGGGATTGATGTCATCAACAATCTCTATCACTTCGAAATCTGCCAGCACGCTTGCTCCTTCAATATCCACTGTGATTCCTTGCAACCTTCCCATAGGTAGGATCTTTTGCTGGTTAACCTTTCGTAGTTGGATAGGAGACCATTGCAGCATAGGCCTTCCCATGCACTCCCATGTCTGCCTCGGCAGAACGTTCATGTCTGATCCGAGATCTAGAATTACTTGGTCCATCTCATATACTCCAATTTGTGTGGTCAATCTCATCTCCCTTCCTGTCCTTGTCGTGTGCTTTCCAAGCTTCCAGATTATGCATGGTTCTCCTAGCATGGTCCCACAACATCTATTTATGAGTTCCTGCAGCCCCTTTACAACCTTGCTGTCATGCAGTAGCCTCATGCATGTTTCCAGGAACATTGTGAGCATCGATGGGTCCATTTCTAGCTCCTGTCTGTCTTTACTTCCTGAAGTGGAGGCATCAACAAAAGCTCTTCTTGGTTTCCATGAAGGTTTCCTTAGCATGCTCCAAATCAAACTCTGGTTCCTTTGTTGGAGCCTTGTGAACCCAAGTACTTTCTTCAGGTTGCTCTCCTTTGTCATCCCCTATCGTAATTCAACTTCGGAGCACAATATTCACATTAGGGTCTTCCTCATGTGTCTCAGACCTCATCATTTGTAGGTGCTGAGTTGGGGGAGGTTGGAGCGCTCCTTTATCACCCAACCATGCTATTAGTGTGGGACAATCCTATGTCTCATGATCAAACAATGTACAATACAAGAATGACGGTCGCGTTGGATTTGTACAATCGCGGGCATAATCTATTGGCCCTCTGCAATTATAACATATCAGCTATCCGTGACCTCTTCCAGGTCCTCCTCCACCTCGGCCTCGTTCACGCCCCTGAAATCTGGTTTGCGCCATCCCTGTGTTTTGGTTAAGGGGCCGCATTTCGGCCTGAACTCTATAGGTAGGAGTCTGATCCATGATGAGCTCATAACTTCTACAGGTGTGCTCATCATGTCTCACTGATCTACAGAAATTACAGAACAACTACTATGAATTCTGTGTGTACTTCTGTAATAAATGGTAGTTATATGTAGCATGCTTTCCTCCTATCTGACAAATCATGCACCATAATGCAGGCACTACGCTCGGTCCTACTTGTGCCTCTGGTCTCAATGGCAATAGTCCTCCTCCTACGAGATAATTCAGAAACACTGGGTAGTGCTCCTTGTCGTGTCCCTGACCCTTGCACTTTATGCACCATACCTCGTTGCGCACTTCTAGGCGAGATGTCCGGTCTTGCTTCAAACTCTGCATCTCAAGGCACAATTTTTTCAACTACGCGTGAATATATTGAACTCCTAGGTTGGGATCATGTATCGGGGTCTTGTGAAATCTCATCGAGACCTCCAAGGCCTGAGCCTGAGCTGTTAGCCTCCGTTGTGACAACGTGTTTCTTAGATGCGGCGTTAACGACGCTACAAACCATTTGCGGTGTTGTCCATCCATCAACGTCATGTTAGCTTTGCGAATTGTGCACTTCAGTCTTTGGTCCAACTCCCAAGGGGTCTCGCTTGGTAGCATTGTGATTTCCTAGAACCTAATGATCGACTATGCCTCTGACTTCGGCTTTCTAAATTCTTTCTTTAGCGTAGTTTGGATATCCACGATCCCCGCATTTAGATTGTCATTGGAATGCTTAATGTACTAGGTCAGCGCGCGATTCTGCAGAGTGCTGACCAACATCACTTTCTTTATATTGTCATCCTTAACTCCCTGCACTTCCCATACATCTTTTATCATGAACCAAAATTGGTTTGGATCTTCATTCTCTACTCCCTTGAACACTGGCAACTTTATCGCACTCACCATATTGACTCGTGGTGGTGGCGGAGGTGGTATGGGTGAAGATGGGATTGAAGATGGTGAAACTAGTGGTGGTGTGGGTGGGGGTGGTATGCACAGAATCCTCTGTGTTATTAAATTGATCGAACTTCTTAGTGAGACCTTCGTGAGCTCTTCCTTATTCCCTCGCAGGGGTGAAATCAAGGGGCTATTTTCTAGTTCCACACTACCTTTGTTTCAATAGATTCTCCCACTTCGTTTAGCCCCAAACATCAATCTATTCGCATAACCCGCTTTTCACACAGTAGCAATTTAATCCAAGTGTTCAAAGACTTAACGTACTTACCTCGGGGTCCTTTGAGGAAGTGTCGCTCTACTTCGCTATAGCTGACTGAAGTATCTACCACGAACTTAGTGATGAATCCTCCCATAATTTGATCAAGCCAGTGATCAACAACACACGCGATCTTATCCTTCGATGCTTCCAATCTGCACACCAATTCTGGAGTCCACACAATAGGTCTATCGAGCTTGCACCTTCCTTGGATATTTTCTAGGTTTACGATCCATTCGTATAGCTCAGTAGGGAAGGATGCGAAGAAAATTTCATGGATCTCTATATATAAGTAGCAGTCTAACTACTCTTCTTTTGATAGTTGCGAATTCATGTTTTCCTGTGCCGTGAATTCGTGAATCTTCCTTTCCAACCAATATTCAATTCCTTTCTTAGTTGGATTCTAGTGATACGAAATCAAACATCTCTATGCAGATCTCGATCCCAGCAACAAACCATTTGTTGGCTGGTTGGGGCCTTACCCAAGTTTAGAGTTAATTAGCCACACAAATCCCTATACTACTAGCCCTTTTGGCAACAGTCTGTAGAGCGCGGCCTGAGGTCTCACCAAAAATAGTATGGGGGGGTGCTAGAACTAGGTTTCCGCACCCTTGAGATGTTTGAGAGGTTTGATTGGGTCCAACTACTAGTCCCTACACGCAGGTTGCTTCGCGCACTTCCTTGGCCTTCGCGCCCTAATAGATTTTCCTTCGTGCAGCTCTAACCAGGGGCTATGGGCTTCTGCACTACTGGAGTAGTGTTCTGCACCATTCCCATAAATCACACTAAGATCTTACTTACCTTTTTACACCAGTTAGTTATCTTTGCGTAAATAGATGCCTTGTGTTATATTATTTATACAGCATATTCATATAAGTTTGTGCAACAAATAAACAGTAAACTTGAAAATTATACCCAATAATACATAAAGCAGAAAACGATACATAGAAATATGGTAAAACTTCTCTTTATTAATTCTTCCCACGGTGATAGTAGTTTGGATTGAGGGTGGGAAAAACGGAGGCAGACAGCTAGGGTTTTAAGTTATATCAAAGGTTTTTCAATGGAGAATGGCAGAGGAGGGAGATCCACTCCCTCCTACAAGGAAGCCATGGCCAACAAGGGCAAGAAAGCTCTGGATAAGGGCATAGACATAGCTGAAGAAAGAAGAAGAAACACAACAGAAGAGATAGAAGGTACCAAACTAAAGGAGAATAACAACACTAAAGACAAGGAGGAAGATGACAAAAAACAGGGAACAAAAGACAAAAGACAAAAGGGTTCTTGTAAACCCAAAGCTGAAATCACTCCCAGAGTGGTATTAAATGATCCAGCGCTGCAGGTGCATAGGGAACACATGGGCACCTATGCAATCATCTGTAAATTCATGGGATTATGGCCCACTGAAAAATCCTTGCAAACGTGGATCAAATACCACTGGAAACCCAAAGGGAGCATTGATCTACATCTTGGGTCAAAGGGTTTCTTTACGGTGGTGTTTACAAACATTGAAGACAAAGACAGAGTGTTTGAAGGAGGGCCCTACTTCTACACAGCAGCAGGTCTTTACATGAGGCCATGGAAGATGAACTTCATACCGGAGCAGGAAACCTTTACTTCAGTCCTGGTCTGGGTAAGACTTTATTCTCTACCTCTTGATTACTGGCAAACTGAATCATTAGCTGCCATAGGCAACAAATTAGGTAAATTTGTTAAAGCTTCTGAAGCAACAAGAAGGGGAAAATACACCTCCTTTGCAAGGATTTGTGTGGAGATGGATTTATCAGGAGCCCTTTCGGATGAGGTAATACCGGAGGTTTACACTGAGGAATGGGTACAAGCAATAGACTATGAGCATATTCTATTCAGGTGCCGCAAATGCCATGAACATGGGCACCTTCTCAGAGATTTCCCTCTTAGTAAAGCAGACAACAAGAACAAATCTAATACAATGAAAGAGGCTAATAATTTTCACAAAGTGGTACACAAAGGAAAAGGCGGGAAAAAAAAAGGGATGAATCAACAACAAAAGGAAGAACAACAGGTTAGCTAAAACCAGTTCCAGGTTCTTGAAGTGGATGAAGAATTAACAAAGGAAGAGCAAGCAAGGGAAAGAAGTCCCGAGGAAAAGGAGAAAAAATAAAACAGGGAACAAACATAGGAAAACGAAAAACAGAAAGAGATCATGATGAGTGACACAGAGACGGAGATGGATCAGGAGATGACCCAAAGTGAAATGGATCTAGAGGACCATGAGCTTCAGGAGATTCTTGACAGAGAACATCTAGATCTGGAGGGATTCTTAAATCAGGGAACAACTGAGGGGGTAGAATTGTTACCTCAGGAAGAGTTAAGTAGAATAAAGCAACTGTATTTATGGAGAACTCAAGCTAAGGGTTTGGAGGGGACAAAAAACAATGGCAGGCAGAGCAATGAAGGTGTAAAAGCGATAAAAATGACTTCGGGATTAGCACCGAGAAACCCAGGAAAGAAAAGAGGAAGGAAAAAATAGAACGAGCTACTGATGGAATGTGGTAAGCTCATGATAGACTCAGGTAAGATGAAAGATCTAGCCAGCTATTCCTTTACCAATCTTTAAATATGAAGTTCACATCTTGGAATATTAGAGGTCTAGGCAGTAAAAGGAAATAAAGAATGCTCAGTAATAGAATGAAACATGAAGCTCCAGATATAATTTTTATCCAGGAAACAAAATGTTCCATCCAAAAGTTAAGACAAATACATAGCAAATGGCTCAACAGATTTGAGTTTCTAGAAGTAAAGGCAGAGAATTCAGCAGGAGGTATTCTCTCTCTTTGGAACCCTCAAAGAATAGACATAATAGATGCTGAGGCATCCAGGAATTATTTATCAGTGGTCATTCAGCCTGTTGGAGATAGGGAAACCTATCTTGTCACGAATGTTTATGGCCCTCAAAGAATAGATGAAAAACTCTGGTTCATAGAATCCCTGGTGGATCTCAGGGATAGACATGTAGGGATACCTTGGATTATAGGGGGGGACTTTAATATGATTAAATCTCTTTCAGAGAAAAAAGGGGAACAAGAGCTCTAAATACAGACTCTTTGGCCTTTCAAACCTTCACAGATAATATGAAGCTAGTGGATATGGAGACAAACAATGGCTGCTTCACATGGAATAATAAAAGAGGAGGAGAGTCTCATGTAGCCTCCAAATTGGATAGATTCATAATTTCGGAGGATCTTATGCTAATAGATAAGGAAATAATAACAAGGGTTCTTCCCTTTGGAGGATCAGATCACTGGCCGGTCCAAATGGAGATTCAGGGCATAGGGACTCCTCGGAATAGACCTTTTAGATTTGAGAATATATGGCTCTCACACCTAGATTTTACAAGCAATATTGAAAAATGGTGGATGGAAGATTTGCAGATTCAAGGAACAAGAATGTTCCTTCTGCACAAAAGATTGAAGCACATCAAGATGAAACTAAAAGAATGGAACAAGAATGACTTTGGCAACATTTTTGTTGAAAAGAAATCAATTGAAAACAAAATGCAGAAACTCAATCAAGTCATGATCAAGGAGGGCTTTGACAAAGACAAAAATGATCAAGTCGAGAGACATCATCAAGAATGGGATAACTTGTGTAAGCAAGAGGAAATATTTTGGAGACAAAAATCCAGAGTTCAATGGCTCAAAGAGGGAGAACGAAATACCAAATTTTTCCACAAATCCACTATGGCCAATAGAGCCCACAACAGAATCTCGTCGATCAAGAATGAGGATGGGTAGATTCATCAAAATCACAAGGACATAGAAGCTGTGTTGGTCCAACACTTCTGAGGCATAGCTCAGGAAAATAACACAGAAAGAGATCATTACATTAGGAACTTGACCAATCATATTCCTAAGCTAGTGTCTAGAGAGGACAATTTCAACCTCAATAGATCAGTGATGGAAAAGGAGGTCAGTGAAGTCCTCAAAGAAATGCAAAATGGCAAAGCACTGGGCCCAGATGGCTTCAATGTGGATTTCTTTAAAGCCTGTTGGAATATTGTTAAACAGGATATTTTGAGGGTGGTGGAGGATTCCAGGCTGAACAAAACTATCTTGAAGGTACTCAATACATCCTTCATCTCCTTGATACCCAAACATGACAATGCTCAAACTCTGGAAAGGTTTAGACCCATTGCTTTATGTAATGTGGTCTACAAGATAATATCAAAGGTAGTGGCCAACAAACTCAAACCTCTACTTCCTTCTCTGGTTTCGGGGGAACAGACTGGATATGTAGAAGGCAGACAGATTCTAGACAACATCATCCAAGCTCATGAGGTGGTTCACTCCTTAACTAGCAAGAAGAAAGCTGGAATGATCATGCAACTGGACATAGCCAAAGCTTATGACAAAGTGAACTGGGCCTACATCAGAAAAGTACTAGTTGCGTTTGGGTTTGATCATAACTGGGTCAAATGGATCATGGCCCTTCTAACGTCCTCTAGCTTTTCTATCCTGGTGAATGGCTCTCCCTCCGAGATTTTTTTTCCTTCAAGAGGCCTTAGACAGGAAGACCCACTCTCACCCTTCCTCTTCATCCTCGTGATGGAAGGACTAGGTTGTTCTATCAAGCATGCTAGAGTTACGGGCAAAATACAGGGACTTCAACTAATAGAAAATGGACAGGTTGTGACTCATCAACAATTTGTAGACGACACTTTGTTACAAGGTATCCCCACAGTCAAGGAGGCTTTAGCATACAAACAAATTCTAAATGACTTTTCCATGGCTACAGGTATGGAGGTTAATCTTTCCAAATCAAAAATATTTTTCTTTAATACCAATATTGCTATTCAAAGAAACATCTCAAGAATTCTAGGCTTTCAAAGGGATTCCCTCCCTTCCAAGTATCTGGGAGTGCCTCTAACTATAAAACCTTTGCATAAAAGCATTTGGGAACCATTGATCAATAAAATGCAGGACAAAGTCAGGAATTGGACCATCAGATCTTTAAATCTGGCGGGGAGATTGGTGTTGGCAAAATTGGTGCTCCAATCTTTCCCAGTTTTTATGCTTTCAGCTCTCCCAGATCCAAAAGGAGTTTTGCAACAATTCAGAAATATCGAAAGGGATTTTCTATGGGGCAAGGAGGAGAATAGAAAAAAATGGGCATTAGTCTCTTGGGAAAATATTTGCAAACCCAAGAACCGAGGAGGACTAGGCTTGGATGATCAGGAGATACTCGGCAACATTCTAGCAGCCAAACTTTGGTGGCATTGGATTAAATATCCAAAAGCACAATGGTCTAGCATCTGGAAAGAAAAATATGCCAGTGCCTAACATAATACTAATCTCATAAGGATGTCTGGAAACATAAGGGGCTCGTCCATCTGGAACAAGGCCTGGGAGAATAGAGGTTTAGTACAAAGAAACAGTTTTTGGGAAATCAGAGAGGGTGATCTAGCACTATTCTGGGAGGACAAATGGCAACAAGAACCAACATTGTTAAAAGAATAATTTTTGAGCCTTAAGCATGAAACAGATAACCAAGGATTAATAAAAGTAAAAGACTTTTGGGATCACGCTTCCAATTCAGGAAAATGGAGAATTTGGAGAAACATAGATTGCAGAGATGATAGACCCATGAAAACAAAGGCAGAGGCACTCATGAAAATACTGGAACAAAGGATGATTTTAGTTATGGAGGGGTAGGACCAGCTAAGGTGGGGCAACAACAAAAAAGGCATCTTTAATATCAAAGAGGCTAAAGGTTTTCACTTGGAGCTAGAGTCCTAGGCTCAGGACAAAATTTGGCTAAACCTATGGAGTCATCAAAGGTGGATGAAAATAAAACTCTTCATGTGGCTGGTGTTTCACAAAAAGATCTTGACTTGGGACAACATCCAGAAAAGGGGTTTCCTAGGGCCTTCCAGATGCCAAATCTGTGAAGCCCAAGAGGAGACCATGGAACATATTCTTAACAGCTGCACTTTGACTTCTAGGTTATGGGACACATTTGCCACTATTTTCCAAAAAACGGATAGGGACAAAGAGAGTATCATCAATACCCTGAGCAGTTGGAGAAGAAATTTTTCAGACAAAGAAGTTCTTAACCATGCTTGGGCTCTCATGCCAGGCTTCATTATATGGAACGTTTGGAAGGAAAGAAACAAGATAATTTTCAAAAATGAAAAAAATCTTTCTCTTCACTTGTTTGAGTAGATCATAAAAGAGCTCAAGGAAACGGTTGGCACCACAGTGAGAAATCTTTCTAATGATCCTCCCTCTGAGGCGGATAAGAAAATTCTCAGGAAGTTGGGCATGCAAAGGATCATTCCACAAGGCATGAATAGGAAAGTATTCCTAAAAGAAACTGAAAAGGAGTTCTGGTATCCTCCCCTGAGAGGATTTTTGAAATACAATATAGATGGCACTTCCAAAGGTAATCTGGGATTTGTAGGTTATGCAGGGGTTCTGTGAGATGAAGATGGGAGTATTCGATTCCTCTTCCATGGTCAATTAGGCAAAGCCACCAATAATATGGTGGAGCTAATGGCCTTGGAGCAATGCTTAGATTATCTAAAGCAAGACAACTGCTTAAATGTGGTGATAGAAGCTGACTCTGAGTTAGTCATTAACTCGGTCAAAAGAATCAGTTGTGGTACAGAGCCAGAGAAAGTCTCTAATCACTGGAGATTAATCCAAGTCTTCCAAAGAATTCAGGGTCACCTGCAGGGACTAAGGATGGTAAGATTCAACCACATACGCAGAAAGGCCAACAAGCTAGCGGATATACTGGCAAACCAAGGGGTAAACTGTAAGGAACACATTGTTTCTATGGGGTGGCAGGCAGTGCCTCAGGGCAGTTTGAAAATTCTCTGTCACACACAAGTAGAAGAAGATAGAGAAGTGTATAGAAACAAAACTACAAAAGCAAATTAGCTATGATTTGGCCTTGGTATGTTTCCCTAATTTTTGTCAGGCAGGCCTTTGGTAAAAGGTAGGCAGCGAATGGTCTCAGAAGCCCAGGTTTGTCCATCTTCAAAATGCCCTAGTGTTTCGTGCATGGATTTCTCAGGTCTTTGGGAGTTAATTTCAGGTTTGGTTTTGGGTTCTGGAACCCGAGCTTGTTAACGAAGGAAGGGTATTCAACATCTCCTTTTTTCCCTCTTCATAAGACAAAACCATTCATTGAGTGGTATTTGTTTGATCACCCCCTGCTCAAGTGGGAAGTGGTTTTCACAATTTGGGAGCGAACCCATACTACGTCTGACAAGTGGCGGGGGGACGGTTTGGTAAACCACCCTCATCGCACACTAAAGATCGACATCTTGAAGTAGTGCGATATCACCAGCGTCCGTCAGATCTCGGGGTCTGGATCAACGATCAAGAATGATCGTGCTAGTAGATGAGACCTCAGCATAAGCTTTACGATTCTATTTTTTTAGTTTGAGTATGGTGAGGGGTTATCTTCTGTGCTGATCTGGCTTCGAGATTGGATTTGGCTGATTTCAGGCAAACTTTTTGTTCGAGGGTTAACCCCCCGAACGGACCCAAAATCCTTCTACAGTGGTCTTTATTTGCTTTTTGGGTCCATTTCTTGAGTTTAAAAGGTTGCTTGTTTAGGTTCCGAGAAGCAGCCTTGTCCATTAGATTGCTGAAGGTTGATTGTTCGATCTTGGCATTTGTTTGTTATCGGAAGTTCTAGTGGTTTTGTTGGTGGGCCCTTGGCTAAGTTTGGAGCCTAAGGCTCGGAACCCAAATCTTTGTGTGGCTTGTTTACTCTCAGGCCCACATCGTTTTTTGGGCATATTGTAATTTATGTAATCTGCTTTTATCGATTCAATTGAATAGAAGGACTGACTCTTGCTCAAGCAAAAAAAAAATAATTCTTCCCATGATTACAGGCTTGTCCTGGCCTATGCACTCAGCTACAGGGGTTCACACACTCAGCTGTGGACTACTAGGCCTCTGTGCACATAGCTACAGAGCCTTCTCCTACTCTACGACCCAAATACACACTTTACATTTCGACTCTATCTCTTAAACTCATCATGCTTCTGTTCTATTCATTTCTTAGCTATATTCTACACTTAGAGACTCGCTCTATTTATATAATCCCATGGTCCGCAGTCCATGGGTAGGTCTATCAAGCTGACATTACATTACAAAAACAAGGGCAGACAACCCTGTGACTCTATTATGACTTCACGCTCTGCCCCCACAAATCGCAGAGCCTTTACAATGGACTTGGTCAAAATGTGGGCTTTAAGCCCCAAAACATGCCTTGGGCGGATTCCATGCCCAACAACTTTGGTTAGGAAAATCAGCGCTGATCCTCTTCAAGTAGTTTCTCCAAAAATGGAGCAGAAGCTTCTCTTCCTAGAAGCCTCAAGAACGACGAGCTGGTTATTGTTGAATAAGGATATGGTCAAGCTCTCCCATTTTGAGTTCTTGATCCTACCTTTAGGGATCTTCCCCTTAATATGTGGAGCTTCTTCCCCATTTTGTGGATCCCTAACTCCCTCCCCTTCCCTTTAAATGAATTCCCTTACACCCTCAAGTTACGGGTCAAACATTTTTTTAGGAACTTTTTCTGGTCAATCTCGGCCAAAATACATTAAATATTTTTAAGATCATAATTTTAAGTTGTTTAATCTACAAAGTTTGAATGTCTCATGGGTCTTTAAGGGCATTGAATACATTTATGCATTCAAAAATTTATTTTAAAAGAAAGAAATCACAATCTTGTTGGAAATTGTATTGTTGGATTCTGTCCAAGAAAACCATTTCATTTATTAATCACATTGTGCCTTTTTTTTTAATCTAAATCTTCATTTTTTGCACGACTACAACATCTCCCCCAATGTGTGACAACCCCAGTTATTTCTGTTTATGAATTCTATGTAAAAATTTCATGTATTTTGATTTTTTTATATTAAAAAATGGGCTAAGTAAGGGACACATATTCCAGGGACTAAGGATGGTTACTTTCTTGGGATGTCCAAGTTTATTTGCTATAGGAAAAAAATTGAATTGTGTTGACAACCATTGAAGGATGGTTTGTATGTTTTTAAATAAACTAGTCTTCTGAATTAAATTGGGAAGCAAGAGAAGAAAAAAGCCCATGCTTTTTTGGCACAATTAACAAGCCAAATAAAAGCAAAATAATTTATGAAAATAATGGACTGCACTGACAAAAAAATGGTGAATACTGACAACAAGAGATAGTGGAAGTCAACCATTGCACAAAAGAGTAGAGAACTGGGAAAAACAACGGGGAATTCAAGGAGGGAAGTGGAGATAATAGAAAAGAAACACCTAGAACAAAATATGAAGAAAAGGAAAAATGCAGAAAATATACAACATTCCAAGGTGAGGAGAAATTGCACCAAATGAAGGAGAACAACTAGCCAAATTAGAAAATGCTCGTGCACATATTGGCTGACATGCAACAATGTGAAGAATATCTAGACATTTACCACTATCAAATGAGAGATCTACATATTTCAGTTGAGCAATAGGAATATAATTAGAATTTCCTCCAAGTGAGGATAAGTTTTAGGATGCCTTGGGGGTTGGGGGGTGGAGATGGTATTCTCTAGAGTCCCTCAATAGCCTGGGCTGGAGATTAGTCCTTGGATTCTACGTAAGGGAAGTTATTGATTCCTCCTTTTCTTGTTTCAGTTGGTTGTGGTAGTGGGTTTTGGATTCCCCTAAGTCAGTAGAACCATTGGGATACATGTCTTCAAGGCGTAGGTGAAGCCTATAGATTCCTTGGGATTTACTATCTATTTAAAAACTATAGGATGGAGGCAATAGGCCTATGGATTCACTATGCGTCTCGTGGACTATTGATTAGTTGGATGGTGGAGGTGGGAGATCCTTTGGAGTCCTTGTTTCAAGCAATGATTGGTGCTTTATCCTGTGAGCACGACATCTCAATCTCTACAATCCAGCTCAGGGGCGACAACTACAAGTGATATCTCATTGCAGCTTGCCTACAGTTGGGTGGAGAGTTATCATTCCTAACTCAGTTTCACATCTTTAGTTTTAAGTCCAAGATAAGTTTCTTCTTGTGTAATATTTTCCATGAAATCATGTTTATACAGTTAAGTTGGTTTGAATGTTTATGAGAAGATGAATGATTTTTTTTGGTTAAAGGAATGAGCTTCTAATATTGGTTCCTTAATGTTGTGGTTTTTTCATTAATTCTCTTTACACAAAATGTATATATATATATATATATATATATATATATATATAAACATTTATGTGAGTGCAATATACATTGTGTAATATAATTGGTTGTAAGTATGTTCAAGTTACTGTGTGTAGGAATATTAGTTCATGTTATCTTAATTGAATATTGAGCCCTACTAATGAACTGAAACATTGATTTCTCTGAGGCGTAATGGGCTTTTACAGGAACCCATGCTATCCCTACCACACTAGTGTATTAATTGATGTAAATGAGTACGATGAGGTATATAAACCTCACAAACATGAAGATAATAATACTTCAAAATTTTGAACCATTCATTGTGATCCAAAAAGAGAATACATTTAATTCATATGGTGATATCTATATCTATATATATATATATATATATATATATATATATATATATATATATATATATATATATATATATATATATATATATATATATATATATATATATATATATATATATATATATATATATATATATATATATATATATATATATATATATATATATATATATATATATATATATCAGTGTGTGTGTGTGTGTGTTGTTGAGTTAAACGTTGAAGTTTTGGGCTTAATACCCAAGTTTCACAATAATTTGTTGTGATAATCACGTGAGGGTGAAGTATTTAAATTTACAACAGTCCTGTAATGGTAATATGACACATAGGCATGCACCAAGAGATCGTCAGCTTAAACATAGGCATGACAAGGTATGCAAGCATATTCTTTATACAATGCATATGGGCGTAAGCTTACATAAACAATATATATATTATAAATGTTACATCGAGGGGTGCCGAGAACCAAAGGTTGACATCATTGTGTCAAATGGTCAGGGATTATAGTCCTAAAGTTTGGGCTTATAGCCCACATAACCCTACCACATAACCATGGTGGGTTTCACTGTATCGCACAGAGGCTAATCCTAAAAGCTAGGGTTTTAGTCCATATGATTGTGTGCATAACCATGGCGATGGGCCTCTAAATTAGACATAAATTATGGCCCATATGACCATCCGTCAACATGTTAAACCTCTCTTTTTGTATTAGATAATGAATTTTTAACTTTAATATGTTCATTACGAAGGTTTATGGATAATTGCATATTTGTGCCTAATATTATTTATTTTTGTGGAATATTATGAGAATATTGGGTAGATTATGAAGATTTGGAGGGGGAGATAATTTAAAGGCTTGCTCCCTACTATAGGAGGAACAATATTAAATAATAAATCAAGAATATATTCTAAAATAATTGCACAAATTACGGAGCTGCTATGATTGAGAAAATCTAGGAATGTGTTCCGTGTCATTTAATGCAGATTCCTAGTATTGTGAACTAGATCCACTAATTATTGGTTTTCCCAAGGAAAGCTTCCTCCATTCATGGGGAATGATTCCTAATCATTTTTTATAAGTACAAAGTTGAATTTTCCTCTAGGGGTGGATTTTTCCTAGTCTTCGTTTGGAGAGAGCTCGTATTTTTGCACCTCCGCTTTCATTTTTTGCAGGGATGTAACTATATTGATGGAAATAATGAAGATTGGTGCCATGTTCAGCTTATAAATCTTGGTCTCCTCCATAGGACTCTGATTTTCCTTGGTATTGGCCATCCTAGAAGCCTTGGAGCCCTTTTTTATCATTTAATTTTCTTCCTTTCACTTCTCATTCGCATGCATCTCTTATTCTTGTTTTTTCTATTTCTGCATTTAGTATTAATGATTTCTTGTTGTAGGATTTGGTTAAATGGTTGAAGTAAGTTATTTTTTAGGATCAAAAGCACCATTTAATCATTGGAACAAATTTTGTAGGTCACAGTAATCATTGAGCTACTTGGATTAGTTTTCTTATTCCCAAATCTAGATTTCTGGAAGTCCCTTGTGGCAAATAATAGTAAATTTCTGCTATTTTTTAGAGCATGTTAATGAGCTTCGATTGAGTTGATTCCACTTGCATTAGATCACAAAAATTTTCTAGGTAATAAAAAAAATACCCCATTGAATTTTCACTTGATTAGGATAGGCATTTGATACATTTACTAGCTCACTGGTTCTTGAATTTCTAGATTTTAGACTAGTAATTTTAGACTATTTTTTAACATGGGTTAAAATAGGAATTTTTGAGTGATTCCACTTGGAATGGAGACCTAAGACATCCTAGTCAATAAAAAAAAATTCCCATCCAATTTGGATTTAATTTTATTTGTCATTCGGTGAATTATAATTCCCTATAGCAAATCTTCATTTTCCTATAGTAACTACATGATCTCCTGTAGCAGCCTTCCAACATGTATATACTTGCCCAAATTCACTCAAGAAGATTTCTTATTGTCCCTTAGGGTTGAATCAAAACCTGTAGGCTCTAAATCAATGATTATGGAAGACTAAATACCACTTAGGACTTGCCTCATCACCCATGAAAAACATTTCAACGATTTGGGTTAATGGACAAATTTATGAATTAGATAATACAATGATGATTTTCTTGATTACCACATCCAATGAACTCTGCTAATGTCTCTAAACTCTTTGAAATGTAATGGTTGACATTTAGTTCATGATATTTACTTTATGCAATTAGAATAGGTTTCTTTCCTTGTATTTTCTTTCTTGAAATAGGTTAAGGTTTCCATTTCAAGCATTTCATTTTCTGCAATTAGTTTAGAATTTGATTTCATTGCATGCACTCCATTACATCATGACAATAAAGGAAGGACACATTGTATGTTGCACATATAGTGTCAATACCTTTTAATTTTGTATGAACCTTGGGTTGATAATTAAAGTTTGTAGCCTTGGGAGTTGCAACATTCTTGTTGCAATATTGAGGCTCATCACATGGGCGGAGGCCAATTGAAAATGGACAACGGGGATGATTCAACGAGATCGATGGTTCCCCTCTTTGATGTCAATAGGGAAGGGGGGGGTGCATTATTGTTTGAGTGTTGGATCGTGGAGAAGGAGGATGGCCATAAGATATTATGACAAAACCATGAAATGAATCCTCGATAATGGAAGCCCCCTCCCCCACCCCTATGACATCAACCGGGAGGGAGGGAGATAGTTCTATCTCTTTTAGGTCATCGATTGGGTTATGGATTGTGGGTTATTGGATGGAAGGCCTACAACTCCTTAGATATATATATCTATATCTATGTCTATATATCTATATATATATATATATATATATATATATATATATATATATATATATATATATATATATATATATAATGATAATGATGTAGGGTAGTGTTATGGATAGTGAGCCATAGATTTCTTCAACTGTCATGAACCATCAAATGGTGGTGGGGCCATTGTTACATATAGAACCATAACCACATCGATAATGTTGTAGGTTGGATATATTGTATATGGGCCACCGATTGGATGGTGTAACATGAACCATCCAATAGTGCATTGTTATATTATATATATATATATATATATATATATTCCCTCATGAATTGATGTCAGGATTAGAATAGGGAATAATGTATTGAGGTTAGCCACATGGGGAGCACATGGTAGGAAAGGAGAATGAAACATTTAAACCAATAAACCTTATATGGGCATAAATTGATATCCCAGAGACAAAATTGGATAAAAATGATATCATTGGAGTTGTCTCACTGAGACAAACATAATGAAGGCATTTAAAGTGAGTTTTGAGAACACAAAATAAAAAAAATGAATAATTACCCCATTTCCCTAATTATATTTGGGAGGTTGGGTTAGCATGTGAACACATCATCGATGATAAGGTGGTGTGTTTACAAGTGGTATCTAATGAGTTTCATCATTGGGTAATTATATGGGCCTTAACTCACCTCCTAGCTTAGTCAAATCAACTCTTCTCACAACTTATTACATATTTTGATTATATTTTGTTTGATGAGATGAGTTAAAGTGAGATATTATGCCTATTGGACTAATATGCATTGAATGTAGGTTTGGAAGAGAAAATCAAGGAATTTTGGCAAGACTAAGGTTTGAAACTGGAAGGACAAGGGAGAGAGATTTTAGGAGGTAAATCCTCCTCATTTACTCCTCTCAGAATCGAATATTCCTGCATTAATCACACCAGCTCGGAGTGCAAACAGCCAAGTCATGAAGATTAAAAGGCAGCCAACCAAGCAATAGACAAAGAGTTAGTTCATCTTGAGTTTGGGAGTCAAGCCTCCCTAGATTTAAGGAAGTCGTTGGAGACTTTAGTTGTATAAGTAGAGAGGCCTAGAGCCTCATTAGGATTCGAATTTTTGTTGCAAAAACACTAGTTATTTTCGAGCTCCAGACTTGTGGAAGACATTGATGTAATTTTCTATTTTGATAATGAAAATGAGCTTTTTCTTGATCCAGCACTGAGTTGACTCAAAGGGCTGAAGCTCTTGGGTTAGGGCCCAACCCTAGCAACAAAGGCTCCTCTTCTTGTATATGTATGCTTAGCTTAGTTTCATAGATTCATGGTTAAATTGTCTCTAGAAGTATTTCATTGCAAGTATTGTGGATTTGATTAGTTGTTTATTAGTTTGCTTCCATTTGTGCTTTACTTCAGTAGCAGGTTAGAAGAGATAAAAGGAGCACCACAAAGCTGGCAGTGGGTGTCTTAGCCTCACCTCTTCCCTCAGGGATCATGATTTGATGAAAAGACCCTTAAGCAGCCCCAAAAAGATAGATTTCCATTTCTTCATAATATTTGGAGTTTACTGTACTTAAACTAGCATTTGATGTTAGAAAATTATATATTACGGAGCAATGGAACACATAAAATATTGCAGAAATATAAACACAGAAAACGCACAAAACAAGAGAGACACAGATATACGTGGTTCACCCAGTTTGGGCTATGTCCAACCCGAACAACCAGTCCTTCCTTTCTATTATCCAGCAAAATGAAGAGACACAACCTACAGCAAATCCGCTGTAATATCCTCTGTTTTCTCTCACAGTCTCACCTTTCTGTTTCTCGCTCACAGAATACACATCTATATCTCAGCCTCCAATACAATGCCCTCATACAAAGAGAGGGGTTGCCTTCTAGGGCAAAAAACCCTAAACTAAACATAAGTTCTACCGTCAGATCATCTGCCTAATGAACGGCCCAGATTGACTAGAAATTACTATACTTTTACAAGGCAATTTTACATTTGTTTTTAGCTTCGGGGGCGCTGCCCCCGAGCCCCCGCCGGGGGACCGCTGGCCCTCAGACCCCCCAGTCGGGGGGGATCGGCCCCCCCGGACCCCCGCGGGGGGGACAAGTCCCCCCCGTACCCCCCTGCGTGGAGGGGTGTACAAACTTCCTGGGGTATACATCCGGCTGAAACAAAGACCTCTGAACAATCATGCTCCACACACAACATTTGATAATTTTTGCAAGTGTAGGATTTAGTTGCCATCTCTTCCATCTTCAGTCTTTCAGTAGATCTCATCCCTGATTCCATTTTTCTCGGTAATTTTCTTTATGCATGAAGTAAACAGCTAGTTCATTAAATTCTGCTTTTCTAGCTTGTTAGAACTCTTCTTGTTTACATGACTTTGTGGCAATTAGAAATGTTTGATGCAGAGCAAGTGCTTTCAAAATATAAAGGGATATCATATCAGGCAAAAACCTCCCAACTTCATCCATTCATAGTCATCCCTTGCTTTCACCAAGATCTTAACCAATCTCATCATTTTACATAGAAATTCCTCCAAGCATGTTGAGTGAATCCAACCATCTCCTAACCTTGGTATTGAGTTTTGAGTGATCATGGGCATTTTCTCACTCCATTCCACCCATCCACCACCTTCCCTAAGCCTTCCATCACCTCCAACAACCATCGATTTTATCTCAGATGTATCTTGTAGAAATATAGGGAATCCTGTAAGTTTCTAGTACATCTTGTAGGTTTTCTTGTAGTGGCATGTTTTGAGGCTGAATTGAGGAAAAACCTCTAGGAAGCCACACCAGGTGATGCAAGGGTCTCCCAAACCTCCCAATCATCTCCTAAACCTCCCAACCATCCACCATCATCACTAAACCACCTACCACATCACCAAAAGAGATTAGGGTTTACACTTGACTTTCTAGAAAAAGAATAAAAGAAAAAAGAAGATTTATTTTCAGTCCTTTACATGCATTGTAGTGATGTTTGATGTCTTGAACTTCCATGCTATAGATAGTAGCATTTCATACATGTTGGTTTGGCATTTTTGTAAAGCATAGTTTCTTAGTAGTTAGTTAGAGAAGGGTATATTTTTAGCATAGTATTTCAGTCATTTTCCTTATTTGAAGTAGATAAGCTTTCTCCTAGAGTAGTTCTCTCTTTATTTCACCAGTAATCAAGCTTCTTATGAATCCATAGAAGTATGGTTTGGAAACCCTAGTGGTCTCTCACCAATTGAATAGTGAAAAAAGGTAGAACCATCACTTGTACTTGTGTATACAACACTATCACCTCCAAGTTTGTATGAACCCCGGGTTGATAAAGTAAATCTGGTAGCTCCAGGAGTTGCAACATTCTTGTTGCAATACTGGTGCTCATCACTTTTTGGCCTTGTTGCTGGGGAGTTGTCGGAGTACTATGTGATTACTTCTTTCTTTCTTCTATTTCTTGTTTCTAATATTCTGCTCTTAGTTTCATTTCTGCAAAAGTAATTTAGTTTTCTTCCTTTTAATTCTGTATTTTTTTCTTTCCTTTCCATTCTTCAAGTTAGATTTCAATCAAGCAGTTAATCTTTTCATTCAATCAGTAGTTTTCATTCAGTGTGCAATTTCAATTTTGCAATCATTTTCAAAGTTTGAAAAAATCACAAAACCAAACAAGAACATTTCTTTTCATGCCTCATAGGAATAGGGATAACTTAGGGAATTTTTTTCCATATACCCCCACTGCTTCGAACAACCAACCTTCCCTCTTCCTTAGTGGTTGTGAACTGGAGGAACCCTTAGGTGAGAAACAATACATATTTGACGAACCTACAGGGGAGGAAGAAGAAGGAGAACCCATTCCTACTGAACCTATGGCTGAAAACATAAATGACAGGGGAAATAGAGAAAGAGTTAAGGGTGCCTTCACCATTAGGGAGACCAATGGGAATACTAATATGAAAAGTATAAGCCCTTCTCCCTTCCTCATTTCCATGGCCTGACCATGGAAAACCCAGACACTTTCTTATTTTATTTTTCTATCCTATGCTAAACCTATGACTATACAAATGATGAGAAGAAGTTGAAACTATTTCCATCCACTCTCAAGGATGTCGCTTTGCGCTGGTTCATGGGTTTACCTGGAGATAGTATTACAACATGGGCTCAGATGCAGCAAGCCTTCAACGACAAGTATCAGGACTACTATAGGTCTAAAGACACTAAAGAAGAAATTTTTAGGATGACCTTAGGTAATGACGAATCCCTAGAGGATTATGAAGAAATATTCTAGCTTAGCTACAAAAGGGTCATGTGCACACTTGACCCTGAGTCATTGAAGTTGGTTCTGCTTAGAGGAGTAAGGGAAGACCTTCTGGATACCCTACACTTGTTAGAAGGAGGGGATATCTACCAGTTATCCTATGATGATATCAAGATTGTCTTTAGAAACCATTCTAGGGCAGCCAGGAAAAGGGTTGGGGGTAGCTAACTTATGGTCAGTCTATCCTCTTCCAATTCATTCATCAAGGGTGAGATTGGAAATATGTTGGAGGATTTCAAAAGTGAGATGTTCCAAACCCTTGCCCTACAGATGGACACTATGCACATTAAGCAAAAGCAGGAGGAAGCAGAGAGAGCCTTGGCCATTTTTTGTCCTATATGCACCAGGAGGCATCCTAGGAACGAATTCCCATTGAATTCTATTGAAATTTTCTCAGTCTGTGAAGAAAACCACTCCACAAACAAGTGCCCCTCTTTACCTGGACTCAAAGCTGTATATCAAGGAGCTAAAGGGGTCACTGAGCAGCTCTGTTACAAAAATCAAAGGAGACCTCATGGGCCTAGTCCATACTAGCATTGCATGCAAGGGTCATCCCATTCATATTACAACCCCAACCAAAGCACAGCCATACCTTCTTGGGGACCCCCTGCTCAATCTTCCTGGTCTACACCTCCTCCTTGATCCTTTGCACCTCAGTATCATTCCCAGCCAGCCAACCAGTCATTTCCACCATATGCTCTTTCACAACCTCAGTGGAATGCACCGCCCGAGGGGTGGAGACCCCAATACAACAATGCCCCATCTTTATTCCCTTCACCACCTGCCCAACCACAAATTTTACACTCTTCTCCACCTAAACAACCCTAGGTGCTTGCTCAGCCAAATCTGAACCTGAACAGTAGATAGGCACAACAAGTATACAGTGGAGAGACATCATATCCAGCTTATGTTATGGAGATTCAAGAAATCAACCTGAGATCTGGGAGAGGACTCCCAGACAACCAATCTCTACCTCCACCTAGGGAGGTTAAGGAAGAAAGAGAGGAAAGCATGCTTAAAGTAAATCCACCATCCTTTCCTAAGATATTAACCCAACCACCCCAGCCTACCCTAGAAGAAACTGAACTTCTGGGAGAATTGAAAAACCTATGTGTCAAAATTCCACTTCTCTAAGCTATCAAGGATGTACCTATTTACAACAAGTTGATTAAGGAGAAGTGCTTCAAGCATCCAGGGAGGTGAAAAAGAGATGCCCCTACCATTAATGTCATTGGACAACTGTCCAACTTAATGCTAGGGAAGGTAATCTGTCCAAAGTATTTGGACACTGGAAGCCCTGTAGTAAATGTGCACATCAATGGAACCATTTTCCCACACACTTTAATCGATCTTGGGGCTGCCATTAACGTGATGAAAAAGGACACCATGCTCAAACTCAACCTCCAAGGTTCATTGAGGAAGACCACAACAGTTTTGAAACTTGCAGACTGCTCCACAATGACCCTTGAGGGGATTATGGAGGATGTGATGGTCTCCATTGATTCTTGGGAATACCCTATAGATTTCCTAGTTCTCCAACCTAAGGCTAAGGTTACTGGTTACCCTCTCATCCTTGCGAGGCCCTGGTTAGCCACTATCGATGCTCACATTACTTGCAGAGCTGGAAATATGACCATCAAGAATGGGCATAAGTCTAAGAAGTTAGTCCTATACCGTCCTGCTCAGCCATCTCTAGAACATGACTTACCTCTATGGCTAGAAGAGGAGGGGGAAGATGAAGTTTATTCCACCCAACTCTATACCTTAGAAACAACCATGGGAGGGGGATAGCAGGATGAATATGATTTGATCAAACACATACTCCAAAGTCCAACCGCTAGTACATTGTCCTTAAAGGAAGTAGTAAAGGAAACCCAAAACAACCATCAAGTGGATCTATGCTTAGCCGATTTCAACCCTATCCATGTCAAAACCATAGAATTTGGCCTCCAGAGAAATTTGAGAATCCATCCATCTCTTTCTATTCTCCAAGAAGAAAAGTTAGGCAACATGCTAAAGGAACACATGGATGCCTTTGCTTGGAGTTACCGATAAATGAAGGGAGTTCACCCCTCAGTGTGTACTCACCATATTTATATCAAGGAAGGTTGTAAGCCATTCTAACAACCCCAAAGGAGGATGAATACAACTCTGAAAGATATAGTCAAACAAGAACTACAAAAACTACTAGATGCAAGATTCATTTACCCTATCTCAGATAGTGAGTGGGTCTCTCCTTTAGTGTTGGTTCCAAAGAAAAATGGTAAGTGGAGGATTTGTGTCGATTACAGGGAGTTAAACAAAGCCACAAAGAAGGACCATTTCCCTCTACCTTTCATCGACCAAGTGCTAGATGGCCTGGCAGGGAATTTTTTTTTCTCTTTCCTAGATGGATTCAGTGAGTACAATCAAATCCATATCATCTCAGACGACTAGGATAAAACCACCTTCACTTGTCCTTGGGGCACTTTCTCCTATAGGGTCCTTCCTTTTGGCCTATGCAATGCTCCTGCCACGTTTCAGAGAGAATTCTTGAGTATCTTTGTTGAGTTAGTCCATGATGCGGTATAAATCTATATGGATGATTTCACACTTTATGGGGGTGATTTCAAGGAGGCTTTGTCCAAATTAGGTAAGGTTCTACACAAATGGATTGAGATGAATCTGACTCTTAGTCTCAAGACATGTGAATTCTTGATGACTGCAGGGACCCTGCTAGGTCATTCAATATCTCAACAAGGACTGCAGGTGGACCCAAGCAAAATAGCTATCATCCAAAGGGTCCCACCTCCACAAAAGAAAAGAGATGTCACAAGTTTCCTAGGGTTAGTTGGATACTACCGAAGGTTTATAAAAGACTTCATCAAGTTGGCTTCTCCTTTATTTGGGTTATTGGCCAAAGACTCTGAGTTTATATGGTCAAAAAGTTGTCAAGAGGCCATAGACACCCTAAAGGACAAGTTAACAACTGCACCGATTCTCTGAGGCCCAAATTGGGCCCTTCCTTTTCACATTCATGTTGATGCCTCACACAAAGCCATAAGAGCATCCCTAGGCCAGATAGATGAGAAATTTCCTTATGCCATTTACTTTATCAGTAAGAATCTATCAAAGGATGGACTGAACTACAAAGTGGCCGAAAAGGAGCTCATGGCTGTTGTGCATTCATTGAAAAAAATTAGGCATTATATTATAGGCTATCAAACATTTTTTCATACTGACCATGCTGCAATCAAATATTTAATGAATAAACCTTATGTGAATTCCCAGATTATTAGATGGTTACTATTATTACAATAGTTTGATCTAACTATTGTTGATAAGCATGGCAAGGAAAATGTTGTTGTAGAATTTTTGTCCAAATTAACTTTGCCTACAGGTGAAGAGGGAATGGTTGATGATCAGATACTGGATGAGCACTTATTCACCATTTTAGTTCTCTCTCCATGGTTTTTTTACATAGAAAAATATTTAGTATCTACACAGTTCCCACCGAATTTGTCCTCCAAAGAGGAAAGAAAGATTGTGAGGAAGAGTGCCCCCTTCACCTGGATTGGGGGCAACCTCTTCAAACATGGGCCAGATCAAATTCTGAGAAGATGTGTCAGGGAGGAGGAAGTCTTTGACATCCTTCTGACCTGTCTTGATGGGCATTGTGGAGGCCACTTTGTATCAAATAGGATAACATTTAAAGTGTTACAAGCTGGGTATTATTGGCCCACTCTTCATCAGGATGTGAAAAGATATACTAGTCAGTGTGATCATGTTAGGTCCCTATACTACTAGTGTAATGCCTTATTGTTATTAGTACAACCCCCTTATTATATTTTTGTGCCCACGTAGTCCCCATATGGTTATTATTGTGCCCCATAGAAGCCCACTATTCTTATTATTGTGTCCTTACATTATCATTGTTATGTGAGCTCTGATTATATTATGACCCCTTAGATTCCTATATATAGAAAGGAGGTCTTGTCATTTGTATCATCCAAGAATTGTTCATTTGTGTGATGTAAAAAATATTTCTCCCTCGAAGAGGCTGAATTCTAAGGCATTGATGTATATTTTCTATCCTTTTTTGAGCTGGTTTCATAACATTTAGTATCAGAGCTTTGGATTCTAGGGTTTTGTTGCTCCAAACAGGTCATCATGGAATTTTCAAAATAACTCTTTCGCAATGAAGTTTCAGAAGGTAAAAAAAACACCCATTTGAGAAGAAATTGGTCTAAATCTTGGGTCCAAATTTCAGATCTTGTCTCGCTATATTTTCATAGATACGATCTGAGGAAGTTAGGGTTTTTCCAAGCTCCAAAATTTCATCTCAAATAGGTCATCGTGGAATTGTCACTATAGCTTTGTTTCTGCGAAGGATTAGACTCTGAAATTAAAACCCATTTGAGTTGAGATGTTGGTGAAGTGTGGGCCTAAAGTTCAGATTCTGTTTCGCTATATTTTCGGAGATATGGTCGAAGACATTGAGGGTTTCTGTAGGCCCCCGAATTACATTCCAAACAAGTGACCATGGGAAAATAATCACAAATTTCCTTCTGAGCATCAGATTGAAGTTTCGTAAGAAGTTATAGAAAGAGGACGGCCTGTAGATTTCTTTGTATCAGTTTCAGGTTTTAAGGTTGAAACAGTGACACGTGGAAATTAGTACAAGTTTTCTCTTCTGAAAAGGTATATAATATGGTTATCTTGGGAGATTGTGTATAAATATTCCTTGGAGAATCCAATTTCGATCAAATAGGTGGCATTAGAAAGAGGACGCAGAGTGCTACCGTAGGTCATAATTTCAGAACATAAACATTCGAAAGGACAGAGTTACAGTCACTTCAAAATCGAGCTCCTAAAATCAAGAAAAAGCGAGATGAGGAAGTTTGATGGCAAGGATCCGATAAATTGAATACTATAGATGGAGAAATATTTTGATCTACATGGTGTACCACTGTTACAAAAGGTACGTATTTCATCTAATTATTTAGAACCAAAACAATTTTTATGGTATAAAGGGCTTTGTTCTCGTAAACTGCTTGTCACGTGGTCAATTTTCACGGAGGAAATGATAGCACATTATGAGGATACAAAGAGCAACACCTTATTTAGCCAATTGATAAATCTCAAACAAAAGGGTTGATGGCAGAGCACATTGAGGACTTCCAAAAATTGAATATAAGGGTAAATGATATTCCAGAGAAGAAAATGGTTGATGTCTTCATAGGGACTTTAAAGGATAACATTCAGCACGAGGTTCGTCTTGGGGAACTTGATTCATTGGAGAAGGAATTCAAGTTGGCAAGAAAAATTGAAAGCAAAATTATGGAAACAAGGAATCCCACCACTCACGACTATAATTATGTAAGCATTTTTTCTCCTAGCCTTCCACAACCTACAAGGTTTACACCACAACAATTGGAAGAAAAAAGAGAAAAAGGGCTTTGTTACAATTGTGATAGAAAATACACTAAAGGTCATAAGTGTGCTGAGAAGAATTTATTTTACATAGATTATGAAGAGGAGGAAGAAAAGGATCGAGAAACATCAAAACAAGAGGATATATACTAGGAACCCACCCCAGAGAAAGAAGAAACGAATCTGGCCATATCTTGTAAAGCATTAGAAAGAATTACCACTCTTCAAACTCTTAAGATAGAAGGACATATCAAGAAGAAAAAGGTTCAAGAAGTGAAAGATCACATTGAGAAAGAAGAAATGAATCTAACCGTATCTTGTAATGCATTGGCCGGAATTAACACTCCTAAAACTCTCAATTTAGAAGGACATATCAAGAAGAAAAATGTTCAAGAAGTGAAAGATCACATCGAGCATCAAGAAATGAATCCGACCATATCTTGTAATGCATTGGAAGAAATTACCACTCCTCAAACTATCAAGATATAAGGACATATAAAGAAGAAAATTGTAATAGTGTTGATTGATTCAGGCAGTACCCATAATTTTATTCATTGTAATATAGCCAAGGAATTGAATTGCTTCCTATATCCAGCACCAGAGTGTCAAGTGATGGTTGCAAGTGGAGGAACATCAAATTGCTCTAAAAAGTGCCATAATATCAAGTTTTCCATGGGAAAATATGTATTGAATAGCCCAATTATTTCCATTCCAGTGGGTGGTGCTAATGTTTTACTAGGAGTCCAATGGCTACAATCTTTGGGTAAGATAGTTTTAATTTTCAGGAACTTTTCTTGAAATTTTTTTGGGAAGGAAAAGAAGTTGAATTGAGGGGTATCAAAGGGAAACCGAGAAAGATAATAAAATCTAACAGCATGACAAATCTTCTAAATAAAGAACAATGGGGTGTTATTGCACAATTATGTTCACTAGAGCATCCCACATCAAAATCGTGTATTTCTCGAGATCTCCAAAACGTTTTGGACAATCATTCCAATGTATTTGAGACTCCCAAAGGCCTCCAACCTATTTGTGATCATGATCATGCTGTTCATTTGATTCCAGGAAGTGTTCCTCCAAACATCGGGTCTTACAGATATCCATATGCCCAAAGGAGTGGGAACTCATTTAAAAGTTGCAAAAGATCTCAGTTCAAACAATATTGCCAAAACTTGACGAGGAAGGAAAAATCATATCGAAACCCGGAGCAGTCACAGAGACAAGAACCCGACATCTACAAAATCAATCAATTTTAGAGTATATCATCAAGTGGAAGAACTTTCCCGTTGAAGATTCCACATGGGAGGACAATAATTTTATACAGAAGCATCAAGAACTACTCAAGCGTTGAGGACAACACTTTTTGAAGGAGAGAGGCATGTTAGGTCCCTATATTACTAGTGTAACCCCTGATTATTATTAGTACAACCCCCTTATTATATTGTTGTGCCCATGTAGTCCCCATATGGTTATTATTGTGCCCCATAAAAGCCCACTATTGTTATTATTGTGCCCTTACATTATTATTGTTATGTCGGCTCTGATTATGTTATGACCCCTTAGACTCCTATATATAAAAACGAGGTCTTGTAATTTGTATCATCCAAGAATTGTTCATTTGTGTAATGTAAAGGAGGTTGCCCCCTCGAAGAGGCTGAATTCTAAGGCGTTGATCTATCATTTCTATCTTTTTGTGAGATGGTTTCATAACAGATCGGTGCCAAAGGATGGGAAATCCCACTTCAAGAGATGAAATGCCTCTGCAACCTCAAGTGAATTTTGAGCCATTTGACAAGTGGGACATGGACTTCATTAGACCTATTGACCCTCCTTCCAAGCAAAAGCAGTATATCATTATCTGCACTAACTATCTGACTAAGTGTGTTGAAGCCAAGGCAATTAAGGCAGTAACAAAGGATAAGGTGGCTGAGTTCTTAAGGGAGAATGTATTTTACAAATTTTGATAGCCTAGAGAACTAGTCACTAATCAAGGCATCCAATTCACCTCCAACATGATTTAAGACTTTCTTAGCCGGCACAAGATCAAGCATAGGACCTCCACTCCCTATCACCCACAAGCTAATGGGCAAGTGAAGGTGACCAACAGAGCATGGAGAGAATCTTGACCAAAGTGGTTAGCAGTAGCAGGAAAGATTGGGCAGATAGACTAGTTGAGGCCACCTAGGCCTATAATACCACTTGGAAGACCACCACTGAATTCACAACCTATGAGCTAGTCTATGGGGAAAAATCCCTATCTTCCATTGAGTTTGAGTATAACACATTAAGGATGGTAGCCCAACTAGATCTAGATCTCAACAGTGCACAACAAGAGAGATTGGTTCAGTTGAATGGTTTAGATGAATTCAGAATGTAGACCCTGCTACAGACAGAGGTAACTCAACTTCAGAGGAAGATTTGGCACGATAAGAACATCAAGGATAAGAAATTTCAAGAAGGTGATTGGGCCTTGTTATGTGATTCTAGATATAAATACTTTATTGGAAAGTTAAGGACAAGATGGTTGGGGCCTTATGTTATAGAGAGATGCCACGATAATGGTTCAGTACAGATCAGAACCATAGACGTAGAGGTCATTCCCTTACTTGTTAATGGGCACAAACTGAAAGTTTACAAGAGGTCGTTGTCAAAGCAAGAGTTTATTGATGGTATCAATAAAATAGTGATGGTGTTGGAGCAAGTTTCAGCTCCCCCCTCATCAAATCACTGAGAGAAAAAAGAAAAAAGAAAAATAAGGACTCAGGTGAAAACCTCCATGAGGTGCCTGAGTCCCACTAATGGGCTGAAAACCTCTTGGGGTGGCCCAATGGTGTCAAAAATAAAAAATAAATAAAAAGGTCCCTGGGTGAAAACCTCTCTTGAGGTGCCCATGGAAAACAAGTAGAATGAAAACCTCTTAGAGGCAGACTAGTTGTATTCAAAAGATAAAAAATAAAAAATAAAAATAAAAAAAGGGAAAAAATAGAAAAATCATGAAAATTTTCTATTTGCAGGTCAGTAAGAGGACAACCTGAGAACAAAAGAGAGTAAAAAAGGGACCTATTTCACTCAAACTTTTATTTTTCCACCCATCATCATCCATCACTCCACCATTTATTTCATTTTTTTTACTCCTTTGCTTCAGTTTACAAGGGGACTGTATTTTCTACAGGATCCCCTGAAAACCTACAGGATGATCGTGTAGGAATTACAGTGGCTCGGGAATCCTACAGGAAGTGACCCTAGGGTGATAAAATGACCTGCCATGTCAAAAAAGTAACATCCCTACATCACCACTTCATTACCATACCTCTCTCCACCTTGATTGCCCCTGCATTCATCATAAAAAGATCAGTTTTCAAAAAACAAAATCACAGTCCTCAAGAGAAAACACAAGGGCAGAAGGGAACAAAACCTGAGTGTATTCCTCATTATTCACACTCCTAGACCCCCTCTCTGTCCATGTCATCATCTTCAAAATCCTAGTAGAATGTATAATTAAAATTTATGAGGGAGAAGCAGCGACAGGACATCCTATAGGAAATCTTGTAGCAGTCGATCCCATAGAATAAAAATCATGAGTAGCAGAAAGCTTCCAACATGAAGATCCAGGGGAAGAAGGAGATCCAGAGTAGCAGCAGCACCATCATCTTCAACACCAGGTACCTGCACATCAAAGGAATCATTAGAGAGCAATAAAAAAAGGAAGGAAAAATAACATGCAACCAACACACAAAAAGCACCTCATGTCTTCAACAAACTGCAGCAAGGTATTAGCACCACAGGTAAGTATCTCACTTCACTCTCTCATTTGCATTATGTAGTCAAAAAATGTAAAGGTTGTGAGCGAGTTTATAAGAGAAAGGTGGCTAGTTAACTTTCCCACCTTCATTCAGTCGACAAACACAAAACAGTTGGTCCTCCCACACGTGGTAGCAGTCAAGTCAAAAAAGAGAAGAGAAGGAAAAAAGCAGTTAAGTCTATGGAGGCATGAACTGGGAGTTGATTACGAGGAGAGGGAAATGATGAGGTGGTAGTGGGGACCAATGGTCCAAAAATAGAAAACATACCTCCACTGCCAGCACACCACCTCACTCAACTCAACCATAAGAGGAAATAATCGTTGATCCCCATGCACTCATGCATTCATCTCCTTGAGGCTCACTCTAGAAAAGTCACTCTCATACCCAAGAAACATATAGAAGAGAAAATTCCACCTTACTCTTGCACGGGACTTCCTACAGGATTACACAGGAAATCCTACAGGATCGCACAGGAATCCTACAAGATACATAGATAGTCTACAAGATTGGACGAGAGTAGTTTCAGAAGGGGATACATAAGGGTCAGCCACAACAAACACCACGAGGACGTAGGCTCTGTATTTATTTCCCTTTTTCCAAGTGAATGGCTTAGAAAAAACTCCTAGGTTGAGTGAATTTAGTAGTTGTGTAGGGAATTGACTCCACAAGTATTTCAATCCCATTTACTTCAGCAATAAAATATTTGTCAACCATCTCTGCTCCTCACAATTCACCATCCAAAATGACAGGGGGGTTTAATAGAAGGGAGCCCATTAACACTGTGAGAATCCACCAACACCCTTCTGTGTTATAAATCTTCACGAGACATATTTGGATGGGATATTTTGAGAAATTAAGGGGGTATGATGATGGAGTGGCCCGAGAGTTTTCTCTCTCCCTCATTCCACTGACCAGAGCCCATGCCATTGTTGTGGTGAGATGCCTCTCCATAGAGCTCACCCCTGAACTCATAAGCAAGATTACCACACTTCCCCTAAGAGTGCCTTGGAGAAAGGAAGGCAAGGGAGATAGCTAGATTGCTAAGAAGAAGTTCTTTCTAGAGGGAGAAGAGTCCATTGAGGACAAGAATGGACTAAGGAGAACAAGTCTACCATACCCCTAGAATGAGGTAAGCTACCACATTATTAAATACATATCATGTGAAGGTAGGTATAGTGAGGTTTATGGGTATCACTTTAGGATTCTCGAAGAATTGAAGTTTGGAGCAGAAACACCTCCTCACCATAAGCTCAGCATACCATACTTCCTTCTGCAATCACTGATAGATACAAGCATAAAGGTGCAGGAGGGAAACCACCAACAGTTAGCCCACCTTGGGTTAATTAGAATAATCATACAAGATGCCCTCCACAACCTAAGAATTCCTATCCAACGGGCAATGTTCAGACATGCAGATAGAGGAGGATATCAAAGCCCTCACATATGACATTAGTCCTACTGTCAGTGAAAAAGATGAGGAAGAAATTGAAACATATGGAGAAGAAGCAGAGAGGGATGAAGATGAGATAGATGAGGAGGAAGAAGAGGAGAAAGAGAAGGAAGGTGATGAAGAAATAGAGGAAGATGTCAAGGAGGAGATTGATAAACAAGATGAGGATCTAGAAGGAGAAGAAGAGGGGAAAAACATAGAGGAAAAGGGAAATGGAAAAGAGGAGGCAGAAGACAAGAAGGAGTCACCTAGGGTGTCTCCAAAACCAACTAAGAGAGAGGTAGCAGCTGCCCTCACTGCCCTTAGCACCCCTATCAAACAAAAAGGAAAAAGATAGAGGCAGACCCCCTTATACTTCAGAACAAGGAAAAGCACAAGGATAAGGCAGGGAAAACCCCAAACTCCAACAAAGGTTCCCATTGTTATTGAGGACTCACCTAAATAGCAAGAGAAGATGGCTCCTCCTATAAAAAATCAAGAAGAAGGATCCTCAGCCCAAACCTCCCCTAAGTCTCCTATCACCTATGTGAGAAGGCTTGTAACTAGGTCTACCTCATCCAAAGGAAAAAGCATCCTATAGGATACACAACAGGACCTACAGGAAGCAGAGGAAGTCCTAGAGGAAACTCTACTAAACCTACAAGAAACTCAAAAATTGGATGAGGAAAGAAGTAAGCAGCCAGAAACAAAGAGAGAGGACCCAGAGCTAGAGGAGCCTAGTCATCAACCTAACCTTGACTCCTACTACAGATTCATTGAGGGGGGCATGGTCATTCCACAAAAATTCGCCATTTCATTATTCTTCGAGCTTGATAAAGAGAGAGCTAGAACTCAAAGATGGATGTAGATTTCCAAGTCGAAGGGAGTGGAGGACATTGGTCACATGGAAGAGAAGCTCAAAGAGATGGGCAAAGAGCTAAGTATCTTGAGGGACAGAGAGTCCATCATGAAAAATTAGTTAGAGGCATAAAATACATGGTTGAAAGGATAGCTGCAAGAAAAAGAGAATCAATTGGCATCCATGGCTAGTCTCTCTTTGGAAGCAATCCAGTGCAGGATGCTAGCTAAGTCCTATGCACTATACCTTAAGGAATAGTGGTTGCAGTTCCAAATCAAGACCCTAGCACAAAGAGGCACTATGCCATTCCAGGATTATAGATAGTTCATTGATCTTTGTGATCAAAGCACATTGGAAGATAGGGCCAACATGTTTGAGTTTTATTTGCATAACATGGCCTTGACAGACATGAATGTATGGGACCCTAATGCAAATCTAGGGGATTTACAGTTGATGGCTTTGGCATCATGGATGAACCATGAGGAAGCAAGGGCTGCAGAAATGAAGAAGGTATTGGCAAGAGAACAAACAGAGCCTCTTATGATCAGAGCTGAGTAGTCCAATCCAATGGCACTCATTAGTACACATAATTTAATTGCAAATGATCCTCAACTTGCACCCAGGTATCTTGCTGCCCAAGAGAAAGCAATTACACATTTTGAGGACATGTTCAGATTATTAGGGGATGACAGCATGCAAGCTTGCCTAAGGAGATGGAATACATTGCCATACAGTTTGAAGATTAGAGAGTACCACTCTCCTCAAAGGATGAGAGAAGCACTGAACAAGACACCCATGTACAAGAAATCCATCCAAAGGCTCTGAAACTCAGTCCCCCACTACTCTTGGGGATGTTAGAAGGAAGGAAGGAAGAGGAAGAAAGAAGGTGGTGGGAGGAGGCAGAAAAGAAGGCAGGATTATATGCACAAGAATAAGAAACCACAATAGAGGCATGGGATGTCAGGGAAGCCACTAGAGCTATGAAAGATATGGATATTGATTGAGTTGCTCAGAGGATGAGCAACACTTTCAATAGGTGGGTGATGATGAGACTCATTATTGGGTAATTATATGGGCCTTAAATCACCTCCTAGCTTAGTCAAATCAACTCTTCTCACAACTTATTACATGTTTTAATTATATTTTGTTTAATGAGATGAGTTAAGGTGAGATATTATGCCTAGTGGACTAATATGCATTGAATGCAGGTTTGGAAGAGAAAATCAAGGAATTTTGGCAAGACCAAAGTTTGAAACTCGAATGGGACAAGCAAGAGAGATTGTAGGAGGTAAATCCTCCTCATTTAATCCTCCCCAACTCGAATATTCCTCCATTAATCACACCAGCTCGGAGTGTAAGTAGCCAAGTCATGAAGATCAAAGGGAAGTCAAGCAAGTGATAGAAAAAGAGTTATTTCATCTCAAGTTTGGGAGTTGATCCTCCCTATACTTAAGGAAGTCATTGAAGAATTCAGTTGTATAAGTAGAGAGGCCTAGATCCTCATTAGGATTCGAATTTTTGTTGCAAAAACACTAGTTATTTTCAAGCTCCAGACTTGTGGAAGACATTGATGTAATTTTTTGTTTTGATAATGAAAATGAGATTTTTCTTGATCCAGCACTGATTTGAGTCAAAGGGCTGAAGCTCTTGGGTTAGGTCCTAACCATAGCAGAAAAGGCTCCTCTTCTTGTATCTTTATGCTTAGCTTAGTTTCATAGGTTCATGGTTAAATTGTCTCTAGAAGTGTTTCATTGCAAGTATTGTGGATTTGATTAGTTGTTCATTAGTTTACTTCCATTTGTGATTTACTTTAGTAGTAGGGTAGAAGAGATAAAAGGAGCACCACAAAGCTGGCAGTGGGTGTCTTGGCCTCACCTCTTCCCTCAGGGATCATGATTTGAGGAAATCACCCTTAAGCAGCCCCAAAAAGGCAGATTTCCATTTCTTCGTAAGATTTAGAGTTTACTGTACTTAAACTAGAATTTAATCATTTTTGCAAGTGTAGGATTTAGTTTCCATCTTTTCCATATTCATTCTTTCAATAGATATCATCCCTAATTCTATTTTGTTCAGCAATTTTCTTCATGCATGAAGTAGACAGCTAGTTCATTAAATTTTGCTTGTGATGTGTTTTAATTCACAATTTTTTTTTAGATAAATTATAACATAAATGAATGGTAAAATCATGACCATAAACTTGTTTTTTTGAAGCTTCTATGGTAGGGAGGTTGTAACAAGAAACCATTATTTATACACCAATATCAGGCAATCATCAAATCATTAACAACACTACATATGCACGCATAATCAACAACATATATTTGTCATGCAAATTATTAGCCTCCTCAATAATAATGAAATCACATCAATCATTAGTCCATGTTAAGTAATCAAATCATGAGGTAAGTATATTAACCATCCATGTAATTAACTAGTCACAGACCAAGTTTTAACACCTAAACATTTGTTTTGTTGATTTTCTAAAAATCAATATGAAGCCCCCTTTTGCATGAACCTTGTTGTTGCTTGCTCATGATAGATCCCATCAAGTCCAAGTATTGAACCTAGATTCTCTGATACTAATGAGCGCCAATATTATAGCAAGAAAGCTACAACTTCTAGAGCTACCAACTTTACTTTATCAACCCGGGGTTCATACAAACTTGGAGGTGACAGTGTTGTATACACAAGTACAAGTGATGGTACCTTTTTTCACTATTCAGCTAGCAAGAGACCACTAGGGTTTTCATGTTAGACTTCTATGGATTCAGAAGAATCTTGATTTCTGATGAAAGAAAGAGAGATCTACTCTAGGAGAAAGCTTATATACTGCAAATAAGGAAAATGACTAAAATCCTATGCTAAAAACACATCCTTCTCTAACTAACTACTAAGAAACTATGCTTTACAAAATAACTACTAAGAAACTAGTAGTTAGTAGTTAGTAGTTATTTAGTTTCCATCACAAACTCTCCCGATTGGATGGATACCTTGAGAAGCCTAAGGGGTGAGATTAGGAGTTTCAAGGAAAATAATGAATAGTTGGTAAGGGTTCAGGAGAGGCAAGTTGAGGTAAACGTAGTTATATTGCAAAGCCTTTCAGACTCATAGAGAAATACGCGAGATGAGTTGGGGAATAGTCATAGAGATAAGTAGATCATGTTGGAGTCATAAGAGAGAGAAAATGGGTCAACTAGTGGTAGGTCCATGAAGAGGCATAGACAAGAATGTGAGGACACCATGAGATGCACCATTGAACACCATAGAGAGAAGAACTAGTACTCATGGGCATCACTCTAGTATACCTTATTGTTCCTCTACCAAGAGGCATCATCATTATCAGAGAAAGAGATAATGGGATTATATGCCCAAGGAATTCAAGAAGGTCAACGCACCCATGTTTGATGGAGAAATGAATACATATAAAGAAGTGGAGGCTTGGTTGCTTGGCATGAAGATTTTTTTAAAATCCATGACTATTTTGAGAACATGAAAGCAAAGGTAGACACCTATAGCTTAAAGGGAAAAACAAACATATGGTGGGAATATTTCAAGAATTTCAAAGGAATAACCAAGGAGAATATGACATGGTGTGAGTTCAAAAGGCTCTTCAGAGATAAGTACTTATCATATATGTACTATGACAACAAGGCAAAATAATTTATGAGCTCAAAATGGGACAAATTTTGGATAAAGAATACATCACTAGGTTCCTAAAATAGCTGAGATATGTGCCATATCTCAAGGATGAGAAGGAAAATGTCCAAAGGTTCATCATGGGATGCCTCTAGCATTCAAGGATTAAATGGAAATTCTGGAACCTTAGACCTTAGATGATTCCATGAAAAAGAGGAAGCATTTCTATGAGCTATCAAAACAAAGGCCAGAGTGCAAAGGTGATTAGAAAGAAAAGAGTAGCATGAAATATAAAAAGAAATGGCCCAAGAAAATACTAGACAATAAATAAATCATGAGGTCATACAACACAGGTCGAGTACAACAAAAATTCAACCCAATGGAAAAAGGTTGTGCACACCATCTTGCAGGACAATCACACAAATTTGAGGTTATGGAACTAGTGCATTTCTAGACATGTGGAGAGAATCACTGTACAAGGGACTTCCAACATCAAAAAAATGAAGGTCCAAAAATTTATACCACATAGGAAGCTTGCACCGTGGGAGACATAACATAGATCCTGCCTAGGATATATGCAACTGTGGATAATCGGAAGGAAGAGTGCCAAGAATCCATAGTTGATATGGAAGGTAAGTTGTGAAATCATTATTTTTATGTTTTAAGTTATCTTGGTTCTAACTATTGGGTGTGTTATATTTTTTCCACGACTAGTCACATGCACGGGGTGGTTTGGTGCACTGGGTGCAACAGGGGGGTCACAGGGGGGTGGTATTCCCCTTGTATAGGGTCTGAGGTAGCACCACGATTTTTTATTTTCTGGACCCTATATTAGGTGGGCAGACCTACCTATCATTTTGTGCATGGTTTTTGTGCACGATTTTGGGCATGATGGTTTTCTTCCCATGGTATTTTATAGATCTGGTCAAAGGAACTACGGTTATGTTCTAATCCAATTTTAATGAATCTGGATTAATGAATGCTTCGACATGTATATATATGTATTATAACATTGAAAGGAACATAATGAAAAATCAATTTGGTAATCCCGATTTTGGGATCCAAGGGAAATATCTATGTGTTCATTTTATATTCTCACCATTATTTATTTTTGTTTTTAGAATTCATTTGTAGGTAATTCTTGTATAGGGTTAAAACCTACATCTGGTATCAGAGTTGTTTCGGCTTCAAGGGGGAACCTTTGTTGCTGAGGGGTTTTTCTCAAGCATATGGTAGACCCTGTTCAGTGGGATATCGATTCTTGCGATGAAAGAAGATGGCAAACAGTGGAAAGATAGAGATTAAGAAATTTAATGGTCAGAGTTTTGAGTTGTGGAAACTCAAGATGGAGGATTTGTTGGTGGATAAAGATTAGTGCATCGTGATAGATCCAAGTACTAAACCAACAAAAATTTCAGCTGAAGATTGGGTGAAGTTGGATTGGAAAGAAAAGAACACAATATGGCTATGTATCTCAGATTCTGTATTATTGAATGCATTAGGGGAAGCTACGATGAAGGCTTTGTAGGACAAGTTAGGGACTTTGTACCAATCTAAGTCTCTAGTGAACAAAATTTTCCTATGGAAAATGTTGTATAACCTGAGGATGAAGGATGGAGACTTAGTGACAGGGCATCTAAATGCCTTTAATACGGTGGTAAGCTAGTTGTTATATGTTTATATTAAAATTTCTGATGGAGATAAGTTCATCAGTTTGTTGTGTTCTCTACCAGATTCGTGGGATAGTCTGGTTGTTGCAATAGGTAGAAATACAACTACCCTGAAGTTTGATGAAATAGTCTCATCTTTACCGTCGGAGAAAATGAGATGGGAAAATATGGAGGGCCAAAATGGAGATGCCTTTTCTATATGAGGATGGTCCTAGAAGAGAAAACAAAATAAGTCCTTGAGTGCGAGATCTAAATCTCAAGGAAAACCTGTAAAGGTGTGCTAGAAATAAAGAAAGGAATGACACTTCAAAAAGGATTGTAGATCTAAAGCTCCTGAGAAAGGAAAGGGATATGATGATGCCCCTTTTGAAGAGGTGAAAACCAGCTCAGATGAAGGTGGGGATGTGTACTTGGATTCTTCTTAAAGTACACATGTAGATCATGAAGCATGGTTGATTGACTCAGGAACATCCTTTCACACTTCACTCCCCATAGGAAGTGGTGATGAGTGCTAGTATTTCAGCAAGGATGCTGTAAATCTTGGGCTACTAGCTTTACTTATCAACCTAGGGTTCGTACAAACTTGGAGGTGACAATGCTATATGCACAAGTAGAAGTGAAGGTCCTGCCTGTTGTCACATATTCATCTGGCAAGAGACACTAGGGGTTCCAAGCCAGAATTCTATAGATTCAGAAGAAGCTTGATTCTTTGATGGAAGAAGAGAAAATCTATTCTAAGAGAGCTACTCTACTGTAGTAATGAAGAAAAAAACATGTAATGCTAATATCACACCATATCCTAATTAACCATTTAAACATCTATGCTAAGCAGAATTGCTAAATCAACACTAACCTAATGCTTCTATCTAAGTTACAGAAGTATGAGCATCAAAGTGAACTAATAAATAAGCAAGGAAACTAAACTAAATATGTTTTCACTTTTTTTGGTTTTTTTGGTGTTTGCGATGATCAGACAGTGTTGGAGGTTGATTGAATAACCAAATTGAAACTCAGGAGTGGCAGCGTTTAATGATATGCAGAACAACTTTCGGGAAGGAATCAAGCAGAAAAGCAAGCGAAGACCGAAATTAGTGAAGGGAGGATGTAATGAAGCAACAGTGCATAGGAACCATTGGATTGACAGGGAACAATGTTAATGGGAGATGAGTGGCAGAGATCTTATTGCAGAAGATTACGTGAATAGATGGGTGAATAAGAGTGACAGAAGACGAATGGAAGAGATCTTATTACGGGTGACCTAGTGAATAGACGAACGAACAAGGATAATGAAAGATGAGCAGTGGAGATCTTATCACAAGTGATTTAGTGAATAGATGAACTAATAGGACTAACGGAAGATGAGCGGCGGAGATCTTATCATGTAGGTTAAGTAAATAGATGGATGAACAGGGTTAAATGGAAGATGAATGGAAGAAATCTTATTGCGAAGATGAAGTGAATATATGGGTGGATCACATCAAGTCACGTAGCGACAGAAGGGTAAAAAAAATGTGGAATGATAGAGCGGGTTTCCGTAGGTAGTAAGCAATTTCTCACGTGCCCTTAAGGCTATAAGCATACTTCCAAAATTTTAAGTGATTAGCCTAACTGGATGACACGTAGGATGAGAAAACCACTTTTCCCACGTGCTCTCGGGTGGATATCGACCATGCAAGAATCTGCACGATATTGCACGATAGGTGTTGGATCAGGTGGGTTTGATCAATGGTGGAGATTGGCCAAGCTAGTTGGCGATCGGGTGACACGATAGCCATTGGATCGAGGGCACGACATATCGATGGTGGAGATTTGGAGCACGTAAAGTAGGTGGAAGAAGTCACGATAGCCGTTGGATCAAGCTAGACAGATCGACGGTGGAGATCTGGAGTGCATAAAGTCAAGTGTTGAAATGAATTAGATGGTGATTTGTCAGGTTTGTTGTTGAACGGATGGTAAGGAGATCTACGGGTATATTCCACTTAAGACGTGATTTATTAGCTTGCGCTTAGGTATTTAGTGCCGAAGGAAATGAGAATGCGAGTGAGATCTATCACAAAAAGAGAGTGATTGAAGATGATAACAATGAAATGAACCAAGTACTGAATCAAGACAGCAAACTCCAAAGCTCATGTCATAACTAGAAATTTGAAACACAACCAATCTACTATACACTACTATAATGAAAATGCAACTATTTAAGAAAATGAATGATTAAACCATGGATCTACGCTATCATATATGTATAGTAAAGAGGAGCCTTAGCTGCTAGGTTTGGGCCCTAACCCAAGAGCTTCACCCCTCTGAGTTAACTCAGTGTTGGCTCAAAACAAAACTCATTCTTATTATGAAAACAATTGATTACATCAATAGCTGTCACAAATCTTGCAACTCAAAAATAAACTAGAGTTTTACAATCAAAATTTTGAACCCTACTGAGGTCCTAGGCCTCTCTACTTATACAACTGAAGTCTCCAATGACTTCATTAAAATTAGGGAGGCTCGGCTCCCAAACTAGAGATAAACTGGTGCTTTGACTTCGACTTGCTCGGGTGCCTTCTAGTCCTCATGATTTGGTTGGTTGCACTCCGAGCTGATGGAGGAATATTCGAATGGAGGGGTAGTAAATGAGGAGGATTTATCTCCTATAATTCCTCTCCCTTGTCCCATTCAAGTTTTGACCAAGATCTCGGCTAAAATTCCTTTCTTTTATCCTTTAATCCTACATTACATGCACATTAGACCACAAGCAAAATATCCAACTCTAACTCATCTCATAAACAAAATATAATCAAAAGTATGCAATAAGTTGTGAGAATAGCTAGTTTGACTAAGCTAGGGGGTGATTTAAGGCCCATATAATTACCCAATGATGAGGCTCATCATCACCCCCTACTAAAAGTGTTGCTCATCCTCTGAGCAACTTAGTCAATTTCCATGTCCTTCATGTCTCTCGTAGCCTCTGTGACATCCCATGCCTCTACTATGGTCTCTTCTTCTTGTGCATAGAAGACAGCTTTCCTTTCTACTTCTTCCCACTGCCTCTTTTCCTCTTCTTCTTTTATCCCTTCTAGCATCCCTATTAGTAGTTGTGGATTGAGTTTTAAGCCTATCCAACTGACCTTCAACCTTTGCATTGATTTCTTATACATAGGTGTCTTGTTGAGTGCCTCTCTCAACCTTTGAGGGGAGTGATATTCTCTGATCTTCAAATTGTGTGGCAGTGTGTTCCATCTCCTTGAGTAGGCATGTATACTATCATGTCCTAGTAGCCTAAACATATCCTCAAAATGTGAAATTGCTTGCTCTTGGGCAGTCAGATATTTAGGTGCTAGCTGAGGATCATTTGCAATTAGATTATGGGTGCTGATTAGGGCCTTGGGATTTGATTGTTCAGCTCTGATGAAAAGAGTTTCATTTTGCTCTCTAGCCAATATTCTTTTCATCTCTGCAACCCTTGACTCCTCATGGTTCATCCATGATTTCAAAGCCATTAATTTCATATCTCCTAGCTCGACATTAGGATCCCAAAAATTCATGTTTGTGAGGGCCATGTTGTGCAAGTAAAACTCAACCGTTTTGGCCCTATCCTCTAGTGTACTTTGATCACAAATATCAATAAAATGCCTATAGTCCTAAAATGGCATGGTGCCCCTTTGTGCTAGTGTTTTAATCTGAAATTGTAGCCATTGTTATCCGCGGTAAAGAGCATAGGATTTAGTTGGCATCCTACACTAGATGGCCTCCAAGGAGAGGTCGGCCATACATGCTAGTTAGTTTTCCCTTTCCTGCAACTGTCCTCACAGCCATACATTTTCCCTCTCGAGTTTATCTCTCGTTATTTCTTCTCTGTCTCTTAAGCCACTTAGCTCTTTGCCCATTTCCTTGAGCTTCTCTTGTTTGATTCTTGTGTTCTTTCTTGTTCTAAAATATAGAGGGGTTTTCCTCCTTTTCCATTTTTGCTTGACTAGGGTACCGAGAGCAGTGAGGGTGGTTGCTACCTTCCTCACAGGGGCCTCTGGAGACACCCTATGTGACTCTTCCTTGTGTTCTTCCCCTTTTGTTTAAATACCTTCTTCCTCTCCTTTTTTCTTATTTTCTTCCTCTTGCTGTTCTTTCTCATTTCCATTAGTTTCTTCCTTCATTTCTTCCTCTGTTTCGGAATCATCCTCCTTCTTTTCTCCTCCTTCTTATTCTGCTTCATCATGTTCCTCTATATTAGTTTCTTCTTCTTTCATCTCATCCCCATCTAGCTCTGTATCTTCTTCCTCTTGTTTTGCCTCCTCCTCACTGACAAAAGGACTAACATCATAGGTGAGGGTTTTGATGTCATCCTCTGTTGGTAAGTCTCTGAATACTGACCATGTTATAGGGATCTTGATGTTTTGGAGGGGATCCTCAATGAGGATCCTAATCAAATCATGGTGATCCAATTGTTGGGAATTCCCTTCCTTTACTTTGTTTCTGGAGTCTATGAGTGATTGCATCAAGAAATAAGGTATGCTGAGTCTTTGGTGAATTCGTGTTTCTACCCCAAATCTTAATTCTTCAAGCATCCTAAAATGGTAGCCATAAACAACATTATATCTACCCTCACATGTGATATACTTGATGAGTTGGTAACCCACCTCACTCCATGGGTATGCCAAACTGTCTCTCCCTACTCCATTTTTTGTAGAAATTCCCATTGTAGATCAACAAATTATGCAATATACTAAAGCAAAATACAAGATCTACTTTTACAACAAACTTTGTGGAAGCTTAATCAATTTGAGCTAGATCAATCAGAACACATATAACAGAGAAGAAGAAATCATACACATGAAACACAGAAGAATACCCTGGGGAAAGCCTCAGCTAAAAACCTCGATCTCTGTATTATCATACAAGTGGAAATATGTCTGGATTACACAAAGCTTTAGCTCACAAGCTATCTAGCTCTCAGTACAATCCCTCTACCGCTCATAGATAGTCAGAGGCTTCTCACAAACATTCTCCTCTGCCCTCCAAGCCTCCTATTTCCTTGCACAGTTTTCCTTGGGGTATAGTGCTACCACCTGTGTGAATTGGCCTCTTCACACACTCACTAACCTTTGATCTAACTGCGCAATCCTGAAGGAGATAATTCCTTCTACATGAATGAGTTTCCTATATAGGAAAAATCCTCCAACTGATAGTACACTATCCCTTCCTCTGATCTCAACTGTGTCTCTAACTGAACTGACATGCATGAGTTATTTATGAGAGAATATTTAGTTATCTAGAGAGCAACAGTTACATGCATGCAAGCATTAACTAATTGAACTCACAATTAATTCTACAAACTGTTAGAACTAATCTAACTGGACTTAACTTAGTTAACTGAGCTAACTAATTACAACTCAAAGTACAACTCATCCTCATCTCCTTAACTAAGGGATAAATTCCTCAATCAATGGAGAAACTGTTGCATGTCTTCACATAGACTTCATGTTTGATTTCCTACAACTAATTAACTCAAGATGAATTAATTAATTATTTTACAAACAACTGCTAAGATCAAATTCAAATTTTACTTCTCAATTTTAGTTCAGGGACTAACTAAAATTGGAATCCATCCCGAAATGCTATTTATAGCATTGCTATTTTTAGCACTTCCATTTTTCATTCCTTGTTGCTATGTTCAACACTGGTACCCAAAATTCTATTTATAGTAGTTCTATTTTTAGCATTTCGTGTTGCCATTTTCAACACTCCCTCTCAACAAGAAAGGCATTCAACTCAAACCTGATCCTGAACCTGTGGAATTTTCTGCATGCAACACTTCTCCCAAGTGTTATTGCTCCAGCAACTCTAGAAACAAAAAAACTCCCAACTGACCTCCCTGTTGGGCTAGAAACATTCTCTGATGCTAAAGCTCCATCTGCCGCTGACAAGTGCTCCCTCTCTGGTCTCTGAGCTACTGTAACACTCCATGCATCTTGCACTATTACACACCTCTCTGTGCCATCCTACACTGGTGCAATGCTCTTGTGCCTCTCGCATTGTTGCAGCCTGCTAGCTCTGCGTTGTCTTGGGACTCTTGCACTGTAGCTCTCTTTGCCGCTACATCTGCATCCGTCTCTACCCACTCAGCCAGTCTTGCTACTCCTCGTTAGGGCTCCTGTAACAAGGTCTAATCAAAGAGGTTGGGTACCTCAAGGGTCCTACCCCTATTTCAGCCTTCTTGGGACTATCACTTCACATCGCCCCACCTCACACCTGGAGGTATGGTTTCATGTGATCCCTCTACCCACTTGGCTCAAAATTTCGCCCTACTGGAGGTCTCTGCATGAGTGGATGCCTCCACTCGGTCTCCTCTTGGCTTCTCTAGTTGTGGCTGCTCCACAACCTCCTGAAGCTGCGTCACCAATTGTGGCTCCTCCACAATTGTCTGAGACTTCTTCTGGCGCTGCATGTTGAGAGGTAATTTACTCTCCCTCTCAACCACAAAGTATCTAACCTTTGCCTTGCTCCTCAAGGCTTTGTAATCATCTTGTACCTCAAGTGCATACAGGTTCTTGGCTAGCACACCAATCTGTTTCATCTTTCTTGCCGTCACAATTTTTTTTGGAAAAAGAGCTAATTTTAAAACAGCGATATATCCCTCATTCGAACTCCAATTCAGTCGATTTTTTTTTGAATTTGGGTCTTTTTCCGCAAAGAATCCAAATCTACTATTTTTTTTCTGAAAATTTTGCACAAAAATTTTCAGATTTGCTCTAAAAACGTGCGGCCCAAAACTCAAAACTTTGAAATCTCCTCTAGTATATTGTTCTCCGCTTTGATCATCTTTTCTCTGATAAACTTGGCTCTGATACCATGTAGAAATTCCCACTATAGATCAACAGATTATGCAATATACTAAAGCAAAATACAATATCTACTTCTACAAAAAACTTTGCGAAAGCTTAATCAATTTGAGCTAGATCAATCAAAACACATATAACAGAGAAGAAGAAATCATACACATGAAATATAGAAGAATACTCTAGGGAAAGCCTCAACTAAAAACCCTGATCTATGTATTATCATACAAGTGGAAATATGTTCAGATTACACAAAGCTTTAGCTCACAAGCTATCTAGCTCTTAGTACAATCCCCCTACTGCTCATAGATAGTCAAAGGCTTCTCACAAACCTTCTCCTTTGCCCTCCAAGCTTCCTATTTCCTTGCGCAGTTTTCCTTGGGGTTCAATGCTACCACCTGTGTGAATTGGCCTCTTCACACACTCACTAACCTCTGATCTAACTGCGCAATCTTGAAGGAGATAATTCCTTCTGCATGGATGAGTTTCCTACATAGGAAAAATCCTCCAACTGATAGTACATTGTCCCTTCTTCTAATCTCAATTGGGCCTCTGACTGAACTGACATGCATGAGTTATTTATGAGAGAATATTCAGTTATTTGGAGAGCATTAGTTACATGCATGCAAGCATTAACTAACTGAACTCACAATTAATTCTAAAAACTATTAGAACTAATCTAGCTAGACTTAACTCAGTTAACTCAGCTAACAAATTACAACTCAAAGTACAACTCATCCTCATCTCCTTAACTAAGGGACAAATTCCTCAATCAATGGAGAAACTGTTGCATGTCTTCACATAGACTTCATGTTTGATTTCCTACAACTAATTAACTCAAGATGAATTAATTAATTATTTTACAAATAGCTTCTAAGATCAAATTTTAATTTTACTTCTCAATTTTAGTTCAGGGACTAACCAAAATTGGAATCCATCCCAAAATTCTATTTATAGCAATGTTATTTTTAGCACTTCCATTTTTCATTCTTTGTTGCTATGTCCAACACTGGTACCCGAACTGCTATTTATAGTAGTGCTATTTTTAGCACTTCTATTTTTAGCATTTCTTGTTGCCATTTTCAACATTTTTATCCTCTGTGGGTTCTTCACCTTCTAAAAAGAATTTCCTTTTCGCCACTTGACTGTCTTCTTTGTCTTCTTTTCTCCATGGAATTCCTAGGGGAAGTGTGGTGACCCTATTGATGAGTTTTGGGGTGAGATCTATAGTGAGCCCTCTAACTATAACAGTGGCATGGATTTTGCTGTGTGGAGTCAGGGAATGAGAAAATTCTTGAGCCACCTCATCATCATACCCTGTGAATTTTTCGAAAAACCCCATCCATAAGTGTCTTATAAAGATTTCAAGCACTTGGGGGTGTTGTTGTATCCTCACAGTGTTTGTGGGTTCTCTCCTATTAAACCCTCCTGTCATCTTTCTTATGAGGCTTGAGGAGGAAATGAGAGGTTTGACAAAAGAATTTTAAATTCAGGAGGAAAAAGAATTTCTTGTGTATGTACTTCACCTCCCATAGTTGTTATATCCACTAGATTTTAGAGCATTTCTAATTCATTTGATTGTAAATGGGCATGGATTTTTAGATCCTACCTATTTAGAATGGTGGCAGTGGATAGTTTTGGTGATGTTCCTTCTTGAACTCTTTTCTGCCTATCCCATATACTGCCTCTGTGTATCCTGTATACTACTCCTGTAGACTGTTCCTGTGCATGCTCCTGTAGAAATTCTCTTGTAGAACGATGGAACCTTGCTTCCGGTGGGTGGCCAGAGTTATGAGAGCAACTTGCGTGAGGGAGTTTCGAGGAGGTGGAATGCATGAATGCATGCAAATGAAGTTTTGTTTCCCTTGATGGACTTTCAAGGTGAGGTTCCTCGTAATCAGCTCCCACCTTATATATCTATAGTTAACCACTTCTTGTCCTACTCCTCCTTTATCTTTGAGTTGACTGCAGCCACATGTGAGAGGACACCCAGTTTTGAATGTGATGACTAGACGAAGGTGGCCAAGTTAACTGGCCACCTTTTCACTTATAACCAACTACCTCGTAACCTTTACAAATTTTGATCAAATTATGCATATGGGTGAGTGAGTGGGATACTTACCTGTGGTATTGATGCCATGTTGTAGTTGTCGAGGATCAGAGGTGCTGCGTTGTTTATTTGTTGCATGGTCATTATTCTTCCTCCTCTATTGGCTATTGTCTGCTGTCTGGATCTCTTGAATCATCCTAGTGAAGACTTGTAACTGATGATTGATATTTTGTGGGATAGGCTACTACAAGAATACAGGGGATCCTGTAGAAAACACAGTCTTCACCTAAATAGAATTAACGGAGTGGAAAACGATAGAAATGATTGAGTGATGCATGGTAAGGAGTGGAGGAGATGGATATGTGTGAGGCAGGGTGCCCTTTAGATCTTCCTTTTGCTCCTTGACTGTCTTTCTCGTCCACGTGCAAATAACAACTACATCCTTTTATCTCTTTTTTTTTCATTTTTTTTTTTGAAAAACACCTAGGCTGCCTCAGAGGGGTTTTCACCTGAATCCTTATTCTTTTTTATTTTTTTTCTTTTTTCAGTGACCTGATGAGGGAGGATCTGGAACTTGCTCCACCATCATCACTATTTTATTGATATTTTCAATGAACTCTTGCTTTGATAAAGGCCTATTGTACATTTTCAATCGGTGTCCATTAACAAGCAATGGAATTGTTTCTTCATCTATAGTTTTGATTTGCACTGAACCATGTTCGTGGCATCTTTCCACCACATAAGGTTCGAGCCATCTTGTCCTTAGCTTGCCCTTGAAGTCTTTATACCTCGAATCATATAACAATGCCCAATCGCCCTCTTGAAATTGCTTTGCCTTAATATTTTTATCATGCCATATCTTCCTCTGAAGCTGAACTATCTCTGTATGTAGGAGGGCTTGCATTCGGAATTCATCCAAGCCATTCAATTGGAACAATATTTCTTTCTGTGCATGATTGAGATCCAAATCTAGTTGTGCTGCCATTCTCAATGTGTTATATTCAAACTCAATGGACAACAAATCCTTCTTCCCATAGACCAGCTCATAGGGTGTAAATCCAATGGTGATCTTCCATGTTGTATTATAGGCCCAGGTGGCCTCAACTAGTCTCTCTACTTAATCCTTCCTGTTGCTGCTCACTACCTTGGTTAATATGCTCTCCAGTGCCTTGTTTGTCACCTCCACTTGCCCATTAGCTTGTGGATGATAAGGAGTGGAGGTCCTATGCTTGATTTTGTGATGGATGAGCAATTCTTCAATCATGTTGGAGGTAAACGGGTTGCCTTGGTCTGTGACTAGCTCTCTAGGGTACCAAAATTTGTAGAATACATTTTCCCTTAGGAACTCAGCCACCTTCTCTTTTGTTGTTGCCTTAATCACCTTGGTTTCAGCCCACTTAGTCAAATAATCAATGCACACAATAATGTATTGCTTTTGCTTTGAAGGACGGTTGATAGGCCCAATGAAGTCCATGCCCCACTTGTCAAATGGCTCGAAAGTCCCTTGAGGTTGTAGGGGCATTTCATCTCTTAGAGTAGGCTTTCCCATCCTCTGGCACCGATCACACTGACTAATGTAATTTTTTCACATCTTGATGAAGAGTGGGCCAATAATAACCTGATTGTAACACTTAGAATGTTGTCCTCTTTGCTACAAAGTGACCTCCACAAGGTCCATCATGACAAGTCAAAAGGATGTCAAAAATTTACTCTTCCCTTACGCATCTTCTCAAGATTTGATCTAGGCTAAGTTTGAAAATATTGTCCCCAATCCAGGTGAAGGGGGTGCTTTTCCTGACTATCTTGTTCTTTTCTTTGGAGGGAAAGTTTGGTGGGAACTATGCCGATACCAAATAGTTTGCTATATCAGCAAACCATGGGGAGAGAACTGAAATAGCAAACAAATGCTCATCTGGTAACTATTCATCCACCATTCCTTATTCACCTTCACACAGATTCATCCTAGATAGAAGTTTGCAACAACATTTTCCTTACCAGGCTTACCAACAATACTTAGATCAAACTGTTGTAATAAAAGCAACCATCTTATAATTCTAGCATTAACATCTGGTTTGTTCATTAAATATTTTATTGCAGCATGGTCAGTATGCACAAATGTTTGATAGCTTGTAATTTAATGCCTAAATTTGTTTAATGAATGCACAACAGTCAGGAGTTCCTTTTTGGTCATAGTATAATTTAGCTCAGCCTTTGATAGGTTCTTACTGATAAAATAGATGGCATAGGGAAATTTCTCCTCTACCTGAACTAAGGCTGCTCCAATGGCTTTGTGTGAGGCATCAACATGAATATGAAAATGGAGGGCCCAGTTTGGGCCTCAAAGAATTGGTGTAGTGGTCAACTTACCCTTTAAAATGTCTAAGGCCTCTTGACAGCGTTTTGACCATATAAACTCATAATCTTTGGCCAACAACCCAAATAAAGGAGAGGCCAACTTGCTGAAGTCCTTTATGAACCTTCAGTAGTATCTAGCTAACCCTAAGACACTCCTGACATCCCTCTGCTTTTGAGGAGGTGGGACCGCTTGGATGATTTCTATTTTGGTTTGGTCCACCTGCACTCCTTGCTAAGATATTGAATGACCTAGCATGGTCCCTTCAGTCATTAAGAATTCACATTTTTCTGGACTAAGAGACAGGTTCATTTCAATTCATTTGTGCAATAATTTGCCTAGGTTAGTCAGGGCTTCTTGAAAATCACAGCGATAAGGTGTAAAATCATTCATATAGATTTCCACTGCATCATGTACTAATTTAGCAAAAATACTCAAGACTGCTCTCTGGAAAGTGGTAGGAGCATTGCATAGGCCAAAAGGAAGGACCCTATAGGAAAAAGTAACCCAAGAGCAGGTGAATGTGGTCTTATCCTGGTCTTCTGTGTAGATTTGGAATTGGTTGTACCCACTGAATCCATCTACGAAAGAAAAGAGCTTCTTCCCTGCCAGACCATCTAGCACTTGGTCAATGCAGGGTAGGGGAAAATGATCTTTCTTTGTGGCTTTGTTCAACTCCCTATAATCTACACAAATCCTCCACTTAGCATTTTTCTTAGGGACTAACACTAAAGGAGAGACCCACTCACTATCAGAGATAGGGTAAATGAATCCTGCATCTAGCAGTTTTTGTAGTTCCTCTTTGATTATATCTTTAAGAGCTGGATTCATCCTCCTTTGTGGTTTCCTGACTAGCTTGCAACCTTCTTTGATGTATATGTGGTGAGTACACATAGAGGGGTGTATTCCCTTCATTTTCTTGTAACTCCAAGCAAAGGCTTCAAGGTTTTCCCTCAATATTATGTATTATTGAATGTATTAGGGGAAGCTATGACAAAGGCTTTGTGGGACAAGTTAGGGACTTTGTACCAATCTAAGTCTTTGATGAACAAAATGTTCCTATGGAAAACGTTGTATAACCTGAGGATGAAGGATGGATACTTAGTGATAGGGCGTCTAAATGCCTTTAATACGGTGGTAAGCTAGTTGTTATACATTGATATTAAAATTTTAGATGAAGATAAGTTCATAAGTTTGTTGTGTTCTCTACCAGGGTCGTGGGATATTCTGGTTGTTGCAATAGGTAGCAATACAACTACCTTGAAGTTTGATGAAATAGTCTCATCTTTACCGTCGAAGGAAATGAGACGACAAAATATCGAGGGCTAAAATGGAGATGCCTTGTTTGTATGAGGATGGCCCTAGAAGAGAAACAAAAATAAGTCCTTGGGTGGGAGATCTAAATCTAGAGGGAGATCTAAATCTCAAGGAAAACCTATAAAGGTGTGCTGGAAATGCAGAAAGGAATGACACTTCAAAAAGGATTGTAGATCTAAATCTCCTGAGAAAGGAAAGGGATACGGTGATGCCCCTGCTGAAGAGGTGAAACCACCTCAAATGAAGATGGGGATGTGTTCCTGGATTCTTCTTAAAGTATACATGTAGATCATGAGGCATGGTTGATTGACTCAAGTGCATCCTTTCACTTCACTGCCCATAGGGAGTGGTGATGAGCACTAATATTGCAGCAAGGACGCTGCAACTCCTAGGCTACCAACTTTACTTATCAACCCAGGGCTCATACAAACTTGGAGGTGACAATGCTATATGCACAAGTAGAAGTGAAGGTCCTGCCTATTGTCACTTGTTCATCTGGGAAGAGACCCCAAGGATTCCAAGACATAATTCTATAGAAGCTTGATTCTTTGATGGAAGAAGAGCAAATCTATTCTAAGAGAGCTACTCTATTGTAGTAATGAAGAAAACAACATGTAATGATAATATCACACCATATCCTAATTAACTATTTAAACATCTATGCTAAGCAGAATTGCGAAATCAACACTAACCTAATGTTGCTATCTAAGTTATAGAAGTAAAGAGCATCAAGCTAAACTAATGAATAAGCAAGGAAACTAAACTAAATCTGTTTTCACTTTTTTTGGTGTTTGTGATGATTGGACAGTGTTGGAGGTTGATTGAATAACCAAATTGAAACTTAAGAGTGGCAGCATTTAATGATATGCAAAACAACATTTGGGAAGGAATTAAGCGTAAAAGCAAGTGAAGACCGAAATCAGCAAAGGGAGGATGTAATGAAGCAGCAGTGCATAGGAACCATTGGATCGATTAGGAACAATATTAATGGGAGATGAGAGGTGAAGATCTTATCACATAAGATTACGTGAATAGATGGACGAAGAAGACTGATGGAAGATGAATGGCAGAGATCTTATCGCAGGCGATCTAGTGAATAGATGAACGAACAAGGATAACAAAAGATGAGTGGTGGAGATCTTATCATGGGTGATTTAGTGAATAGATGAATGAATAGGACTAACAGAAGATGAGCAACGGAGATTGTATCGCGTAGGTTAAGTAAATAGATGGACGAATAGGGTTAAATGGGAGATGAATGGCAGAGATCTTATCACGGAGATGATGTGAATAGATAGGTGGATCACATTAATTCACGTGGTGACAGAAGGGTAAAAAAACGTGCATAATGTTAGAGCGGGTTTCCATAGGCAATAAGCCATTTATTGCGCACCCTCAAAGCTATAAGCAGAATTCCAAAATTTTGTGCGATTAGCCTAACTGGGTGACACGTAGCATGAGAAAACCACTTTTCTCGCGTGCTCTCGGGCGGATATTGGCCATGCAAGAATCTGTATGAGATTGTGCAATAGCTGTTGGATTAAGTGGGGATGATCAATGGTTGAGATCGACCAAGCTAGTTGGTGATCTGGTGACGCGATAGCCATTGGATCGAGGGCGCGATAGATCGACAGTGGAGATTTGGAGTGCATAAAGTAGGTGGAAGAATTCACGATAGTGATTAGATCAAGCTAGACAGATTGACGATGGAGATCTGGAGTACATAAAGTTAAGCGTTGAAATGAATCGGATGGTGATTTGTCAGGTTTTCTATGGATTAGACAGTAAGGAGATCTATGGGCACAATCTGATTAAGATGTGATTTATTGGCTTGCACTTAAGTATTTCATGTTGAAGGAAATGAGAATGTGAGTGAGATCTATTACAGAAAGATTGTGGATGAAGATGATAATGATGAAATGAACCAAGTAATGAATCAAGACAACAAACTCCAAGGTTCATGTGATAACTAGAAATATGAAACACAACCAATCTACTCTACACTGTTGTAATGAAAATGTAGCTATTTAAGAAAATGAATGATTAAACCATGGATCTATGCTAGCATACATGTACAGTAAAGAGGAGCCTTAGCTACTAGGGTTGGGCCCTAACCCAAGATCTTTAGCCCTCTAAGTTAACTCAGTGTGGGCTCAAAACAAAACTCGTTCTTATTATCAAAACAATGGATTACATCAACAATTGTCACAAGTCTTGCAACTCAAAAATAAAGTAGATTTTTACAATCAAAATTCTGAATCCTACTGAGGTCCCAAGCCTCTCTACTTATACAACTGAATTCTCCAATGACTTCCTTAAAATTAGGGAGGCTCGGCTCCCAAACTAGATATAAACTGGTGCTTTGACTTCCACTTGCTCGACTGCATTCTAGTCCTCATGATTTGGCTGGTTGCACTCTAAGCTAATGGAGGAATATTTGAATGGAGGGGTAGTAAATGAGAGGGATTTCTCTCCTATAATTCCTCTCCCTTGTCCCATTCGAGTTTTGACCAATATCTATGATAAAAATCCTTGCTTTTATCCTTTAATCCTACATTACATGCACATTAGACCACAAAGCAAAATATCCAACTCTAACTCATCTCTTAAACAAAATATAATGAAAAGTATGCAATAAGTTGTGAGAATAGTTGGTTTGACTAAGCTAGGAGGTGAATTAAGGCCCATATAATTACCCGATGATGAGGCTCATCAAGTGGTTCTACGAGTATGAGAAATATGATGGTGGTGATGTATTTTTATGGGTTGAAAGGAAGGCTAGAATCATCGGACATGAAAAAGTCAAGTTGAAGTTGCAAGGTGGAAGGGTTAGAACACTTCTGGGTGTTCTACATATTCTTGCATTGGTCATAAATCTTATTTTTGTAAGAAAGATGGATAATGCACGTGTAAAAATAATGTTTGAGAAAGATATCTAGAAGATGGTTCAGGGAGCATTAGTTTTGATGTGGGGAGTTTGGATTGGAAATTTTTACAAGCTTCTAGGTAGTATTGTTATTGATGGGTGCAACAATTCTATGCTTCCTAATCTAGTTGTCTCTGGAGAAAAGACCATGCTATGGCATCAAAGGCTTGGACATATTGGAGAGAAGAGACTTTGAATACTTCATGGTAATGGTATGGTAGAATGTATTTCTAAGTTCTCTTTGGATTTCAATTTCTATGAACATTTTGTATGTGGGAAGAAGAATTGGGTGAGTTTCCCCTCTGGTGCTAAGAGGGCGAAGGGATATTACAGCGTGTGCACAATGATGTGTTTGGACCTTTGTCAATTCCATCACTAGGTAAGTCTGTGTACTATGTATCATTTATAGATGACTTCTCAAGGAATACATGGATATATTTCCTCAAGAAGAAATTTGAAGTGTTTGAAAGATTTAAAGAATTTAAGGCTCGGGTGGAAAGCCAGACAGAGAAAAAGATAAAGGTGTCGTGAGGACAAATAAAGGGCGAGAGTTCTACAAGAATTAATTTGAATAGTTTCGTAAGAAGTGTGGTATAACACGACATAAGACTACTTCATACACACCTTCGCAAAATAGAGTTGCAGAAGAAATGAACAGGACGTTGATGGAAAAGAAAAGAAGCATGCTCAGTGGTGCCAAGTTAGGATAGGAATTTTGGGTAGAGGCAGTGGAGACTGCATGTTACCTAGTTAATATATCACCTTCATCAGCGTTGGAGGATAAGACTCCACATGAGGTATGGACTGGTAAGAAATCCTCTCTTTCACATCTGAGGGTATTTGGGTGTGATTCATATGTACATGTTCCAAAGGAGAAAAGAAACAAGTTGGATATCTGAAAGGTGCATCTTTATTGGGTACAAAGATGTTTTAAAATATTATAAGATTTGGAACCCAGAAAAAAGGAAGGTTGTGTATAGCTGAGATGTGGTGTTTAGAGAGGTGAAAGATGTTATTAAACATGAATTCCTACCAATCAAACCTGAGAAGAGAGAGTTTGATCTAAAGGCGGAAGAATCAGAATCTACAGAAGAACAAGAATTAGATGATGAAGAGCCACAAACTCCAACTATGAGAAGATCAGTTCGAGAAATAAGGCAACCAGAAAGGTATATTCCATCTGTTTTCTGTTCAAATTTTTCTTTATCTATTACTGATGATGGCCCCAAAACTATCAGGGAGGCAGTAGTTTTAGAGGATGGAAAACTCTAGAAAAAGGCCATGGTGATGAAATGACATCATTGGACAAAAATGAGGCTTGGGGTCTAGTGGAGTTGTCAGCTGGAAGGAAACCCATTGGAATAAAATGGGTGTTTAAGAAGAAGATGAAAGCAGAAGTCATGGTGGAGAAATACAAATCTTGGCTGGTAGGAAAAGGTTATTCTCAGGTGTCGGGAATTGATTTTGGTGATATTTTTTCCCTATTTCCAAGGTAGATTCTATTAGATTACTTTTATCTATTATTGTTGCTTTTGATTTTGAGGTAGAGTAGATGGATGTGAAGGCAACATTTCTTCACGGGGATCTGGAAGAAGAGATCTACATGAAGCAACCTAAAGGTTTTGCGGTGAAGGGAATGAAAGAACTGGTATGCAGGTTAAGAAAATATTTGTATGGGTTAAAACAGGCACCAAGGATGTGGTATAAGAAATTTGATACATTAATATGAGGACTTGGCTTCACCAGGAGAAAAGTGGATCATTGTGTGTATTTTAAATTAACTAGTGATTGTGTTATTTATCTAGCTTTGTATGTGGGTGATATGTTGCTAATTGGAAATGGGAAAGAAATTATCCAATATTTGAAGACCCAATTGTCCTCCAAATTCGACATGAAGGATTTTGGTGCTGAAAAATATATTTTGGCCATGGAAATTAAGCGAGATCGGGAAAAGAGGAAACTCTAGTTAAACTAGATTAATTATGTCGAGACAATACTGTAGAGGTTTAATATGCAGGATAGTAAACTGGTGAAGTTTCCTATTCTTGTAGGTGTAAAATTATTTGGTGAACATTGTCTCAAGAAACAAGAAGAGGAAAAGGACATGTCCCGTGTTCCATACGGAAGTGCAGTCGGTAGCCTGATGTATAAAATAGTTTGTAATAGACCAGAAATTTCACATGTAGTGAGAGTATTGAGCAAGTTTATGTCAAAACCAAAGAAGGAGCATTAGACAACAGTGAAGCGGGTGTTTAGGTATTTGCATGGCACTAGTGATTATGATCTGTGCTACTAAGGAAGACGAGGATTGGATATAGTTTTGGTTATCCATGGCTTTGTTGATGTAGACTGGACTAGAGATCTGGATCAGAAAAGATTTACAAGTGGGTATGTGTTTAACCTATTTGGAGGTGCAATCAGTTGGATGAACAAGAGGCGATCTATAGTGGCACTTTCAACTACAGAGGCATAATACATGGAAGCCACTCATGCAAGAAAGGAAGTAGTTTGGTTTTTGATATTATGTTTAAGCATGGGGTTAGTACAATGATCTATAAAGATAGATTGTGATAGCCAAAGTGCAATTTTATTGGCAAAGAACCCTGATTATCATTCATAAATAAAGTACATTAATGTTCAGTATCACTTTGTGAGGGATATGGTTGAGCATAAAAAGTTTTTGTTGGTAAAGGTGGACACTTCGAACAATGTTGCAGATGCATTAACAAATTCTGTGAGCACTGATAACTTTTCTTGGTGTAGAGAAATAATGGGAATTGCAGGGTTGGACCAATGAATAAGCTCTCTTGTGACCCCATGCGTGGAAAAGAAAACAAAAAGAGGGAGGAAGTTGGGTATGTGTTATATTCTTTCCACAACTAGTCACACGTGCGAGGGTGTCACAGGGGGGGTGACAACCCCCCCTGTTCATTGCGTTGGGCACAAAAAGGGGTGTAGTAGACCCCTATACAGGGTTTGGGAAAATTCCTTGGAATTTTTTTTTGGTACTCTATATTAGGTGGGCGGACCTACCTATGGTTTTGTGCATGGGTTTTGCAAATGGTTTTGGGCATGATGGTTTTCTGCCCATGGTATTTGGTAGATTTGTTCAAGGGAACTATGGTTATCTTCTAATCCAAGGTTAATGGATTGGGGTTTATGAATGCTTCGGCATGTATATATATGTATAGTAACATTGAAAGGAACACAATGAAAAATCAATCTGGTGGTCCCGATTTTGGGATCCAGGGGAAATATCTATTTCTTTGCTTTATATTCTCACCATTTTTTATTTTCTGTTTTTAGAATTCATTTGCAGGTAATGTATATACAGGTTTAAAACCTACACTAACTACAACTACATCAGTCCTAAGCTCATGGAGAAAATCCATTTGACTAAGGAAACATATGTAGAACCATGGTTGGTTCAATTGGAAATGTGGATAAGGAGGAAAGTAAGCCATTGGGTGAAATCATGTGTATTTGATCTCAATAGCAAGACAACAACAATGAATTTGAATTTGTTGCCATTGGTGCGTATCACTTGTTGTTGGGCATGGACTAGCTATACACACACAACACCAAATTAAATTGTTTTGAAAAGGATTGATCAAGTGCCTAGATGAACATGGAGAAAGACAAATACTACAGGGCAAGAGAAAGCCTACTTTAGTGAGGATGACCATAGCCATGCAAGCCAAATGCAGTTGTTGGAAAGGCTGCCATTTATTTGTTGTGCAAATTTACGTTGATGACAAAGCTAATAAAAACATTGAGGAAGAGGAAAGTGAAATAATGAAAAGATATTCTGTGTTGCAACAATACAAAGATGTATTTCCAGTACATGTTCATGGAGTACCTCCTCACAGAGAGGTTGATTTCTCAATCAAGTCAATGCATGGAGCAACACCAACATCTACGGCACCATACAAGATGAGTACTCCTAAATTAGTTGAGTTAAATTTACAGTGGAAAGAGATGTTTGATAAAGGATATATACAACCAATTGTGTCTCCATGGGGAGCACCACTCCTATTTGTTAAGAAAAAGGATGATACACTCAGACTCTGCATTGATTATAGGAAACTAAATAAAGTGACAAAAAATAATAGGTATTCCTTGCCACAAATTGATGATTTATTTAACCAGTTGAGAAGAGAAGTGTCCTTCTCAAAGATTGATTTGAGTTCAGGGTATCATCAAGTGCACATCAAGGAAGAAGATATCCATAAGAATACATTTTGAACCATATACAAGCATTATGAGTTTGTGGTAGTTCCCTTTGGGCTTACTATTTCCTTGACAACATTCATGTGTCTAATGAAAATTTCATTGCATCCTTACTTGGAAAATATTGTGATTGTCTTTATTCATGACATATTGATATATTAAAGGATTGAAGAGGAACATGAAAATCACTTAGCTACAGTGCTAAAATTTCTGAGGGAGCACAAGCTTTATGAAAATCTTAGTAAGTGTGAATTACTCTACACAAATACGTTATTTGGAACACATTGTCTCTAAGGAAGGGATATCGGTTGATCCAGAAAATATGAAGGCCATCATGGAGTAGCCAACACCAAAAAATGTGAATAATATTTTATTGTTCATGGGGTTGGTAGGCTACAATAGGACTTTTATCATAAAATTATCCAAGATAGGCTACCCTATCACATCCTGGCAAAGGAAAGGAAAGAAATTTGAGTGTTCAATTGAATGTGCAACAAGATTTGAACAGTTGAAGCAGTTTCTCACTAATTCACCATTGTTGAGGATTAGATATTCGGACAAATAATTTGTGGTTTGTATAAATGCATGCAAGGATGGGCTCAGTGGAGTCTTGATTCAGGAAGGATATGTAGTTTTCTATGTGACTAGAAAGGTAAATGAGTATGACGAAAAATATAACACATGATTTTGAATTATCTACCATTATTCATGCATTAAAAATGTGGAGGAATTACCTATGATGGGTCATGGAGGCCTAAAATAAGTATTTGATCAACCTATGTTGAACACAAGATAGGCTAGGTGGTTGGAAACTTAGTGAGTTCGACTTTCAATTCAAGTATATCAAGGGAAAAGAGAACAAGGTTTCTAGTGCACTCAGTAGAATGACTCAATTGAATCACTTGGAAACCATAAGTTCTTATGGAATGGACCTAGGAGCATGGGTCAAAAGTGCAGGCTAGCATGATGAGAGATATCAATAGATAAAGGAAAATCTATTGCAAGATGGTGAGGATGAGGAATATCATCTCTATATGATGGTTTGGTTAGATTCAAGAATCAAATCTATGTGCCAAGCAATTATTTATTGAAGAGGCTCATGTTGAGAGAGTTCCATGCTAAGTCATACTCCAACCACCTAGAATACCAAAAGACTCTCATGGAAATAAATTTCTTTTATTATTGGCCAAATCTGAAAAGGAAGTAGCAAATTGTGTTGTTAAATGCTTGGAGTGGTGACAAATGAAGGATAAATGTAAACACCCAACAGGTTTATTGTGTTGGAAAATGCAATGTGAACTTTATTTATCTTCTTGTGTTTCCTTATTAGTTATTTTCATAAAAAAAATATCAAGATCAAAACATAAAAGACAACGGAAATAAAAATTAGGCTCAAATCCAAGGCAAAAGCCCTCCAAGGGGAAAACGCAGAAAATATCTTCTCTTCTTATAAAATCTACTTAAAAAGAGACAAATAAGACCCAAACCCTAGACCAAGTCCTCCTCCAAGTACGAAGACATCCTTCTAAAGAGACCTTCCAACTAGGTCAAAGTCAAACTAAGTCAACTAGAGACAAACTCATAATTTTACCCCCATTGCAATGGTATTTCAGACCTGCAGTCACTTCAAAATTTTTGGCCCCCACAGTTGCTCCAGAACTCGCATGTGTGAGAGAGAATGCACAAAAATCATATTATTTCCTTTGCTAGGGTTTTCTTAATGATTCCTTGTCGTTCGCTCTTCTTCCTTCTTCTTTCTATTGCAGATAAAAATTTTTGTTGTGATGTCCCAAATGACGTTGAATATGTCTCTATATATAGCCTTTCCAAGAGGTCAAATATACTCTCTCTAGGCCGATTTGTATCTGTCGGGTCCGACTTGTACTAAGAGGCTTTCAAGGCTTTCTAGACTGAAAAATAAATTCTTTTACAAGTTACATCTTGCCCAAAAGAATATTATAAACATGATGTTGAATCTCTTGATTCATGCGAATAAATCCTATGACCTAACAAACCCTAGAAGCATGTGTTAGCCTCCTGCTGTAGCAGGTATTCATCTTTCATGATCGACATTTCTACATGCCAAAAATGTCATACTTTGCATACTGTAATGTTCCATATTTGCTACAGAGGCCAAAGAAGTGTCCATGAGAGTGTGCTAGTCTAAGTGCCACTGCTGTGTTCCATTTTTGATGAGTTGATCCATTTTGATGAGTTTTCAGTTAAGGGAAGGCCAAACAGCTTAATCTTGGCCTCCCTAGTTTTGCGTCTTAACCATATTCCAATGCATTGGACTCCTTCCATTGCATAAAATCCCTCCTCCGATGTACAAAAACCCTCTTTCCATGCTATGGACCCCTTCTGATGCATTAACAACCTTCCTCCGATTGATTTCCCCCCCTCCGATGCGATATCGCTGTCGGAGGTGGTAACAACATTGGCCCTTTGCATATATAACATCATTCCCCCTTGATCCGATGCGATATCGCTATCACATCCGAAGCGATATCGCTATTGGAAGCCTTCCGACCTCAGATTTCCATTTATCCCTCATATCTCTGCTTTTATCATTTTTCCCCTTCTATCGTTATAACTTAAGTTTTAACGAAAACTTAAGTTTTGTCGCAATTCCCCGTTTTACAGCAAAGCATGCATATATCGCGTATCACATCGCAATATACGTTAAAACTTAAGTTTTGTCGCAATTCCCCGTTTTACAGCAAAGCATGCATATATCGCGTATCACATCGCAATATACATATAAAGCCTGCCCCCGGGTTTCCCCGATGGCGATATTCTGACTTAATGTCCACCGTCCATTCGGGCCCGCTCATCCAACGGCTTATATTTTATCGCATCGCTCCACATATGGCTCTTACCAGCGGAGCCGAAATATTATAAAGGCACGGCATATATATATTTCGGGTCTGTAAGGGCCCCTTGTACAGCGAAGTGGAAAGGCTCCGATGTGCCAGAGCCGAGAAGTAATAAAAAGTAGTGTTAAAGGATTTCAGGTCCGCGGACCCGTTCCATTGTCAAAAGCACCGATTTGGGTTCTGCCGATGGGCCGGACCCAAAATAAAATAAAGGGGGCCTTAAAGATTTCGGGTCCGCCCTCTATATCACTCATTGGGGGTTTTTTGTGTTGGGAGATCCGCCAAGCTGCCAATTTAGCGCCAACCGTTGGATCAGCCCGTGCTGGATCCAACGGCTGGGATTTAATCTGATGAACAGTGTCGCTCCTGCCCCGGTTTTTGCGATTTTTGCGTGTACATGGGCATTTTGCCTATTATAAAGAAAAATGCAGCATTTGTTCATATTTTCACATATATGCCCACGCCCGGCTCCCGATAAGGGAATTCATGCATCCCTAAGCCATCTGAGATCTCTCCAAGGCCCAAATTTGCTTCAGAGAGCCAGTTTCGGCCTTGGTACAGTCAGCAGCATACAATTCCTCCTTTTTGCGGAATTTCTTCAGAGTTTTATACTATTTCTAATCGGCCAAGCACCGATAGCATTTCAAAGGCCAGGAAAGACATCGCAGCAGTTATTTTTGCATTTAATTGGCAGATAAAGGGGTGATTTGATAGTTTAAAGTATATCAGGGAAGAGAAAGTGGCCCAATTCAGTGTCAAAGTGTATTAGTGAAGCAGAAAAGAGTATCAGATCAAAATATCAGCAGCCTGAAGCAGGAGAACATTAAAGAGCCCCCCAAGCAAAGTCAAAGAAAGCGGTGAAGCCATAAAGGCTCTCAGATCACAGTTAATACACATTAAGGCCACTTTGCAGCAGCAGAACCGCTTGAGAGATGCTGATAAAAGGATAAAGTCTAGATATTGCAGAAAACAGCGTATGAAGACACATGAGAGTAGCGCTCCATTATTCAAGGCACAGTTATGATAAATTGGCCAGCACAAAGCTCAAAGGACACCATATTAACTCAGTTTTGAATGTTGCTGCCTCCAGCGTAGCTTAGATAGATATTTCTTGCATTTATTTCAGTACTAATTAGGTTAAGACAGTTATTTCACCAGATCTGTCTTGGATCTGTTTGTTGTAGATATTTTGCTTATATATACCACCCTCAGCTATGTATTAAGGGTTGGTTGGTTGGTTGTTTTCTCATTCTAGACTTGCACTGTATATTTTGAGAACTTTATGAACAAATATTGTTGGAATGTTTGCTTCTGAACTGGCTGGTTGTGGTTTTAATAATTGAAGAGCTTAATATGGATTTCTCGTGCTTCCTCATGGTTCAATAAGTCTTTCTTACCTCTGTTTTCAGTTTCTATGTGTCTATATCATCTATGTATCATGATCTAAGTTACAGAAAGAAAGAATAGCTCAGATGTTACTTAACTGTACTATGTACTCAATTTATGTGATTTTTCTATGTTTTCTTCTGAATTAGTCATGGATATGAATACTTTATTGATCATGTTCAAGCTAGTTCTCTCATTTCTGAATGCTATTTAGGAATCCTTCATTGCTCCTACATAGTCTTCATTCACTTTCCCTCTGTTGGCTGAATGAAAGATCCTTCATTGCCTTTCATTCCCTGACCTCCATTTCATCTTAATTCCAGCATTAAAGATTGTTCTATGTGTAGCTATCCTGCTCTGTATTCCTCTCTTCTACTAAAGAAACACACCCATCAGTTCACATTCATTGACTCCATGCCCAATGGTCTGAACTTCTTACACTTTGCATGCCAACTCTGTCTGAATACATCAACCATCCCACCAAATTTAATCAAACTCATGCACTCATATCTAGCCTAAAATCACCCCTAAACAAAGCTAAATTATAAAGAGAGAGCCCTCTCTGGTTGCAGGTAGGCTAGGACCTGCAGTCCAAAGACTGGTTTGTGGTTACCTCGGCCGTATCCCTTAAGGAGCCAAGGGACAACCTGAGTGATAATAGCATGAAGAACATATTTTTGTCTAGAAGACCATCAAGAATGAACATGAAACCCATGCCTTAAAAATAATAACTTTTTCTTTTCTTCTTTTGTTTTTTACATAAGATATGTATTGAAATGAGTACAATAACAATTATGAAGACCAAAACTAGTTACATTTCCAACACTCCCCCTTCACTAGGGAGGTATTCATAATTGTAATATCAGTACAACATCATTATCAAACTAAAGAGTTCTCATAAGAAAAGTTAGGTTGATAAGCCAACTAGGGAAAATTTTAAGAACCCCCCTAAATTTATATGTATAATAAATGGGCGAATCCCCATGATACATATGAAAAATGGAAGGAGATTTTATCAATAATATAATATGTATATATAAAAAATTTGGCGAATCTTTTGCCAAATTATATTATCTTGTAAAATCATGTCGAATCTTTCACTGAACCACAAAATCTTGTAATATCTTTGCGAATCCTTCACTGAATAATAAAAAAATGTAAATTCTTAGTGATTCTTTCACAAAGTTATAAAACATTGTGAAGTCTTGGCGAATTTTTGATAAAGTATAAAACCATATATGATAATAGGAAAACATATTCATTAAACTTTAATATACTAACTTACATGTTTGGAAAAAAGAAACATAATTTGTTCTTCCTATAAACAATGTTGCAAACTTCAGTGGGCGTGTTTGTCAAGGTTCTTACTGCACACTCTTGTATATCCCTCTATAAGTTTTGATAATATTCCACCAAAAATTTGTTGTATGTGTTGATCTTGACCACAACTTCTGTTGAAGTAGGAGAGATTAATCTTTTCTCTACCATTAATTTCAAGCTATGAGAGATTAATGTTTGCATAAATCATGGCATAAAAACATCTATTGAGTCTAAATATTTTGTTTACTAAAAATACATAGGGACTTTCTATTATTGAGAACTTTAGATTACATAACTCCAACGTTGCATATAGCATGTGAATATGTAAAGACAATATTCTACCAAAATATGAATGATTTTCTAGAAAATGGTAGGACATCTCAAAATTCAAACAAATACAAAGAAATGTATAGAGTCACAGAGCTCCATTCTCGACGATATAGCGCAACCACGCAGTTATGCATGTATGAAATGCAGCTAGTACACAACATGTGGCTCAAAATCAGCGTAATCCAAAGAATCAAAATCCATGGGTGGCATCAAATAAGTTGTTATTAATTTTGACACCAAAAAAGCTATAAGATGAATTCTTTGGAGATTCTTCACAAAGCTAGGAGCTTGGATTTCTCCAATTGCTATTATCTGTTCATTGATGTCTACCATCCTATTAATTTTCTTTTTGAATTCTGGATTCTCAACATCCAAGACAATAGGAAAAATCCTTGTTGCAGTTTGGTTTGTCTACATCAATAAGAAAAATACATTGTTAAAATCCCTCCCACACAAAACATCACTACAACTCAATTTTATACACACAAAATGGATTCTAAGTATTGTGATCTATATGAAACTTCTAACCCACTTCAGTGATAACATGCATATCAAACTCTTTGTGTTCAATCCAATGCCTTCATAAAATTTTGTCCTCTAGCAATTATTCAAGTACATTGTCACATATACTTGCAAAAGAAAAGCAAGCGTACCCAAAAGAAATCATTCACAAAAATAAGAAACAAAAAAAGCATCTAATAAATATTGAATGAAAATAACAGACATCATATTGTCTAGATCTTTAGGATATATTAGATGTAATTCAAGATTAACTCACCAAGAGACAGAAAAACCTTGACCAACGCTTGGTCTTCCATTCATTTAGAAACTGTGGTTGTGCTTTCAATAAAGCTAAGAAAAAGTCATCGTGCTTATTCTCATCCTGGCACCAATTCTCAAAGTACTTGAATATAGGATACACTTGATACTCAAGGTTTTCTCTTAGGTGCCTATAGATGGTAATATATCTCTAGTAATCGATCTTCTCAGATAAGTAAGTGGCATAGAATATGAACTTAGGCTTGAAGAAAGTATATGTGTGCATTAGCTAGGAAACCCTTGTTCATAAACATGTAACCCAATGTGTCAAAGATTGAGTTGAGAAAGTCAATAGACAGATTACAACATAAAATGCAATTATAGTGGCAAAAAAATATATTCCAGATAAATAATTTATCCAATGTAAGTTTCAAATGGAAATATATCCAATCTAGTAAACTACAGTGCCAACAGATGTAGGGAGTTGTGAAAGGGGGGAGGCAGGGGGAATTTTTGCAGCAAACAACTACGACTTTGATATGATAAATCATGTCTAAAAATTAAGATAGCATACCCTTCATGGTGAGCTTCATCTCTGGACATAAGGGAAAATATATTAGCCACAACTAGGTTGGTTTTCTGCAAATGAACATTCGAGTTAGGTCAGCTTCCTGCATACCCATTCACCAAGTCATATCATTACAGGACACAAATAGATATTCATCAAATCCAAATTTTTAAATCAATTGTTTCTTGTATTTCCATATCTATATCGCACAAAGGCATCAAAATCTCAAGCCAAGTATGTAACAAAATCCATCAAACCATGCTGACTTGAGAGAAAAAGTGACTATATTAACCCCTACATTATATCTTATTTTTCAAGATGTATAGATATTTGAATTTAATAAAGTTTACTAAATTAATGGTCACTCAACATATCATTGGCAAGAGGATAGACTCTTCCCTTGGATGTAAGGTGTACAGGAGAGAAGTCATTGTCAAATTGCTAAAAGCACATGCTTGTGCTTTTGGCTGCAACTTGACACAACCAATTTGGTAAGTTTGCAGGTTGTGGGTAGGTGTTTGTAATCCTTTAAAGGAAGCATTATAGGGTTCCCATAAATAAAAACTAGTGGAGGGGAATTCACAGGTTTAGCCCGATGCTACTAGGATGGGGTGCATTTCAATGAGTAAATGGTGGAGAACTATTGACTGCCTTAGAGAGGCTCAAAATATGTGTTAAGAAACTTAGGCTTCTCCTTGATTCAAAGCGTCTAGAGAGAAAGCCTTGGAAGACTATCTTGCTAACTAAGAAATATTTTATTTCCAGGTTTGTTTGCTAAATCATGAAGCTTTTTTCTTTTGACTAGAGAAAGAATACATGAGTTTGTTAAACAGTTCTTTCACTTAATACCTCATTTTAAGATTTTTTTTTTTTTTTTTCCATTAAAATTTGTATTTGTTGCAAATATGATAAAAGTTATTGAGGAAGGCCCTTTGCTTTAGGGAAGTAAAGATATTTTTTCAATTCTGGTTCCCTAATATTTTTCTAGTATCTTTTATCCCTCTTCCATCCCACTATGATCAAGGCTTCCAAACCTACTTGAGCACCTTTTGGTAGAAAATATTTTAGAAGCAATATAGAAGTCCATCAGGAATATAGATTGAGTTGGATCTTCGTAAAGGTTGGATGGGGGTTAATTTTATAGAGTTTCAAGGTAACCACTGGAATGGTATCCATCAAGTCTCCTAGTTACTTGCAAGTTACTCAAATCGGTAGAAAAACGAGGGGAGGACATGGTTAATCTCGTCAAAAGTTCAAACTATTTATTACTGGGTGAGTTTGTGTAGGGTTTGGCTTATCCCTGGAAGACTCATTGAGCATTTCAAGGTTCAACCAAGTTCAACCTCATGCACTCAGTTAAAAACCTATAGATTGAAAAATTCATTTAAAAAAATTACAACATTTCTTCAAGGGTTTCAGACTTTTTTTTTCTTTTAGGTAGAAGAATTTACAGAGAGGATTCTCCATAAAAGCACATCACAATTCAATTTTGTTTTATGGATTTTCAATCCATGTGAAGGGGATAATTTCTTGGACAACAGATTTTGGGAATTTTGAAAGTATTGTGCAACAAAATTTCTGAAGATCTGCATTAAAGGTGTGCCCAAACTTGTGTTCTAGGCCAAAATCCTTAACCATAAAAGGTTTTCACAAAGATTGGAAGCAGTTTTTGGCTTATGAAAATTTTGGATTATTTTTTTGAAGCTTTATTGGTGTTTTTATTTTTCATAAAGCCTTAAGGAGAAAAATAATGTTCTTTTCCTTTATCTGAGATTAGTTGTAAATTTGTAATGCCTCCTTCCCTCTCTCAAGTGGGTTTAGACATAATGTGTCCCTCTTGTCCCATGTCATTTTGTAAATCCTTTGTCCTATCCCAAGTTGTTTTTAAGGGGGGATATTAGGATACTATACCTTAGGAGTTGTTTAAGACCAATCTGGTCTAATGTACTATATTCATGTGTGATTTGGTTATCTAATGGTCACTGCTCTATCTCATGCATAGATGCTCCGATGGTGCTCATGTTCTAGGTATTTATGAAAACTTATCTATGTTTCATCACCTAATTGGTCCATGATCTCTATTTAAATATCATGCACGGTCACTTGTCTTGCATGATGAAGAGTAGAGTATTGTACTGGATATAGCCCTTCATTTCTTGTGCAATAGTACAAATTTGCTATTGCTTCATGGATGTTTCATTTTAATGGTTTTACCATGTAAATCTCGGTGTATTAGTTTATGGTCACCATGAGTTATTCCTAAGTGGTATCCATCCTTGTGAGTAACCCACTTGTGATTTCCTAATATGGTATCAAAGTGCTTGTGAGGTTCACTCCTCCTTGTTCAAATATTGGGCTAGTTAAGTTGGGTATTTGAAGAGATTTAGATCCCTTATTTTCGATTTTAGGTTAGACCTGTGGAGCTGAGATTATTAGGTCTTGAAGTACTTAGGTGGTTGTTCTATTTCAAAAAAACCTGTATTTTTGGGAGATTTGACCACCCCATGTATTACATTCAAATTTCAATGCTTGGTCTTTTTCTTATGTTGGGGACCTCAAGGCTCACTTGCATTTTAGGTTCTTCAGAGTCATGCCACCTCATATGGGCACAACCCTAGATTTGTAGATAGTCACAAGTGGACCCAAGGTTTTCCTAAGGGTTGGGTCCACCTTAGCTGCACAAGCTAGTATATATAAATGTAAGGCTTTGGCCTAGTTTTGGAATATAATCTAGATAAACAGATGCAAAACATAACATATATCTGTGTGTCCATGTTTCATTTCATGAGAAATGATACAAATTTTATGTTGCTTCGTGGGTGTTTCCCTCTTTGAAGGTTTTACCACATAAATATTGGTGTCTCAGTTTTTTCCAGTTTGAGTTATTCCTCTGTGGTGTTCATCTGTGAGTAGCCCACCCGTGATTTCTCATTATGGTATCAGAGTGCTTGTGTGGTTACCTCCTTTTTTATTCAAACATTGAGGTAGTTATGTTGAGTATTTGAGGAGTTTCATATCCTTTTTATGGTTTTGTTGTAGAAATTTGAATAATATAACACTTATTCACAGAGATTATCCTAATTATACACTATTTGTGGAATGCATGCATAATACATAACATCCTCTACCATTGATCATCAATTTGCAGAATTAAAAAAAATTGCATGCAGACATTGAAACATCAATCACACATATCAACACAGTATGTAATGAGGAAAGCATATAGCTGAAAACCCCCAACTATCTGTATATTATAATGATAGAGAACATGTAACAATACATAGTACAATACTCCTCACAAGTACTCAGTACTATCTCCACACGCTACACACAAACTAGCTCAGATCTGAACAAGTCACGGGTTCAAATCTCCTCCACTGTTTGCCTGCCTCTACTGCACAATCCAAGTTGAGAATAGATCAGATCCAAGTTCAAATTCCCTTGGCTTGTACTGCGCAATCCTCATTGGAAATCTCAATCAATGATTGTGCAAATCTCATGCACAGCTATAGTCACAACTGATAGTAGTCTCACCCTTTCACCCAACTCTTACACTTGTCTCCACTGAACTGTACATGCACTGAGTTAACTGATATATCCTTTATTTGATTTATGAGTCAATAATTAGTGAATTAGTTAATAATTAATTCACATCACTCATCACTAGTGTATTTGGCAGTTAGACTAAATACAACTAGTTCAACTAAGTCAAACTGAACACAACTCCATCAACTCCTCAATCAACTCCACCAAACTCAATCACTTGAGTTCTAACTGAAGTCCATCATGCAATAGCTCAACTAACCCATAGGAAAAGCGTATTTCCTTCTGGCAGTTGCATGTGCCACATCCGTAGCTCGAACTAAAGTGCTGCAAGAGGATAAGATAATGTTTATAGTCCAAATATTATTAAGAGCTAATAATATTTGAGTGTTCTATTTTTTGACTAGAAGTCTAAAAATAGACTCCACCCATATGTCTAGAAATAGAGGTCCATCTATTTTTACCAACATGACCAATCATCCATAAATAGCATCCTGCAACTCATAGACCATGATCCATATGTCTAAAAATAGACTTTGCACCAAAAATAACCTGCGAGCCCACTTAGTGAAGGTGACTTCTTTTCACTAAGCTCCATCATCTTGTTGCATTTTCAAAGTTCCCTCTCAACAAGATATGGATTATCAACAACCCCTATCATGCCTCTGTGGTATTCAAATTTGCTCCTGGTGAGCGCCTTCGTCAAGATATCAGCATCCTGATCCTCCGTGGGGATGTATGAAAGTAACATGATTCTCCGCTGCACACAATCTCTGATATGATGGTACTTGATGTCAATGTGCTTGGATCTATCATGAAATACTGGATTAGCCCAGAGTTTAATGCAACTCTAGTTATCACAATAAATCACAGTAGGCTCCAAGTGTGACCCGAACAACCCGACTAGGATCTTCCTCATCCATATAGCCTCGCATGCAGCCAAACTTGCTGCCATATACTCGGCCTCTGCTGAACTGAGTGCCACGGATCTCTACTTCCTGCTGTACCAAGAAACTGCTGTCGACCCAATACTGAAGATCCCTTTAGATGTTCTCTTTCTGTCCATTGGCCTCCCTACCCAATCTACATCCGTGAAGCCACATAGCTTCACCTCATCCTCCTGTCTGTACCACAATCCATATCTTGATGTGCCTCTGAGATAATGCAATATATGCTTGCCTGCCTTCCAGAAGAGCTTGGTTGGCTTAACCATAGCTTGTGAAAGCTGGTTAACAACATAGCATATATCGGGTCATGTATTGACCAGATACATAAGCGACCCCACCAACTGTCGATAAACAGTGGCATCCACTACCTCCGCTGAAGTAGCATCCTCCTTCCTCCAACCTCCAGGAAGAGGAGTATCAACAGGCTTGCAACCATGCATGTTGAACTTCTCCAATATCTCCCGGGCATACTTAATTTGAGAAACAAATAGTCCATCACTGCGCTGCCAAATTTCCAATCCCAGGAAATAATGAAGGAGGCCCAAGTCCTTCATCTCAAATTCTCTAGCAAGATCCTCCTTGCATGAAAGTATCAACAGCTCATCTCCCATCAAAATCAAATAATCTACATAAAGTACAATGATCGGCAACTTACCCTCCACCAAAATCTGGTATAGGTTAGGATCCACCTCACTCTTGGAGAATCCAAGTCTAATGAAATAACTTTCTATCCATGTGTACCAAGCACGAGGTGCTTGTTTCAACCCATACAGTGCTCTCTTGAGCCTGCACACATGCGACTCACTACTGAAGATCTCGCAACCTTCGGGCTACTCTATGTACACCTCCTCCTCAATGACTCCATTCAGGAACAAAGTCTTCACATCCATCTGATGGATGTGCCACCCCATCTGCACTGAGAGAGCAAGAATCGTCAGTATGGAAGAATACCTTGTGACAGGTGCAAAGGTCTCCTCATAATCGATCCCCTCTATCTGTGAGAAGCCTCGGGCAACAAATCTTGCCTTGTACTTCTCCACACTCCCGTTAGCTACCTGCTTCACTTTGTAGATCCATCTTGAATCCACCACTAATTTCCCCTTCGGTCTTTGGACAATATCCCATGCACTGTTTCTGACAATCGAATCATACACTTCCACCATGGCATCTACCCATGCGGGATCCTCCACAACTTCCTCGAAAGAGGATGGCTCAGTCACAACACATTTGCTAACAAGAGCCATGTATCCAGTGTACCGATCAGGTGACTGTCTCTGTCTGCGCTGTGCTGTAAGTGGTCCTACAACCTTCTCTGCATCTTGAGCCAGTCGCTCAGCTTCTGTAGTGCGCTTTCGCCCTCTAATGGTTGGTGCTGCATGAGTGGTCTCTTCCACTCCATGAGCTTCATCTTGTGGCTGATTCACATCTTGAAGCTCATCCTTAGGAACTAATAGCTCCTCATCTGCATGCAAGTGTGGCTCCCTCTCAAGCGAACACTTCATGGCTTTCTCCTCCTGAAATTTGATATCCCGTCGCCCAACAGTCTTGCGACTGTCTGGCAAATACACATGATAGTTGTGGGGCGTATCAGTGTACCCCACAAATATCCCAACCTCTGCGGTCGGCTCCAGCTTCTTCTTGGAATCCTTCGTCACATGCATGTAAACAGGAGAACCAAAAATCCTCAAATGGGAAATATCAGGGCTCTTACCAGAATAAGCCTCCTCGGGTGTACTCATGCCAAGTATCTTGTGAGGACAACGGTTCTGCACATATACTGCAGTATTGCATGCCTCTACCCACAAGTGAAGGGGTAGGCCCTGATCATGCAACATCGCTCATGCAGCACCCACGATCATTATGTTCTTCTGCTTAGCAACCCCATTCTGCTATGGGTTATGGGGAGCTATGAGCTCTCTTCGAACCCCTTCTGTGCTGCAGAAGTCCTTGAACTCGGTAGAGATGAATTCACCACCATTGTCACTCCTAAGAGCCTTCACCTTCTTCCCCGATTCCTTCTTGACTAGTTCTTTGAACTCACAGAACTTTGAGTATGTCTTGCTCTTCTTCTGCATGAAGAAGATCCAACACTTTCGAGAGAAATCATCAACAAAGATCACATAGTACTTGTGCTTTGCTGTCGAAGCTACTGAGAAGGGTCCACACACGTCTATGTGAATTCTCTCAAGCATCATTGTGGCATGACTATCCTTCTTGTGAAAGGTGGCTTTCACAAATTTTCCCAAAGTACACCCCTTGCACTGATCTGACTGCGCAAGAGTGCCTTTAGGAAGCCCAGTAGAAATCTGTTGCAGTATCTTCAAGGCTCCATGGTGAAGGTGGCCCAATCTCTGGTGCCACAACTTGCCATTATCTCAGCTCACCAATCCTTCTACCTTGCATGCCATTGCTACGCAGCCATCTACATGCCATTGATAAAGGTTCTTGACTCGAAGCCCTATCTTCCGGGTTTCTCCAGTTGTCTTACTGCGCAGGAAAGCCTTTCCCTTGCTGAAGACAACATCATATCCCTTGTCTTCTAACATCGCAACAGAGATAAGATTCTTCTTCAATCCTGGAATATGCATCACTTCCTTCTATACGAAGGGTTTACCAGACTCCCTCTCAAAGGAAATGGTACCGATACTGGTCGCACTGTATCTACCATCATCGCTGTTGAGCCTCAAACCTGCACCTTCCTATACACCCTCTCAGCCTTCTTTTTCCACTTACTTCATCCACCAAGTTGTTAAATCATTGCATTATAGTCTAAAAAGAGCTTCTGACATGGTTTTCTAACTAAGCTTATGATTGTTGTTTGGTTTAGATTTTTGTTCAGGCAGCTGCAGAAACTTGTTAGTTTCCGCAGCCAGCACAGGTTTCCGCAGCCATTTTGTTAAAAGCTATGCTACAGGTGTCCTATGAAGAAACGAGCCACATGGGCAAGCTACAGGTGACGTGTACATGGAACGTGTCCCTTCAGATCAGCCAAATCATCCATAAACGGTCATGGTCAACAAGGGTCAAAGGCAAAGCCAACCAAGGAATTTAGTGGTGGCATGTCTCTATTTTGAGCACGTGAAGGTTTACGTGGCACAGTCCTCAGCTCACGGAGATATCGGCACACCTGGAGATCAACCCCGTAACCTGAATCCAGCAGCTACCACTCCGAGGATTTAATGGACATGATGACCATTACGCTAGATCTCGGGCTGAGGAGATCTACGTGTCTCTGGCAATGCAGTTAACAGCATAGGATTTAGGAGTTAGTTACAGCACTTTTCATTATAAATAACGCGTTGATAAACGCTGTGTGAGAATCTTTTGGGATGTAATTTTTGACTGTTGTTATCACCCCACTGTACTCTGTTTTACATGTTTTGTTGTTGCTTTAATACATGAGAAGACTACTTTCTTGAGCTCGTTTTTGTGACTGTTCATTGACTGGCTGAGGTGGTAGAGGGCCCCTGCGCACTAAAGCTTTGTATAGTTCTCATTTGATTTTATTATGTTTCTGCTTTCATAAAAAATAGCTTGTATATAACATGTTGTTTTGAGGTTTTTAATTCACTGTTGTTTACATTTTCATTTATGTTCTCTTATAGCTGTCAGCTGATCAGTGCTTTTCTACAGGTTTTCTTAGGTAGCCCGGGCAAGTTTTCATCTTTTTGATAACTACTAACATGAGATCATCTTGTCCTTTCTGCTGATTTTCATTTCCTGAGTTTAATTCCAGCACTATCATTTCTTTCAAGTTTTGTTTTTTCTCATTTACTTTTCTGTTACTTAGACATCATATTACTCATCTGTTTATGATTTCCTTTCTATAGTCAAGTGACTCTATTAGTAAGGAATCATAATATTACTTATTGTAGTATGATTTAGTTTGCTTTCTTGCAATTTAAATATCATATTGCTTAACTTGTTCATGATTGCTTCCCATAAGGCAGATTGAGTTGAAGGGTAAAGGATCAGAAGGGTTGAAGTAGTGTGATTAGTTTCCTTTATGCAATTTAATTTCCTGCTATTTAGATATCATATTTCTTAACTTGTTCATGATTGCTTCCCATAAGGCAGATTGAGTTGAAGGGTAAAGGATCAAAAAGGTTGAAGTAGTGTGAATTAGTTGCTTTGCTTTCAGTCTTTGAGTTGCTTTAAGTTTAGTTTTTACTTTCTTTTTCATACAGAAGTAAGGATACTGGGCCATTGTCATTAGTTCACTGTTTGATACATTTACTTCCTTTTAAGAATTGATTTCATTACAGTCAGTTTGGTCAGTTTGAAACTTTCTTTTTGAAAACTTTTTGAAGATCACTGTAGAAATCACCATTGCCATCCATACTTAACTTTCAATTTCGCCATCACACACTAGGGAATCCATAGAAGATAAACCAAAAAATCAACTAAAAAAACTCAAAAACGACAAAAGACTAAGAAAACGGTTATCTTGTACATACAGTACACTTCACTTCATCAGTTTACGAATCTGGGATTGACATTTTAATTAGCAATTTAGGACACACTAAATTGACCAAACATTTTGGTGCCGTTGCCGGGGAAGTGAAATTAGGTAGCCAATTTCTTTAAAAAAAAAACAAGAAAATTTCAAGGTAAAAATTGATAATTTCTCAAAGTATGCTCTCCTCTTGCACCTAGTGTGATCTGGAGGATCAGAAAAGAGAAAGTTATTGGTTTAATAGTTTCTTGAGTATGCTCTCTTCTTGCACCTAAAGTGACCTGGAAGATCAGAAAGAGAATTATTAGCCCGACTTGAAGAAAAATAAAAAAATGACATGCATAAAGCAAGAGATTCTAGGGGAAGGTTTTTAGCTAGGGCCAAGAGTTCGATTTTCACAACTCCATCTACCTCAAGGAATAGACAAGAGACACCTCCATCATCTCCAACCTACACTCCTAGCCCTAGGATTCCTGGAATTCAAGAGGCAGTAGTTGAGTTAGGAGACTCTTCCTCACCATCCATTGAATCTGAATTAGGAAAAGATCCTTTCTTTTCTTCTACAAGGAGACAGATTGTAATTGAAGAAGTAGAATCATCTGAGGAAGAAGAGGGAGAAATTCCTCCTCGTTCACCCTTAGTAGAGGAACCAAAGGACTTTGAAATCTCAGAGAAAACTACCATGACAGAAGAGGGAGTTAACGGATTTGGTAGAGGTAGAGGTAGAGGAGGAGGAGGAAATAATGGAGGAGGTAGAGGTAACAATGGGGGAAATAGGGATGGAGATAACTCATTTGGATTTCCTATAGTCGATGAGGATTCTCGAGCAACAATGAAAAATATTTCACCATCTGTCCTCCCAAACTTTGATGGGTTAAGAAATGAAGATCCTGAAACATTTCTATTTGAGTTTGAGGTCGTGTGTCGAACCTATGATTATCTGGAAGACTTTCAAAAACTTAAACTATTTCCTTCAACATTGAAAGGAGCTGCTTTGAAATGGTTCATGGGATTACTCACTCAATCCATTAGGACTTGGAATGATATGAAACAAACATTTCTGGATAGATACATGGATTATTGTATGCCTACCAACCACAAGGATGAAGTATTTAAAATGGTACAAAGAGAAGATGAAAACTTGGAGGATTTACTTGAAAGATTCCAATACAATCTGAAAAGAGCAAAAATGAGTAACTTAGATGAGGAAACCTTGAAAGCCCTTCTATTAAAAGCCATTAGAGATGAATGGATAGATATTTTGAACATGATGGGAAAAGGAGATATATCTCAACTTCCACTTCATGATATAGCAGAGCTATGTGTCCATCTCTCAAGGGGAAAATCTAAAACTGGAAAAGGGCCTAGAGATCCTTCTCTCATCAGAGCAAATAAATATGCAACTGGATCAGTAAGTAGGGCTGAGATTGGCAATATGCTTGATGAATTCAAAACTGATATCTTAGGGAGTCTTAGTGAGCAACTAGACACTCTTAAGATCCACAACAAGCAAAAAACAGAAGCTGAAGCTTTAGCCATCTTTTGCCCAAAATGTAGAAAAAAACATGCTCTCAGGGAATGTCCCTTGGATGCAAAAGTTGTAGAAACATGTGCGATTTGTTCAGAGAATCATGAGACCAAGGATTGTCCTTCAATTCCTGGGCTCAAAGCTGTCTTCCAAGAAGATCCAAATACAATTGAGTCTCTCTATTTTGTTGCAAGGAGACCTTGGCAGGGGCAACAAAACCAAGGGTTTAATAACTCTATGAACTTTCAAACCCCACCAAATTGGAATCCTTGGCAACAACCTTGGTCCCAACCTCAAAATCCTTTTCAATCATGGGTACACGGCATGCAAAATCCTTATGGGAGATTTTCTCAATTTTATCAATATCCTCCATCTTTTCAAAACCAACAAGCTCCACAACTTCCAAATCAAAACTCACAACTATCATTGCCATTTCAACAACAACAGCCATCTCAATAGAACCCAAATTCTCAACTCTTGCTTCCATTCCAACAGAAGTCAAATCAACTTCCTTCTCAGCCATTGCCAAACCCCAATAATAAAAACCCTCAAAATGCTTACATGGCAGAAGGTCAACAATTTCCTACCTATATGATTGTTCCTCTCAATGATGTACAACTCAGATCTGGTAGAGTTTTAGATAAGCCTTCTATAGATGCTCAAAAGCAAAGCATTTCTGAGGAAGATTCTCTTGAAGCCAATAAGGGTTCTGAAGCATCTCTTCAAAACCCAAGCACTCAAAAAGAAAAAGAAAAAGAGTCAACCCCCACAGTTGAGCAACCTGCATCTTCATCCACACCTCCTTTTCCTGAAAGATTACAAATTGACAAAGGGGTGGAAAAACAAATCTTGTTGCCTGACTATGATTTTCTAGATGAATTGAAGAATGTCTGTATCAAGATTCCCTTGTTACAAGCCATTAGAGAGATTCCTATTCTAGCAAAAACAATAAAGGAGTTGAGTCTTAAAAGACCAGGAAGGAAACCTAGAGACACAAGAAGAATCCACCTGGTAGGGAAAATTGCAAATATCATGATGGGAAAAATTACTATGCAGAAGTATGTAGATCCCGGTAGTCCAATTGTCAAAACACATATCAATGGGGTAGAAATTCCAAATACTTTGATTGATTTAGGGGCTGCTATCAACATTATGAGTAGACAGACTATGGAACAGCTGAAACTTCCTAATCTTCTTTTTACACCTACTTTACTGCAACTTGCAGATCGATCAATTATTAAACTAGATGGTGTATTAAAAGACATTTCAGTCTCCTTAGACTCTTGGGAATATCCAGTGGATTTCATGATTTTAACTCCCAAGAGTAATTTAGGAGGACATCCTCTCATCTTAGGAAGACCTTGGCTAGCCACAACTGATGCTTTTATCAGTTGTAGGTCTGGGGATATGTATATTTCTGATGGTAATTCGACAAAGAAATTCAATCTGTATCCTCCAGCAAAAGCAATTACAGAAATAGGAGATAATGAGTGGATTGATGATGAAGATACTATACAACCTGTCTTTACCATTTCTGAAGTTAGTGAAGATAGTCAAATTCTGAACACATTAGAAAACTTTGAAACATCTTCAGAATATGACCACACACAATTTTAGTTAGATTTCGACATTGAGTATTTATCATCTAGACAAATGTATCTTTTCTCTATGGAAGAGTTTGGTAGCTCCGCCATTGAGATCTTTCCAGGAAAAACATTGAATATCAACAAAAATTTGGAAAGATCACAACAGGAAGAACTAACCAAAATCTTGTAGAAACATTCTACTGCATTTGCATGGGAATATACTGATATGAAAGGTATTGACCCTAAGACTTTCATTCATCACATCTACATTGAGGAAAACAGTAGACCAATCAGACAACCTCAGAGAAGGATGAATCCAAACCTTAGGGAGATAGTGAAAGAAAAGCTCCAAAAACTACTCAATGTAAACTTCATTTATCCAATTTCAGATAGCCGATGGGTTTCTCCTTTGGTTATAGTACCTAAAAGGAATGGTAAATGGAGGGTTTGCATTGATTACAGGGAATTGAACAAAGCAACTTTGAAGGATCACTTTCCTTTACCATTTATTGATCAGGTATTAGATACTTTAGCAGGCAAAAAGTATTTTTCATTTTTGGATGGTTTTAGTGGCTACAATCAGATTAAGGTAGCACCTGAAGATCAGGACAAGACCACATTTACCTGTCCATGGAGAACTTTTTCTTACCGAGTACTTCCTTTTGGATTATGTAATGCACCTGCAACATTTCAAAGGGCAGTACTAGGAATATTTTCCGATCTAATTCATGATTGTGTAGAGGTTTATATGGATGATTTTACAGTTTATGGTAATTCGTTTGAAGAGGCATTAGAGAATTTGGAAAAAGTCCTTATAAGATGTAAAGAAACAAACCTATCATTAAGTCATGAAAAATGATTTATGATGTTTACTGAAGGGATTGTTTTAGGACATCATATTTCAGGGGATGGAATTAAAGTTGATAGATCAAAAGTTGAAGTCATCTCCAAGTTGCCTATTCCAAATTTTCAAAAAGATGTTAGAAGTTTTCTTGGATTTACTGGATACTATAGAAGATTTATTGAAAACTTCACCAAAATAGCATCTCCACTCTTCAAATTACTTACAAAAGACTATGAATTCAAATGGGATCCTGATTGTCAATCTACATTTGAAACTTTGAAAACAAGAATATCTGAAGCACCCATTTTGAGAGGGCCAAATTGGAAACTTCCTTTCCATATTTCCACAGATGCTTCAGATACAGCTCTAGGAGCTGTGTTGGGTCAAAATGATTTAGTTCCTTATGCCATTTACTACACCAGTAAAAATTTGACTCCCACCGAGTTAAACTATACTGTGACTGAAAAAGAGTTCTTAGCTATTGTTCATGCAATCAATAAGTTTAGACATTATATAACAGGCTATGAAACTTTTGTCCATACTGATCATTCTGCAATTAGATATCTAATGAACAAACCTGTTACTAATGGCAGAGTTACAAGATGGATTTTACTTTTACAAGAATTCAATATTACTGTGTTGGATAGACCAGGGAAACAAAATACAGTAGCTGATTTCTTGTATAGAATCCAGAATACTAACGAAGATTCTCCTGTAGAGGATAAGTTTCCAGATGAATATTTGTTTGCAGTAACTACTAAGACTCCTTGGTATGCAGATATTGCTAACTATTTGGTTACAGGGAAGCTACCTCCACATTTATTTCCTAATGAAAAGAGAAGAATTATTCAGGAGAGTTCGAATTATTCATGGATTTCTAATGAATTGTTTAAAACAGGGCTAGATTGTGTGATCAGAAGATGTGTTCGGGAAGACGAAATGCCTGACATCCTCAAGGCATGTCATGATGAACCATGCGGTGGACACTTTGCTGACAAAAGGAGGGCCTATAAAATCCTTTCTTTAGGATATTATTGGCCTTCCCTTTTCAAAGATGCAAAACAATATGTCAGAAGGTGTGACAACTGCCAAAGAGTTGGGAGACCGACTCTTTCAAATGAAATGCCATTACAGCCATAGGTACTCATCGAACCCTTTGAAAAATGGGCTTTAGATTTCATTGGACCCATTAATCCACCATCTAGACAAAAGAAGTATATATTGGTATGCACTGATTATGTCACTAAATGGGTAGAAGCCAAAGCATTGCCTTCTGCCACTGAAAATTCAGTTGTTCAATTTCTTTTTGAGGATATTTTTACTCGTTTTGGTGTCCCAAGAGAAATTGTGACAGATCAGGGAAGTCAATTTACATCTAACTTGATGGAGAAGCTGATGGAAGAATACAAAATCAAGCACAGAAAATCTACTCCTTACCATCCGCAAGCAAATGTCCAAGTGGAGTCTACAAACAAAGTTCTTGAGAATATCATCACCAAAACTATTCATCTACACAGAAGAGATTGGGCAGAAAGGCTTCTTGAAGCCTTATGGGCCTACAGAACTACATGGAGGAACACAACAGGACATTCTCCCTATGAACTTGTTTATGGGAAAGAGGTCCTGCTCCCCATTGAGTTTCAAGTCAAGACTTTCAAGATGGCAGTCCAGTTGGGGATGAATCTATCAGAAGCCCAAAAACACAGAATGGAGCAGTTGAATGAGCTAGATGAGATCATAAAAGAAGCAATTTTAAGAACTAATCTAATTCAACATCAAAGAGAAAAGTGGCATGACAGATACATCAAAGAGAGAAAGTTTCAAGAGGGAGATTGGGCGCTACTGTTTGATTCCAAATTTAAAGACTTCAAAGGTAAATTTCAAACTCATTGGCTTGGGCCATATGAAATTGACAAAGTCTTTAGCAATGGAGCAGTAAGAATCAAGACCATTGATGAATTTCAAACTCCTCTCATTGTGAATGGCCACCGATTGAAAATTTATCATAAGCCACTCTCAAAAGAGGAATTTGACAATATGTTTCAGGAGAATTCTGTAATAAGGCTGATGGAGAAGAATTCTTCTCCCTCATCAGCCTAGCCTTTGTTTCTTTCAGTGAAAAAAAATAAAAAATAAAAAAAAATCGTATAAGCCTGAAAACCAATCATAGATTGGCGGTCTTATACAGAAAATGTAGAGTGAAAATCAGGGACACCTGACACTCTATATTTTCCAAAAAAAATCTTCTCTCTTTCTTTTTCCATCTTCACTCCACTTCATTTGCCATTTTTACTCCATCTCCATCTCATTCTCATTTTCATTTCACTTCACTCCACTTCATTTTCACTCCATTCCACTCATTCCATTTCATTTCATCAATAAAAGTCCCTTTCAGGACTATTTTCATTCAGTTAGTTCTTCTCTAACTATCTTTGTTCAGCTAAGTGGGTGTTGTCTCAGTTTCCGCAGCTAGATGCCGTTTCCGTAGCCAGAAGCAGTTTCTGCAGCCAGAAACGATTTCCGCAGCCACCATCACTCTGTTTTTCAAATTTACAGTCAACTGTTAGTGCAATAATCATGAAATGCAGGTGTAATTGAGCTGAAGACATGGGGCATCTCCAAGACATCAAGGAAGAGCAATTGGTTAGAAGCCTTGAGCAAGAAATGACAAAGTTTCCAAAGGTATGAGCAAATTGTTTTATCAAATAACAATTCAAGTCATAATTACGCATAGTTATCAAACCATAAAAAGTTCTACTACGTGCAATGATTTGATACGATGGCTCCATTAAACCACTCCTATTCCACGATATCACTCCACACACCTTGCATTCATTTCTCCAATGGTCTCATGATTATTTCGAGTTTAAACTCAAGATTGACTGCACTTTCATTTATTACCCATACTCATGAGACATGACCTATTTCGTTACGGTTCTTCTTAGCTGCATTTTCCACAGCTGTCCATTGAGACGTGTAACATTTCATACACAGTCATCCGATTCAAAAGAATCCCGATGTGACTCCATTCGTTTACCATTCCATTAATACCATACTCCTCACATGCATCCGCATTTTATTTTATGAACTTGTTTACTGCTTCTCACCCTCTGTTCCTCTTGTAATTCAGGTATTTCCATTCCCTGTTCTCCATTTTCGATTACAGCCACTACAGTTATCCTAAACCCCGATTGCAGCCACTACAGTCTATCCTAAACCATGTAACCGAGCCATTTTTTTTCTCTGAACCCTCACACGCAGAAGAGCTCTCAGTTGAAATTCAAAATAGAGGATGGGAAAATTACTAAGAGCAGAGCCAGAAGGACCGAAATACTTGGAAGGTTATCCTCAAACTAAAGAATTGCTGAAGAAAGCCAGATGGTTACGATTTATCCAAAAGTTTAAAGGCCATAACAAGGAGGTGACCAAAGCTTTTGCAGGGTCTTTTGATGGTCAAACAGTGGAGATTGGAGACTTGAAGCTCATAGTGACTGAAACCACAGTAGCAGCTGCCACAGGCCTACCTCAGGAAGGTGAGAGGTGGTTCAAAAATAAAAGTATGGACGATCAGATATGGAGAATTATGCTACAAAACCAAGGTATGGATACCACCGTGTTTACAAGAGGCATCCCTATTCATGCACTAAAAGAGGAATGGTCTAGTCTGCTGTTAGTTATCCAAAAATTTATCACGTGTGAAGGACGTTTTGGTTCTATGTATATGTATCATGCTAGACGGATGATGAATTTATTAGAGGGTCACACTCTTAATTTGCCTCATTTTCTGCTGTTGAGTTTGAAAAAGATGAGCATTACAGTTCAGAAACACATAGGCAACATTGAACCTCATCTATATCATCATGGACTTATAAAAATTCTTATTGAGGACCAGTTGAAGAAAACTAAAGATACTTGGGAGCAATTCTTGATAAGAAACTACTTCCAAGAGCCATCTGAGGCCTCTGGAAGTAGTCCACCAAAGATTCCAAGAAAAAGTAGGAGGAAAGAAAAGGATACTACAATCCAAGACTCCCCTACTACAGAAACTCAAGAAGGAAAAGAGAACAAAATTAAAGACAAGAAACAGAAAAAAGGGAAAGGAAAAAGGACCATTCAAGAAGTTTACCCCTCTCCTGAGCAATCCATAGAGGAGGATCATCAAACACTGTCAGAGAGATTAGTACATCTTCAAGAACAAGTTGTTATAGCAAAGAAAAAGGAAAAAGGAAAACAGAGTACACAAGAAAAGAGTACTAGTCCATACTTAAGGAGGAGCACTAGGCTAAGAGGAAAGGGGAGTAAAACCCAAGAAAAACAGCCTCACTTTATCGATTTAGGTGAAGAGACACTTGAGAAATCTCCAGCTCAGCCAAGCATTGAATCAAGTCCTCCACATGATGAAAGCCCTTTTCGGCCAGAAATAGAGAGCAGTCCTCCTCCTCCACCAGATTTTGAGCTTAGTCCGAGAAAGACACCTGAGGTAGATCCCAATCAACAAGAGGTATATAACTACTTGGAATCCTTAGAACAATCAGCTGCAGGTCCGAGTACCACTCTGCCACTAGATGCACAAGTTCAGTCCTTAAAGCAGGAGGTATTTGAATTAGAGGTCCTCAATAGGCATATCAAGCAAGAAAATGAAGCACTCAAAGAGCAGAGTAAAGTAGATAAAATTATCCATGATAACACTATGCTTCATTTAGGACTGTGGCAAAAGAAAAACAAGAAACTGAAGAAAAAGTGCAAAAATTTAAGCAGAGCATTGATTAATCTCAAGTTCAAATGTCTAGTCAGGAAACCCAGGATGATGTTAGCACCAAAGAAGAAGAAAAGAGGGCTAGATGTCCTAGCAAAAGCCTCAGAACATATGGATTAGAGGGAAATGACAAAATTTTGGTTGCATGAGGACATGCAACACCTTCATAGTGGGGGTATGTTGAGCCTCAAACCTGCACCTTCCTATACACCCTCTCAGCCTTCTTTTTCCACTTACTTCATCCACCAAGCTGTTAAATCATTGCATTATAGTCTAAAAAGAGCTTCTGACATGGTTTTCTAACTATGCTTATGACTGTTGTTTGGTTTATATTTTTGTTCAGGCAGCTGCGGAAACTTGTCAGTTTCCGCAGCCAGCACAGGTTTCCGCAGCCATTTTGTTAAAGGCTATGCTACAGGTGTCCTATGAAGAAACAAGCCACATGGGCAAGCTACAGGTGACGTGTACATGGAACGTGTCCCTTCAGATCAGCCAAATCATCCATAAACAGTCACGGTCAACAAGGGTCAAAGGCAAAGCCAACCAAGGAATTTAGCGGTGGCACGTCTCTATTTTGAGCACGTGAAGGTTTACGTGGCACAGTCCTCAGCTCATGGAGATATCGGCACACCTGGAGATCAACCCCGTAACCTGAATCCAGCAGCTACCACTCCGAGGATTTAATGGACATGATGACCATTACGCTAGATCTCGGGCTGAGGAGATCTACGTGTCTCTAGCAACGCAATTAACAGCATAGGATTTAGGAGTTAGTTACAGCACTTTTCATTATAAATAACATGTTGATAAACGCTGTGTGAGAAGCTTTTGGGATGTAATTTTTGACTGTTGTTATCACCCCACTGTAATCTGTTTTACGTGTTTTGCTGCTGCTTTAATACATGAGAAGACTACTTTCCTGAGCTCGTTTTTGTGATTGTTCATTGACTGGCTGAGGTGGCAGAGGGCCCCTGCGCACCAAAGCTCTGTATAGTTCTCATTTGATTTTATTATGTTTCTGCTTTCATAATTATTAGCCTGTATATAACATGCTATTTTGATGTTTTTAATTCACTGCTGTTTACATTTTCATTTATGTTCTCTTATAGTTGTCAGCTGATCAGTGCTTTTCTACAGGTTTTCTTAGGCAGCCCGAGCAAGCTTTCATCTTTTTGATAACTACTGACATGAGATCATCTTGTCCTTTCTGCTGATTTTCATTTCCTGAGTTTAATTCCAGCACTATCATTTCTTTCAAGTTTTGTTTTTGCTCATTTACTTTTCTGTTACTTAGACATCATATTACTCATCTGTTTATGATTTCCTTTCTATATTCAAGTGACTCTATTAGTAAGGAATCAAAATATTACTTATTGTAGTATGATTTAGTTTGCTTTCTTGCAATTTAGATATCATATTGCTTAACTTGTTCATGATTGCTTCCCATAAGGCAGATTGAGTTGAAGGGTAAAGGATCAGAAGGGTTGAAGTAGTGTGATTAGTTTCCTTTATGCAATTTAATTTCCTGCAATTTAGATATCATATTGCTTAACTTGTTCATGATTGCTTCCCATAAGGCAAATTGAGTTGAAGGGTAAAGGATCAGAAAGGTTGAAGTAGTGTGAATTAGTTGCTTTGCTTTCAGTCTTTGAGTTGCTTTGAGTTCAGTTTTTACTTTCTTTTTGATACAACAGTAAGGATACTGGGCCATTGTCATTAGTTCACTGTTTGATACATTTACTTCCTTTTAAGAATTGATTTCATTACAGTCAGTTTGGTTAGTTTGAAAGTTTCTTTTAGAAAACTTTTCTGAAGATCACTGTAGAAATCACCATTGCCATCCATACTTAACTTTCAATTTCGCCATCACACACTAGGGAATCCATAGAAGATAAACCCAAAAACCAACTAAAAAAACTCAAAAATGACAAAAAACTAAGAAAACGGTTATCTTGTACATACAGTACACTTCACTTCATCAGTTTACGAATCCTGGATTGACATTTTAATTAGCAATTTAGGACACACTAAATTGACCAAAAAATCGCCCATCTCGATGTGCACTCCAAGATCTTTCTCATCCTGATCAGAAAACAAATATCAATCTCCTGTCATGTGAAAAGACGCACCGCTGTCCAAGAACCATACCGATCCCATCACACTTGATACCAAGCATGCGATCAGTGAAAAATCCAGCTCAAACTGTGAGGCTAAGGCCTCTCCCACTGCAGATCCAGTAGCTTGCTTATTTTTCTTCTTCTGCGGACAATTCATGGCATAATGTCCGTGCTGGTGACAGTGAAAGCACTTCACCTTGGACATGTCCTACTTCATGCCTTTCACACTGAAATGATAATATTTCTTGTTCTTCCCCTTCTTTGCTTTGGCAGCCAAAGCACAATTTTCTTCATTAGATGCCTTTGATGAAGATCCGTCCCTGGTATTCCGCCTGATCTCCTCTTGCACAAGATCAGAACAAAGTCTCTCCCATCCTGGCAATTTCTCCCGACCATTAACAGAGTCCTGATAGGAATGCCAACTCTTTGGAAGACCAAGGAGAGCCAAGCTCACCAAGTCCTCATCATCGACAGTCACCCCCACACTTCCCAGCTCATCCCGGCATTGGGTGAACTTCGTGAGATACTTGGGCATACTGTCTCCTTTCTCACACTTAATGTTTCTGAGTTTGTCCTTGAGCGCAAACTTCATTTGGTCGCTCTTGCTTTGGAATAAATCTGTCAATGCTTTGCACATCAAGTATGGAGAAGCCTTTCCATGCAGGCTGGATACAATGTGATCCTTCACGCCCTCCAACAGAATCCTTCGACACTTTGCTGTATTCTTTTGCCAAGCCTCAACATGAGCAACATCAGTAGGCTTTGGGACCTCAGCATCTATGAACTCCTTCAACCCATTGTCATCTAACACCATCTCCATCTTGTCTTTCCACGCAATATAATTCTAGCTGCCTGCAAGGGCATACTCCAATCACAATCCGTTGAAAGACATTTCAACTTCGACACCAAGAAAACACTGCTGCAAATTCGAATTCCACCAGCTCAAAACTCAACCGCTTCTGATCTAAAATTTGTGAGAAAAAAGTATTTCTTGTACAGAGATTCACTCTATGGGCATTTACCAGATATCTCACCTTCCAAAAGAAGGATGAATCCAGAGGCTACCTGGCCCGATTACAAACTCTGCCTGAAGAAATAAAATGTAATCACTTTCTGAATAATAGATCTGATGATCAACTTTGCTCTGATACCATGCAGAACTTTGAATAATATAACACTTATTCACAGAGATTATCCTAATTATACACTATTTGTGGAATGCATGCATAATACATAACCTCCTCTACCATTGATCATCAATTTCCGGAATTAAAAAAACAATCGCATGCGCACATTGAAACATCAATCACACATATCAACACAGTATGTAATGGGGAAAGCATACAGCTGAAAACCCCCAACTATATGTATATTATAATGATAGAGAACATGTAACAATACATAGTACAATACTCCTCACAAGTACTCAGTACTATCTCCACATGCTACACACAAACTAGCTCAGATCTGAACAAGTCACAGGTTCAAATCTCCTCCACTGTTTGCCTGCCTCTACTGCACAATCCTCATTGGCAATCTCAATCAATGATTGTGAAAATCTCATGCACAGCTATAGTCAACTGATAGTAGTCTCACCCTTTCACCCACCTCTTACACTTGTCTCCACTGAACTGTCCATGCACTGAGTTAACTGATGTATTCTTTAGTTTATTTATGAGTCAATAATTAGTGAATTAATTAATAATTAATTCACATCACTCATCACTAGTGTATTTGGCATTTAGACTAAATACAACTAGTTCAACTAAGTCAAACTGAACACAACTCCCGAGGCTATCTTTCTTAATGAAGGGATTTTTGCGCTCTGCAACTCAAACCCTCATGGCGGCAAGGCGGTGAAAACCTAAGGAAGTCGTGAAGGAAGTGTCGAAAACTGACACAGACCAGTCCAACAACAACTGACAGTGGCCAAAGCAACAAAGGTATGACAGAAGATCTCAGGAGGGGAGAGATCCCCTCCTACCGAGATACGACGACAGGAGATGGATAGAGTAGCTAGGAGTTAGAGGAATGGAAGAACATGGGCCCGGTGCTAGGAGCTGCCTGGCAGTCAGGCCATAGAGGAAAGTGCCTGCCATGTACAACAGAGAAACCTAGATATGTGATCCTAGCGAACAAGCTGGAAAAATACTGAAGTTACATGAGAGACCATGCCCTTATCTGCAAGTTTGTTGGAGTCTAGCTGTCGGAAAGAGACATCACCAAGTGGATACAGCAGAAATGGCAGCCCCAAGGCCACATCGAGCTCAAGCTGGGAGCGAAAGGCTTCTTTACGGTAATCTTCTTTAACCTGAAAGATAGAGAAAAGGTATTTGATAATGGCCCGTATTTTTATAATAATGCTGGTCTGTTCATGCGCTTCTGGGAAGATTGCTATAACCCTGACAAAGAAACCTTTCTGGCTTCTCCTGTCTGGGTCCACTTATTTGGGCTCCCCATAGACTTCTGGGACCCAGATATCCTGGAAGGAATAGGCAACTCAATAGGAAGCTTCGTGAAAATAGCAGAAACTACAAAGAAAGGTAGATACACCTCGTATGCCAGGATCTGTGTCTACATGAACCTAGCAAACCCCATCCCTGACACCATAGAGCTTGAATATCATGAAGAAATTTGGCAGCAGAACATAGACTATGAACACATCCCGTTTAGGTGTCGCAGGTGCCATATCCATGGCCATCTAGCAAAGGAATGTCCAATAACCAGGGAGGAAGAAGAAAACAGAGGGCCCCAAAAAAAAAAGAGAGAGCCGGACCAGGAGGAATTCCAAGAGGTGAGAAACAAAAGGAAAGCCAACAAGGAACCCCCCAGAAAGATAAGAAAGGCAAACAACCTGACACAGTGAAACCAAACAGTTTCGCTATACTGCAGGTAGAGGAGGATGAGGAAGATCAACTCATGGAAAATCAGGAGGATAAAGGCTCAGACTGCAGTGAAAACTGCGAAAGAAACCTAGCTAAAAGAAAAGCCCCGAGTGAGACACCAGAACAGGATAAGGAAACAGATGAACAAACTGATCGGATGGAGACAGACCAGGAGTCTAGTAGGGAGGACCTAAGCCAGGAAGAGGAAGTGTTGGAAAACATGATGCATGAATGGAAGAACCTAGATGAGAGGTTTATTCCTGAAGAACAAAAGAAGCTGTATACTAAAACCTTCCAAGAGTACAAAACCAAACTAGAAAAAGGCAAAGCCTCAATAGAAGAAAACCAAGAGACTCAAAAGGAAAGTAGACCAGATCAGAATGGACAAAATAAAGGGGGGAAAAAAAGAGGAAGAAGAAACATTAAGGACTCCATACAACTCATGGGAGAAACGTTAGTCAATATTGGAAAAGTAGTCCCGCTATCAGCAGTGTTCCAAACCCTCTCCCAAGTTAACCAATGATTTTGACATCGTGGAATATCAGAGGCTTAAATAGCAAAGGAAAACAGAGACATCTGGCAGCATGACTCAAAAAAGACAAACCTCAGATTATGCTTCTCCAAGAAACCAAAATCCTAGGCCAGAAAATGGATGAAATTCTCAATAAAATAAAACCAAGATACGAACATGTCACTATAGATCCAAAAGGAAGTGCAGAAGGGATAGCTATTCTCTGGAAACCAGCTGAAGTCCTCGCTGACTGGTGGATAGGAATGTCAAGAATCCTCTCTGGGAGATTCAGACTAATAGGACAAAGTGAATGGGTGGTAATCTCGGCTGTATATGGTCCCCACACCCATGCAGATAGAGACCTGTTCCCCAATCAATTGACTAAGCTTCGAAGTTGCACCAGGAGAAGAGATGGATCCTGGTAGGAGACTTCAACTTAATCGCTTCTCGAGAAGAGAAAAAAGATGGAATAAGCAGGGAAGACCCAGAAATGGAAAGATTCAGAGGAGTGCAGACAGAATTAAGAGTGGTTGACATCCCAACCATAAACGGGAAATTCACATGGAATAACAGAAGAGGCGGGTCCAAACAGATTGCTTCAATACTGGATAGATTCCCCATCTCAGAGCACATAATCGGGCTGGATATCTTCTATGAAGCCTCTATCCTACCCTCAATAGGGTCAGACCACTGGCCAATAAAGTTGGAAATAGCCTTAAATAATCAGAACAAAAAGAGACCCTTCCAGTTCGAGTCCTTTTGGCTCAGAGCCCCTGACTTCCTAGACAAAGTAAGAGGCTAGTGGCAGGACAACAAAAGTGGAAAGGAGGGCTGCAACAAAATGCACTCATTTCAGCTAAGGCTCAAAGAAATTAAAAGCAAAATAAAAAAGTGGAACAAAGAAGAATTTGGCAATATCCAACAAGAGCAGGGCAAACTCCAATCCAGAATGGAAAGGATCTAGCAGCAAATCATCTTGGAAGGTCAAAATAAGGATCTGGCAGAGGAGGAAGGCAGAGTAATCACTCAATTAGAGGAAATCCTGTGGAAGCAGAAATCCCAAATCCAATGGCTCAAAGAAGGAGACAAAAACTCCAAATTCTTCCACAAAGCCATGATGAACCATTGCCAACACAACAGAATCTTCTCCCTGAAAGACAAGGAAGGAAACAGAGTGACTCAGCAAGACGAAATAGAACATCTCTTGGTGGAGCACTTCAAAGGTATTCTCTCCGAACCAAATATCAACAGAGTCGAGGACATAGACAAAATCAGCCACCATATTCCTAAGAAAGTCTCCAGAGATCAAAACCTGGCCCTTCTCAGGGTAATCACCAAGGATGAACTAGAGGAAAAAATAAACAAAATGGCTAAAAATAAGGCCCCGGGGCCTGATGGCTTCACCATCGAATTTTATCGGGTGACTTGGATCTTCATGGGAAATGATCTGCTTGATCTTGTGGAGGAATCCAGGTTCTCCAAGCACATGCACCAAGGTTTGAACGCCACCTTCCTGGCATTGATACCAAATTCTGGCTACTCAGATGAACCGTAGGGATTCAAGCCCATTTCCCTATCTAACATTGTCTACAAAATCCTTGCAACTATCATGGTCAACAGGCTCAAGCCGATCCTACTGGATCTCATTTCCCCGGAGCAAACTGGCTTTGTCAAAGGAAGGCAGATCACAGATGGAATCATAGTTGCCCAGGAAGTGATTCATTCCCTGAAAAGCTCTCGTGCCCCAAGCATGCTTATCAAACTTGACCTGGCCAAGGCATTTGATCGACTTAGCTGGAACTACCTGGAAGGTATCCTAAAAGCCTATGGATTTGATCAAAGATGGATAAAATGGATCGTATCTATGATTAGCTCTCCTGTCATGTCAATTCTCCTAAACGGCTCCCCCTCTGAAGCTTTCACTCCCTCTCGTGGGCTAAGGCAGGGAGACCCCCTGTCTCCCATCCTCTTCATCCTAGCCACAAAAGGCCTAGGCAGATTGGTTAAGGCTCAGGTTTCCAAGGAACAGATAAAAGGCCTCCGAATCTGCGGAGAAGATATTCTGATCTCCCACTAGCAATTTGTAGATGACGTGATGCTTTACGGCCAAGCCACTCTAAAGGAGGTGTTATAGACATTTTTTTGCCTTACATCATTGAGCATGAAATGTCCATAATCTTAGGGATCCAAAGTCCCTAAACATGTTGTTCCTACCCCTATAGGAACAAGGCTATCAGACCACAGCAATTCACAGAAGTTCTCCACCTGAAACTGCTCAAAAACAAGTCAATTCAAGATCATGTCAACTGCTCCACTGACCATCTGCGCTGAATGTCAATGACTCCACTGGCTACCTGCGCTGAATGTCAAAGCCAACACTGGCTACCTGCGCTGAGCGAGATTGGACATGTGGCAGGCTCATTCCTCAAGGTGTCAAAACCCAGGAAGCTTCCAAAATGACACTTGCCTCAGGGAATTCGACTGGTGATGAGTAAGAGGTTCCAAATCTCCAAGTGGAAGCAAGAACCTCCAAGTGGACTCAAGAACTAACAGAGGGAGAGGACACTAGTCAGATCTCAAGCTGACTCATCCTCTCTCCAAACATCTATATATGGATCTCTCCTCCATGAGATCCAGGAGGCTGGAATTTTGTTATTGCAAAGAATTGCTGTTGGTTTGAGACTGGAATCATTGGGTGCTTAATGCTTTGAAGGGAGGTGAAGATAGGAATTCCATTCTACTGGGAAGGAGATGCTGGATTGGAACCCTCTGGGTTGTATCTCTTCCTGAACCTTGTTATTTATCAATAAAGCTATCTTGGTTTTCTCCTATATACTGATGTATCTTTGATGTATGATTGAATTAGTATATTTGATTTACTTCTAATCCTGAATCATTTATGAGTATGAATATTTGCCTTTGTGTTGTGTTCTTCTCTTATCACAAGTAGCTGTTCTCTTGTCGCAAGTAGCTGTTCTCTTGTGATCTCGCAGGAATCAAGTAGCTGTTCTCTTGGGCGAGCGAGGAGGTAAGTAGCTGTGAACACCCAAAGAGAAGAGGATCTGGATCGAGGGACAAACGGAAGACACCGGTAAGTCCATTGATCTCTCCTCTTTCACATTTCATAAAGGAAGAAACCAGAATAGCTGTCTCTGTTTGTTGCTAAGGCACTGTCACACCTTAGGTGGATAGGATCGTCCTGCATAGGCATTTTTCCCCACAACAAATTGGCGACTCCGCTGGGGGAGATTTGTTTTAGTCATTTTATTTGTGTTTCTATCATTGTTTACTTCATAGACTCAACAGCAACAATCGAACTGCTTCTGCTTTTCTCAGTTGCAAAGTAGACAGTTGCTGCCTTGATCCTTCACTGAATTTTGTCTATGATCTGAACAATGGACTCACAAATGATTTGATGATCCTTTGTGATAGATCTTAGTACCCTCTCAAAGCATCCCTTTGATTATACCTTGCTTGTGTTTCTGATTTGGCCTGAAACCGTTGATTTTTGAGCAATTTGTGACCCAGAACCTGTGGGAAACGAGAGTTTCTCCTTCAGCGCAGACCCAGTGAAGGGATTCTGCATTTCAACGCAGTTCCCGTGAAGGCTACCTGCGTTGAATGTCAAAACCACAGTGTTGAGGTTGCGCTGAACTAGTCTTGCCTTGTGTAGCTGGGGTTCTCTGCTGTCTGTTGCCCTGTTTTGATCTTTGTTTTTTGCAGCCTGTAACCAGCATAGGTACCAGTCTGATAACTCCTTTTCTCTGCTTAAATTCTGCCTCCTTTTGTACAAAAAGACTGTGAGTGTTTTTATGTGTTTGTGGCATCATTTACAGTTTTCCTTTGCATGAGTGAAATAATCATCCTGTAGCCCTTGATTCAGATCTGTTGATTGTGATCTTAGGAGAGAGTTCATTGGCTGTTTACAGTTGATTATACATTTACTTTTGCTTATTGGTTTGAGTTTGTCTCTTTTAAGTGTCGAAACAAGTGTTCATTTCGAAAGTCGCAAAGTGTTGTAATCTCTTCTACCCTTGTTGATTTCGAAAAAAAAAAAGTAAACTTGTTTGTATCTGTCATTTAAAAGCAAATTCAAAGTTGTACAAAAAGCTTTCTTTGTAGGCATCAATACTAAGAAAGCGGAAAACAAACACCTGCATTGTGCATTTGCATTTTGATAGTTTGCATGCTTGATTTAGGAAAAGTGCATTAGAGTGTGCTGATTGCTCTTTGAGAAAAGATGGTGTCTTTCTTTTCCCTTAGTAGCTAGGATTTTCAAAGTTGAAAAGATATAAAGCTTGCTTATCATCTTTAGACTGCATTTAGGAATTTGTATCATACATCTCATGGTGAACCTTGAAAGGCAAACTTCTAAAACGATCAACTTAAAATAAACTGAATGAACTTAACAACGCTTTGCAACATAACGCACAACATAGAGGTCTAGGCTAGAGACGTGTTCTGGCGTCGTTAAGCCTAGTGACTGTCGATCTCGTGGAAGGTGGGTGATTCCTCCTGAGGGACGATAGCGCTAGTACGGATTGTGCTCCCACGTACCGTTGCGTATATATTGGGAGACCCCTATAGGCATATATCCTTTATCCTTAGGAAGCCGTGTCGACCGCCCTACTGATCGCAATGCACTGAACACAGCATTCAGGAAGATCGACCGCCCGTACCTTAAAAAGTATTCTGCGGTTTTGCGAAAAGTTTGGCACACCCTTTGCCTAGAACTCCAGAGCAGTTTCTTTTGGCCTTTTTTAGACTCTATAACAGAAAAAGTCCATCCGAGCATTTGTCACTTCGGGCTCGTTAAAACATCGAAGGAGACTAGAGTCATCTTTAGCTTTTTCTCGACTCTTTAAAAGTGAAAAAGCAAGTTGTGTCTAAAGCGTCTAAAAAATTCATTCAATTCGGAAACACACTTTCCCCTTTTGTATTTTAGTTGATCGAGTAATCCGCAATCGTGGAAGAAAGTCAATTGAAACCCCGTCGTTCGCGGAGGCTTACGAGTCAACTGTCTTTGTCTTCGGAATCGAAAACAGTACGGACAAAGCGAACTCGTTTAACCGGTTCGAAATCTCCTATCAAAGTTAGAACAAGTGTTCCAACAACATCTAAGATTCCGGTTACTCCAAACATTTCTGGAAACCCTGCCTCTATTGAAGAAGTTCAACAGCCACAGAGGGACAGTGACATTGATCCTAGTCTGAGAGCAAATACTTGCGTTACTGAACCAGTTCCATCTGCGACCGGTCCAGAAAGTCTTGCTCTTCAAACAACTGTCGCTGTCGATTCAACCCCTTCTTCGGCACTAGAAATATTTTACGGACCTGACGGTCTTCCTCTTCCACCTGGTTTGATTGGGATAGAGGAAATTGTAGAAGACCCGCAAGCAAGTACTCCAACCCACTTTGGAGTAGGGGTCACTCTATTTCCTTCTACATCAGAAGTTAGTCCATCACCAGTGGAAGTTCCTGTAGAATCGCTAGGCAATCTATTGGATAGACTCAAAATGTCTGAGCAACCGTCGACATCTAGGACTGTGTCGAATGACACAGCGACAACAGAACTCCCTGCCATCACTCCGACGATGTTTTCCGGCATACCATCTGTCCCAACTAGCTCGCAACCGCTAGAAGGAGTCCACCCAGGGACTATGTCGACAGTGTGGTCTGTTCCAGTTTGTTCCTCCGGAATAATATCCGGCAACTCTTATGTTGAGACTCGACAAATTGATCCCTATGGAGGTCAATTTGGGCCATCCAGTCCCCAAGGGCAAACAATCCCCTTGAGTTCCGGGTTGCTACTGTATGGGGGGCAGTATGCCCTTTCATTACCCCCTTCGGGAGGATATCCATACGGCAGTTCTCAACAGTATTCAGGTTATACTAGAGTTACGACAAGTGGTTGGGTACCTATGCTACCCCAACAGCCAAGAGTTGTGTATTCTATGCAACAATGTGTACCTATGTCGAACATCCCAACAACACCAGCCATTGTAACAGTGTCACAAGTTCAATCGGTGCCTGTTGTATGTCAACCGTAGATTTCTCAGGTTGTAATGCAACAGGCCCTTGACCCTGTGACACAACCACAATCGCCAACTGGTGGGGCGACACAGGTCCAAACGGGTACAATTACCCCACATCTTGGTCCGCCGGTTAGTATAGCGCAGCAGAACATGGCTTCACAACCACGGCTGGTGCAGTACCAACAACCACAATTCCAGCAAGTGAACCAAGGTTCTGAGCAGCAGATCTTTGCGAAAAGTGGACAACCATACATACAGAACAGTCAAAACCAATCGCTTTACAGTGGTCAAGTCCACCAACCGTATCAATCATACCAACATCAATTACATTATGCTGGTATGCAAAGACCAACTGTTCAGGCAATTCCATCGTATCCTGGGTATGCTTCACCTAACCTGAATTAGCAGTTACCATTCATGGCAACTTTAGAATTACCAGATTTACACCGATTAACGAACGATCCAATTGCTTATGCCCCTTGGTGGCCAGCGATTCCTCACAAACTTCCATCGGACATTCCTAAATTTAATGGAAATCCAGGCGAAGATCCATCGAATCATGTGATGACATTTCATCTGTGGTGTTCATCAAACACCCTGAAAAATGATTCGATAAGGCTTCGCCTTTTTTAGAGGACGTTAACGGGTCCATCGGCTAAATGGTATATTGAATTACCTAGGGCCTCGTTCGACAATTTCAGCTCCCTAGCCACGACTTTCTTAACCCATTTTCAATTACCGATAAGGTATGAAACGGGAACGGAAATATTAACCAACTTCAAGCAAACGACGGCAACTCATATATCCGATCATATACATGAGTGGCGTCATCGTCGTAGGATGGTGAAGACTTACGTTCCCGATCAGCTATTAGCTGAATGGTTTATCAAGTCGTTACTTCCTGCCATAACGGAAGATGTGGCCAAAGGGGGAGTCGTAACAGAGGAGCAAGTTATTGCTCGTGCACAATATATAGACTTAGTATACACTCAGTCTGGCACGCTCTATGACAAAATACTGGACGCCCCTAGACCGGAATTCTCAATTCCTCCTCCTCCTAAATCAAATAGTGACTCTCATGCCGGCAATGGTGTGATTGGCACGGCAAACGCGAAATCGACAAAGGCTTCGTCTAAGAAAGCCCGTAAGAATTCGAATCAAAATGCAAAAGAAGAAATTCTTGCTTCGGAAGTAAATGCCGTATCAGCAGATAAAGGCAAAGAAACCAATCAACCAAGAAGCAAGAAGAAACAAAACAAAGGGAAGAAGAAGAAACAGGGTGAGTCATCCCCTGAAAGAAGTTCTTCAAACCCTCCTGCGAAAGGGAAACCAAATTATCCATGTCAAATATGTGATGAGGATCATCGGACAAGAGATTGTCCATACAAAGCTGAGCTTAAAAGGTTCTTCAAAAGTTCGCAAACCTCAGCTGTGTTAACTGATCCGTTTCCCAATCCAGGTCAAAATCTGGTTGATGGTTGAAATGGTTCCCCGTCGCAAGTGCTAATGTTGTCGATCTCCAAGCAACAAAATGATGCTTTGATTTCGACAAGGAACAAAGATTACAGGAATCTGCAGCTGTCGAATGACAAAGGTAAAGATCAACCGAGTAGTTCGACAACAACTTCGACAGAAGTTGTACCACCCATCATTCCTGAATTAACAATAAAACCGCTGAAGGGAGTAGTACAAAAGTCGACATTTTATCCTCGCGCCAGAGCGGCGCAGCATTATAACATAGTGGAAGATTTGGCACAATCGCCATCCGCTATGTCGACTCTTGAAGTATTACAAAATTGCCCATCCCAAAGGCAGGCATTGTTATCGGCTATTGGTAGGGTTGATCCTAAGGATTCCAATCTTGTATCCTTCGACCACAAAGGATACGATCCTCAGTTACCAGCTCAACTAGCTTTCCTTATTCAAGTGAAAGCCCTCAACAAAACTGTTCACCGAACAATTATTGATGAGGGGGCATCTACATGTATCATGTTGATGAGTTGCTGGAAAACTCTAGGATCTCCAACCTTGTCGCGATCTTCGACAACACTAAAAGCATTCGACGGAAGGACGTACACCCCGTACGGCATCCTAAATAACTTAAAGGTTGAAATAGGAGGAAAAACAGTAGAGATAGATGTCGAAGTCATCGATGGGAAGCTTGACTACAACATCCTACTGGGAAGACCGTGGATATATGCCATGGCAGCTGTAGTGTCGACTTATTTTAGGAAGATCGCATTCCCTTTTCAAGGAGGGATTACGATCGTCGACCAACAAAACTTCCTCCCTAATGGTTCACAAGTTACAGGAAGCATTCCCATGATCCATGGGAGCAACCATTCGCTTCAAGATATTGGAGTAGGCCTACTGAAAGACCCCACATTAATGGGAACTTTCGCACTTCCACCTCCGATTTATATAGGAGAAGTAGCACTGGTAAGAGCCTGCAATATGATATCTTCCACGAAGATCTCAGAAGACAATATCAACATGGATCATGAAATGGTTTTGCTCCCAAGCCCTATAGAAATATTGTAGCAATCAATGTTTCAAGCATGGGAGGCGAACCCAAATCAACGCTCATCAAGCATTTGGGTAGATAGGTCTAGAGAATATGGTACCCCGTTAGACCCTTGGTCGAGAGTGCATGGGACTGACGAAGGAATTCTACAATCAATGTTGATTGAGGGGGCACCATGGAATGATTGCCACCATCGTTCCCTTCTTCCAGATTATGAAGAAGATACTCAACATGACCTTTATCACCCTTTAGTTTTTGAATTCCTATCAAATACTGTAAATATGGTGGATTCCGAGCGAAACTTATCCAATATTGAAGAGACTATAGCCATAAATATCTCGACTAAAACAAATGTTGTAGAGAATATTTATGTCGGCAAAGGATGTTCTCCTTCAGAACTAGAAATATATAACGCTATTTTTTGCGAGTTCAGAGATGTCTTTGCCTGGTCATATGATGAAATGCCAGGCATTGACTCGAGTATTGTTGAACATGAAATTAAAATGTATCCTGATGTCAAACCAGTAAGACAACGGCTTCGACAGGTGCACCCCAAGAAAGCCGCTACCATTAAAACAGAAGTTGAAAAGCTTCTCCATGCTGGTTTCATCTACCCGGTTCCTCTAACCGATTGGGTATCGAATATTGTCCCTGTTATGAAGAAACAAGGGACAATTAGAGTGTGTGTCGACTATAGGGATGTAAACCAAGCTTGTCCGAAGGACAACTATCCTACACCCTTCATCGACCAGATAATTGATGAATGCGCCGGATGTGAAATCTTTTCATTTATGGATGGATTTTCCGGGTATAATCAAATAAATATCCGCCCACAGGACCAGTCAAAGACTGCATTCATTTGTCCGTGGGGCACGTTCGCTTATCGAAAATTACCCTTTGGTTTAAAGAACGCAGGGGCGACGTTTCAGAGGGCAATGAATTATGCCTTCCATGACATCAAGAACATCGTTCAACCATATCTCGACGACCTTCCGACTCATTCGCGAAAGCGGACTGATCATCCGCAGCATTTAAGGGCGATATTTCTACGTTGACGACACTACAAGATAAGACACAATCCACACAAATGTGTGTTTTGCGTCGGTTCTGGTCGTTTACTTGGCTTTGTAGTCTCCAAGGATGGGATTCGTCTCGACCCTTGCAAGGTTCAGGCAATCATTAATTTGCATCCACCTTCAAATTTGCTTCAGATTCAGAAACTCCAAGGGAAAGCAAACTTTCTGAGGAGGTTCATTCCAAATTACGCGGAACTTGCTAAAGGTTATACTCGTCTTTTGAAAAAGGATGTACCTTTTGTCTGGGATCAGGTAGCGCAAGCTGCCTTTGATGCTCTGAAAGATTCTCTAGTAAAAGCATCATTAATGTATGTCCCGAACTATCAAAGAGATTTTAACCTGTATCTGGCTACAGCAGATACAACCATTGCGATGGTTTTAGTTCAAGAAGTCGATGGAATTGAACATCCTATATATTATTTAAGTAAGAACTTAAATGATACAGAAAGCAAATATTCTTATGTTGAAAAACTAGCACTTGCAGCTGTTCAACCGATTAAAAGATTTCAACATTATGTCCTCTTTTAGAAAACTACCATTTTATCAGATTGCAACCCCATGACTTATATACTGTCGTGACAGTTGCTGGGGGGCAAATATTCAAAATGGATAGCGATCCTTCAAGAGTTTGATCTAGAATTTGTAAAATCCAAATCAAAGAAAGCTCTAGTTTTCGCAGAATTATTGTGCGACCTCCCATCGTCGTCCAACGATGAAACATCCGAAGAAACAATCGTGGACGAAAGTTTGTTTCTGATATCTGCAAGCAATGAGTAGTATGGAGATATCATAATTTATCTCCAAACCCAAAAGTTCAGGCCTAACACCTCTCACTCGGAACAGAAACGTATACGATACCAAGCTAAAGACTACATGATCGTCGGTGATACGCTTTACCGTCGTGGTATCGATACAGTTCTAAGGAGGTGCCTTACCCATGAGGAGGCCGAAAAAGCCCTGAATGAGTGTCATTCAGGCGCATGTGGGGGGCATCAATCTGGATATGCAACAGCACAAAAAATCTTACGAGCGGGATACTTCTGGCCAACCATGTTCAAAGATTGCATAATCGCAGTCAGAAGTTGCCATGCTTGTCAAATTTTTGATAGCAAAACCAGAAGACCACCCGCACCTTTACAGCCAATAGTTGCTGTTGGGCCTTTCGCCAAATGGGGCATCGATTTCATGCAATGTAACCCCACCTCGACCGGGGGGCATGGGTATATTATAGTCGCCGTAGACTATTTTACCAAATGGGCCGAGGCGATGCCTACATTGGATAACACTGGTGAAACAGCTGCCCTTTTCTTTTTCAATCATGTAGTCGCCAGGTTCGGCATACCACAGGCTATAGTTACAGATCATGGATCACATTTTCGCAATCACATGATGGTTGAATTAGCTGCCAAGCTAGGGCTATCTCACGACAGCTCTACCCCGTATTATCCGCAAGCCAATGGACAAGTTGAAGCGATCAACAAGGTCCTGAAGCGTATGTTGCAAAGGATGATCGGAGTTCACAAAAGAAGGTGGCACCTAATCCTGTACTCAGCCTTGTGGGCTTACCGAACATCGGTAAAGAATGCGACTGGGTTCACACCTTTCCAACTGGTGTATGGCCTGGAGGCAGTCTTACCAGTCCAGTGCAAAATTTCGTCCCTTAAACTCGCAATCGACCTCCTCCCCGGAACTTCAGAAGAAGAGGCCCATTTCTTGGAATTAATCCAATTGGATGAAACCCGTCGTGACGCCGCTTTGGCTAACGAAGCCCATAAGAAACGAGTCAAGGCGCAGTTCGACAAAAATGTCAAACCCCGTGTCTTCTCAGAAGGTGACTTGGTCTTGCTTTATGACCAAGAATCCGATAAATTGGGAGCAGGTAAATTTAATTCTTTATGGATGGGCCCCTATATTGTTAAACGAGTATTAGCAAAAGGAGCCTACGAGTTAATGGATTATGACGAAATCCCACTGGCGCAACCCCGCAATGGGTTGTACCTCAAGCGTTACTATGCTTAAATAGTAACCTGTATGCTTTTGTTGTATTTTGTTTTCGCTAAAGTGTTTGTTTTTGTCGAGTAATCCACCTTTTTACATTTATTGCAGATGTCAAACCTTCTAGAGACATGTGTTGGATATGCCGACGAAGCGAGTCGTAGTTCGCGGAACCTGTCCTCCGCAGCCTGGGCCATTTTTGATCCAAGCGGCGAGTTAGTAAGTTTCAGAGGTGTATGTATTGGGCAATCAACGAATAACATCGTTGAGTATAGCGCGTTGATAGAGCTACTCTCTGATGCCATCACCCATGGTATACGCCGACTAATTGTCAGGCTAGACTCACAACTCGTGATACTACAACTCAATGGTATATACTCTGTCCGCAATCCAGCTATTTATCGTATGTTTCTAAGGGTTAAGATTTTGGAAAGACAGTTTGATTTAATTCAATACCAACATATTTCCAGGAACTTAAACACATTAACCGACTCATTAGCAAACTATGTGTTAGATAGACATTTGCGACATTTATAAAAAGAAATGCATCATCAATGTTGTACAAGTGGATCATATAACTCAACCAGAATAAACCCCGAAAATCAAAATATATATATAAAAGCTGTTTATCGTTCATACATAATGTTCTGTAACCAAGACAAAAATCGGTCGCATGACCCAAAAACTCAAAAATGCTAGGGGGCACCCTAGCCTAGTGATGCTCATGATAGCACGTCACGGCCTGTGCAATCATACGCAAGAGGCGAGTCCATCGTCTAGGCACACCAGTAGTATGCCGCTGCAACTGTAAAGGTAACTCATCATTCCTCACATCGTGAATGCTGAAAGTAAGGCTCTCAACCTGCTCCTGCATAGCTGTAAGGGTCTCGGTCACGTCAAGATCGCGGAGAATAACCCTCCCAGCAGTCTCCCCTGCTGGGGCAGCGACTGGCGCTCTCGGGCGAATTGCTGGACGAACAGGACCAACATCTGCATGCACACACGAGTTTGATTAAAGTCTTGATAGAATAAAGCACAAGGACATTATAAATAAGAACAGTAAACAGTAATATGGTCGAAGATTTTACCAATAGCGCCCCACTGTTCGCCATCTGGCAGTACCAAGTCCGGATCACCTTGGAAATCCATACCAATGTATGGATACTCGGAATAGACCATCTCCTGACGCTCGAACCACCTGAAGAAGGTATCAGTGAAAGAAATCTGAGATTGACCAGCATGCCTAGACATGTGACCAACCCATCTCTGCATGCGTGGCTCAGTCGGAGAAGGCAAGTCGAGTGCGATATACTGAGGTTGCATCAGTGGTATTTTCTCCAAGGCAAAGGCAGTCAGAATAGAACCAAATCCAAAGTTCTTCAGCTTCCCGTCCTTTACCTTGTTCAACTGAATTTTCATCTAAAGAAGTACTGCATCACACCAGTTGAATATTTTTGGTTGGAGACACTCCAAGGCGTGCTGTACATAAGATCTGTTGGCAACATGAAGAGATACGCTACCGGCCATCCTACCAATAGTATACATAATGGACCTGAGAGACCTGTCAGTAATCTCACGGATAACAACCTTGCCATCTCTACTCGGCTGGGATCCCTCCCTGCAATACTGGCGGACATAATCTCTCACGAAGTCATTCCCTCGGGCCGAACCTGACAAAGAAATTGGGGCACCCCGCCTCGACAAACCAGTCAAGAAGTAAATGTCTACCACGGTCAAAGGGATGGATTTGCTCCTGATCTGAAATACTTGGTTGATAGGATCCCAAGCATCAAGCATATACTGCAGTAAGGAGATCTGTGCTCTCATACTAGAGATACGTAAGAACTTCAGCAGGCCATAGTTCCGCAGCGCGTTCACCGTGACAGGGTCATGGAGGGCAATCATGTCCTCTTCTTCATGTTCTCGTTCTTGCCATCTGAGGGTCATTTTGCTCAAAAGTCCCTGCAAAACAAACAAGAGAAAGGGTAAGATCCTGGATTTGATGAGAAACTGGCAAAATTTTCATCAAAAATTGTGCAACAGAACTGTTTTTCTATGCTCAACGCAACTGGCTAGTGTCCCACTTGCGTTGAAGGTCAAACTACCTTCATGCAGCTTGACATTCAACGCAGGTTTCGAATGGACTGCCTGCGTTGATGACAGAGCGCCCTAACAAAACCCCAGGGGCTCAGGAGAACAGGAAAACAGGCACAGAATGGAAAAATGAAACCATGAAAAGAAAGAGCTAGGGTTTAGCTCCTACCTGGTCCAGACGGCGCCAAGAATCGTCCACATAATCTCTCGAAATCAGCTGGTGAAAATCAAGGGGGAAGAGGCACCTCCAGAGCTCCAACAAACCAAGTTCAAATGAAATGGTAAAATGAGAGGTAAAAACACTTTTTAATTGCTTTTTACGTAGTTCAAAGCGAAATATTAGGGTTTTAATCTCATTTTCAAATAAATGTTATTCATTTCTAACTAAGTTTGGTGCAGCAATTGAGAATGCAGTACTATCTTTGAAAAGAGCAAAACTAGTTGTGGTAAAAAATCAAAGTTTGACCATAAACCGAGCAGTTTTAGCGCATAGTTCATGCTCGTTAAAAAATAAACATAAGTTTGAGCAGTGTTTTTCCACGTTCAAGCTCGTTAAAAAATGAACCTATCCCGGTAAATAACCATTGTGAATGTAACTCTATCAGCCATTAAAACCTTGGTCGTGTTTGCACCGTCACCTCCACTTTTCATTTGGCCGATCGTTCACCTCCATATGATTGTTTACCCATTTTGAGGAACAGCTGCGAAGAGTGATTTCACCTAGCCATCCTTGTGACACTGCCGTGATTGGAAAATTCCAACCTGTACCTGGAATCAGCTGCTAACCCTGTTTATCACTCGTTCCTCAAAAGACGAGTCTTCTTTAAGCTCTTTTCAACTGACTCGTAAAATATGAAAAGATTGCCGAGTTTTGGCCTTCCAGCTCGTTAAAGCGACCAGAAGTGTTATCCCTCCTCTAGATTTTAATCTTTTTGGACCTGAGGGATTATTGCACAAAAAGATCGAGTGCTTGTTTTGTTCAGCTTGTTAAAACGATCGAAAACTCATCCATTCTGTATTGTTTTATACTTTTTCGAACTTAAGGGATTAGATGACGAAAAAGGACTTTTGGAGTTAACTTTACGTACTTTTTCAGACTCTCTAAAAATGAAAAGGGACCGAGTCGTCTTTGTCGTTAGACTCGTTAAAATCATTAAATAGCGACAAACTTGTCTTTAGACGAGAACGAGTTTCACTATCGCTAGACTCGTTAAAATATAGCGATGGGCTTGCCTGAAGGGCAGGTTATAGAACAAGCATATGTTATCCTCCTCAAGCTTCACAAAAATAAAGAGGTACTGGTCAGCAATGACTGGGGAAAAATTGGGAGAAACTAAAGAAAACTTTGATGGTAGTAGGTCACTCTTGAACATGACACTTTTCATCTGTACCACAATCGGGTTGGGTTGTTTCATTCACCGGTCACATCACCATGGTCTCGCCATACCATCCATAATTGGGGTAATGCTACCGATCCATCGCATCAGTGTCACCATATGTTCAAGAGAAGTCGTTCAGAAAGAGTCAACCGGGTCCCATCCACTGCCATACATTATCCTTCATCCATTCATGACCGCCACCCTGAATCATATGTCACAGATTATTTTCACCTCCATCAAAATCATTAGCTCCGTTCCGTGTCACTGATGTGGGATTCATTAAGGCCCTCCTTTGACGGATCGCTTCTTGTCGACATCAGCTCATTATCCAAAAAGTTGATCTAGGAACAACCCCTTCAGTACTTTGAAGCTTGCATGCCTCAATGGCAAGTTTCTCACTTTCGGCGACAGGTATACATCAATGACCTTTGACCGAAAGATTTTGCGTGGTGTTCGATGCCAAGTCCTTTATTCACACCACGTGAATTGTACTGCAGTACCTTGAGGGTCATTATCATTATCGGTGATTCCTCTCGCGCTTGTTAACGGTTTACCTCATTGACCGGTAATCAAGCGATGTCTTTCCATGTTCGACTTCAGAACAATTCTCACATGGATCGACTTGTACTTAGAGTGAAGATCGAACGAGTTTGAAGACCCCGGATCTAGTTTCATCCATCCAGGCTGCGATATATATTCAGGAAACATTGACATGTACATCATTGGAGCAGATAATCATCCTACTCAAAGGATGATAATTTCATCAAAATTATCAGTCTACCATCAGACGATTGTCTGTTCTATGTACAGAAAAATGAATTTATAAAGCTGAGCATGGGAATGCCTGCCTCAGCTAGATCATGAAAGCAGTATGAAAAATAATGTATTGTATTGTATCTTATTACAGGTCTCCTCCCAGCAATTGGATGAACTTCGGACCCTCCTGGATAAAGCATTTCACCCGATAAACGGCCTCATAATTTAGGGGGCAACTGTTATAGACATTTTTGTGCCTTACAGCATTGAGCATGAAATGTCCATAATCTTAGGGTTCCAAAGTCCCTAAACATGTTGTTCCTACCCCTATAGGAACAAGGCTATCAGACCACAGCAATTCACAGAAGTTCTCCACCTGAAACTGCTCAAAAACAAGTCAATTCAGGATCATGTCAACTGCTCCACTGACCATCTGCGCTGAATGTCAATGGCTCCACTGCCTACCTGCGCTGAATGTCAAAGCCAACACTGGCTACCTGCGCTGAGCGAGATTGGACATGTGGCAGGCTCATTCCTCAAGGTGTCAAAACCCAGGAAGCTTCCAAAATGACACTTGCCTCAGGGAATTCGACTGGTGATGAGTAAGAGGTTCCAAATCTCCAAGTGGAAGCAAGAACCTCCAAGTGGACTCAAGAACTAACAGAGGGAGAGGACACTAGTCATATCTCAAGCTCACTCATCCTCTCTCCAAACATCTATATATGGATCTCTCCTCCATGAGATCCAGGAGGCTGGAATTTTGTTATTGCAAAGAATTGCTGTTGGTTTGAGACTGGAATCATTGGGTGCTTAATGCTTTGAAGGGAGGTGAAGATAGGAATTCCATTCTGCTGGGAAGGAGATGCTGGATTGGAACCCTCTGAGTTGTATCTCTTCCTGAACCTTGTTATTTATCAATAAAGCTATCTTGGTTTTCTCCTATATACTGATGTATCTTTGATGTATGATTGCATTAGTGTATTTGATTTACTTCTAATCCTGAATCATTTATGAGTATGAATATTTGCCTTTGTGTTGTGTTCTTCTCTTGTCACAAGTAGCTGTTCTCTTGTCGCAAGTAGTTGTTCTCTTGTGATCTCGCAGGAATCAAGTAGCTGTTCTCTTGGGCGAGCGAGGAGGCAAGTAGCTGTGAACACCCAAAGAGAAGAGGATCTGGATCGAGGGACAAACGGAAGACACCGATAAGTCCATTGATCTCTCCTCTTTCACATTTCATAAAGGAAGAAACCAGAATAGCTGTCTCTGTTTGTTGCTAAGGCACTGTCACACCTTAGGTGGATAGGATCGTCCTGCATAGGCATTTTTCCCCACAACAGGAGGCCCAAAGAATTATCAAATCCTTATCTCAATTCAGCAAAGCCTCTGGAATGGAGATCAATAAAGATAAATCGGAAGTGTTTTTCTTTAACACCTCCATGGTAGCCCAAAGATTCATGGCTCGTACTCTAGGCTTCAACAGGGGATCCTTCCCATCCAAATACCTGGGTATCATGTTACATGAGCACCAATTCCGATCAGCCAACTGGAATCTACTAATAAAGAAAATCCGAAATAAAATGGAGAACTGGACCCACCACTCGTTGAATGCCCCAAGTCGGATAACCTTATTGAAAGTTGTTCTGCAGGCCATCCCAAATTACCAGCTCTCGTGCCAAGCAATTCCAAAGACTACAAGCCAAAAGCTGGTCTCCCTGTTCAAAAACTTCCTCTGGCAGGGGACCAACAAAAGAAGAAAGTGGGCCCTTATCTCATGGGAGTGGCTTTGCCGGCTCCCTAAAGATGGCGGTCTAGGACTCCGCGACCCCTTCATCCTCAACCAAGTTATGGGTGCGAAGCTCTGGTGGAGGTGGCTTCAGGGTGGCCCTGACCTATGGAAGGTGCTATGGGAAAGAAAATACGACGCAACAGGGGAAATCAAAGAAAGACTGAGAAGCATGACAGAGACGAGAGGCTCTACAATCTGGAACTTGGCGAGAGGCAGCAAGGACCTAATAAGGGAGCACAGTTTCTGGGAAATTTGGCCAGGGTACAAAGCCAGATTCTAGGAGGAATCCTGGTAGCAACGAGACCGTCTCATACAAAAAGAAAACCTCCATGTCATCCTTGCCTTCTCATCCCAGGCCGGGGCTTCAATTGTCGGCAACTTCTGGAAGCCTGACGAGGCTAGATACTGGTGCAATTGGAAATTTAAAGAGGACTAAGAAGGAGCGCCAGAAACCGACAGATGGCAAGACTACTATACAAAGATGGCTTCTCGGAAAATAGCAAGGAAAACAGGGTCTGACATTCTCAGATGGGGCAAATGCATTCAAGGAAATTTCACAATAGCAGAAGCCTACCACCTTAATAGAAACCAAAATCATCAATCGGAAACAAATGAATGGAAAAATCTTTTGGAAATCAAACACTGGCCTAAAATCTCTTTTTTCATTTGGACCATTCTACACGGTAGAGCGCTCACCTGGGACCAGATTCTATGGAAGGGAAGCCAAGGCCCATCCCGTTGCGCCCTCTGTTTCTCCCAAGAGGAAACCATCGAACATTTGATGAACTGCTGCTCCGTCAGCTCCTCCCTGTGGGAAAACCACCACAAATTGTTTGAGAGCCAACACAGAAACTAGCAAAACATCGTAAGCACCATTGTCAATTGGTCGAAAAAGCCTTACCTGAACCCGGTGGTCAACTGTGCCTGGCTCCTTTCTGCCGGATTCCTCCTCTAGAATATCTGGAAATCTTGGAATGGGGCCATCTTCAAATCAGAAACCCGAACCCCTGCAGCAATCTAGGAGCAATTCATTAGAAACACTCGGGAAACAATCCTTTCGGAAAGCTGGAAGGACGAAGATTGGCAGGTTTCGACTATGGAAGAAACAATCCTGAATAAACTAGAGGTCAGACCGAGTATGGTCACCAGAGGGGGTTCTTGAAAGGAACTGGCCAAAGCAGTGGCCGAAAGCAACCAGTATAGGCACCCCCCACAAGGATTCATAAAATTAAACTTCGACGGCGCTGCAAAGCACAACCCAGGCGAGGCCGGCATTGGAGGAGTCTTTAAAGACGCTGAGGGTAACACTCTAAGAAATTTCGCAATGGACTGTGGGGAAGCTTCGAATAATGAAGCCGAGTTTCACGCCCTAAAGCGGGGCCTGGAAATAGCTCTTTGGGTCAACTTCAAACATCTCCAAATTGAGAGGGACTCGAAGCTAGTAATTGACATGGTTAGGAAGCTCCAGCAGCAACAACCAGTGGAAAGGATTAGCAAAAGCTGGAGAACTGCTTGGCTGGTTGGCGAAATTGGGAAGCTCCTACCCAAAATAGACTACCTCCTCTCGACTCACACCAGGCGTGCAGGTAACCAACCGGCAGATTGGCTTGCGAATTGGGGATGCCGGAACCGGGGCAAAGAAATCGACAGCGAAGGTCTGCGTCATCTGCACCAAGAGGAGAAAGCTCAATTTCAGCAACTGCTAAAATTTGATAAAGATGGGAATGACATGAAGGAGATGAACGGTTAGGATCAGGAGGCACGTAGCGAAGGCAGAGATAATCTCCAACAGTAGGGATCAGACAGCTCATCCGTGGGAACAGGCAGAGGAGAAAGGCAGGCACAAGTTGGGCAGGTGACGGGGCATGGCAAGAATGGCCGAATGAACGGAGGGGACGTGCGAGCTGAGACAACATTAAAGAATGATCTAGAGCCAGCTCCGAAATTCGGGATAATGGATAGAGGAAGGACGACAAGTGGCACCAGGAGTAAAGGAAGGCTACGGCAAGAGTAGCCGGATGGAGGTTGGAATAATGAAGCATAAAGTGGAGAGGTCAAATCACGCCACTTCCCAAGATGGGGAAGCCAGAATGCGTGATGGAAAATTAAACGGCCAAGCGGAGGCCAGAATTTCAACCAGCCAAGTGGTGGCCCATTCGACACGGCAACGAGTTAATAAGCCCGAGGAAACAGATGGTAGGCTCATTCAGCTTGGTAAGAACGATGAAAAAGAACGAAAAGACGCCTGCTCACCTCTGCGACCAGCCCTCCTCCTCGGCCTTCGCAAGAAAAGGTGGTATGTTTCCTACAGTCCTCGTCCTTAAGACATGCATGCTTGTTTCTATGTTCTCTTGGTCTGGCTGGATATGCTTTGGCCTTACATGTAGACTCCCTGCTGCTGCGACGATAAGGGCCCCCCGGGCTCTTTTTGGTTTCTCCTTTCCCAACCCCGTGATGGGAATGTTATGATTTATGCTAGTTTTGCGTCCTGCGCTGAGAGTCAGGATGTGTGGGGGGCTTCGCCGGGCTTCATCATGCTTCTGGAGGGTCCTCGCACCCCTGGTATTTTCTACTCTCTGGCCTTCTTCCGTGGCTGGCTCCTCTTCTGCTTCTCCCTTCTGCTGGCCAAGGCCGTCAGGTTTCGTCGCTTCGCTGGTCGGGGGGTTCTCCAGGATCCTGTGAGATGGTGGTGGGTCTTCAGCCGCCGTGCCCATAATGGAATTGCTCGAAGGTCCCGGGTGTCCATTCATGCTGAGTTCGTTGTTACAATGGAATAGACCTCGATTGTGTTCCATCTCTCTCGCACTGACCTTTGGTTTTCTGCTGTGACAGGTCGGAAAGCTTCCTCAATTACCAAGCCCCAGGCTAGAGGTAAGATGGCTCGAAGAAAGACCAGTTCTGATAAGAAGAGGGAGGCTGGCACGAGTATTCAATCAAACAAAAGGGGCAGGAAGCCCGACCTCGACAAACTCCTTCACCTGATTGATGGTTACATGACCGACATTTCTCCCTAGGTCCGCTCTCTTATCCATGAATGGGAGCACGAGCTGAGGGAAATCAGCGTGAACCAAGAGATACCCCATGAGGACTGGGAAGTAATCACAGACCCGGGCACCACCAGAGGCAGGAACACGCTATTCAATAGAACGTTACAATTCTATTGGATCATGAAGCATGTGGTCGGTAGGGCTATGGAGGTTAACCAGGCTGTTCACGAAGAGGAGGATGAAGAGCGCAAACATGCTGAAGAACTCCTCAAATGCCAACTAACGGAAGAATCGGCCTCCATAAAGAACATTCTCCTAAAAGAGCTTGCGGCTGTCCAAGTCCAGGTTTCCAGAAACCACCTGCTGCTAAAGGACATGGAGCAAATGATGCTGGAACTCAAATGGGCCATTGAGCAGAAGATCCTGAAGCCGGGCACTAACGACTCTAAGCCTACCCCGGTTAATTTGTTGGATGAATATTAGTGGTGTGTGTGTCTTCTCTACTGTATTTTGTGATGAATCTGAACTGTATCTGGGCACCGTATTATGTTACTGTAGTTAGCCTCGATTTTAATAAGCAGAACAATGGTTACGATAGGAAGAAGGAACTAAACATTTTTAAATTTTGGTTAGGCTTTAAGGCCAAAAGGTGGCGGTCTGGTTTCCTTCGGGCAAACCTGCAACCCGAACCCTAGTATGATGTATTTTTGCTGTTTCCCGGAATGAAGAATGCCTAACCTTACAAAAAAAAAAAACTGAACACAACTCCATCAACTCCTCAATCAACTCCACCAAACTCAATCACTTGAGTTCTAACTGAAGTCCATCATGCAATAGCTCAACTAACCCATAGGAAAAGCGTATTTCCTTTTGGCAGTTTCATGTGCCACATCCGTAGCTTGAACTGAAGTGCTGCAAGAGGATAAGATAATGTTTATAGTCCAAATATTATTAAGAGCTAATAATATTCGTCTGTTCTATTTTTTGACTGGCAGTCTAAAAATAGACTCCGCCCATATGTCTAAAAATAGAGGTCCATCTATTTTTACCAACATGACCAATCATCCATAAATAGCATCCTGCAACTCATAGACCATGATCCATATGTCTAAAAATAGACATAGTCTAAAAATAGACTTTGCGCCAAAAATATCCTGCGGGCCCACTTAGTGAAGGCAACTTCTTTTCACTAAGCTCCATCATCTTGTTGCATTTTCAGCATTTGTGGTCATAATTGTAAAATTATCCTTATTATCTCTTGAAATTTTGGAGTTGTTGTTATGTTTCAAAAAAATATGTGATTTTTGGGAAGATCTAATTGCTCCATGTATTACATTGTCAGTGCTTAGTATTTTTCTTCCATGTAGTGCAAAAACTCTTCAACATCATTAGGCACACCATCATTTTCACTAACCGACTCCTTTATCACCTCAAATGCACTCAACAACACCCCAACTAACCCTTGTTGCAACTCTCCACCTTCCCAATCTATTGGGTATAGTTCCTAGGAATAAACATTACATTGTACTGTTGGTCCCTTTGGAAACTTAGCTGTCTTATTGTATGGAAGAATCAATATTTAAGGCACCATGAACTACAAATCTCATCTATTTTATCCAAATGAAATTTCGTTCCTTCTAATACGGTGAATAAGGCTGCAAATGGACCAGTTTCTATCAGCTGCAAAAGAAAAAACAATATGGAAAAGTACCCAAAAAACAAGTTGATAAAGCTTAAAAGCCCCATCCCCATCCATCCTATTAGGTTCACCTATGCTATGTTAAGTAGTTCTCCCTTGCATCCACATTCTAATGTGTTGAAGGGGCCATTAATGTGTTTGGCTATTTTCTTACTATTTCCTTGTTTATCAGCGACCACTAGGTTGGGTCCACAAGAACTACCTTTAGGTTCACTATGTTGTCTAAAGTCAACTGTTGATTTTTGTATATTGAAGTTTGAAACTTAAATAGTATAAGGAAGATATATTTTGTTTAGGGCTACATGTTACCCCTGTTTTGGTCTAAAAAATGTGGAGGAGGATATCTGAATATCAATTTGTCATCTCCAGAAATGATCTTTTGAGTTCCTAAAGTAACTGAGGGATCTATTAAATGTCTTATTCCTCTCTTTGTGATTGGAAATAAATGTTGGTATTATAAGGTCTTGTACTTTGTTTTTTGGACTAATATATTTTTTATGTTCACATCCATTCTATACAATGGGGAATAGAGAGGCAGTGTGTATTTCAACTAGAGCACAACTCTAAGTTTTTCAGGGGATGACATGTTGGATGACATTATATATATATGTGTGTGTGTGTGTGGGGAGAGAGAGAGAGGGAAAAAAAATTAAATTTTCAAAAGACATGAATGATGAAATAAAACTAATTGACTGCATAAATATCAACTTACAGGAATAAGCAAGTGTCGAGTACATAGTCCAAGTGGAAAGGACCATTTAAAAAAAAAAATATCATAATATGCATATTCATATGCCCAAGGTTCAAAACTTCAAAAAAATTACAAGTTATGATACTATAACATGATAGCTTAATACTCAAGAGTCATCATACATAGTCCAAATTTATGAAATTGCTGATTAGATTCTAAAGAGTCAAGACATGAGCTTTGTAATCCTAGATAATTTCAAATTTTTATTCATTTGAACATTGGCATAACTTATTACAGACCTAGGTGTGCCCAAAAGATAATGATATGCTCTTTCACAATTTAACCAACAAAATCAGAATAAACAGGAAACTGGATGGCCGAGTTTGCAACACTTGAACAGTCGAATGATGAGTGCAGCAGAATCCAAAACGAATAGTCACTCAAATAGCTGATGAGAAATATGAAACTCTACCCCTATAAATAGCTAATGTTAGCTCCAAAAGACACACAATATGACAGCTAATGACAATGTCACTATAAACATCTTTCAATTTGGCAATTTCCAAATGAAAAATGAATGACAATGAGATGAATTAGAGTTTCATCAAGTGTTTTTTTAGGATTTGGGCTTTTAGAGAGGGAGGACCCACTTTTCATTCCTATATTTTTGCCTGCAAACTAGTCAAGGGACAGGGGGTAGTTCCTAAAAAGTTCCCAGTTTGGTCAAAGGTAGGGTGTGTACAGGAGGACATTCTTAAAGTCCTAATGGAGAAACTCTCCACCTTCCCAATCTATTGGGTAGACTTCCTAGGAATAAACATTACATTGTACCGTTGGTCCCTTTAGAAACTTAGGTGTCTTATTGTATGGAAGAATTAAGATGTAAGGCACCATGAACTACAAATCTCTTCTATGTTATCCAAATGAAATTTCATTCCTTCTAATATGGTGAATAAGGCTACAAGTGGACTAGTTCTTGTCAGTTGCAAAAGAAAAAACAATATGGAAAAGTACCCAAAAAACAAGTTGATAAAGCTCAAAAGCCCCATCCCCATCCATCCTATTAGGTTCACCTGTGCTATGTTAAGTATTTCTCCCTTGCATCCACATTCTAATGTGTTGAAGGGGCCATTAATTCCCCAAATGAAAGAAATTGTTGCCAAAGAATCATGTCCTCTTTGATTGTGAACATCCTAATAAAAGTGATTCTTAACTCCACCTCTTAATCGTTAATAGGAAGCAACTCTTTGGAACTCTTCTGAGAGCACACAATTTGGCTATTTTCTTACTATTTCCTTGTTTATCAGTGGCCATTAGGTTGGGTCCATAAGAACTACCTTTAGGTGTACTCTTGTGTCTAAAGTCAACTCTTGATTTTTGTATATGGAAGTTTGAAACTTAAATTGTATAAGGAAGATATATTTTGTTGAGGGATACATGTTACCCCTGTTTTGGTAAAATGTGGAGGAGGATATCTGAATATCATTCTGTCATCTCCAGAAATGATCTTTTGAGCTCCTAAAGTAACTGAGGGATCTAATAAATGTCTTATTCTTCTCTTTGTGATTGGAAATAAGTGTTGGTAACATAAGGCCTTGTACTTTTCGTTTTGGAATAATATATTTTTTACGTTCACTAGAAATCAAATTTGAATACTTTTCTTGTAGTTTCGCAGTGGATCTATTAGGAATAAATCCTTTTTTCAAGGAAAAACTTGCAAGGAAACTCAAGGGATGCTTCCCCGCATTCATGGATGGAACTCCCAGTAAAACCATCCACATATACGAGTGCACCTAACCCAATGGGACTCAAACCAAGTGTCTGCCAACATGGAACTCACTAATGACCAAAAACATTGGAAACAACTAGTTGAGCTAACCCCTTGGGTTTATTTAGAATTAAATATAACAATTAACTACAAAAAAATCTAGAATTTTCCAAAATATAACAATTAACTACAAAAAAAGCTAGAATTTTCCATTTTGATTGCTTTATCAATATTTGCTAAAGTTCACTATGATTTATTTTTATGAGAATATATTTCATCTTACAAGAAGATACCACTAGTATGGAGAATATATACTTATCAATGTCTTGAATTAATATCTCTCAAATGAGAAAAATCTTCCTGATTCATATTATCATTCAAGTAGACATTGATTCCACAAATGGCTCCAACATTTGAAGTAGGAAAAGGATAATTACAAAAATAAAAATTGAAGTTCATAAATTTTCATGAAAACTTGAACCTAGAAAAGATGTACTTCCATTGAAATTAGGATTTCATATTTATGACTCTCTATAAGATGATTATTGGCAAGGTCCATACCAATATTGTAAAAACAAATGCAATACACAAAACCATACAAGTCAAAGCAAAGATTTCCATCATCACCCATAGGTTTTCAACTTTATATTGATGAACTAGAAGATCTCATGTCAAGGTGATACAGGTAGTTTCCTTCTATATGGGATTTCCATCTAAAGTTTATTTTTTGGATGACATTGTCCTTTTATCCCACATAATCAAAGGAAATCAAAAGCATATTGACACTTTCATCTCATTCTGTGATAGTTATGGCCTTCAGGTCAACCTTGCAAAATCAAATATTCTGGTATTCAACATGTCTAAGAAGAAGGCATCTAAAACTACTCTCACCTATAAAGAAGAGGAGGTAGAAATGGTGACATCCTACACTTACACTAGAGTAGTATCCTCTATCCCATCCTTCAGTGTAATCTGAACAACAAAATCAAGGTGGAGTAGAGTATGCGAAGAATCAGAAACACTATAGAAAAAATGTTCCAGATCGACTTCCAAGATATTTGGGCTTAGATATTCCTCTTCCATACCTTAGTGACACATTCTCTCTTTTATAATTGTGAAGCTTGGAACTTATTCCTAAGTGAAACAGGAAGAAACTACATGAGAGAGTACTCTATACTATGCTCTTAGAGTATATTCATGCAAGGAAAACTATCTCACACTTTTATCCCCTCTTCATTTTCATGATTTTCCATGTTATGACCATGCTACATAGGATTTGTTGCATGGAAGACTCCCACTCAAGCCAAAACAGATATCCTTACGGTTATCCAATTCTCTCTACAACTTTCCAGACAAAGTATCATAAATAGATGGCATGCTAAATCTTCTTCTTTGCTCCAATACCTGAACATTGATATCGAATTTCTTATGGCTCAAAGAATTGTTTAAAATACAAGGCAATAGATGTATTTCCCTACTCCTTCATGAGACACTTCACCTTTGACCATAGGCTCTAAGAGATGGATCTCTCCATATTGTTAATTCTAGGTTCACTACCTATTATTTTTACCTTCGAAATGATTTTTGTCACAAGAATCATTATGAGCATATCTACCATATTTAGTAGGCAAGAGGACATTATAAATCTCATCACATACTTCTTTTCAACATTGGATGATAAGAGAGATTAGGGTTAATGACATTATTGGCCTAGGGATTCCTCCCTTGTGCCCTATAGACCCTTTACCAGTTTTATATTTTGGGTTTATTAGGGTTTTATTCTCCCTCTATTTTGGCAGTCTTCATATATTCAATTCTTTTGCATTTATTCTTAACAGTCACTAAATAAATTTCTATTTCCAATGACAACTTTAGAAATCCAATGCAATAGAAAAATAGACATTTTCACATTCAAAACGTGAATTTACAATGAGAAATTTAGGAGGAAATAACCTAATGATGAAGGAAAACAATACTTCTCGATATATATCATAAGAAAGTGGGAAAATTTTGGAATGTTGATCCAAGTTTTAGAGAGCAGGAAATGTAGCCCATTCACATATAATACAAAGAAAGTGATTAAATTTGAATACATAAATAAGTACCATAGATCCGTGGTTGATACCCTATATCAAAAATTGTGGATTAAAACAAAAATACATAGAATTCACCTTTTCAAGTGATGTCTCTCTGACCTTGTTTCAATTGCAACTAACATCAAAATCATACTACCTCCTATTCATGATTTACCACCAAAATGATGATATCTAGAGATTGCTGATACCATAAGTGGGAACAACTTCCAATTTACACAATTACTTTATAGAAATTTGTTAGCACTCATGGCATTAGAGAAATAAGTAGCAAAGATCTACTACAACAATATTTATATGGATAATAACATCTAGTCATATAGGTTGAGATCTTTTAACACCCTCAAAAATGCATATGGCATAAACATTAAACTTTGTAACCTCATAAAACACAGGAAGGGAAAATTAGAGTCAGGATCTGTAACAAATACTGCCCTCTCATATCAATCGTAGCCTGAAAGAGAGGAAAATTTCAGAGTTAAATGTGAAGAATATCAATAGATTTAATTGTTTTAGACAAATTTCAAAGCCTAAGCTGTTTGAGAAATTTAAATTCCAGTCCTCATTATCTAAGGAACTTGGGTCTGGGTTTTGTGGTAAAGTCCTCTGAACAGGTGGACTAGAGAAAACTGGGATAATAGATAAAATTTTGACAACCTGTGTAGTTTGGAGTGGAGAAGGCACCAAATTTGTGTCATTTCTTAACAAATCTAAATGAGGCCTTCGACAGGGAGGGGCTAAGAAAAATAGTATTGATGTCCTTATTGTCACATATCCAACCATTGATGAAGTAGACCCACAGTATCCAGGTGCTAAAATGGATGACCCAAGTTGAGGAATAGTTTGTGGAATCCATTATTTTTGCCTCTGTTGTTGCCTATGGAAACCCCATGATTACATTGAATTAGACCAGGGTAAAAAATTGTTAGAAGCAAATGTTGCAAGCCACTCTGATACATTGTAAATTGCAAATGTAGAAATGTTGTTATCTCTTGGGATATCACCTTTAATCCATTCTTATACATCTCTCTCAAGTTCTTTAAATGGGGTGGGAACTTGCTGAGATGTTATTTTATGTATAGTTCTAACATTTGAACTAGATATTTTTTCTACAATAGATTCCCTCCATTTTTGTTGCCTCTGTTGTTACTGCTACTCTTGTTGCCTATGTAGACCCCAGGGTTTCATTGAATTAGACCATGGTGATAAATTAGTAGAAGAAAATGTTGCAACCCACTGTGATACATTGGAAATGCCCAATGTACGAATGTTGTCCAATGTTATCCCTTGGGAGATTTCCTTCAAGCTGTTTCTTTTCATCTCTCTCATGTTATACAAATGGGGTGGGCACTTGCTAAGATGCTCTTCTATGTATATTTCTAGCATTTTCATCAGCTTCGTTTGCTACAATATCTTCCCTAGACAATGCTAATGGAAATGGATCATGGAGAGAGCTCCCAACACAGTCACCAACATGATATTTATTAGATATAATAGCTTCCCTTGAGATAGAGGAGGATGAAAGTGAATCATAAAGGGAGCTCGATATACTGTTGTGGAAAAATAGACCTAATTAGGGGTAAAATCCTAGACCCAGACAAAGGTAGAGCAGGATGATGCAACTGCTACTGACAACAATGATTGTGACTAAAATTGAAGCTCAAACAACCTTCTGTGGGAAAATCAAAAGAAACTCATTTTTATGCTCCTCCAGCTCAGGGTTCATAATGTTGGTGTTCAATAGAATGGCTACTACTCTCTCTCTCTCTCTGGGTGACCATCTTTCTCTTGGATGCTAAGTGTTGTTTCAACTATCAGGACAATGTTATCTCCTTGGACCTATGCTGTGAAAATGCTCTAAAAATAGTGATTTTTTCTTGCTTATATTTACATTCTCCCTCTTTTGTTGTCTGTGAAAAAAAACCAAGTTGGTGTGCCACCACCATCCTAAAAAAACCAATAAAATTATCATATATAAATCAAACATACTAAACTATTTAGTGGAAAGGAAGAAAAACAAATGGAATACACAACACCATACAAGTCAAAGCAAAGATGTCCATTACCACCCATACTCTTTCAGCTTTATATTGACGATTTATAAGATCTCATTTCAAAGTGATACATGTGGTTTCCTTCTCTATGGGATTTTCATTAGACATCTGTTGTGTGGATGACATTATCCCTTTATCCCACATAATCATGGGACTCCAAAAGAATCTAGACACTTTCAGCTCATTCTGTGATATTTATGGCTTTCAGGCCAACCTTGCAAAATCAAATATTTAGGCTTTCAACATGTCTAAGAAGGAGGCATATAATACTACTATCACCTATAAAGAAGAGGAGGTAAAAATGGTGACATCCTACGCTTACACTAGAGTAGTATCCTCTGGCCCATCCTTTAGTGTAATCCCAACAACAAAATCAAGGTGAAGTAGAGGATATGAAGGATTAGAGCACTATAGAGAAAATGTTTCCAGGTCAACTTCCAAGATATTTGGGCTTAGATCTTCCTATTCCATACCTTAGTGACACCTTCTCTCTTCTACCATTGTGAAGCTTGGAACCTGTGCCTAAGTGAAATAGGATGGAACTACTTGAGATAATACTCATTACTATTCTCTCAGGGTATATTAATGCAAGGAAAACTATGTCACATTTTTGGTCCATCTGCATTTCCATGGTTTTCCATGTTATGACCATGCTTCATTGGATTTGTTGCACAGAAGACTCCAAGTCAAGCTAAAACATATATCCTTATGAAAATCCAATTCTCTATACAACTTGCTAGCTAAAGTATCATAAACAAATTGCATCCTATATCTTCCTCTTTGCCCAAATACTTGAACATTGATATCGAATTTCTTATGGCTCAAATATTTATTTACAATACAAGGCGATAGATGTATTTCCCTACTCCTTCATGAGATGATTCTCCTTTGACTATAGGCTCTAAGACATGGATATTTCCACATTCCTAATTTTAATTCACTAACTATTATTTTTACCTTCTAAATGAATTTGGTCACAAGAATCCTTATGAGAAGATCTACCAGATTTATTAGGATGGTGTACATTAGAAAGCTCATAACATACTTCTTTTCAACATTGGATGATAGGAAAGATTAGGGTTAATGACATTGTTGGCCTAGGGATTCCTCTGTGGTTCCCTCTAGACCCTTTCCCAGTTTTATCTTTTTAGTTTCTTGGGGTTTTATTCTCCCTCTATTTTGGTGGTCTTCGTATATTCAATTTTTTTTCATTTCTTCTTATCAATTACCAAAAAAAATATTTTTCCAATGACAAATTCAGAAATCCAATGCAATAGGCATATGGACATTTTCACATTCAAAACTTGAATTTATAGTGAACAATTTAGGAAGATAGAACTTGATGATGAAAACAAACAACATTATTAGATGCATATACAACATATCATCTCATTGGAATATCCCTCCCTCACATTTGATATCAACTTTGTTGTTCCAAGAAGAACTGTTCCCAGAGGTAGTATGATTCCTAGAATATGTCTCCAACAATGATGAGTGCACAAGAGTATTATTCTAGTGATAAAAACTAGGGTATTATTAGGTTTAATAACAAAAAATCCTTATTTGAGCACAAAAACCCCCCTTATTGAGTATTTTCTTTATCAAGAAAAAATCAGGGCCACTTTTGCAACCATATATCTCTTTGCAAAGGATATTAGAATTAATTAACCAGAACGATCTTGTCATCCACTATAATATCTTATATGGATTTGGAGCATTCTAGTACTTACCAACATCTCCTTGTGTAGTTGTCTTCATAGAAAATCAATTACCTTTGCAAACTTTTTTGTTGTTCCCAACTACAAATTTCCAGAAAATATTTGTGAGATCATGATAGAATGAAGATGGTTGTTTCCAACAAAATAAATTCATTAAAAGAATAGCCTCCAATTCTCTTCCAACAAATAAATATTGGTCTTCCTCTTTCATGAACACCTAGTTGTATTTTGAGCAACCATCTCACATACATAACATAACGAATCTTATAAGGTTTTGCAATAGATGTTCCATGTTGGGAAGTAATACCAAGCATGAGTAAGACCCTAGGGGAACTAAAGAAGGGCTAATCAATGTCACCACATTAGCTTCTTCACACATTTTTGGCTACCTATCATCTGGCACAAGGGGTGAATCCCTAACAAATCCTAAGCTTTTAGTATGACAAGCACAAGGAATGATGATAAGTGTTGGGGCATATATGATTTATGTTATTATGCTTGAATAACATCATATAATTCATTCAAGTATTATTCAAGTACATTGTCACATATACCTGCCACTACCATCCCACAAAAACCAATAAAATTAGCATATATAAATCAGACATACTAAACTATTTAGTAGTAAGGCAAAAAAAACAAATGGAATACACAAAACCATACAAGTCAAAGAAAATATGTCCATTGTCACCCATACTCTTTCAACTTTAAATTGATGATTTAGAAGATCTCATTTCAAAGTGATACAGGTGGTTTCCTTCTCTATGGGATTTCCATCAGAAGTCTGCTTTGTGGATGACATTGTCCTTTTATCCCACATAATCACTCGACTCCAAAATCATCTAGAAACTTTTAACTCATTCTCTGATAGTTATGGCCTTCACTTCAACCTTGAAAAATCAAATATTTAGGCTTTCAACATGTCTGAGAAGGAGGCATCTAATACTACTCTCACCTATAAAGAAGAGGAGGTAGAAATGGTGACATCCTACACTTACACTGGAGTAGTATCCTCTGGCCCATCCTTCAATGTAATCCCAACAACAAAATCAAGGTGGAGTAGAGGATATGAAGGATCAGAAACACTATAGAAAAAATGTTTCCAAGTCAACTTCCAAGATATTTGGGCTTAGATATTCCTCTTCCATACCTTAGTGACACCTTCTCTCTTTTACAATTGTGAAGCTTGGAACCTATGCCTAAGTGAAATAGGATGGAAATACTTAAGATAATACTCATTACTCTTATTCAAGAGTATATTAATGCAAGGAAAACTATCTCACACTTTTGTCCCATTTGCACTTCCATGATTTTCCATGTTATGACCATGTTGTACAACATTTGTTGCATGGCAGACTCCCACTCAAGCCAAAACATATATCCTTACGACTATCTAATTCTCTATATAGCTTACTAGCCAAGGTATCATAAACAACTTGCATGTTATATCTTCCTCTTTGCTCCAATACTTGAACATTGATATTGAATTTCTTATGGCTCAAAGATTTGTTTACAATACAAGGCAATAGATGTATTTCCGTACTCCTTCATGAGATGCTTCACATTTGACCATAACCTCTAAGAGATGGATATTTCCACATTGCTAATTCTAGGTTCACTACCTATTATTTTTACCTTCTAAATGATTTTGGTCACAAGAATCATTATGAGAAGATCTACCAGATTTATTAGGCAAGTGGACATTAGAAATCTCATCACATATTTCTTTTTAGAATTGGATGATAGGAGAGATTAGGGTTAATGACATTGTTGGCCTAGGGCTTCCTCCTTAGTTCCCTCTATACTGTTTCCTAGTTTGACCTTTTGGGTTTCTTGGGGTTTTATTCTCCCTCCGATTTATTGGTATTCATATATTCAATTTTTTTGCATTTCTTCTTAATATTTACCAAAAAAAATTATATTTTTAATGACAACTTCAGAAATCCAATGCAATAGACAAATGGACATTTTCACATTCAAAACTTGAATTTACAATGAACAATTTAGGAGGAAAAAAACTAATGATTAATATAAAAAACATTACTCGGTGCATATACAAAATATCGGCTCATTGGAATAGTGCTCTAACCCTAGTCTATGATATACACTTCCTAGAAAATGCATGCACAGGTTTACCTTCGATATTAGCATTGTGGTTCCAAGAAGAACTGTTCCCAGAGGTAGTACGATGCCTAGAATATGTTTCCAGCAATGATGAGCACTCAATAGTATTATTATAGTGATCAAAACCAGGGTATTATTAGGAAAAAAAAATCCTTATTTAAGTGCGAAAAACCCCGTTATTGAGTATTTTCTTTATCAAAAAAAAATTAGGGCCACTTTTACAACCATATATCTCTTTGCAAAGAATATTAGAATTAATTAACCATAAAAATCTTGTCATCCATTATAATATCTTATATGGATTTGGAGCATGCAAGTACTTACCAGAGTAGTAAGTACTTACCAGGGTCTCCTTGTGCAGTTGTCTTCACAGAAAATCAATTACCTTAGGAAATTTTTTTGTTGTTCCTATCTACAAATTTCCAGAAAAGATAGGTGAGATCAGGAAAAAATGAAGATGATTGTTTCCAAAAAAATAGATGCATTAAAAGAATAGCCACCAATGCTCTTCCAACAAATAAATATTGGTCTTCCTCTTTCACGAACACCTAGTTGTATTTTGAGCAACCATCTAACATACATAACATACCAAATCCTATAAGATTTTGCAATAGATGTTCCATGTTGGGAAGTAATACCAAGAATGAGTAAGACCCTGGGAGAACTAAAGAAGGGCTAATCAATGTCACCACGTTAGCTTCTTCACACATTTTTGGCCACCTATCATCTGGCACAAGGGGTGAATCCCTAACAAATCCTAATCTTTTAGTATGACACGCACAAGGAATGATGATAAGTATTAGGGCATATATGATTTATGTTATAATGCTTGAATAACATCATATACTTCATTCAGGTGTTATTCAAGTACATTGTCGCATATTCATGCCACTACCATCCCACAAAAACCAATAAAATTTGAATATATAAATCAGACATACTAAACTATTTAGTAGCAAGGAAGAAAAAAAAATGGAATACACAGCATGATACGATTCAAAGCAAAGATGTCCATTTTCACCCATACTCTTTCAACTTTAAATTGACGATTTAGAAGATCTCATTTCAAAGTGATATAGGTGGTTTCCTTCTCCATGGGATTTACATCAAAATTTTGTTGTGTGGATGACGTTGCCCTTTTATCGCACATAATCACAGGACTCCAAAAGCATCTATAGACTTTTATCTTATTTTGTGATAGTTATGGCTTTCACGTCAACCTTGTAAAATCAAATATTTAGTCTTTCAACATGTCTGAGAAGGAGGCATCTAATACTACTCTCACTTATAATCGCCCTCTTCCATACCTTAGTGACACCTTCTCTCTTTTACAATTGTGAAGCTTGGAACCTGTGTCTAAGTGAAACATGATGGAACTACTTGAGATAAAGCTCACTACTTTTCCCTCGAAGTATATTAATGCAAGGAAAACTATCTCATATTTTTGGCCCATTTGCACTTCCATGATTTTCCATGTTATGACCATGCTGCATAGGATTTGTTACATGGTAGACTCCCACTCAAGCAAAAACATATATCCTTATGACTATCCAATTCTCTATACAACTTGCTAGCCAAAGTATCATAAACAACTTGCATGCTATATCTTCCTCTTTGCTCCAATACTTGAACATTGATATCGAATATCTTATGGCTCAAAGATTTGTTTACAATACAAGGCGATAGATGTATTTCCCTACTCCTTCATGAGATGCTTCACCTTTGACCATAGGCTCTAAGAGATGGATATTTCCACATTGTTAATTCTAGGTTCACTACCTGTTATTTTTACCTTCTAAATGATTTTGGTCACAAGAATCATTATGAGAAGATCTACCAGATTTATTAGGCAGGTGGACATTAGAAATATCAACACATCAAAAGAGGGTTGCATTTCTGAGGAAAAACTAACCAAGCAATTAGTCTAGCTGCATGAATATGCACTGAAAGACAATGTCCAATCTCTCCAACATGGTTATGATCATAGGGACTAATAATAATACTGATTATCTGTCACTAGAACCATAGTAAAATAATTTTATTCAAATATTAGGTCAACTACGTGGAGAGGGGAATGTTTTGTGATGGAAATGGGCTGGTTAACTTAAGCATGGGGCAACCATTTAAATATTTTGAGTACTTGGATTACATGCAAGAAATTATTTGGCATGTTCCAAGGTTCAATTTTTTTTTTATCAATAAACACATTATAAATATTCGAGTGAAGACATGTTAGGTTCTGTTTGGTTTTAATGCATTTATCTCTTGGTGCTTTTGTGAAATTTGTCATCTGACTAATAAGATGGTCATTTTGCCTACACTCAAAAAACTCCTTTAGACCCTACTTTCTATCCAATACATTAAGACAACACTTTGCCACACCCATATCACAAATATAACATCCCCTATATTCCAGTGCAATATATCAAAATATATACATTCATTTATCCAACAACATCCACCATACCAGAGGTCCATGACAGACTAACATAAACAAATTGTTCTCCACAAGCACCCAATATTTTTAAAGCTCTAATGCAGATGATAAAGTTCAATCCATACATCAATAAATACAGAAGAAAGGCCAAACCAAGAGAGTAGAAAAGCATGTAATTACATGATGCAAGGAAAAATATGAAAATTGCAATATATAAGAACATGGGAAAACTTTGGAATGTTGATCCAAGTTTTAGAGAGTAGGAGACATAGCCAATTCACATATAATACAAAGAAATTGGTTAATTTTGAATATAGAAAGCAGTACAATAGATTTGTGGTTGATACCCTACATCAAAAACTAGAGATTAAAACAAAAATCCATAGGATAAGCCTTTACAAGTGATATCTCTCCAACCTTGTTTCAATTGCACCCAACATCAAAATAATACTACCACCGCTTCACGATATACCAACAAAATGATGATATCCAGAGACTGCTGATACTAGAAGTGGATACAAGTTCCAATTTACACAACTAGTTTATGGCAATTTGTTAGCACTCATGGCATTAGAGAGATAGGTAGCAAAGATATGCTATAATGATATTTATATGGATAATAGCGTCTAATCATATAGGTTGAGAGCTTTTAACACCCTCAAAAATGCATATGGCATAAAAATTAAACTCTATAACCTCATAAAACACAAGAAGGGAAAAGCAGAGTCAGAATCAGTAACAGATACTACCCTCTCATATCAATAAAAACCTTGAAGAGAGGAAAATTTCAGAGTTAAATGTGAAGTATATCAATAGATCAAATTGTTTTAGACAAATTTCAAAGCCTAAGCTGATTGAGAAATTGAAGTTCCAACCTTCATTATCTAAGGAACTTGGGTATGGGTTTTGTGGTAAAGTCCTCCGAACAGGTGGACTATAGAAAACTAGGATAACAGATCGAATTTTAACTACCTATGTAGTTTGGAGTGGAGAAGGCACCAAATTGGTGTCATTTCTTAAGAAATTTGAATGAGGCCTTCGACAAGGAGGGGCTAACAAAACTAGTATTGATGTCCTTATTGTCACAGATCCAACCATTGATGAAGTAGACCCATATTATCCAGGTGCTAAAAAGGATGACCCGAGTTAAGGAATAGTTTGTGGCATCCATTATTGTTGCCTCTATTGCTGCCTGTGCAAACCCCAGGATTGCATTGAATTAGACTATGGTAACAAAATGTTAGAAGAAAATGTTGCAACCCACTTTGATACATTGGAAATTCCTAATGTGGGAATGTTGTTATCCCATGGGATATCACCTTTAATCCAATCCTCTACATCTCTCTCGAGTTCTTTAAATGGGATGGGCACTTGCTGAGATGCTATTCTATGTACAATTCTATCATTTGTATCAAATTTGTTTTCTACAATAACTTCCCTAGATAGTGCTAATGGAAATGGAAATCGCTCCTGCAAAGAGCTCCCAACACAATCACCAACAACAAATCTATTATTTGTAATAACATCCCTTGAGAGAGACGAGGATGAAGGTGAATAATAAAGAGTGACCGATATATTCCTCTGTAAAAAATAGACATAATTAGGGGGGGAATCCTAGAACTAGATGATGGAAGAGTAGGACGACGCAACTACTCCTCACAATAATGATTGTGACTAGAAGTGAAGCTAGAACAACCTTGTGCAGGAAAATCATAAGAAATCCATATGATGCTCCTCCAGCCTAGGGTTCATAATGTTGGTGTTCAACATAATGGCTTCCACTCTCTCTCTCTTGGTGAGCATATTTCTCTTGGATGTTGAGCATTGTTGTTTCAACTATTGGGCCAATTGTATGTCCTTGGACCTATGATGTGCAAATGATCTGGCAATAGTGATCTTCTCCTACTCATCATTACATTCTCCCTCTACTGGTGTCTGTGAGAAAAACCCAAGTTGGTGTGCCACTACCATCCCACAAAGATAATAAAATTAGCATATATAGATTATACATAGTAAACTATTTAGTAGCAAGGAAGAAAAACGTTTCTCAAACTTCACATGAAAACATAAGCCCAGAACCATAATACGTATTATAAGAAAAGTATACCTTAAACTATATGTAAAATAGTAAAATTTTAGGAAGCACTTACACTGTTTTAAACTTGACAAGGAAATCATGGCAGTATTCTTCAACTATTCCTTTTGGTTCTGTTCCTCTGATGCACCTGAATACCCATCCAAGACTCGGCTAAGAGCACTGAGCAACTTGGCATACAATAATTTGGTTTTATCAATCTCATTTAAGAATCTGAATCTGTGATCAAGAGAAGGAAGTTGGTAACATCACTTTATTGACCACATCTCACCCAATCCCAAAGTTTTCGATCGAAATACCTGCTATGGTATTTCTTGGTAGTTAGGTATTGACGCAGAACGGGCTAGTAGGTAGTTTTCCATATTGATTGGTGGATATTGTCATTTCACCTAGAATATCATAAGGGAGATGTAGAATGTAATTTTGATAGGTAATATGTGGTACCCAATAGATTCATTCAGTAAGTGGTGTTATGGAACGCTGGTGAAGAAAGAATCTCCATTTTATTGCCCTGATGAACCATCCTGGAGATGCTTGACTAGCAATTAAGCCCTTTCTAATCATCCCAATGAAACAAAATATTTCAAACCGACGAGGAGACATATTCGCCTTGATGACTGGTTAGTGAAAGGACCATCAGACACACCCGTATAGCTTAACTCAGCTAACTCCACAGTGCAAGTAAAATAGGGAAGATGGCCTAGACCAAACCGCACAATAGTATACACAGGCAGTGCTGCTCTTGCTATCTGAGCTATCTCTTGCAACAATTTTTGTATGCCCCATCTCATCCTATTTAAACCACATGTGGTGACCATCAAAGATAATATATCATCCAGAAAATAAGTTTCAAAACACCACCAAAACAAAAGCCATACCGATATTCTTGTAGCAAGAACTCGAGAAGGGCCTCTCTAGGAAAGAGTATTAAGTGCCACCTCTACAACGACATGTTCAACATGTCTCAATGTGTTGCAGTAGTTTGGGCTCTCAACTACTTCTCCATTGAAATTAATAATAGATTTGAATCTGGGCACATGATCAGGCCCCTCTCTGATACAAGAGTACGCTGACAGATTTAGCAATAGGGAAAACTATAATTTCAGGAGCAAGAGGCCATTGTCTGACTACGTCACTATGCCCGCTATGAAGACTCAATCAATCATAGAATCATAGAGTTGTTTTTATACATGAGAATCAAACCAAACCCGTGAATTCAACCCTACCTTTGATTTCCAAACCAAACCGGAGAATTCAACCCTACCTTCGATTTCCTAGAAATCTAGGGCAATTGGGAGAAAACCACCCACCTGCATTCCTGGAAATCGGGGGTCATTGAAGCAAACCCCACCTGCATTTTGAAAATTGGGGGTGATTGAAGCAAACCCCACCCAAAAACAAGGCGAATTCGGGGCTTTGAATGTTTACCTGGTTTATTTTTCATGGCTAAAATATAATAATTACTTATTTTTTAAATAATTTTGGGGTGAACTATAGAAAATGGGTGCAATATAAAAAATTCTCCTTACGAAAATATAAAACCCCTTAAATTTTTCCCATGGGCTAAGATTCACCCCTAAAATTTTCTATGAAGCCAATTATAAGAATCAATAATATGACCAACATTGTCTTTGAGGCCTAACTAGACAAGCTCATCTTCGTGCAAGAGCATTGTGTTGGGAGGATTTACTTGTGATACTGCACTACCTATACAAGGCACATACCCCATCCATATGTTCACAAGGTATGTCCTTTTAGGACTATTCTTATATTGGATTCCCGTTCCTCAAACAATATCCATCTTCTTAGACCACTCTAATCTTGGATACATGTCTTATCCTCAAAGAGTTTCGGTCCCTTTCCTTTCTTAGATTCTCTATCCTCAAGGAAACTATAGATGCTTATCGAATCCTCCACCATTCTCTCTTCAAGGTCTTCACTTAGACTTATAGTTGTTAGTCCTGGTCAAGTGCATGACACATGGATAAGATAATGCAGAAGTGATGCCCACCATCAGTCCCTCTCAACGAAAGAGGATATCCCTATTTCCTCTTGACTAGGGAATAAATCCTTGATCTTATTCAAGGAGACTCCTTTGATCCTTCTCAAATGTAGAGGAGATTCCCAACTTCCTTTCTATTTGGGAAATTAATAACACAAGCCTTATAGAGTTTTTTCCATAAGAGTATAAACTACCTATTCTTAGTGGAGATAGTTGCATGGCTCCCTCTTTCCTTCACATCTCATTGCAATGAGTTTTCTTCCTTTCGAGGTATCATGGAGCCTTCTTCTTTATTCAATCTTCTGACGGGATCCAGGTCATCAATCTTGTAAATCACTTTCGCCTTGTCATCATGAATGAAGGAACTATATTGAGTCTTTCCAAACTTCAAGTTTATCGTATCTTCCTTACAAAATTTATCTCCCCGTTGTTATACAAACTTGACCTTCGAGTTATCTTCTTGCACTTCTACCTTTTAATCCCAAGATGAACACATCTTGAATTCATAATTTCCAAAATCATATGTTGATCTTGCCTCAATTTTCATCATATATTCCTGTAATATCCTTCCATGTAGCAAAACAATATTCTAACTAGATAAATAATAACAAAGATATTAGACTTACCTCATCATGATGACATTCTCATCAAAATCATCAACATCATCACGGTCCATCTTTACAAGAGTCTTCCTTCATGCATCAAAATTCCCAATGATTGAACTTGATTACCAAGTTACATATTCTTTCAAAGACTATACTAGATGTTGAAAACCATTATATACAATCTAGTGAGAAGGTCTTCATCTTTTATTCGTTCTAGAGTAAGCCACATTCATCTCTTAAGCATCATATAATCAAATCAAAGATTCACGATGCATGATTTATGACCAACTTCTCTTACAGGATTCTGTACATATGAATCCTATCCAAGAGTTACTTTAGATATGCTTTTATATTCTATCATACAATCATCTAGCTATTTGATCTGCAACATGACCAATTGGATTCCTTCATCCTTCAAGAGTATTGTTTCCATACTATATGGAATATATACTAAGCTTGTCCTAATGCTTCTTCCAAGAAACTTCCAAAATGGTGGTTCGTATAGTGTCATGATGATCCATATTAGAAAAATGAACACCTCTATCATAATATTAGAGAATGGTTTGATGAACAATAATATAAAAAATGGTCCAATTTTAAAGACTAGATGATTCCTACCAAAGAAACTCAATCAATTAGACTCTAAATATTCCACTATCACATGCTTCTATCTATGATGTCGTACAAAATAAAGATTCTTCTAGAGTAAACAACAATGCATGTCATTCTAAAGGAAAGACCAGCTTCATAAAGAACTTGAAAGAGAGGATGCCTTCTTCAATAGTAAATATCTTTGACACCTTCTTTCTTTGACTTCTTCTCAGGTTCTCCCATTTCTTCAACTATCTGAGATTTTATTTTTTCCTTTCTCTTGTTGCTCTACCTGTTTGGACAGTCCCCTTTAAAGTGTCCATATTCACTACATCCAAAGAATTGGACTTTGGACATATCTTTAATTTTCTTAGACTTTCCAAACATTCCCTTCTTCATCTTCTTGGCTCTTGCAATGAAGGCTTGAGACTTTTCAATATATTTGATATCATATTTTTCTGTGATTCTAGTTTCTTCCAAGATGCATTGAGCCCACAACTCATCAAAAGTAGTTGAGTCTTCCTCAGAGTAGATGCTAGTTGCAAAAATGCTCCATTTTGGTGCTAAGGAATTTAGTACATAGATGGTGATCTGGATTTAAATAGGAACACAACAAATTACAGATATAACCATAAATAAAAAGATGCAGTAGAAATAACACTTCATTTCATTAATATCAAATACTAAAATATTCTTACAAATAGAATCGAAATAAGACTAGCTCGGGCGATGTTATCTTATCTCTGAGAAGAGATGAGGTGGCTACATGCCTTCGAATTGCGTTACAATGAGGCTTAAGGGCCTTTTTAACTATTGAAAATAAGATAAAACCCTAAAAAACCAAAACCGTAACCCGAGGAGATGTAACACCAAGAGTTTATGGGCCTCGTTGGGGTTAGTTGGACAACCAAATTCTAGGGTTCACAACTTGGTCATATTATCTCTGTTTGACGTGCATGATACACTGTTGGAAAGATCTCTCTGAGGAATATGATGGAAAAGACAATCTTTGACAACTAGATTTCCAAAAAAAATTCGTTTAGGGCCTCAAAACGACTACAGAAGTTTAGGACCCAAAAAACTGCTAAAAATAGTAAATTGTGCTACAATTAAGGAAACTAAAAAACTGAAAGAAACAATGGTGGGGGTCCAAGTGGAACTGGTGGGTGGCCACCAATATCCACCTTGATCATTCCTCCCCCCTTAGGAAGCAATGGTCCCCATTGCGTTGAGTTCCTCCATGAGATGGGGAAACTTCTGTTGAACTTGCTCCCTAGTGAGCCATTTGCCCTGGTGAAGGAGTTGGCCTTCTTTGACAACTTGATATAATTGGATCTTCTTCTAGCGAGTTGATCTGCATGTCCATGATCCAATCAGTTGTGGCTTGTTCCATGTAATATGGATTTAACTCTATAGGTGTGAGTTGTTCTGCAATGTCTGATGTGTCTAGCAATGGCGAGAAGTATGGTCGAAGGTAGTCCACATTGAACACTGGGTGTAGGCTAGGGAATGGGGGAATGCTAAGCTCAAATGCATAGTCTCCCATAGCCTTGTTAATGGTGTAAGGACCATATCTAAGTGTTCTGAGTTCATGATAGGCTCCGGTAAGACGTTCCTTTTGCAAATGAAACCAAAATTTGTCGCCCACCTGAAACTTGTGTGGCACCCAATGTTGATCATGTCGTTTCTTATACATGGCATTTAATTTCTCTATAATTTCGTGGACCTGCTGGTGGATATGTTGGATTTTCTTAATGAAGTTGTTTTCCTTATTGATTTCAGACTGGACATGAGCCGAATCTGCATGAGTAGCTGCAAATGGCATGGCCACATCAATGGGACATAATGGCTGGAATCCCAAGCCCACTTGAAAAGGGTTGGGGCAAGTTGAGTTGTGGAGAGCCCGGTAATAGTTGTGATGGACATAGGGGAGACTCTAATCCAATGTGTGTGGATGCTTTGATTCTTACATGCGCAGAATGTGTACGGTCATCCTGTTGACGACCCATAACTGGCCATTAGTTTGGGGATGGAAAGTTGTAGACTTAGTGAGCTTGCTATCCAGCATCGACCAGAGAGTGGACCAAAATGTACTAAGGAACCTTATGTCCTGATCTGAGATGATAGACTGTGGGATCCCAAAGTGTACCCACACTCATTTAAAGAAGAGTTTAGCAGTGGCTTTCCCTGTGATATTCTTCTTGCAAGCAGCCATAATGGCCATCTTTGAGAATTTGTTGATGACCACAAAAACATAGTCGTTGCCATGCTTAGTAGAAGGAAGGTCTGACATGTAATCCATGGAGGTGGATTCCCAAGGTGGACTAGGGGTAGGTAGTAGAGTATAGAGGCCTTGCTTCTTAATGGTCGGTTTAGCAATGGCGTGGGAAGTGTAAGACCTGATGTACTTCCCGTCATCTTGTCGAAGATTCGGCCAATAGAAATACTTATGTAGTACTGCCACCATTTCCTCGACCCTGAAATGCCCAATGGCCTGACTGTAGTGTGCTTCCCAAATCATCTTGGCACGCTCACTCGAAGGAACATAAAGGTGTCATAGGTGGCATAATAGGGCATCGTGGAGGTGAAAATATGGAACTCCCTGACCCTCGAAGACCGTCTGGTATGTGTGACCGAATTCTGGGTCGCTTTTGTAGAGAAGTGGCCAATCACAAGTTTCGTGCCCATAAGAGTTGATCATGATGATTAACGCCATGATCAGTGGTCAGCTGAGGAAATATGCAGCATTATTAGTGATGCCCTTCTTATACTTGATATTCAAATGGAACTGTTGCAGGTATGTGGACCACTTCTGAGGGCGATTATTCTGCAACTTCCCTCACATCTGTATGAACTGCAGGGGCCGGTGGTCTGTGTGGATGACCGTTTCCTTCCCCAAAATGTAATGCTTCCACTATCGATAGGCCTGCACAATGGAATACATCTCTTTGTCATAAGTGGGATACTTTCGGACTGTGTCTGAAAGTGTTTCACTGTGATATGACACTGGATGCCCCTATTGAGTAAGGACTACCCCAATAGCATAGTTAGAGGCTTCTGTCTCGATCTCAAATGGTTGTTGCAAGTCTGGTAATGTGAGCACTGGTGCAGACCAGAGACGATGTTTCAACTTTGTGAATGCCTTCTGTTGCAATTCATACCAAAATAATTTTTCTTTCGCTTCTCCCTTGGTGACTTGACTCAAGTGCTAAGTGATATGAGAGAATCCCAACAGAAACCTATGATAGAAATTGGCAAGACCTAGAAAGTTGTGGAGCTCTATTAGAGTGGTTGGAGCTAGCCAATCCTGAATGACTTGGATCTTGGCTAGATCCACATGCACCCCCTGTTCATCAATAATGTATCCCAGATACTGAACCTGGATCATGCCAAAAGTGCATTTCTCCAAATTGGCACATAGCTTGTGTTGTCGTGGTGTTTGGAGAACCTGTCGGATGTGGTGGAGGTGCTCTTCCCACATCTGGCTAAATATTAGGATGTCATCCAAGTATACCACTACAAATGAGTTGGTGAATGGCCACAAGATGTCATAGATCAGCCTCATGAAGGTTGCAGGAGCATTCGTCAACCCAAAAGGCATAACCAACCATTCAAAAAGGCCCTCCTTGGCTTTGAAGGCAGTCTTCCACACATTAAAGGGTTCGATTGGTACTTGGTGATATCCTGATTTCAAGTTGATCTTGCTGAAATATTCTGCCCCCATTAGTTGGTCCAGAAGGTCATCAATCCATGGGATTAGGTACCTATTTAGGAAAGTGATATTGTTCAACGCTCGATAGTCAATACAGAGTCTCCAAGTCCCATCCTTCTTCTGTACCAACACGACCAGGATCCCATAGGGTGATGAACTTGGATGAGGTGACCTTTCTGTAGTAGCTCCTGAATCTGCCTCTTGATTTCGTCGTTCTCCGGAATGGAGCACCGATAGATTGGTCCATTGGGCAGCTGCACACCTAGGGTTAGATTGATGGAGTGCTTGGCCTGACAGTGCAGAGGCACCCCTGCGGGGGAGGTGAAGATGTCCTCGTACTCCTCCATGACCATGTCCATCTGTTGTTGTCGTGTGGAGGGGCCTTGCCTGGAGGTTGTGGTCACTGTCTTCTTCTTTCCCTAAGGGCGTATCATCAGGAAAACAAATTTCCCAGTTTGGAAATGAGCTTATTGCATTGTTTCGGAGTAACCAAAGAGGTGGCAGTAGGCAGTGCTACCTCCAGTATCTTATACAAATTATTTCCCAAAGTAACAATAATAGCACGAGGCCTTGACTCATACATAGCATGTCACTTCCATAAGCATGGTTGGCCTAATAATACATCACAAACATAAAGGGGAACAACATCACATAATACCTCATCCATGAAGGACTTGATGTTGTATGGAAGGCGACACTACTGGCTCACGCGAAGATCCCGTCCTTGGTGAAGCCACCCAATGGTGTACGATTGTGGATGTGTTGTGGTTGGTGAGCCCACCCGCTTCACTACCTCTGCAGAAATGAGGTTCTTCTGGCTCCCGCTGTCGAAAATGAATTGTAGCGGGGAACCCTTTACCCACATCTGGGAGTGGAGATGTGCTCCTCCTCCTCTGGATCTTCGGGTTCCTCCTTCTAGATCTCCATGGTGGCAATGATGGTGTTGGGCTCCACATTGATAATCTGCTTCCCTTTGTCATTCCCCTTGTCGGGTTTTGACTCAAATTCAAAACATGCATCTGATTCTGAAGCCTTTAGCTCAACCACCAGTGATTGGTTATCCTGACACTCACTTGTGTTGTGAGTGGAGCTTTTATGGAACTCACACCACTTTCCCATGTCCTTCTTCGGCTTCGTGGCATTGTTCTTTGCTTGCGGCTTTGGCAAGTTGTCTTGGGTTGCCCCGCCTTAGCTTTCTCCTTCCTTTTGCAGTTTGGGGGCACCTTTCCCTTGCTTTGGATTCATATATCCAAAGTCTCGCTTCTTCTATTTAAACTTTTTCTCGATATTGACAACATACTGGTATTGTTGTGCCAAGAAAGGAGATGTCCAGGAATTCCATCTAGTCCTTGATGTACCTGTGCAAGCAGCTGCAGTACTTGAGAACCAAATTCTTCTCATAATCCTTGATAGACAAATTCGTGCGAAGGGTATGAAAAACATTGGTAAACTCTGGCACATATTGGTCCCTTCCCTATCACAGCATTGTCCACTTTATCTATTTATCCTCATAGCTCCTGAAAGGGTAGTACTGCTCCTTGATGGCATCCTGGAATGAGTTCCAAGCCGGTGCCGCTAAAAACAGTGAGTTCGTACTTTCATCCTTCTGCTCACAGTAGGTTTCTCACTAGTCCTTAACATGGGGGGCTGCTTTGAGAAGTGCAAAAGTGATCTTTTCCCCGCTAGAAAAATCATGAATGGAAAAATACCCTTCTAGTAGATTTAACCATTTATCTACAGCGTCTGCATCTATTTGACCCTCAGATTTGGGAATGTCAAAGTTAAATTGTACCTTAAAGGGTGTGGCGCTTCCAGAGTAGCTGTCAAAAGTGGATGCATCGCCCTTGGTTAGTTGTTGAAGGATTTGGGAAAAGTTGTCCATCATTGCATTCCTTTGTCGCTCGAGGGCTTCTTCAAGCAATATTTTGATAGGATATCCTTCCCCCTCATCCTTCTTTTCATCTGCCATGGGAGGCCGTCGGAATATGCGAGGCTAGTCTTCTAAAGGTTCGACCAGTTCAAGCCCTAAATCCTTATATCCTGACCTTGTTGGGACATACAAAGAAAAATAAAGAAAGAGAAAACCGCTTTGATACCACTGATCCAGATTTAAACAAGAACGCAACAAATTACAGATATAACCATAAATACAAAGATGTAGTAGAAATAACACTTCATTTCATTAATATCAAATACTAAAATATGCTTACAAATAGAAAGGAAATAAGACTAGCTCGGTGGATCGTAGCTTATCTCTGAGAAGGGATGTGGTGGCTATATGCCTCTAAATTGCATTACAATGAGGCTCAAGGGCCTTTTTTATTATTGTACAATAAGAGCAAACCCTCAACAACCAAAATCGTAACCCAAGGAGATGTAACACCAAGAGTTTATGGGCCTCGTTGGGGTTAGTTGGACAGCCAACTTCCCGTGGTCACGACTTGGTCATATTATCTTCGTTTGACATGCATGACACCTCGTTGGAAAGATCTCTCCGAGGACTATGACAAAAAAGATGATTTTAGATAGAAAATTATTGATAGAAGATTTCCAAAAAAACGTCGTTTAGGGCCTCAAAATGGCTCCAGAAGTTTAGGACACGAAAAACTGCTAAAAATAGTAAACTGTGCTACAATTAAGGAAACTTAAAAACTAAAAGAAACAATGGTGGGGGTCCAAGTGGAATTGGCAAGTGGCCACCAATATCCACCTGGATTAGATGGTCATCTCAGTGTCAGAAATTGTCTCTTCAAGCCCCTACACCTGATCTCTTATTTGAGATATCTTCATTAAAAAGGAGGCCATATCCTCATCCTTTTATTTTTTCATCTTATATTGTTTATATCTAAAAGGCATATTTTTTCCTGATGTACTTATAGAGTACAAATTTACTAGCTTATCATACATAGCCTTAGAAGTCTTCACATTTACAATAAATGGAACAAGATGATACTTAATGGATTCCACATTTATCTTTTGAGCCCTTATTCCACCTTTCATGTATTTTTATAGTTCTTTAGTCTTGTATTTGCTAGGTTAAGTAATTTCACTGAGAACATATTCCATTACTTCATGTTTTTTAAGTGCCAGTTCAATTATTTTCTTCCATGCTAGGAAATTTGCTAAGCCAATGAGCTTATTCCTTTCATTGAAGAAAGAAGCCATATGACCTTTAGATTCAAACATATAGTAACATTATGATACTTAATTGTCAACCAAGAGTCTTCCCTTCTCTGATGATGTATTTAATTATCTCGAGGCTTTTAAGATCTTCAAAGAGACTTCAATGATGACCTAGAAACATGTCCTCTAGGAAACCTTCAACAACAACTTGATGAATGATATCAAGATTATTTGATGTTTTTCTTCAAGTATGTTTCCAGGTAGGTTAGAATAGTAAGATTCAATCCTTCATCAACCAGCTACTAGCTACAACTTCAACCTTCTGCTACTGCTACAAGAATCCTAGTTTTGGTAAAATATAGTTCTTTTAAAGGTTCCTCCTTTGAGTGAAACAATAATTTCAAAGATAACTATTTGACATTCTTACAACTTGGATCCATACTTCGATATTTTGAAATTCAAACCTGCAATGAGGCCTTCCTTGAAGTTGTCTAAACCCTAATTTTTCATGACAAACAAAACCTTCTTTGTGTCCACAAGATGATCCTTCCATCTACCTTCTTACTCACCTTAGCTTTGATACCATGTTGGAAAATTAAATGTGGTAGCTATTAATTAAGTTTTCCTTATTCCTTATTACTTGCTTATGAACTTTATTTATCTTCTTGTATTTATTTATTAGATCTTCTCATGAAACAAATATCAAGATCAAAATAGAAAGGACAATGGACACATAAATTATGATTAAATCCAAGGAAAAACCCCTCCAAGGGGAAAACCTAGAAAATCTCTTCTCTTCTTATAGAATCTACTTCAAATGAGAAAAATAAGACCCAAACCCTAGACAAAGTCCTCCTCCAAGTACAAAGTCAACCATCTAAAGAGACCTTCCAATTAGGTCAAAGATAAACCAAGACAACCAGAAACAAACCCTCCCAGAAGTGCACCAAATTTAGAATTTTGCCCCCCTTGCAATAGAAATTATGACTTGAAATCACTTTAGAAGTTTCAGCCCCTGGAGCTACTCCAAAAACTCGCATGTGTGAGAAACAAATCCCAAAACTCGTCATCTTTCATTTACTAGGGTTTTATTCTTGATTCCTTTTCCTTTGCTTTTCTTCCTTATTACTTTTATTGTAGATTGAACTTGTTTTTGTGATTTCCAAATGAGGTCGAAGACGCCTCTATATATAGCCTTTCTAAGAGGTCGAATAACCCTCCCTAGGCCGAATTGTCTCTTCCAGGGCTGACTTGTACTAGGAGTTTCCAAAGACATTTTAGACTTAAAAATAAATTCTTTTACAAGTTACATCTTTCCCAAAAGGGTCTTAAAAAATGACGTTGACTCTCTTGACTCATGACAATAAATAATATTATCTAACAAACCCTAGAAGCATGAAGAACATGCTTTTACATAGAAGACCATAAATAAGTAACATGAAACCCATGCTTTACAAATAAAAACTTTTTCATTTCTTCTTTTGTTTGTTACATAAAGTACATATTGAAATGAGTACAATAACAATTATGTTGCAATCCATTCCCATTCACAAATGGAACTGGGAAGTCATCTCCATTGATTTCATTATAGGTTTTCCAAGAGCCTCTAGACAACATGATTCAATCATGGTGGTCATTGGCAAGTTGAGCAAGGTGACTCATTTTGTAGTAGTCATTTCCACCAATTCAGCTAGTGAGGTGGCTCAAATCTTCATACAGGAAATTATGAGGTTACATTGAATTCCCAAGAAAATCATTTCAGATAGAGATGCCAAGTTTACTTCGGTTTTGGAAGGAACTATTTACAGGGTCGGGGATAGAATTGGCTTTCAGTGCAACTTATCATCCATATATGGATGGGGAAATAGAGAAGACAAATAGAATCCTCAAAGACATGTTGAGAATGTATGTGATGCACAAACCAAAGGAGTGGGAAGAATATCGCTTGTAGAGTTTGCATACAACAATGGGTACCAAGAGTTTATAAAGATGAGCCCAGTCAAGGCACTCTATATATATAAGCATCTATGTGAGTGTAGTATATGTTGTTTAATACAATTGGCTACAGTTATGATCAAGTTAGTGTGTGTAGGAATAATAGTTCATGCTAAATTGATTGAATGTTAATCCCTACTAATGTACTGAACCATTGTTTTCTTGGAGGCACAATGGTCCTGTAGAGGAACCCATGTTATCCCTACCAAATTAGTGTATTCATTGATGTAAATGGGTATGACAAGTTGTATAAACCTCACAAACATGAAGATAACAATACTTGGAAGTTTCGAACCATTCATTGTGATGCCAGAAGAGAATACATTTAGTTCATATATATATATATATATATATATATATATATATATATATATATATATATATCTAGATATATATAGATATATGATTTTGAGTTAAACGTTGAAGTTCTAGCGTTAATGCCCCCAAGTTTCGCGGTCATCTTCTATGGTAATAGCGTGAGGGCGAAGTATTTAAATTTAGAATAGTGTTGTAATGGTAAGATGACACATAGGCCTTTTCCAAGAGATCCTTTACTTAAACATAGGAATGAAAAGGTATGCAGGCATATGCTTTATATAATACATACGAGAATAAGATTACATAAACAACATGTGTGTGTGTGTGTGTGTTTTATAAATGTTATGCTGAGGGGTGTCAAGAATCAAAGGCGAACGTCATCGTGGCAAATGGTTAGGGATTATAGTCCTAAGGGTCAGGCCTATAGCCCACATAACCCTATCCCATAACCGTGTTGGGTTTCATTGTACCACTTGGAGGTTAGATGTTGGATGTGGAGCCTAATTATCTTCCTGATTCAGAGATCTTGTTTGGATCGCAAATACCCAATGGGGGGGTGTGGGGGGGTTTTCCCCCCACTACTGTTTCCTAGGGGGGGGGGTGGGGGGGCAAGGGGGGTGGCTGCATGTTTGGAGCCCCACACCCCCCCCCCCCCCCCTCTAGTGGAGGTTTTCAAGCAACTCCTGTGAAGCTAAAACTAAATGAAATTTTGCCTTGTAAAATATTGTAATTTCGTAGTCAATATGGTTCGTTCATTAGGCAGATGATATGATGATAGAAGTTATGTTTAATTTAGGGTTTTTTACCCTAGAAGGAAACCCCTCAATTTATATGAAGGAACTGTATTGCAGATGGGCAATATTATTCTAAACGAGAAAGAGAGGAGATTGTGTGAGAGCAAAGATGAAATTACAACAAATCTGTTGTAGGTATTATCTCTTCATTTTGTTGGATAATATAAAAGGAAGGACATGTTGTTTCTCTGTGGACATGTCCAAAATTGGGTGAACCGTGTATATCTATGTCTCTCTTGTTTCACATGTTTTTATATTTGTGTTTCCACAATATTTTGTGTATTTCATTATTTCGTTAATTAATTTATAACATTAGCCCCAAATTCTAGGCTTTTAGTCCATATGGTTGTGTGCATAACCTTGGTGGAGGCCAATTGGAAATGGAAGACGAGGCTGATTCAACAAGATTGATTGTTGGAGAGAAATAATGACACTCCTCCTTTTTTGACGTCAACATGGAGGGGGGGTCATGCTATTGTGTTAGGGTCGTTGGAACGTGGAGCGGACGGATAGTCATAGGATTTTATAGTGGAAGCGTGAAGTGGATCCTCAATAGCAAAAGCCCGCCCCCCTCGCCCCCCATCCCCCTTGATGTCAGCGGGGAGGAAGGGGGCTAGCGTTATCACTTTTGAGTCATTGATTGGGTTGTGGATTGTGGGCCATCAAAGGTCAGCCTGCAACTTAGTATATATATATATATATCTATCTATGTATCTATCGATATATATATACATACATACATATATATATGTATATCTATATATATATATATATATATATATATCTATATATATATATATATATATATATATATATATATATATATATATATATATATATATATATATATATATATATATATATATATATAATGTTGTGGTGTAGCACAATGGATCATGAGCCATAGATTGCTTCAACCATCATGAACCTTTGAATGGTGGTGAGGCCATTGTTACATATAGAAAGATACCCACAGTGATAACATTACAGGGTGATGATTTTATGCATGGGCCACCGATTGGATGGTGTAACATGATACAAAGGATAGGAAGAGGTCATATATATATATAATACTCCCTCATGAAGTGATGCAAGGATTAGAATTGGGAATGCTGTATTCAGATCTGCCACATGGGCCCCACGTGGGGACCACATCTGTGACACATGGTAGGAAAAGGAGAATGACGCATTCAAACTAATAAACCATAAATGGGAATAAATTGAGATTGTCGAGTCCAAATTGTCCAAAAATTATATCACTAGAGATGTCTCGCTAAGACAAACATGATGAAGACAGTCAAAGTGAGTTTTGAGAACCCAAAAGAAAGAAATTACCCCATTTCCCTAACTGTAGCAGGGGGGTTGGGTTAGCATGTGAACACATCACCGAGGGTAAGGTGGTGTGTTTACACAATGCGTCTAGGTGTAATTAAAAAGTATATTTAGACTTACCTTAACTATATATTAAAAATGAAATTATTTATTTTAGATATTTTTATAGCAATATTTGAATTTATTTTTATTTGTGTGGAGTTTATTTTTTTGAATTTTATGGAGAGAGGTTGAAGGTGTCTTGATAATATAATGTATATGAATTCAGCATGTCATCTTCCAGAATTGAACCTAGGTGGAGATAATAACAACAGTTTCCCCTAAACATCCAAAATAAACCCACTTAACTAATTTTATGTTAATATTTTTTCATTATATTATTAAATCTTTATTCTCCTTAACTCTAGCCTTAATTATGAAGCCAACTTAAGAGGATGAGGATAGGGATATTAGGATGAGGGCGGGAGGAAAAATGTAATATACTCTAGGAAAATGCATTGTAATTTATAATAATTTACCCAACATGTCCTCCCATCATCGACCTTCTCATAATAAAGACACAATTATCATAATATAACATTTCATATATCTTTTATTTCAAACTCAACAACTCAACCCCATATGTGTGTGTGTGTGTGTGGTGGGACAAATGGATCCTTCATTAATCAGAAAAAAATACATATAGCTTGGAATTCCTAAAGAAGACTAATATCGAGGAGATTCTTGAGACTAGGAAGCTTACCAATAAAATACAACTAGAAACTAAATATGACAATCATGGATATATAGAAAACTCTTTGAAGATTCAATTTTTCAAAGTGCGGAATGCCTCTGACATTGGCATGATTTCCCCTCATTTGAATAATTGTTTACCCTCTTCTTGAATCAATACCTTATTACGTTTATGGCCTCATTTTTTGACTTCTTTGTATTGCTTGGAGACCCATTGAAATCCTTCATTTAAACTCCAAGAATGGATTGTGAAGAACTCAAGCTCAATTCAATTATTTCCTTACTTTGAAGAAAGGAGTTGTATAGAATCCTAGAATGAAGATTTGATATGTCCTTCATATTTTCTCCATGTCATTCTTTTGCAAGGGAAATTAGTCACGAGTCATCTAGATACATATCTTTTGCTAGGGCTTCTACTTCACATTCTTTAGATGACGAGCTAGCCATTTCTTGTGGTAATGGATTTTGTTGGTGCTCTTCAAGAGAATTTCACACGAGCTCTATATGATTCAATATAGGGTTATGGAATTTTTATTCTATTGATTTCATGCTTGATTGAATGTTGTCTTTCTCTAGAGATTCCTTCAAAGAGGAGAGACACTTGAACCTATATTCAAATCTAGGGATTTGGTCAAGATTTGAGGTACATTAAGTATGCAAATTTCTTCTTCTTTGGGGGAATTTTACCAAATCATCTTTTTTCTTTTTGAAAATGGTGTTCATTAGGTGCTTAATTGATATTTGTCAGAAAGTCCCTAATAATATGCCCATATTTATGATAATGTGTGCATCTAAAGGGAACTTTTTTATAATTTAGAGATTACTTCCAAACACTATCCTAATAATAAATATCTACCGAGGTTGGAAGAGGCTAGGAGATATTCATGTAAACATAGATATCAACATATGATGTGTACCTTCTTCTAATACTAGTCTTCTATAATTTGACAAAGTTGTTGATGGCATTGTCAATACCTTTGAAGGTTTCCTCCTCCCAACATTCCTAGAAAGAGAAAAGAGTTGTACCCAAAATTGGGAGCAAGGAAGTCTTCTTTCTCTGTATTATGTTGTTCCTTCCAAAATCACATGAAGAGCCATATATTGTCAAAAAAATACAATGCTCCTTCAAAAACCATCGTTCTATATTTCAATATGGAGAAAATAACCGTGAAGAATGTTTTGGCCACTAGCTCCAATTCTATTTGACATTGGAGGTTCCATTTAATTTGGATCCACCTAATCAAAGACTTTTTAGAGAGCCATAATCTAATAAATTTTCAAATTAGAGTGTGATCTAGGATATATTGGATATATTCTCCAATCTTGTGAGATTTAACCTCATATTTTGGATCTTGCACCGGTTTTGGTAGGCAATGTCCTATATTTCTAATGTGTCAGGATGCACCCAATGTAGGTTTCATTGTGAAAATGGAAAACACACTTTTCCCAATTGATCTATTAAAAGGATGTTGAAGATGAGGAGATTGAAGAGGAATACTAATAGATCTAGAATCATTATGAACTGCTAAAACAATTCCCCCCTCTTGCAGAGCTGAGCATGGATGTCTATGATGAAGAAACCCTAAAATTTGTAGAAAACTCACTTCTTCATATTCAAATATATTTTTTTATTAAAATAATTATAAATAGTGTTTTGTTAAAATTAAGAATTAAAATTTAGTTAATTAATTAATTAGATAGTTTCATTTTTTATAATTTTTTAAATTTCTATCTAAATTGGAGATGAATTTAGTTTTTTTCAATATAACAAACAATTAATTAATTAATGTAATATAAATTAATTATTCCATTAGTTTTTTCTTTAAGGAAATGTTTATCATTTTATATTAAAAGAGAGGCTTGATACAAGGCCATAACCTCTTTTTTTATAGTGCTTTCAAAGACTTGAATGTTCCAATATATCCACGAGAGTTTTTCTTTATGTAAAATCTTCTAAATACAATTCTACATTGATATCTACCTTGGTGTTTACAAAAAAAAATTCCTAAATACAAAATATACTTGTAGAATGTATTTCAAGATTGAGATTTAACATGCTCCAAATGGCTCAACTTCTATTGTTGGGTCCATTTTTTCCTCTGCTTCATTGTGCACCCTCACTAGTTGCTTCTGACCCTTTGTCTTGGAGTTTTGGCGCATGGAGTTTTGGATTTTGCGCCCTACCTGCCCCCACTAATTTCCTAATGCCCTTTTTCACCATTTTGATGATCGGAATGGCCAGCTTTTTTAACCAAATATTTTTTTTGAGCTCATCATGGCAAAGGGGCAAATAATATTTGCGATTGATCCAACTCCATTACGCCTTGATTCAGTGTTTGTCCTTTATTAGCCATCTTATCTGTTTCTAAGTTCATTTTTTGTTGTTGTATAAATGGTATAATTCTATCTCTTCGAATTACCTGGAATGCAAAGCTATTTTTGGAGTATTGTGGCATTTGCAATTACTGCTCCAACTTTTATTTTAGTGATTTTCTTTATTACAATTACTGAGTTTTCGAAAACCAATCATCTTTTATACTTTTGGTAATGGCTAATTCTAGTCCTCTTCAAAGTGCCAAATATTTAGTTTGGTTGTTCGTTAATATGCCCAATCCGGGGGTGAATTGTGTCTTTCTCTTTGATCATCGGATGAAAGATGACTGCTCGTGCTCCAACTTAGTATTTCATTATTTTATTTTTAATAATTTAATTAATCATAAAATAAAAATAAAAATAAATAACATTAATACTTAATCTTAACTCCCCTAGGTAAATAATAATTTAATTATAGTATTACAATAATTTTAACTCAATCAAATTTTATTTTCTAATTTCATTCTCATTATATCTTAATCATTAATAAAACTTTTATTTTCTAACCGTATAATACTAGTTTAAACTAGCTTAAATTGTTGCTTCAACATTTAGAGTACAACGTATGACAAATTTTTTATTGGAATTTTTGTAATGTCGTTGGGCTCATGCACGATGTAAAAACATAAATTCTGATTTATAAAGTACGAAAAAATATGTTTTATGATATATAACTTGCTAATCCCCATTGGGGTGGTATTAAGGCACAACATATAATATGATTGCCATGCTCACAAATAGAATGGTGAAGGGGATGGCAGACCTGGGTATGAGAGCCATGCTCTCATCTTGTCATGATCCCATCTAAGCATGGCATCCTCTTTGTACTTAACCTCACGCTCACCTACCATCATCATATTGCTCTAAATGCAGGCAATTGGTAGTAGTAGGGTTTCAGTATGACATTCCCTTTGTTCACAGCTTTCGCCCATCACAGACTATTACGACTTCTCTCTCTCAGGGAGGATTGGTTATAGAACATAGTGACCCTGACATATACAATGCATATTACATTCATGAACACATAACTTGGGATTTTAATTACTCTATTAAAATGTGTGCCATGATATACACTTATCCTTTTGTGGTTTTTTCAGATTTTTGCTTTCTCTCCCATCCATTCAATCCTCTCACATATTCACCCCTTTATAAATATATGGGATTAGTCTTAGGTTGGTGGATTCTAAACATTGCTCGTTTGAATGTGGAAGGGCTCCAACTGTCGTGTTTCTCCTGGATGCTGAGGTGAGAGTCTACAATCTTAAAGGAAGGTTTGTCTCTACACTTCCTTGCATCACAATTTGATTATTTTCTACCATCTAATGATTTATCTATGTCATATCTCCTTTGTAGTCCTTATGGTCCCTACAAGTGTCAATTTTCTTTGTGTTGTTTTTCCACAACACAATGACGGGTCCCTCTTATGAGTTGGTCACTGTGTTGCCCACCTTGTCACCCCAAACCTTTGATTCCATGGGTATTTCTTTCATCTGTCTTGTATTGGTATTTTCCCTTTGGTACCCTAGTTTATTTTATATCTAGTTCTAATATAGTCAAGGGTCGAGATCTTGTCAAAACTACCCCAAATTTTTTGGGCTTAACTTTTTTTTCTCCTACAAGCAATATGTTCCTTTAGGAGGTAGGATCTACAAGTCAATTTGAGCCTCATTATTTTGTGTCATACCCTCTACTAAAAAACAATTATCTCTTCCTTTTCATGGTAGATGACGCCTTTATTATCCCCAATTTCTCTGCTCCAGTAACATTGTCTTTCTGTCGATGTCTCTTCTCCGTCTCTCCTTTGTTTGTCCATAGTCCTAGTTTATGTCAATACATGGCCCCTACGCAACATCTACCCAGTCGTTATGGTGGCACTTTAGGCTCATCCTTGTCTCATTTTCGGCGTCTCTTTGGTTGGGATTTGGTGGATTACCACTTTGATTCGATTCCCTCTAAAGTGAGGAGTGAAATTATTCACTTAGAGGTAAAGGAGTTTGGGGAACAAATATATATTTTTGACTCTGAGATTAGTGGTAGTTGCCTTAGATGGATTCCTGACCTAGGAAAATTCAGAAGTATGAGGTTCCACTTCCTTCACCCATTATCTATGCACCATCAGCTAGAAACCTTACTTCATATCGTAATTCCCGACAAAAAAATTGACAATTATGAGTTAGTTGCAAGTCATGAGGAAATCAACAAAATTATCGGGGACATTCGATACAATTTGGATGATATTTTTGTCAGGTTAACACGAATAGAGCAATTTTTGTTGTTTGACTCAAATATTGAGTCTGATGTGAAACTTGCAACACAAACAGTCATCAATGCCCCAGTTGGGATCTCACCCCAAGGAAACACTACACTCTCTCTAGTTGTCATCTCAGATCAATAGCTTCTCATGGGTTTTAAACTTCTTTTGTACAAACCGATTGCTACTCGTTTTTATGGTTTTGTTCGTCATCACAGGTTATTGGTGTTAGCCTCACTCTTAAAAATCAATAATAAATCCAATTATTAAATTAAATAAATAAAATCATGAGAATTCCTCAAACTAAGGAGTCTAGTTTGGATGAGAGATTCTCTCCAACTAGCTCTCCTAAATTAGTGTGTAAGTTGAGAAATTGCTTCAACCAAGTGAATCTAAGATAGACGCACTATCTTAAGATGACTTACTCATGTATTTAAATGTATTATTAAATTTTTTGAATAACGTGAATTACATAAGCATGAGAGACCACATGATGGATCTCTTCCTTTTCCGCCAGTTTAAATTTTTGTGTGTTAATTTGTTGTGCATATGGTTATATGGCTTTGTGATTCTTCTTCAATTGGTATGTCATTCTTAGACACTCGTTTTTCGTATGTTTTAGTCATAGTACAATGCATGCAATGTAATTGTACATGGGTAATAGACACAACAATGATCATCATGTCTTTAAACAAGGCATGTCTTTCTAGTATTGTACTCTTTAAGTTTTTGAAGAAGCCTTTGGGAAGTAAATTTCAAGTACCTAAGGTCATTTACAAATTGTAATGGTGAACTTTATATCTTCAATGTTGGAAATATGGGATCCCGTAGTGTCCTTTGATGAAAAGGAGCTATCAATTATCAATAATGGAATTATATTTACGAAGCTTGTAAAAAAAGAGATATAACTTGCTAAAATTAAATTATGGTATTGATTTATTTCCAATGAATAATTACTCGTAATTTTTTATCTTTAAGCTATAAAAACTTAGGCAAAACTATTACAATTTTGTTTTTTTTTTTAAATAATATGAAATTTATGTATATGTGTCATTTTAATTTCTATCAAACATCGTCCAAGATTATAAAAATCAATTAATTGTTAATAACATAATAATTTTTTTTGGTAAAAAAATGTTTGTTCGCAAGCATGTTTAATATTAAAAAATATTATTTTTGATTTATTTAAAATACCAAAAATTTATTATGTGTATTTTTATTGATCTTAATTTGGAATTCTATTGGAAGTTTTATAGGGTTTAATATTATTTTATATTATGAACTTTTACAAACTTTATGTTTTTCATCTCAAGTGACACAAAGTGGAACCCTACCAAAATAACCTTACCAATATCATGCCTATGTATGGTGATTAGGTATGCATACTTTGGGAGATTTGAACCAGGAATCTATTAATTCATAACATTTCCTTTCACAATGCTTAGATTTGAACTTGAAATCTCTTGGTATATAACATTTCATAACACTTCCTTTTCACATTGCTTGGATTTGAACTTCAAATCTCTTGGTACATCACATTTCATTTTCACGACACTTTCCAATTGAGTTGTTTGTAGGCTAGGAAAGTGGGACCACCCATGAGGAATTAGAACTAGTCACTTGTCACAAGGTGTTCCTTAACAGCGTACCCATTCACTGTGAAACTAAAGCCCTATAGGATTTAAAAACATTATGTTAACTTAAGCCCTATGAGATTTAAAAACATTATGTTAACTTAAGCCCTATGGGATTTAAAAATATTATATTAAACTTTTAAATTATAATACACATGTGGAAATCATGCATATTTGATGCAAGTCTCGATTTAACTAAATTAACATTATATTATATTTTTTATTACATTAAATTGCAATTTTCTATTACAGTGTTTTGCATTTTTCTATTCTTGTATTTTGTCTTATGATTATTACTTACTTTGTCAATCTAATTCACTACCATTTTTTTTTTGTAAATCCCATGCTCAAGGCTTTCAATTCTTTTGCCCTATATTTTTCTCTACCCTTATTAATTTTAGATAAATTATAACAATGAAATGTTATATTTGGTTGAAATTTGAGATAAGAAATATTATTGAAATGTTGCATTTGTTGAAAATATTTCAAATAAGTTGTTTTTTTAATTTATTTTAAAAATTAAAGTAAAAGTATAAATTTTAAATTATATTTACTCATAAAGTGGAATTTTTTTTTAAGTAGAAATATTTATATTTTCCCCGATTGGAGTGTGAAGGATGAAAGCACTCCCAAAGTAGTAGTGTTATGTGGCCATGTCCCAATGAGCCTCACCCAATGCATAGATTATTGAGATATCTAATAGATCCACAATTGATGTATCACATAGAAATCTTTATGGTGGAAAGGGTACATGTCATTTATGATCGTGAACATAGGGAAATTGGGTTTACAAAGAACAACCATCCTTATGTTGATTGCATAATTTGGAATATTTCAGAGATTGAGTGGCATGAGCAAAGTCAACTAGTTAATTTTGGTCATGTTTATACGATCTTTGAAATGTTTGAGAATATGAGATTGACATAAGCTCAAGAGTAGAGAACTTTAGGACAAAATGAATCTACTATTATATATTCCATATTTTAAAATGATTGCATAAGTTGAGGCATGGAAAAAGCACCACATTAGCATCTATAGGCATTATATTTTTCAACAAATCTCAATTGGAACCTCCTACAAGATAGACACTAACATACAATTTTTTGAGCCTTAATTGATTGGGCTTTTATTGTTGGTTCTGTGCTTCTAGAGCCTGAAGACATCATTTTTATAATGGGACTCTTTCACCATTAAAGTGGCCTTTCAAATATTCAGTTGTCCTCTGCAATGGTTGAAGGTCTAGGTTATGACCTATCAAATGTTGTAAACATCTAAATGTCATAAGTTCTTGCTATGTTGTAGGTAATCACCTCTATTGATATTTCTCAGTAAGTAGTTACTTCAGTGCTCCACATCATTTCTTGAGGTTGCTATGTTAGAAGAGATCATTGTGGGATAGGAAAACCAATAAGCTCCAGAGCTTAGTAGAAGTTCCAATAATTCACCAACATTTACTAGCAACAAACAACCCTGATATCTATGAGGTAATTGTGTTAACTCAACTAGAGAATAGATTCATTAACAACACCAATATTGAGGATGAAATGGTTAATTGATCTTAAAATTGGTAACACAAGAGTTAGGGATATCAAATACATGAAAATAATGGACTTATAAAAACACATCAAAACTTTGATTTTGAAGGTGTCAATGGGGAGGGATGAAGCTCATTGGGGAATTTTTCTACAATTAAATGAGGGCTAGATGTAAGTCAAATATGTTAATTCCAAGCTTATATTGTTAGCAAAGAAGGCCCATGAGTTGGATTTTGTAGAATTTTAGCACACTCAAGGACTCATCACTGTAATAATAATTATTAATTATTATTATTATTATTATCATTACTCTTATTCTTAATTAATTATTAGTATTATTATTATTACTACTATTAATTATCACTATTAACTAATAAGAATTAATAGTGAATATTTATAATATTTATTATAATAATTATTAGTTATTATTATAATAAATTATTATTAATTATTAATTATATTTATAAGTTATCGCTATGACTTATTATTATTATTATTTATTTTTATAAATTATTACTATTAATTATTATTATTATTACTAGTAATGATTACTATTAAATAATAAGAATTAATATTTATAATATTTATTACTAATAGTTATTAATTATTAATTATTATTATTATAAATTATTACTATTAGTTATTAATGATTATTATTATAAATTATTACTATTAATTAGTATTATTACTATTAATTATTAATTATTACTATTAATTAATTATTAGTATTATTATTAATTTATACTAAGAATTAGTTATATTTAGATGAAGATAAAGAATAGTTCAATAAATCATATAATTAATTTCTTGATAATTAGATTTAATAATAAATAGTTGTAATAATTATTATTTTAATATCATTAGTTTAATGAATTAACCTCTAAATTAAAATCTTTATTTAAAAAAAAAACCAACATAAAAAACTTAGAAATATGGATAATAATAAATGTTAAGAACCACATTTCATCAAAACAACTCACCAGCTCTTCTACTATCAGCATTCAAAAAATAGTCGTGATGATGGATCCCTGTTGGGATTTGAAACGTTGACAGAATATGGTTATTACTGTGGCTTCTCTGGTAACTAACTCAGACATTACACATCATATTGTATAATGGATCATTTTTCTAAATAAAATTTGCATGAACTTATTAGAATTAGAATAATCTTAAATCCCCAGGAAATTGGTGGGCGGACACAAATCTAATTTAACTTGAGAAAAAAATGGAATTACACATCTTATTGTAAAATGGACCATTTTGCTAAATAAAATTTACTTATATATTGATTTTCCCATTTAATTAGAATATAAACATATTAAAATTGGAATAATCTCAAATGGTGGACATAGAGCCATGTGACATAAATATAATTTATTAAATTTATTAAAAGTTAGTACAACCTAACAAACTATGTAACACAATACAATTTTTGATAAACATTAAGTCTAAATATATGCTGAACATATTCCCTTGAGAATCAATCTAAACAATCAATTAAAAAATAAAAAAAATGTCAACAAATCCTAAAGCTTTCCACAATTTAAAAAAAATTTAAACAAAATTTTTAGAAAATTCACTCGCGATATCTTTGTTAATGTTTTCTGATACGTATTAATATTGGAGTCCTCTAAGGAGGCGGAGGAATTGCTCAGACGGCCAAAAGTGGTTGAAATCTAGCAAAAAAGATCAAAAAAATCTTTTAGATACAGTGTTTGAATCATATTTTTGATGATAGAAATGGATTCAATACCATCAAAAACGTCTAAGACACCTAAAATTATAAATTTTAATAGCTTTTACTTAAATTTACAAAAATCTTATAAAATATAGCAATTTTCATAACTTTAAAGCAAAAAAACATAATTGTTAGATTACTACATTAATATTCCAAAAAAATAATATGAAATATTAATACCTTGAAATGGACATCAAAATATGAAGTCTGATATTGACAGTTATAGATTTCTGTCTTTTTGGTTTCGGTTTTTGCTTTTAGCTAACAAGATGTTTAAATGCTTTTGAGATAACAAAGACATCTATGTTTTTGGGGGGTGATACAAAGAAGAATAGTAGAATAAATGGAGAATATAGGAAGGATAAATAACATTAGTATCTACTGGGGGAAAGATGGAACAAGATGATAACTAACATGTTACTGTACTTTCGTTTCATATTCATGAAAGCATGTCTGTTTTTTTTCTTGTTTGAGCTTTCCGTGACTAATTATTACTAAATTAAGTAATTGGAGATGTGAAAAAATTCAATATTACTTATAGATGTGAAAAAATTCAATATTACTTATGAAGCTTAAATTATTATTAAATTAAATAATTAGAGATGTGAAAAATTTAATATTATTTTTTTAATAATATTAATTTTGAATTTACAAATAAATAAAAAGTCTATAGTTTCAATTTAGTTTTATATCATCTTAATGATGTTCGATCAAATCATTTTTTACCTCATCTTTGGTCAACATTTTTAGTTGACATCTTTAGGCGGTGTCCAATAAAATTAATGTAAAATTTAATATTTTTTTTATATAAATAAATTATTTTAATTAATTTGTTAAGAATTTATAAAATTTAAGTTATATCATTTAGAATGTTAATAGATTTTTTTAGAAGGTTGAATAAATTTATTTATATATTTTAAAATATATTTTAAATAACTAGAAACTATAATCTTATTCAAAATTGTATTACTAAATTTCAGAAAACTATAAAACAAATAAGTATATTGTGTTAGTTAAATTTTTTGTATATTGTGTTAGTTAAATTGGACCTAGAAGGATAAGTCACCTATCCAGTTCACAAACGTTCTATTGGCTCCTTCCCAACCAAGCTTAAGATTACTATGGGGTCAGGTTCTATTTATGTGAAGACCCAACTAGGGTCATCTAACTATTACTACATTAATTCAATAAATTTCACAAACATTTTAGAACATGGAAGATTTCATGTTCATAATACAACTCTAGCATATACATAAAATTTGATCAGAAACATATTATACATGTCATTGTAACAATTTACATAAATAATAATAATTTGAAGAATATTTGATCTGATGGTTCGGTTAGGGTGTTGATCTAGAATAACTTCCTACAAATTCCCTAGCCCTCTGAGCCCAAATAAAACAAGCAGATCTAAACTATAGTATCTCGAAATTAAATTTAAATCTATCCCTCTCTAATCAATCCAAATCTGAATTCTCTAATAAATCATTTTTAAAATATAATCACTAATTATAATAAACTATTCTTAAGCTTTCAACGCTTTAAACTTTAGTTTTGTTAATATGTAATTAAGGGTATGTAACACATACCTTACACTTATTGTAATTATACACAAACTGCGTTCACTCAAGGGATGGGCTAATAAGATAAATAAAACAATACAAATACAATTTATTTATTTCAAATGTGTCAATCAAAACTTTCGAAATATGTCTGAGGCTTTTCACACAATATCCTTCAAACTTTCAACCAGATATGTTGGCTCGTTTCTCCATGCATATAACAGAAATAAGAAAGCCTGTCGAAATATATTGTCTCGGGCATATCACACAAGGTCAAGCTTTCAGTCAGAAATATCTGGCTTGTTTCTCCAAACATATAACATAAATAAGAAAGCATACATATAACAGAAATAACAGAAATAAGAAAGCCTGTCGAAATATATTGTCTCAGGCATATCACACAATATCCTTCAAGCTTTCAATCAGAAATATCTGGCTCGTTTCTCCAAACATATAGCAGAAAGAAGAAAGCCTGCGATGCTACGAGTAAATCATTTCGTATGCTTAAAACAATACATCTGATAGTAACCGACGCGTCCACAATGTAGTCCTGTCAGCTCTGCTGACTCTCCGCCCCATAAAAATTCTCATGTCTAATTCAGGTCTACTGTATGGTAGTGATTTTCAGTCTGAGAAATATCTAGAGCTTATAGCATTTTTTTTGAAATTTTTTGATATATTTTTAAATATGTTGGAGAGAATTTAGTTTGCAAATTGTAATTTACAATTCAGCTGTATATATGTAGAATATTTTCTACCTATATAGTCATGTGGATACTACAGGGCTTATGAGGACTTCATAATTATTTATTGTTTTTAATATAATATAAAACAGACTATTTTTTCTTGCTCGAAAAAAAAAATTATTTTCTGTACATAGTGATTATGAAATTTGCATAAATCACAAGCCTAATGATCGACCCATAAGAGAAATATATGTACATTTTATATACAGTAATATATGTAGAATAGTTGGTACTAGACCGGTTACATTGTGTGGAAATCAAAATTATTTTGTGGAATTAAATTTTTTAAAACATTTTCACATTAAATTTTTTAAAACATTTTCACATAAATTTTTTGACATAATTTTAATGATAACATTTCATCCCAAAACACACAATTTTGATGATAACATTTTATCCCGAAAGCACAATCCTAACAATAATATTCTTCCCAAAATAAACTATAAGAAGAAAATAAATAGAAAACTAAAAACTCCAACCAAATTAGAAAACAGAGGAAACTCCTACCAAATTAGAAAGAAGAGGAAATGCAACCTGCTCATTGTTACTCAGTCTCGTTCTATATTTATATAAGCTGACCTGTTGCCGATCTCTCTTTATGTTCAGACCCAGCTGCAGGCCTCGCCAGGAAAGTGGGATTCCGTTGTCCAGCCATTATTACCACCACCTTATCTTCTTCAATACCTTCACTCGATATCTCATTTTGCATACTAAATTCAACAGAAGCATTAAGATTACGCTCATTATTCTGAGAATCGATAGTTTTCCAGTATGAGCATGCCAGTATGATTAATGCAAACGCTACGAAGGCCAACACAACACCTAACCCGCCTAAGAGAAGAGGGACAGGCCAACTCCATTCAGCGTACCTGTCAGGGTCGACAGTGACGCTACTGCTATTATTGATCATGGACGTAGATTGGCAAGGCTTGCAATGGATCTCAACACAGTCAATGGCACCTTACTGAGAGTTTAGATGGCCTAAAATTAGAAACAATCTAATCTAAGAAAAAACCAAAGCAGCAACTACTAAAATTGGATTTGCCTCTGGATATAATGAGATGCTCAATATATAGCACGGCTCAGTCGATCTGATCTGATGAGTGCATTAAGACCTTTTAACAACTAACTAGAGCTATTTCTGCTGTAATTAGGAATCAATCATATCTTCGCCTATTTCTATCTTATCTCTTAATATTTCAGGAAATTGCAATAGTTTTTAAATTCGGGATACGAAAACCAGTCATAATTATTGACTTCTCTTATATTTATTTTAAGTCAGAATATTTCAGGAATCTGCAATTAATTTTAAACTCGGGATATAAAGATAAGTGAGTGGAATTATGATGAAGGATAAAAATGATTCAGAGTGTATTATCTTTGCATAAGTTCAGAAAAATCAAGCATAAATCAGTGGTCGAGGGTATGTTTCTTTTGCTCTAAACTTATTTCGATTGCTGATTCACCGAATATTTACCAATCAGACAAAACATCCCCAGGTCAATTATCAAATAATAATTGACCGCACCCATGTCAATTTGATTGCCAAATATTTTACGAATCAACAATCTAGATAAAAATAATTAACCACACCCATTTCCATTTGATTACCAAATATTTGACAAATCAACCATCGAAATAAAGCTGAAAAATCTCAAAACAAACCATTTGAAACTATACGCCCAAAGATTAAACATTTTAATCCAGGATAAAAACAGGTGACAAATTTGCTTACCTGTCTCACCAACCAAATCATTGACTAAAACGTTGTCTTATCTCTACCGCTTGACTCAGGAAAAACATGGACAGCGGAACAGAAAAATAACTAGTGAAAGGAATGTTTTTATTGGGTGTCGGCCAAATACATTCCGCCAAAATATCTAAATATCTAGTTGCCTAGTCTATTTATTTACCCTCAAGCAATAATTGCTATGTAGCAAGTTCGTCGGGTTGTCGGCATCTACTCCATACCTTGACCCCCTCACCATCATTGCCATTTCCAAGGACCCATTACCATTTTTCAGGTCCGTGATGTTGGTATAATAGTGCTTTAACTTTACCAATCCTCCTTAGCTAAACCAAACAGCTTTTACAATTTCTTGTCAAATACTCTATTGCACCCAAAACAGTCTATTATAATTTCTTATGTTTATTTTGGTATGATAGTGCTATAACTTTACCAATCCTCCTTAGCTAAACCAAAACAGCTTCTATAATTTCTTGTAAATACTCTATCGCACCCTAAACAGTCTTTTGTAATTTAAGTCAAAGACTATTGCACTATGAGGACATTAACCTATGATTTGGGTTGGGTAAGTTTAAGTTCTAAAATTAGCAAAAACTTTAATTTTTGAAAAATTATATGTTGTTTATGGATTTATTTAATTTTTTGGGGAAAATTTTCACTCATCTTTAGGAATTTGAAGCTTAACCCATTATTCCCCTGGCTATGGAGGAGGGTAGCACAAGATTCAAACCCAAGATGAGGGCAGCACAAGATTCGAACCCAAGATCTCCGGTTCGATAAGACTTCAATCCACACCTATCGCCACTTGAGCTACCCCTCAAGTGGCGATGGCCATGGAATCACTTGAGCTACCCCTCAAGTGGAGATGACCATGGAATGATAAGGCTTCAATCCATGCCTATCGCCACTTGAGCTACCCCTCAAGTGGTGATGGCCATGGAATCACTTGAGCTACCGCTCAAGTGGAGATGACCGTGGAATGAAGTAACTAGAGATCTTGGGTTCAAATCTTGTGTGACATGTAAAATCGAAAGTAAAGAATTGAATAGAATTGACTTGAATAAATTATTAAAAAAAAGAATTGAATAATTTTATTTTAAATTATTGTAAATTATTTTAAAGGTAATTAAAGTGATCAAATCATGAAAGTAAATTAAATGGTTAAATTAGAGTAGGGGAATTGACACAATGCCCAAGGAATTAATAATAGCAACTACTAAATCCATTGTATTGGAATGATATATTTATTTTATTAAAAAGAATTTTGGATTAAAGAATATTATAATAATTTAAAAGAGATAAATTGTCAAATTAGATTAATGTAGAGTGTAGAAATTAAATTAAATTAAGATTTATAAGAATTGATTTAAAGCAAGAAGTCAAATTATTAAATATGAATCATTAAATGAAAATGGAATTAAATATTTTAAAAAATAAGATTAATTAGGTAAAAGAATAATGCTTAGAATTAAAAAAAAAAACTTAAGGAAAATTAAATTAAAGAAAAATTAAAAATTAAATCAAATAAGAAATTATTGTTAGAATTAATATCATAAGAGGAGGGAAAAATAAAATATTAGTTAAAAGGATAGAAGGGGACCATTAAAAAATGATAGAAAAACAAGAAGAAAAATAGAGGATAGGAGAAAAAGAAATAGATGAAAAAGAAGGGAAAGAGGCATTAAGAGGGGTTAGAACTAATATTAGGGGACTAGGTTTTCAGGATTGGCTTAAAAAAAAATTAAGTGCAAATTTTAGAGGTAAAGTTTTTATCACACAAATAGAATTTAAGAAGAATGAAGGATCACGTGTTTATTTATAATTTTATAGGTGGATGACCAATGTAAAAGGATCATGTGTTTATTTATAAGTTTATAGGCAGATGACCAATGCAAAAGGATCACATGTTTATTTATAAGTTTATAGGAGAATCATCGTAGAAGAATGAAGGATCACATATTTATTTATAAGTTTATAGGAGAATCATCATAGAAAAATGAAGGATCACGTGTCTATTTATAAGTTTATAGGAAGATGATTGTAACAACCTTGGTAAAAAATCCATGCAATAAAGTAATAAATGAAAAATAATAACCATGGTCATGGGGCACATATTCCAAGATGAATGTTTGGCAAAAACATAGTGACGGGGATCATTTGTGATTAATTAATGGCTATGGAAATTATCAAAGGTTTTGGAAAGGAAAAGTGGTATTAATTGACATTTTATTTATGAAAATAATGGAAATTATGAGAAAAAGGAAGGTGAAAGGTCATAGATTGCATGTGAGGAGGAAAATGAAGGGAAATAAAAGAAAATGAAGAAAATAGAGGACTCATTGATAAAAAGGATTCTGAGGATTAGTTGATATCTTTTATCAGTTCAACTTTTGTGAGTTCAACTTTTGTCAATTCAACATTTTGTCAGTTCAGTTTTGGTGCTCTCATTTTCTACTCTCTCTCTCATACTCTTGGGCACTTAGATTTTTCTTGGAGGACTCTTGGAGGATTGTGGCCTACTTTGGATTTTGATCAAGAAGGAAATAGAAGAGAATGAAAGCGCAAGAGGACATTGGGATCAACAACTACAACAGGTTTTTCTTGGAGGTACCAAGTTGCATGTATGATTTCCTTGCTAGTTTTGGCATGCATGGCACATGCATGTGGTTTCATCGTCATAGTTTGTCATTGGCATGGGGGATTTCCTAGATTGACAATGGATTTGCTTAGCCTTGCCATTTCTTGGATATCCATGGTGTTGTGGGCTTTATCTTTGTTTTTTGGTTGGTTCTCATGTTCCTTTGGCTATGGGCTGAGTTATTAGTTCCTAGAAGCCTTAGTTAGAAAAACACAATGAAAGCCCTATAATAGCTTGGTTTGAGTTACTAGTCCTGAAAGCCTTGGATGGAAAAATACTCTGGAAGCCCTTGGTGGGTTGAGTTACTAGTCCTGAAAGCCCTAGTTGGATTGTTGGCATTATGTCAAATGTGTTGTCCTTGGTGGAAACCTTCTTAATAAAGATGTTAACATGATAATAGCAAGATAAATATGCAGGCCAGTACATATCAATTCAAAGATAGAGGAATGATAAAAATGATGTTTTAAGAAGTATACGTGGGTTCTATTAACAAATGCCACGTACATACACAGGTATGGTGAAGCAAAGTCACGTACAGTTTCTGCACCATAATATTCTCAATATCAGGGGTCTTTACCATGGTATTGGCCCATAGTAATGAGCATGAAAACACATATTTGATCCTGTCAAAGAATACCACCAACATAACTACGAAATTTACCTAAGGTATTGGCTAAGGCCTAAGCTATATAAGGATATGGAGATCAAAGTGCTAAGTGTGCATGTATTGGGTTTCTTGATGATTGGTTTGATCTAAAATAAGTGTGTACCAAAGAGTATGATGATGGATCATATTTATTAGATTTGAAATGACTATATTTTGAATAATTTATTTATGGTTTGATAGATCTGTGATGATTTTATGATATGTATTTGTTATGTGTATGCCAAGATTTGGGTTTGATAATTGTTCTCGTGTGTAGCGAAGGCTTATACTTAGTAATTACAGATCTATACGCAGGTATGCTTCAGAAAAAATTGTGTACATATGCAGATCTAATTCTGGATAGTAGCGTATACATTCTGTAGAATAGACAAATCTTTACACGGGTGTCAAATATAAAAGGTGTGTACATACGTAGAAGTGATTTATAAGAGTTGTGTATATCTGCTAGGGTTTTGAAGTATGAGATGATGATAGTGGTTGATTTATTATGTTATGTTTTTTTATGTCTGTTGATGAAGTCTCCTATAATTATATGTGTTTAACAATCATGTTTAGCATGAATTGATTATGAAGTGAAGTATTAACTTGTGATGATGCTACTAGGTGATAATCTATATATGATTTAGTGATTTATGTTGGCTTCAGTATCTATTTGGGTGATTGATTAAGTGGTACAAGGATACATATTGAGATATCAATAATTTGATACCTGTACGTGAGTTTGCTTCAGGGGAAATGCGTATATATGGAGGTATGGGTAAGAATAATAGCGTATATATTATGACATGTGTTTAGATAGAGCTTGTAGTGACAAAATTCAGGTTTCAGTGATGAACAATATGTGGTCTAGTATTCCGATGAATGGGTATACAGGGATATAAGTGTGTCTAGTTGTTTGAACAAGTTATTTCCATGTTTGACCTGTTGATACAATTGGTTCAGTGATTAAGTGACTTGGTACAGTGTTGGTTTCAGTATTTTTGTCTGGTATTTGGAATGGATCTAGTTTGAAACAATCTGAAAAGTGATCCACAAAGAAAAGACGATAAGGGCGTTGTAGCTCCCTTCGAGTAGAAGATGGAAAATGGGAGAAGGTTGTATCCTTCTACAGATGGGTGCCTGTGTACTGGTATGATTCTGTGTCAACACAAGTTTGTAAGAAATTTCTCTTTATAATAAAAGAAGAAGACAAAGACGACATCGACGGTGGTTTTTTCCCACATTGGGTTTCCACTTAAAAATCCCGGTGTTCATGTGTTGTTTGTGTGTGATGACTTATTCTTCTCTTTCTGCACATGGTTACTATTTAATTAATGTTTAATGAAGTACTGATATACTAGTTCAAGTTAAACAGGTGATGAATTAACTGAAAAGTTAGTGAGCTGGAAATATGCTACTTGTCTTTATCACAGTCGTGTACATATACATGTTTACCTCATAACAACCTCAGACAAAAATATGAATAAGAAAAGAAAATTCTAAGTAGTTTAAAATGTTGATTCATCCCCCTCTTAGTGTTTTTCCTAACAATTGGAATCAGATTCTGTCCTTCAGAAGAAGCCTTATTGCTTGGAGGAAGATTCATCAAGATGAGAAACCAAGAGGGAGCAACATCTATCAGGCACCATTGTTTAATGGATCCAATCTGGTTTTTCATAAAGTCAAAACAAGAGCTTACCTAGAGTCACTTGGAGGGGTTGTTTGGGGAATAGTTGAAGGAGGCTATCAATATCCATCCTCCATTCTCATATATGATGCAGAAAAGAAAAATTATGAGACCAATGCAAAGGTTTTCAATGCTCTGTTAGGATGTTTCGAAGAATCATAATTTGTCAAAGACATGCAACTGAATATCGCAAAGCTATATGGGACAATATCATCCAAAGTTATGAAGGCAACACCAAGGTAAAAAGTGCCAAACTTCAAACTCTTAGAATTCAATATGAAACTATAAGAATGTATAATGATGAAAGTATTACAAGCTTATTTCTTACGGTAGAAAAAATCATTGATTCAATGAGAAATCCTGGTGATGAAATAAAATAATCATCACCGGTTGAGAAAATCTTAAGATCTCTAACCCCAAAATTCGATTCAAAAGTCTCTTCCATTGAAGTAATAAAGGATTTCAAGAACCTTACCATTGAAAAAATTAATGGGATTTTAACAACCTATGAAATGAGAAAAGGTGTCCCTCAGATATCAGAGAAGCTACATTCAAATCCATTTCCAAAGGAAATGAAACGAAGGAGGTCAATGAATCAAGGTATGTATCAAATGAAGAAGAGGAAAACTTCGTAAAAAAACTCCAAGTATGTTGGGTTGTGTTATATTCTTTCCATGACTAGCCTGCGTAGTTAACCGGGGGTTAGAGGGGGGCAAAGCCCCCCTTCATTGTGCCGATTGTGTAGCAGGGGCATCACAGGGGGTTTGAGGCATACCTGTAGCCCCACTTTACGGGGTCTGGGGCAGTGCCCCAGAAATTTTTGGTTTTGGACCCTATGTTAGGATGGGCGGACCCACCTATGGTTTTGTGCATGATTTTCGCACATGTTTTTGGACGTGATGGTTTTCGGTCCATGGTATTGGACGCGATGGTTTTCGGTCCATGGTATTGGATGCTTTAACATGTATAAATATGTATTATAACATTGAAAGGAATATAATGAAAAATCAAGCTGGTAGTCTTGGTTTTGGGATCCAGGGGAAAATCTCTGTGTATATGTGTTTTATGTGTTATGCTCTCACATTGTCTATTTTCTGTGTTTTAGAATTCACATGCAGGTAATTTCTGTATGGGGTTAAAACCTACAAAGTAGGCACTGATAGATTGAAAGGTAAGCTTCCTTTCAAATCTTTTTTCTTGTGGAAGAGTTCATCACTATGCTCCTAATGTCCTTATAAATAAAACCATGAGAAAGGAAAAATTTATGAAAAGGTAAATTTTAGAGCCAGGTTCGAAAACAAGAGAAGCTTCTACACACACAGAGATAGTGATGGTCTTTCAAATGGTGAAGAAGGTGAATCTAATCAAGAATATCAATTACTTATCGTATTTGAAGATAAATGTATTAATGAATCTGATGATGTCTTTATGGATGCCCTAGAAGAAAAGGAAAAACTCATAGAAGAAATAACTCTGCTTAAAATTTGTTTAGAAGAAGCTACATTAGAAGAAGATGCCATGAAGAAACAAATCCTAGAAAAGGAGAGTCATAATGAAAAGTTAGAACTAGAATTTGTAAGTCTAAGGAAGGAACTTGAGAAATAAAAAACTATAAGCCTTAGATTTGCTAAAGGATATGAGACCTTAGAAGAATTCATCAAATTACAATGCTCTCCTCTTACAAAAATAGGTCTCTGATACAATGGAGAATCATCAAATACTATGAAATATTTTGAAACAGGTACAGGAAACTACCTCAATACAGAAAAAGGAAGCAGTCAGCAAAATTCTAGCTCTTAGCAAAGGAATAAGGGATCAAATGATTCTCAGGTGAAACACCCTTATCACAATCAAAGGGAAATCTACACAAGAAAGTACTACACTCACAAGAACTTCTAATTTAATGGTCAATGCTTCACCTGTCATATTTTTGTTCATAAGTCTGCTCAGTTTGTTTCTTATGAAATTGTCATGACTCGAGAAGCTCGAAAGTAAAATAATGAGACTGGGTTAAAGAAATACTCTTACAATACCTTCTTGCCTCTTCAATATGAATCTGAATGTTCCTTTTGCAGTAAATTTTGGCATAGAGAAACTGAATGCAGAAGAAAATTATGATCTACTCTTCAAAATGAAAAAAAAAACAACAACATCTAAGGTATGGAAAAAGAAAACCATAGAATATGAGAATTGTGGTTTAGTTTATATGTAGGAGATCAAGAAAAATTGTGGTACATTGAAAGTGGATGTTAAAAACATATGATAGGTGATAAAGATAATTTTATGTCCTTTAATGAAATAAGGAAAGAAAAGAATCTAACATTTGGAAATAATTCACTTGCTGCTATCAAAGGAAAAGTAACTATTTTTATGAAAGAAAAGGTTAAAGCTGGAAATGTTTTGTTTGTTGATGGATTAAAACATAACTTATTGAGTGTTAGTTAGATGTGTGATCAAGGGCATGATCTGGTTTTCACATCAAATAGTTGTGTGTTACGAAATATCGATATAGGTAAAATCATAATAAAGGGAACAAGAACTCGAGGTAATGTCTATGTCTTGGAAGGAGGTTTAGAACATTTTTACATGAACAAATCAGAAGAAAGCTAGCTCTGGAATATAATATTGGGACACCTAAGCTTCAGTCAACTACGTAACTCAAGCAGAATGGGAGTAGTTCGCAACTTGACTAACATCTCTCTACCAGAAGGTACCATATGCAAATCATGTCAATTCGGTAAGCAAACCAAGGTGCAGTTTAATGCCAAAGAAGGTACTTCAAGTAAGCCACTTGAACTTATTCATACTAATTTGTGTGGTCCTATGAGAAAGAAGTCTCCTCAGGGGGGAATGCTTCATATTATTCATTGATGATTTTACCCGTATGTGTTGGACTAGCTTATTGAAACATTAATATGAAGCATTTGATAAATATATAGTCTTCAAAGCTCTAGTAGAAAATGAGTTAGATTTGAAAATCAAATGTCTTAGATCTGATAGAGGAGGAGAATTTATATCAGATGAGTTTTTCAAATTTTCTGAACAACATGGCATCAAGAGGTAGTTTTTTATAGCTAAAACTCCTCAACAAAATGAAGTGGAAGAAAAAAATGAACAAAACAATCCAAAAATTGACACATGCCATGCTTGATGAGTTTGGAACACCACATACCTTCTAGTGGGAAGCAGCACATACATCAATAAATATCCTCAAGAAAGGTCATAATCGGGTAAACAGTGACAAAACTGCTCATGAACTATGGTTTGGTAAACCTCCAACTGTCAAGCATTTTAGAGTATTTGGAAGAAAATGTTACATAATAATAATGATGATAAACTTGGAAAGTTTGAAGCTAGAGATGATGAAGGAATTCTCCATGGATACTCTTCTAGAAGAAAAGGATATAAATGATACAATAAAAGGCTTCAAAATATTGTTGAATGCAGTGATGAAGCATCCACTGGTACCAAAAGGGAAGCACCAACAAATGATGAAGATACTCCTACAACAAGCCAAAAGGATGTTGGATAAGTAATTAATGAAGCATCAAAAGAAGGAATTAACAATACAAAAGCATAAAAAAAGACTCCATTAAGGTATGTTCAGAAAAATAATCCACAATCTCAAATTCTAGGTGATAAGGAAGACAGAGTACAAACTAGAAGAAATATTTTTGGAACTTCTATTTATCTAGCCTTATTATCAACAATTAAACCGCAAAATGTAAATCGAACTAGAAAAGATGAATGATGGTTTAAGGCTATGGATGAAGAACTTGACCAAATAGAAAAGAACCATACATGGGAATTAGTACCAATATTTCATGATAAGAATATTATTGGGAAAAAATGGGTATTCAAAGACAAACTAAATTAAAATGGAGAGGTAATTCGAAACAAAGCAAGACTTGTATGCAAAGGTTATCCATAACAAGAAGGAATAGACTTTGAATAAACATTTTCACCTGTAGCCAGACATGAAGCCATAAGAATGTTCCTTGCATTTTCAAGCTTTCATAACTTTAACGTATATCAAATGGATGATAAATATGCATTTCTGAATGGGTGCCTAGAAGAAGAAGTTTATATTGAGCAACATGAAGGGTTCATTATAGGAAATGATGAAAACCTTATTTGCAAACTCAAGAAGGCATTATATGGGCTAAAACAAGCTCCTTGTGCATGGTATTATCACCTTGACAAATATCTTCAACAACAAGGTTTCACTAAGGGATCTGCAGATAACAATATATATATATATATATATATATATATATATATATATATATATATAGATATATATATATATATATATATATATCGACGATGGTAAACTTTTAATAGTTGTTGTTTATGTAGATGACATCATATTTAGAAGCAATGAATATTCTATGAGTCAAATTTTTGTCTCAGTCATGTAGCAAGAATTTGAAATGTCATTACTTGGTGAACTAACATACTTTGTTGGTCTTCAAGTTTAGCAAGCAAAGAATGGAATCTTTCTCTCACAAACTAAGTATCTCAAGCAAATTTTAAAGAAGTGTGGAATGGAAGACTACAAACTTGTATGCACAACAATGGTAATAGGTTGTAACCTCAGTTCACATGATGATTCTCCTTTAGTAAATAAACCTGAATACAAATCTATGATCAGGAGCTTGCTCTAGCTTATAGGCAGAAGAGAAGACATCATGCATGCAATAGGGATTGTTGTATGGTTTCAAGAAAATCCTAAAGAAATTCATCTCCATGCAGTCAAGAGAATATTAAAATACCTACAAGGAACTCAAGATTATGGTATATGGTATCCCAAAATTGCAGATTTTTCTCTTCAGGTATACACAGATGCAAATTGGGAAGGTAATGTTGATGATCAGAAAAGTACTGGTGGAGGAGCATTCTATTTGGGACCCCGCTTAGTATCATTGTTCAACAAAAAACAAAGTGATCCGAATTGGATCCATAGAAGACTGTCAAAGAACCATGATTGTATTAGGTCAGAACAAATCTCTAAAGAATCCAAAACAACAATAAAAAACACCCTGAACCAGTGGCAATGGCAGCCAGCATGGAACGACAAGGACGTCGGTCAAAGTGCATTGACCGAGGCCCATGGAGACTGCACGGGAGGTCAAAATAGCCCCTGGGAGCCCCGAATCGGGAAACAGAGGTGGATTTTGATGGCGCTAATTGCGCATCGCTAGGCGAACAGGGCCGAAATGGAGGAAGCTCGAGCACTCGGTCACGTTGGGAACCAGAGGACCGTGGGCAGAAAAGGAAAAAGTGTTAAACGTACAAGGCAGGACCCGCACTCTGGAAAACTGACGGTATCGATCGGGGCGCCCATGAACAATAAGAGGTTTTGGATGAGAGCGGAGGGATTCCATGCATCGATTGACACGTGGCAAGCAGAGGTGAGATAAAACCACCGTTGATCGCAAGCTATCGGTTGAGCAAGTCAATCGCGTGAAATGTGCGTATGGCGTCGGATCTGGAGGGCCCAGATTGAACGGTTGAGATCGCGCCCGATGGAGGAAGCGGAACTGACAAAGAATTAAGTCGCATTTTAGAAGGGATTTGGAATCCATTTGACAGCCACGGTGGAGGAAGAACGCATCCACAATGTAACTGAAGAAACGAACCGACGAAGTTAGTTGGCGTCGTTTACAGGAGGACAAGTGGCCACTCCCTGAGCTTTCATGATGACGCTGAGCCAGGAACTCCAAGCAGAGCTGTAGAAGGTGAAGACGCAGAGGTAGAAGAGGAACTGAACAAGCATAGAGTTTAAATGGCTAAAGCCATGAACAGAGATAGTCGAATCATTGGAAGTAAGACAACAAGAGTCGAGAGACAAAGAAGTGGAATAGTGAACCCTGAGAGGAGGACTGAACATAGAGGACAGTAAATCAAAGCAGAAGAGACAGAGGGCCAAGCTGACCAAAGGCAGCATCGAGCACTAGAAAGCTTGAAGATTCAATCCATCCCATAGAGGATTATGTCTAGACTAAGCATCACATTTGGCTCTTTCCACTGTAGACCAGAAGTTCACAAAGCTGGTAGGAGAAGAAGAGTCTATCTACTCCAGTGGCTTGGGGAATCCAAGGACCACCCTGCCAAGCAAATTTGCTTCAAGAGAACTCACATTGAGTCCCTGTATTGTAATTTCTCTGCTTAAAGACATAATAGAACAAGGCCACCATTGAAAACTGGACCGGAGATGTAGCCCTGGAGAATAAGGTGAACTCCTTATTAAAATTGCTTGTGTCTTTATGTTTGCTTATTGTATTTCTCTACTGTCTTTCCATTTTATTGTCTATGTATTGGCAATCTGATCGATCCGTTGTTTCAATAACACAGAACACACATCAGCACATGAGTCTATAATACCTTAGTTTAATAAATCTTTAACTGATGTCACTCATAGGGTGAATATCAGATCAAGTGGTATCAAAGCATTAGGCTGTAAGGTTAGACAAGCTTGTGTTGGTTTAGCTGTGAATGCTCACAAGATCAAAGCTCAAATTAGGAGAAGGAAAGTTGGTGGTAACTAATCCTGAAATTTGGAGAGTCTATTCTTAGAAGACAATGTCAGAAGAAGGTTCTATTAGGCTAGACCCTCAATTCATAGAGAGTTTCCTAGCTATAAAGTCTATGGTAGAAGAAATGTACAGAGACTTTAGAAAGCAAAAGGTTGAAAATTCATCAGGTTGTAAACAAGATAAAGAAGAAGATGAGTCTCACTACCGTGACCACTCTAAAGGAAAGGGGAAAGAGGAAAGCTTTCTCACACCTCCTAATAGCCCTGTGCATAATAAGAAAGCATATTTTATTAAGCGAGATGTTAAATTTTATTTTCCTATATATTGATGGAGAGATAAATGCTGAAAAGTTGGACAATTGGATTAGACAAATTGATGTGTATTTTAGGGTACAAAACATAAACTCAAACAAGAGTAAGATTCAACTAGCAAGCCTACGCTTAGGAGGCACTGCCTTGGTTGGTGAGAAGGCAGAACCCAAGCTGATATGAAAAGACATGGTAAGACCATCTCTGTCTGGAGTGACTTTGTTTCTACAATCAAAAAGAAATTCTATCCATTGGCCTACATGCAACAAGCCATGATGAGTTAGCAAACTCTTCGACAGTTGAAGGGGAAAAGTGTGCAAGGGTATACTCAAGAGTTCAGAAAGAGAGCATTGATGTTGGGTATCTCATTAGACTCACCAGAGACTCTTTTGAAGTACATTGGTGGTCTACACAGCAACATGAAGCATACCATCCTCATGTTTAATCCCACTAGTATAGATGAGGTATCTGTACAAGCTACTCATCTAGAAGCTAGAGGAAAGAATGGAAATCTAGAAGTTCGAGGGACCATCCCAACCCACTGTAAGTAAGAGCAAGGAGAAAAGAAAGTAGAAGTGGAAAGCAAGGAACGCTAACACTGCATAGAAAACCAAAGCTTCATGCACTCACTGTAAAAAGGATGGGCATGATGATGAGCATTGTTGGATTCTGCATCCAGAGCTGAGACCTAAGAAGTCCAAGGGCAAGAAGAAGAAGACAACTGCAGCTATTCAGAAAGATTTTGGGTCAGACTCGGGAGATGAAACAACTATAGCAGTCACAGGTATAAAAGGTAAGAATTCTGAAGCATCTACTAGTAATTCTACTCAATCTGTTATTGATGAAGAAAATGAGAGAAAAAGACATGAGCTTTTCCATAATCGAGTTATTTCCAAGAATCAAAAGATTGATACTTTGTTTGATAGTGGCTCACAAGTAAATTTGATTTCCGAAGCAATTGTAAAGAAATTGGGATTAGCAACTACACCTCACAAGAGACCATACCCATTAGGATGGTTGAATGATAAAGCACAACTACAAGTGACTAGATAGTGCAAACTCAAGTTTTCTTTTGGGTCAGCATTTGTAGATGAGGTTGAGTTAGACATAATTCCTTTGGATATATATGGAATTGTTTTAGGAAGCCCTTACTTGTATGATAGAAATGCTATTTTCTATAGAGCTAAGAACAAGTATTTACTTGTTAAAGATGGAATTGAATACTTTGTAAGAGCTCATAAGCTCAAGAATAATTATACTCTCATAAATTCAGGACAGATGAAAAGAATGATAAATTCATGTAAACAATTCTTACTTATGGTTGTAAAGGAAAAGAAACCTGATAAAACCAATATATTTGAGGGCTGTAATGCTGAACAACAAGCTGATATAGAAAAAGTTGTTTCAGAGTATGATGTCTTGTTTCAAGAACCTAAAGGTCTGCCACCCAAAAAGGGAATAGTACATGATATTATTTTGCAACAAGATGTTCCTTTGCCTAACATTGGGATGTACAAGTTGTCTTCTTTAGAGAATGTTGAAATCAAGAAGTAGGTGCAGGGGTTGCTCGAGAAGGGCTTCATCAGGCCTAGCATATCACCATGTGGGTCACCGATCGTTTTGGTGAGAAAGAAAGATGGCTCGTGGAGAATGTGCATTGATTACTGAGCACTGAATAAGATAACAGTAAAAAATGGTTATCCCCTTCCTCACATAGATGATCTTCTAGATCAATTAAAGGAAGCTGTTTATTTCACCAAGCTGGATTTGCACAGTGGATACCATCAAGTCAGAGTTGCAGAGCAAGATGCATGGAAGACTACTTTAAAAACAAAGCAGGGATTGTATGAATGGCTGGTTATGCCTTTTGGCTTAACTAATGCTCTTGCTACTTTCATGAGATTAATGAATGATGTACTCAGACCTTTTCTTGATGATTTTGTTATTGTGTATCTGGATGACATTCTGATTTTTAGTAAAACATGGGAAGAACAATTAAAGCATGTTAAGCAGGCATTAGATGTTTTGAAAAGAGAAAAACTTTATGTTAAACTCTCAAAATGTGAATTTGGCTAAACATCTCTAAACTACTTGGGTCATATAGTAGGGGGAGGTGAATTAAAAATGGATCCCTCTAAAGTGGCAGTCATTGTGAACTGGCCTAAACCGAGGTCTGCTACAGAAGTGAGAAGCTTCTTAGGAGCAACACAATATTGGAGGAAGTTCATTTCTAACTACTCCTTGATTGTAGCTCCCTTACATGCTTTAACATGATTGAATAAGGTGTTTTAGTGGGGAGGGAAACATCAAAAAGCCTTTGACACCTTTAAAGAGAGAATCATTACAGCACCTGTACTAGCACTGCCAAATTTACAAAGACCATTTGAGATCCAAACTGATGCTAGTGACTATGCCATGGGAGCAGTGTTGACACAGAATGGTAAACCCATATGTTATCATTCTGAGACCTTTAATCCTGCAGTAGTTAACTATCCTACATATGATAAAGAATTGTATGCATTAGTTCAGAGTGTGAAAAAGTGGAAACATTATTTAATGGGCAAAGAGACAGTAATACATATTGATCATCAACCACTTCAATATCTACACTCCCAAACTAAGTTGCAGCAATCAAGACATTACATATGGATGGGGTTTCTACAACAGTTTCATTTAGTCATTAGATATAAAAAGGGCATACATAACAAGGTTGCAGACATGTTATCTAGACCCATTATAAATGCATCCACCATACTTAAGTATAATTCTGTGCTACATGAGAGATACATAGAACAATATGCTCAGGCTATGGACTTTAAAGATGTATATGCAACTTTGAGTCAAGGAAAAAGAGTAGAAGAATTAGACTATCATATGAAGGACCCACTCTTATACCATTGTGGGAAACTCTGCATTCCACAAACTGAGAGAGTAAAGATAATTAGGGAAGCACACACTTCTCTGATATCAGGTCACTTTGGGGTAAGTAAAACAGTTGCACAACTGTAAAGGTTCTGCTATTGGACAAAAATGAATGAGACAATTTCTAGATATGTAAGACGGTGTGCCATATGTGCTAAAAGCAAGCCTAGCAATAGAAAACTAGGCTTGTACACTCCATTACCAGTTCCTTCTCACCCTTGGGAAAGTGTTTCCATGGATTTTATTGGAGGACTGCCTAAATCTAGGAAAGGTCATGATTATCTATATGTTGTTGTGGATAGGTTCAACAAAATGTGTATTTTGATACCTTGTAATAAACATATTACAACTGAATAGACTGCAAAATTGTTCTTTGAACATGTATGGGTTCATTTTGGATTACCCACTTCCATTGTATCTGATCGAGACACTCGATTTGTGGGGAAGTTTTGGTCGAGTCTGTGGGAACTGATGGACACCAAGTTGAAGAAAAGCACAGCTTTTCATCCACAAACAGATGGCCGAATAAAAGTAGTAAACATGATAGTGTTCCAATTACTGAGAGGTTATTGTAGCAAACATCCTAAGCTTTGGGATGAACACTTGTGTTATGTGCAGCATGCTTACAATAGAGCCAAGCACTCTTCTACATAGAGATCTCCTTTTGAGACCTGTTTTGGTTTCACACCAAGGTCTCCTTTGGATTTTGTCTTTGGTAAAGATACCATGGTTGATCGACACAATGATGTGGACAAGGCAACTAGGTTCATTGAACAGATCCACGAGATTCACCAGGTAGTATAGGAATAGCTGGAAAAGAGCCAGGCCAAGTATAAGGCTAGGCATGACAAGCATCGAATGGAGCATAGTTTTCAAGTTGGAGACCAAGTCTGGCTGTATATTAGCAAGGGCAGGATGCAAGGTGAAGGTAAAAAGCTAAAGCCTATCAGGTATGGACCTTTTAGGATACGTGAGAAGATTGGGGAAAATGATTTTCGCCTTGATTTACCAGCTTACATGCACATCTACTCAGTCGTAAATGCAGATTGCTTGAGATTTTTTGAACCTTCAATGATTAAGGACCCTGAAGAGCAGAGTCAATTGCCTTCTATCGATGACCTGCTACTTGAATATCTCAATGAGTTGTAGGAAGACACAGTACTGGACAGGAAGGTAAGGACAACGCACAGGGGAAATGTCGAATACCTCAGGATTGGGCTCAAAGGATCAAAGTCGAGCAGTGCAAAGTGGATTGAGATTGGACAAGTGAAGAAACAATATACTCACTTAGTCGATGCTTGAAACCCAAATTTTGGTGGTCCAAAAGCTTTTTCAGTGGGAAGGCCATGATCCAAATTGGATCCATAGAAGACTGTCAAAGAACCATGACTATATCAGGTCGGAACAAATCTCTAAAGAATCCAAAACAGCAATCAAAAACACCTTGAACCAGTGGCAATGGTAGCCAGTGTGGAACGACGAGGACCTTAGTCAAAGAACGCTGACTGAGACCCATGGAGACTGCGCGGGAGGTCAAAGTAGCCCTTGGGAGCCCCAAATCGGGAAACGGAAGTGGATTTTGATGCGCGATTAGCGCAGGGCGAACAAGGCCGAAATGGAGGAAGCCCGAGCACTCGGTCGCGTTGGGAACCGGAGGACCGCAGGCAGAAAAGGAAAAAGTGCTAAATGTACAAGGCGGGACCCATGCTTTGGAAAACCAGTGGTATTGATCGGGGTGCCCATGAACAGTAAGAGGTTTTGGATGATATCAGAGAGATTCCATACATCGATCGATGCGTGGTAAGTGGAGGTGAGAGAAAACCGCTGTTGATCGCACACTATTGGTCGAGCCAGTCAACCGCATGAAACATCCATATGGCGTCAGATCTGGAGGGCCTAGATTAGACGGCTTAGATCGCTCTCGATGGAGGAAGCGGAACTGACAGAGAATTAAGCCACATTTTGGAAGGGATTTAGAATCTGTTTGACCACCATAGTGGAGGAAGAATGCATCCACAATGTAACTGAAGAAACGAACCGATGAAGCAGGCTAGCGCCATTTAGAGGAGGACAAGTGGCCACTCCTCGAGCGTTCATGATGAGGCCGAACCAGGAACTCCAAGCGCAGCTGCAGAAGGTGAAGAGGCAGAGGTGGAAGAGGAACCGAACAGGCATAGAGTTTGAATGGCTAAAGCCATGAATAGAGACATTCAAATCAGCAGAAGTAAGACAGCAAGAGTCGAGAGACAAAGAAGTGGAATAGTGAACCCTGAGAGGAGGACTGAACACAAAGAATAGTAAATCAAAGCAGAAGAGACAAAGGGCCGAGTTGACCAAAGACAGCATCGAGCACCAGAAAGCTTGAAGATTGAAGCCATCCCATAGAGGATTCTGTCCAGACTGAGCATCACATTTGGCTCTTTCCACTGTAGACCAGAAGGTCACAGAGTTGGTAGGAGAAGAAGAGTCTGTGTACTCCAGTGGCTTGGGGAATCCAAGGACCACCCTGCCAAGCAAATCTACTTCAGGAGAACTCACATTGAGTCCCTGTATTGTAATTTCTCTGCTTAAAGACATAATAAAACAAGGCCACCAATGAAATTTGGACCCGAGATGTAGCCCTGGAGAATAGGGTGAACTCTTTATTAAAATTTCTTGTGTCTTTAAGTTTGCTTACTGTATTTCTCTACTGTCTTTCCATTTTATTGTCTATGTATTGGTAATCTAATTAATCCATTATTTCAATAACACAGACCACACACCAGCACATGAGTCTGTAATACCTTAGTTTAATAAATCTTTAACTGATGTCACTCATAGGGTGAATATCATATCACAAAGCTCCATTGCTTTATCTACAATTGAGGCACAATACGTTACCTATGAATCTTATTGTACTCAAATTCTATGGATGATGCAAGCATTACAAGGTATTCAAATCACTTTTCATCAACATATACCTATTTTGTGTGATAATACCTAGTTGTTCAAATTTAGGAGCTTCCTTCTGACTGCGTTTACCTACTACAAAAGCATCTTATGATCTAAAAATACCATTGAGTGTTGTAATAACTAGTTCTTGATCAAGAATGAATTCACCAATTTCTTAAATCTCATCTCTTATTTGTGAAATCATTACAAAGTAATAAGCCATGATGTCATCATTAGTCATCCTTTCATTTCAAAGTTCCTTCTTCAAACTCATTGAATGACCAAAATTCTTGATCGTTTAGAGATTCATTAGGGCATCGTACATCTCCTTTGAAGTAACAATTGTTTCAATGTATGGAACCAAATTATTCCTAATGGATTCCACTATAAGACTCATAGCAATGATTTCATCCTCCTTGAACTTTTCTTTTCCTACCTCATCTTTTGGTTTAACAACCTTCCCTTTCACAATGTCAAGAATTTGTTCTTAGTAAGAAGAATATATATTCTAACTTTCCAAGCTTTGAAGTTTGATTCTCCCTAATGAGCCTTAGTGTTGCAACAATAATGATGCAACTCCCAAGACTACCAACTTAAATTATCACCCGGGGTTTGTACAAACTTAAGAGGTGTCAGCACTGTATGTGCAACATGCAATGTGCCATTCTTTCATTGATCTGATGCAATGAAGTGAATATCATAAAATAAAACACTAACCTAACTGAAAAAATGAAAACAATAGTCTACTTGAGGAATGTTAATTAATACTCTAATTGTAGAATGTGGAATGCTATTTTGAAAAATGAAATTTGATCTTTTTAACAATAATTCTTGTAACTGAAACCTTAAGGAAGCATGAATTCAAAAGTCAAGTCTAATATCATTTTCATTGATAAATCACATTTTCTATCATTGTTTTCAAGGAAACTTAGCGTTAGTAATAGAATCCATGTACATTTCATAAGAAAACATCATTGTTATTCAAATGTGGAAATTTGCCTTCTAATTCTAATTGCAGATTTTTACTTTTAGTGCAGGAAAGGTGGGTCTAGAGTGGTATTTGGTCTTCCTCAATCATGGATTCAGAACCTAGGGGTCATGATTCAAGATTAAGAGATAAAAACCACGGTTTTGGAGCAAATATGGTTAAGTTTACACATGCTACATGAGTTCTACTAGAGGTGCTACATGAGGCCTTGTTTTTCTACAAGAGGAGATAACTTGCTGAATGCCAAAGTAAATCAGATTCAAATTGGATGAGATTTTTTTTTTTATTAAGTAGGATATCTCAAGGCTCGATTCTAAGTGGAATCACTCCAAAATATGTCTGTTAACACGTGTGAAAAAAATAACAGAAACTTACTACTCTAAAAAATGGAAATTCAAGAACTAGTGACCTAGTTAACCTACCAAATGCATAACCTAATCAAGTGAAAATGTTGTGAGGTGAACTTTGCTATTAATTATAATGTTTTTATGACCCAATACAAGTGGAATAAACTCAAATGAATCTAATTAAAATGTTCTAAATGATAGCAAAAAATCACTACTATTTTTCTACAAGGCATTTCCAAAAGTTCTAGATTTGTGAATTAGTGGATCAATCCAAGTAGCTCAATGATGAATATTTCTTTTAAAAGTTTTTATAAGAATGAATCATGCTTATGAATCTATAAATAAAATTAAAAAATACTCACTTCAATCATTTAACCGATGTAACCTATAACAAAAGAAGCATGAATAGTAAATGCAAAAATAAGAGATGCAAGTGAAAAAAGAATTCAAAGGAAATAAAAAAATTGTACAATAGGGATTTGAGGCTCTTGGGACGGTAAAACCCAAGGAAAATCAAATTCATATGAAGGAAACTAAGCTTTAAAAGCTAAAATTGGCACCAAAACTCATTATTTGAATCCATCCAAGTACATCCTTGGTAGAAATGAAAGTGGAGCTACTAAATAAAAAGTTTTCTCCACAAGAAGACTAAGAAATACATCTCCCTAAAGGAAAATTAAAATTGGTACCTATACAAAATGATGAGGAAGAGTTCTCCTTGAAAGGAGAAATATTTCCCCTCCAAAATCCCTCAAATAATGGATCTAGTTCTCAACACTAGGAATATGCATTAAATGATAGGGAGCACATTCCTAGATTTTCTCAATCACTGGAGCTCTAGAATTTGTGCAATAATTTCATTCATTTATTATCTAATATTGATCCTCTTTTAGTAGAGATAAAGTCCCTATATTATATCATTCATTCTTTACTCCATATTCTTTCAATATTTTGCAAAAATAAATAATATTAGGCACATAATATGCAATTATCTCTAAACCTTCCTAAGAACATATTAAAGCTAAAAGAACATTATTAAGTGTAGAAGGAGAGATTTAATATATCCTTTATGTGCCTAGGAAAGGTTATATGGTCCTTAATTTATGTCTAATTTGGAGGCCCATCATACCCCCCTACTAAAATTGTTGCTCATCCTCTGAGCAACGTATTCATCCTCCTTGCTTTGTGGTTGTTCATGTATGTTGGCATATTTCATTCTCTGTTTGTCATTCCATGTGTTTCTTTCCCTGTTGCTGTTCTTGCAACTCTTCTATTTACATTTCTTCTCCTATATTAGTTTCCCATGGAAATTCTAATGCAGGTTTCAACTGCTTCTTTCTCTCAGGTGGTTCTTCAATTGTAATGGTTTTTATTTGTGAGGGAAACACCTTGCTTTTGGTTTGTCTTCTTGGTATTCCTATGGAACTTCTCCTTGTGAAAATATCGATTCTTGGAATCCATTACCACATTAATAATGTGATTCTCATTGAAGTCCAAGCCTCTTATTGCTGATACAAATTCTTGGCCATGACACATCATATTATCCATCAAATTCTTATGAAAACCCTTGACTAGGAGTCTGAATTATCTTTGCTCATTAAATTTTGAAATTGAAAACACTTAATAGAGAGATCTTTCTTCTTACAGAGGGAGAAATGATGGTCAATAAACTAAAGCAAAAGAAAGGAATGATGTGATGAGCAACTTACTAACTTGGATATCTTTTACCCTTGGAGAATTTTTTTGGCATTATGGCATTATGAACATATGTTGAACTTGATGGCAACCCTCTCTTAGACGGTCATTTCTCTTATATACACCATGATGGGGACAAGAAGAGCCAAGAGGAGAGAAGAAAGGCCACATACACATGTATTAGAGAAGAAAGGCCATATACACATGTATTAATGTTATCGGAGGTATTTGGGCGCCTAAAACCCATATATGCATGCATTTATATTATCGGGAATTGGTTGGGTGCGTAAAACCCATATATATATGCTTTTACAATAATAAAAGGCCTTTTTCATTTTTTGGCGGAAACAACACAAGTTAAATATGTTTCGGCACATATGGACCCGATGGCATATCGCAACGGACCCGATGGTGGCATTAAAAATTGGTTTATATTAATATCGCATCCATGCACGTCGGGGGTCTGGCTAAGTGACTTCGTTGAAACCTCTGATTGGGAGCGGACCCGATGAAGGCATCAATCATGGTTTATAACAAGATCGCATCAGCAGTATCGCAATACATAAAGGGTCGCCCACCTCAAATCCTCCGATTGCGATAACTCAGCGGACCCGATGGTGGAATTAAACTTGACGTATAATAATATCGCATCCGATGCTTAAAAGCCCTGAATGCCAATTGCGATAAAGAGGTAGTGGACCCGATGGGAGCACTAAAGGCAATATATAATAATATCGCATCCGTAGTTCGGCATATATGCGCATCGGACTTCGGTGAAACCTCCGATTGGGAGCGGACCTGATGAAGGCATCAAAACATGGTTTATAAAAATATTGCGTCCGCAGTATATCGGAATACATAAAGGGTCGCCCACCCCAATCCTCCGATTGCAATAAGAGGGGTCGGACCCGATGAAGGAATTAAAAGCATTTCATATTAAATCGCATCCGCGGTGTTTGCCCATCTTATAATAGCCTCCCACTTCAAATCGCCGATAGCGATGAAAGGAGCGGACCCGATATATAAATAAAGGCTGGTTAATGGGGCATGTCGCATCCGATCCATCGGATCGGACGTCAGGAATAAACCATGAGATGGGCAGGCACCGGTAGCAATAAGGATTGGACCCGATATATTATTAGTTTGGATGCATTAAGTTAAAAGTCCGCCTTTTGTGGTTTGGACCATTTTCATCATTTTCCCGCTTAAGCCTATTCTTAAGAAGATCGGTCAAAAACAGTTGCGCCTCAGGTTTTCGGATCCTATGGTTTCGATTCATGGTTTTATCAAATGCGTGATTATATAAAGAGAAAGGGGATCCGGTGGCAAAGTATTGATTATGATTTGAAGATCTTAAGGGAGAATAGATCGGCATTCTTATGATCTGTCAAGGAGCAATCTACTAAACTGAATTCAAGAAGAATGCACGTAGGACGGCAGATCTGCATCGCTTTGGGGGTATTGCAGTACAGTTGAGAGCAGCCAACTACAGGGAAGTAGCAGTCATTCCTTAACTCTAATATAGCGTCTTCTGTTGATTCGCTAAAGGTCTCTGGGTCCAGATATTGGGTTTGTCTTGTGTCTAGCCTCTGGGTGCTCTATAACATGTATGTCCTCTGCATTATGGTATGATTATGGCATATACAACCTCTGATTAAAAGGTGACCAGATCAGATATTTATTTATAGCTAGTGCTTGGGTTGACGCGTGGGTGATCTGCTGTATAAAGAAAACATGTATTGATCTGAGGTTCGGGTATTTCTGAAGAATCATTTATACTTTATGATCATTTGATCTTCTTGGATCCAGTCTGAAAATTAATGAAACGTGAACGAAGTAGGGAGTTGTATCTCCCTTCCAGGAAAACCTGAAAACTAGAGAGAGAGTTGTAGCTCTCTGCAGGTTGCAGCCTGCGTACTCGTAAATGACTGCACCAGTACAAACTCATTGTAAAAGAAGTTTCTAATTGAAAGAAGATAGAGACATATTGCAGCAGGTGGTTTTCACCCACATTGGGTTTCCACCTTATATCTGGTGTTCTTTGGTGTGACTATCTATTTATCTTGTTCATGCTCATTATTTTATGATACTGACATACAAAGTAACGATCAATATCTGAAGAATAATTCAAAGTATAAATAAGGAAGATATATTGAAAAGAACTTAATAATACTAATTCACCCCCCCTCTCAGTATTATTTCCAACAATTGGTATCAGAGCCAAGTTCTTCAGAGAAGCTTGATCGCTTGAAGGAAGATCATTCATTATGAGCAACTACGAGAGGGAAGCATCAATCAGGCCATCGATTTTTGATGGGACAAACTTCAATTATTGGAAGGTAAGAGTTACTGCCTATCTTCAATCTCTTGGTACGGAAGTTTGGGATATCATAGAGACATGCTACACTTTTCCTTCAGCTACTCCTACAGATCCGGCCGAGAAAAAGAAATATGAAACAAATGCTAAAGCAGTCAATACTCTGTTGGGATGCTTATCTCAATCGGAATTCGTAAAGGTTATGCAATATAAATCTGCAAAAGAAATATGGGACAAGATTGTCTTGAGCTACAAAGGAGATGAACAGGTAAAGCGTGCTAAACTTCAAACCCTCAGTATTCAGTATGAGAATCTCAGAATGTATAATGATGAAAGTGTGGCTAACTATTTCCTTAGGGTAGATGAGATTGTTAACTGCATGAAAAACTTGGGTGAAGAAATAAAAGAGGCTATTGTGGTTGAAAAAGTTCTAAGATCCTTCCCCACCAAGTTTTCATCTAAAGTGTCCGCCATAGAAGAAAAGGAGAATCTACGAACTCTCACCATGTCACAGCTGCATGGAATTCTAACTACTTATGAAATGAGAAAAGGAGGTCCTTCAGATAGGAGAGAAGCTGCCTTCAAGGCTTCAGGCAAAGGAGAGTACCTTGAATCAAGTCATGTGTCAGAAGAAGAAGAAGAATCAAATTTTGTCAGAAATCTTCAATGAGGTACTGGCAGATTCAGAGGTAAGTTACCCTTCAAATGTTTTTCTTGTGGAAGAGTAGGTCACTATGCTGCCAAATGTCCTCATAAGGATAAGATTGACAAGGGAAAGGAACCTGTTAGATGGAACAAGAAACAAAATGCAAATAAGAAGAGCTATTACACCCATGAAGACAGTGATGGTCTATCAAATAGCGATGAAGATGAACGAGGTAATCCCTATAAACTTTTAATGGCTTTTGAAGATGATGATTACATGGATGCTCTAGATATAGATAGCTATTATGAGGAGATGTCTAGACTCAAGACATGCTTAGAAGAAAAGAATGTGATCATTGAGACTCTGCAAATCCAACTTGATGAAAAGGAAAAATCTCTTGAAAAGTTAGAATGTGAAATTGTTGGGCTTTGAAAAGAAATTGAGAAAACAAAGGCTCTCTATGGTCTTAAACAAGCTCGAAGGGCTTGGTACTACCGTTTGGACAAATATCTTCGTCAACAAGGTTTTTCAAAAGGATCAGCAGATAGCAATCTTTATATAAAAATTGAAAATGACAAGTTGGTAATACTTGTTGTGTATGTAGATGATATTATTTTTGGCAGCAATGAAGAAACTATGAGTCAAAACTTTGCCTCGGTAATGCAAAAAGAATCCGAAATGTCCCTGCTAGGTGAACTGACATACTTTCTTGGATTGCAAATCCAACAAAATAAAGACGATATCTTCTTGTCTCAAACCGAGTACCTCAAGCAGATTTTGAAGAAGTATGGCATGGAAGATTCAAAACCAGTATGTACTCCCATGGTTACAGGATGCAGTCTTAGTGCGAATGATGAATCGGCTGCAGTTCATCAACCAACATACAGATCTATGATTGGAAGTCTACTTTATCTGAAAGGTACCCGACCAAACATCATGCATGCAGTTGGAATAGTTGGAAGATTTCAGGGAAATCCAAAGGAAACTCATCTTCAGGCAGTAAAGAGAATCTTCAAATATCTTCAAGGAACTCAAAACTTTGGCTTATGGTATCCTAGAGATATAGATCTTGTTAGCTCTGCTACATAATCCAACATTTGAGGATCAAATGTAGTCCTGATTGGGTTGTTTGCGCACAGAAGGATGCCCAAAAATGGATGCAAAGTGCCCCAAAAGCCTTCAAAAATCCTCTTAAGGCCTCCACCAAATGAAAAAGTTGCAAGAGGAAATCCCTTGAGAAGGCAGGAACACTCTATCGGGGGGCACAAGCGCGTTGAAATCATGCGAAAAACCAAAGTTGCAGACTTAAGGGTCCAAAATCATATCTGCCATTGGATCTGGCCGATTAACGGTCCAGATCGCGTCAGCATTTCGCTATCGGCAATTACAAGTGGCAGGCTTTAACATAATTTATGCGTCGATGCGATGGGCCGGACCCGATGGCCCTTCAACACTCCATTTTATAAAATATTGGGTCCGCGGCAATATCGGCGATCGACGGGTCGGCGGTATCGGCAGTGGCATTGCGATTGCGGTCTAGCGATTTGATCAGGGCCATTAATCGGTTGCATAGATCAACGGCTCGCATCACGTCGGAATTTCGCTATCAGGGCTGCCAAGGAGTACAGGGCCTTCACATATGTTATGCGCCGATGCGATGGGCCGGACCCGATGACCCTTCAACACTCCATTTTATAAAATATCGGGTCCGCGGTGATCGCCGATATCGCATCGGCACTTTCAAAGGGGCGGGGCTTTAACACAAATGATGGTGCAGGCCAATGGGCCGGACCCGATATATGCACAATACTCCATTTCATATTTTTTAAAGTCCGCACCCATATCGTTTTCAATGTATTTGGTGTATTTTCTTTGTATAAAGAAAATATAAAGGGAAGCCCTGGGCAGATGCCGATTATGATGGGTTTTGGATCCGATGGGATTCAAAAGTAAAATATATATATTCTTCAAATCCGCCAGAGCCATTTTTCATGATTTTGTAACTGTTTTATGTATATTGTTCAAATATTAAAAAAAACAAGGGACCGGTGCAGGGATTTCATAAGAACGGCAGCCACTCCATTGCAGGTTCAAGCGGCAAGCCGTCCTTGAAGGAACCGTGCAGTTATGTTATATACCAGAAGAAGGATTCGGCGGAGGGACAGTGGCCGGCAAACAGAACCCAGAAAGGGAAGGGGAAGGGCCACTACATGCATCAACCCAAATCAAATAAAATCATGGAGCATTAACGGCCCTGCCAGTGCAGCAGTCATCCTAATGAACTTAATGGGGCATCTTTGGCATGAGGGAGTTCCTATGCATCACAGCAGGCCACCCAAAATATCTGAGTATGGTTATTTCGCTGTCAGAAGAGGAAAGCCGCCGAGCCATGCCTACCTATTGAGGGAATCAATCAGTTAAACAAGACAGAAGGATAGATTAAGACACCTAAAGCCTCAAAAGGCTGAGGACCATTGTAAACAAGCTATAAATAGCTGAAAACAAGATGTAACAAGGGTTCAACTTTTGGAGATTATTCCTCCCCTATTTTCTCAAGCTTCTCATCTATAGTCTTTAGTAATACAAGCTTCTTTTGCTGCTACATGTTTAATGTCCATTTCACTTCTGTTCTATGCTTGCACCTGAACAGTTTGTTCAGGTTTTCTGTGTGTTCGAGGCCAGATAACTGTCATCTTATCTCTGCTTTGATATATTAGATTTGCAAGCTTCTTTGCTGCCTATGGCTAGCCATTTATATGTGTAATTATATACGCATCTGCCGGTATAGTCAGTAAGTTCATTTGCTGCCTGTAGCTAGCCATTCGTATAGGTCCATGTATGCAACCTGCTGGCATAGTGAGTGTTCTCCATCTATCCATTAAATCTACAAACTATTGAGCATTAGCAGTCTAAAGCCTTGTGTTATTGGGGGTGTTCATGCATGCCTTGAGTGTGAATAGAGCTGAAATGGTTATCTGACTTGATCCAAACCATATTTCATTCCAATATTTCAGAGAACAATATTAAAATTTATATGTTACCAGGCATCTCTGATTTACAACCTCGGAGAGTTTCCTAGAGTGATAACATAATTGGCGCCGTTGCCGGGGAGAGGAGAATCGAAGCTCATCTTCCCTGGGAGACGACACAGCTTCAAGCTTTGATGACAGACAAGGCTTGAACACAGATTTTGGTTGTAATCATCTGTCTGGCGACTCCACTGGAGGAAGGCCATCCTTTGGCGACTCCACATTGAAGTTCTGGCGCAGTTCGTGAAGCTTGCTCGGAGAAATCTTCAGAAATCACTAGCTGGCCAGTGCCTGATCCTGAGAAGATCGTTAATCGAAGAAAATATTGTAGAAGGAGCATCAGGGTCAGGTAAGCCTTAAAGAAGTTTATGTATCTTTGCTGATTGAAGTATTTCCTTCAGAGATTCATTCAGCTCCTTCCCCCATTCATTTCCCTTTTGGACCTCAATTGAAAGAAGCATCCATGCTGTCTATCGTTTTCCTCTGTCTCTCCTATCCTCTTTATTGATTCATATCACTCAGTTTACTAGTATCTTTTTACCTTACCTCGGTCATGGCAGGCCAGCAAGCCCTTTCAAAGATAGAACAAATAGTTGCTGCTAGGTATGCACCTTTGGTCTTGCCTACCCCTTTGAATGCCATGCCTGTAGGAGATTATATGGAATATATGCCTAGATTTACTGGAACTGAGGGAGTGACAGCAGAAGAACATCTTGAAGCTTTTTATAGTTATGCTGACAATTTAGATATCAATGAAGAGGATGTTTGGATGAGGGTTTTTGTTCAAAGCCTAGATGGGGAGGCTAGAAAATGGTTTAGAGATTTACCCCCTAGGTCCATTGCAGACATTGATGCTTTAGATGATGTATTTTTAAAGCACTGGGGAAATAATAAAGATCTGCTCTTCTATCATGATGAATTTGGGAACTTGCAGAGAGAAGATGGTGAGCTGCTGTCTGATTTCAATATCAGATTTAATCATTTGTACAACAGAATGCTAGTAGAAATAAAATCTACCCCTTCTTCTGCCATGCTCACATATGCCAATGCCTTCAATTCTCAGTTCTGCCTGTTGTTAAGAGAACGAAGATGTACTTCTTTGGCTGATATGCAAGCTGCAGCCTTTGAAGTAGAAGCCAATATTATGGCTGCAGGAAGACTTGAAGGTGATGATGAATGCAGAAGTCAGGGAGGTGAATCCTCATCATCCTCAGAGCTTGAGATTGATAAATTAGCTAGGATGATCAAGCTTTTGACCTCTGAAGTTTCCAAGTTGAGAGCTGAGCAGCATTTTGAAGAAGCAGGAGCTCATTGTTCTATTTCTTTTCCAACTCCAGATCCATGTAGACGAACACATGAGCATGCGCAGATTTTGCAGAGAAGCAGAGAGGTAAACGAAGATCAAAGGGTGAAAACCCTTTGTCAAAATATAGTCATGGAAGAAGAGCATCCCGAAGAGGAGGAGGTCCATGTTTTGGAAGGTGCTCCTTTCTTAACAAGCATTGCTTATGAGGAAGCAATATCCAAAGTCATTGTTCAACAATTTGTCGTAACTGCAGAAGAACAAGTTGACCAGCAGTGGCAGCCAGTAGCAGATCCCTTCCCCCTCGAAGAATTTGTGCCTGAAGCCAGCTCATCTTTACATGGCTATGCAGATCTGCAAATTTTCCAGCCTGCTATTGTCCCCAGTTCAGTGATTAAAAACGGGGAGGAAAGCTCCCCATCATCTTTTGCTTCTCTGTCTGCTCAAGTGAAAATCCCTCCTAGTTGCCCCTTAAACACTGAGGCAGGAAATAGTTCAATGATCGAGGCTGAAGCTGATCATCTCAGTCTTGATATTATGAAACCTGCTCAGATGGCCTCCACACAGACTGAAAAGGCAGCTTATCAATTAACAGAGGAAGAGGGTGTACAGTTTTGGGATTCCTCCTTGGATGAGGACTGTTCTAAGCAAGATGAACGAGCAGAAAATGTCTCTGTGTCCCCTGCACAAGGATACAATGGTGCATCTTTTATATTAGTGGAGCAGGCCGCAAAAGACACAGACTCGTACACTGCAGCCATGATTATCCAGCAGCTGTACAAAGGCTCCTCTGAAAAACGTCCAAGGAGGAAAACACACAGAAAGGGAATGAAGCACCGATCATCTCTACCTATTAAGCTCAAGTGTCCTAAACTGTTTGAAGTGGATGATCAAATAAATCCTGTCCTGCTGATATATGATGAACCAGGCTGAGAACAGGAGAAACAATTTTGGTGGCCCAGCAAATGGGCAAATTTTGAAGTTTAAATTTTCAGGCTTTTATGTTTGTAAATAGTTTCTTGTTCAGTTTTTATGTTGTATGCTTAGTTGACTCCATGCCCAATGGACACTAGGCAAGTGTTTTTATAGCTGTTTTTGTATGAAGGCATTGGTCTGCAGGTTCTTGAGACCTCACAGGGAGGATCTCATCCCCAGAAGGAGCCAGTGTTAGCTCTGCTACATAATCCAACATTTGAGGATCAAATGTAGTCCTGATTGGGTTGTTTGCGCACAGAAGGATGCCCAAAAATGGATGCAAAGTGCCCCAAAAGCCTTCAAAAATCCTCTTAAGGCCTCCACCGAATGAAAAAGTTGCAAGAGGAAAGCCCTTGAGAAGGCGGGAACACTCTATCGGGAGGCACAAGCACGTTGAAATCATGCAAAAAACCAAAGTTGCAGACTTAAGGGTCCAAAATCATATCTGCCGTTGGATCTGGCCGATCAACGGTCCAGATCGCGTCAGCATTTCGCTATTGGCAATTACAAGGGGCAGGCTTTAACATAAGTTATGTGCCGATGCGATGGGCCGGACCTGATGGCCCTTCAACACTCCATTTTATAAAATATCAGATCCGCGGCAATATCGGCGATCGACGGGTCGGCGGTATCGGCAGTGGCATTGCGATTGCGGTCTAGCGATTTGATCAGGGCCATTAATTGCGTGCACAGATCAACGGCTCACATCACGTCGGCATTTCGCTATTATGGCTGCCAAAGAGTACAGGGCCTTCACATATGTTATGCGCCGATGCGATGGGTCGAACCCGTTGACCCTTCAACACTCCATTTTATAAAATATCGGGTCCGCGGTGATCGCCGATATCGAATCGGCACTTTCAAAGGGGCAGGGCTTTAACACAAATGATGGTGCAGGCCAATGGGCCAGACCCGATATATGCACAATACTCCATTTCATATTTTTTAAAGTCCACGCCCATATCGTTTTCAATGTATTTGGTGTATTTTCTTTGTATAAAGAAAATATAAAGGGAAGCCCTGGGCAGATGCCGATTATGATGGGTTTTGGATCTGATGGGATTCGAAAGTAAAATATATATATTCTTCAAATCCGCCAGAGCCATTTTTGATGATTTTGCAGCTGTTTTATGTATATTGTTCAAATATTAAAAGAAACAAGGGACCAGTGCAGGGATTTCATAAGAACGGCAGCCACTCCATTGCAGGTTCAAGCGGTAAGCCATCCTTGAAGGAACCGTGCAGTTATGTTATATACCAGAAGAAGGATTCGGCGGAGGGACAGCGGCCGGCAAACAGAACCCAGAAAGGTAAGGGGAAGGGCCACTACACGCCTCAACCCAAATCAAATAAAATCATGGAGCATTAACGGCCTTGCCAGTGCAGCAGTCATCCTAATGAACTTAATGGGGCATCTTTGGCACGAGGGAGCTCCTATGCATCACAACAGGCCACCCAAAATATCTGAGTATGGTTATTTCTCTGTCAGAAGAGGAAAACCGCCGAGCCATGCCTACCTATTGAGGGAATCAATCAGTTAAACAAGACAGAAGGATAGATTAAGACACCTGAAGCCTCAGAAGGCTGAGGACCATTGTAAACAAGCTATAAATAGCTGAAAACAAGATGTAACAAGGGTTCAACTTCTGGAGATTATTCCTGCCCTGTTTTCTCAAGCTTCTCATCTATAGTCTTTAGTAATACAAGCTTCTTTTGCTGCTACATGTTTAATGTCCATTTCTCTTCTGTTCTATGCTTGCACCTGAACAGTTTGTTCAGGTTTTCTGTGTGTTCGAGGCCAGATAACTGTCATCTTATCTTTGCTTTGATATATTAGATTTGCAAGCTTCTTTGCTGCCTATGGCTAGCCATTTATATGTGTAATTATATACGCATCTTCCGGTATAGTCAGTAAGTTCATTTGCTGCCTGTAGCTAGCCATTCGTATAGGTCCATGTATGCAACCTGCTGGCATAGTCAATGTTCTCCATCTATCCATTAAATCTACAAACTATTGAGCATTAGCAGTCTAAAGCCTTGTGTTATTGGGGGTGTTCATGCATGCCTTGAGTGTGAATAGAGCTGAAATGGTTATCCGTCTTGATCCAAACCATATTTCATTCCAATATTTCAGAGAACAATATTAAAATTTATATGTTACCAGGCATCTCTGATTTACAACCTCGGAGAGTTTCCTAGATTGATAACAGATCTCACACTTCATGCTTACACAGATGCAGATTGGGCTGGAAGTGTGGATGACAGGAAAAGCACAAGTGGTGGTGATTTCTTTATGGGTTCCATATTAGTATCGTGGTTCAGCAAGAAACAAAGTTCGATTGCTTTATCTACAGCTAGAGCAGAATATGTGGCTGCTGCATCTTGTTGCACCCAACTTCTTTGGATGATGCAGACTTTACAGGATTTCCAAATCACTTGTACTCCACCTATCCCCATCTTATGTGATAATACAAGTGCATCCAGCATTTCAAAGAACCCAGTCATGCATTCAAAAACCAAGCACATACCAATCAAGTATCATTTTCTCAGAGAACAAGTGCTTGAAAAAAAGGTCAAGTTGGAATACATTTCTTCTAAGGAACAAGTGGCTGATATATTTACCAAACCATTGCCTAGGGAGACTTTTGAATACCTCAAGCAGAAGCTGGGGGTTGTCGACGCATCATCTTGCTGTTAATTCTCAGATTGGTGCTTGTACGAGTACAAGGTTCAGGGGGAGCATAATTCATTGTTGGCATTATAGTATTACAGAAGGAGGAACATGTTGGGTAAATGAACTGTATCTATCCATGGCAATAAAGATGTTGAATTATATTATATGTAGGCAGTATAGCGCGGTTCCTATTTTATATATAGCTAGAATAGCTCAACTTTCTGTCCTAAAGTCAGAGGGGCGAAATCAGGAGGAGCAAGCTCTCAGGGGGAGAAATAGTTAGGAGAAGTAGATATCTGCCCTTTGCCCTTGATGTCAAAGGGGGAGAGTGCTTTTTGGATGGTGTTGTTGCCATCAAGTCCAAAGGGGGAGATTGTTGGCATTATGGCATTATGAACATATGTTGAACTTGATGGCAACCCTCTCTTAGATGGTCATTTCTCTTATATACACCATGATGGGGACAAGAAGAGCCAAGAGGAGAGAAGAAAGGCCATATACACATGTATTAATGTTATCGGAGGTATTTGGGCGCCTAAAACCCATATATGCATGCATTTATATTATCGGGAGTTGGTTGGGTGCGTAAAACCCATATATATATGCTTTTACAATAATCAAAGGCCTTTTTCTTTCAATTGAGCAATACCTTTCCCTTTTATGGCAGCAGGAGTATCATTCCCAAATGAAACTTTCTTTCCTTTTTCTAAAGCAGTGTATGATTCAAGTTTTTCTTTATCACCTGTCATATGCTTCAAACATCCGTTGTCGATGTACCATTGATTTTCCTATCCTTCTGCATAAAATGCTATCCCACATCTTTCTGGTCGAGGTTCCTTTATTCTCCATGTTCTGGTGCTTGAATCTTTTTCCTTTGTTTGCCGAAACCTACTCCTGCATTCATAGTCTTCATGACCAAAGTTATTACAGATAGAGCATTCAATTTCATTTTCAAGAGCCGAGAAGTTGTTATAGGTCCTTTTTGTAATCCCAGTCATACTTCTTTGCTTTTGAGCTTCTCTAGTCATGATTGTTTTGTAGGCAACACATTGAGCTACTTTGTGACCAAAGTTATGGCAAGAGAAACATTGGCCATTGAAGAAACTTCTGCGATTATCAAATTTACCAGTCATATGATTGTGATTTCTATTTTCATCCATTCTTGAGGTAAATTGAGAGGATCTTGGATGATTGTAGCTTTTGTTCATCCTTAAGGTGAATTGTCCCTGATTTGTCTGGTAGTCTTTGTTTATTCTTGATGAAATTTGTCCCTGTTTTACCTGGTGATCTCTGTTTGGATTTTGCTCATATCTTCTTGCAGCATCGAGATAACTCTTCGAGGTGGATGCTTGAGATGTTTCTCCATTATACCCCAGACCTGTCTTAATTAGAGGACCTGTCTTAATTATGCTTGAGAGTGCTTTTTGGATGGTGTTGTTGCCATCAAGTCCAAAGGGGGAGATTGTTGGCATTATGGCATTATGAACATATGTTGAACTTGATGGCAACCCTCTCTTAGACGGTCATTTCTCTTATATACACCATGATGGGGACAAGAAGAGCCAAGAGGAGAGAAGAAAGGCCATATACACATGTATTAGAGAAGAAAGGCCATATACACATGTATTAATGTTATCGGAGGTATTTGGGCGCCTAAAACCCATATATGCATGCATTTATATTATCGGGAGTTGGTTGGGTGCGTAAAACCCATATATATATATGATTTTACAATAATCAAAGGTCTTTTTCCTTTTTTGGCGGAAACAACACAAGTTAAATATGTTTCGGCACATATGGACCCGATGGCATATGCAACGGACCCGATGGTGGCATTAAAAATTGGTTTATATTAATATCGCATCCATGCGTGTCAAGGGTCCGGCTAAGTGACTTCGTTGAAACCTCCGATTGGGAGCGGACCCGATGAAGGCATCAATCATGGTTTATAACAAGATCGCATCCGCAGTATCGTAATACATAAAGGGTCCCCCACCTCAAATCCTCCGATTGCGATAACTCAGCGGACCCGATGGTGGAATTAAACTTGACGTATAATAATATCGCATCCGATGCTTGAAAGCCCTGAATGCCGATTGCGATAAAGAGGTAGTGGACCCGATGGGAGCATTAAAGGCAATATATAATAATATCGCATCCGTAGTTCGGCATATATGCACGTCGGACTTCGGTGAAACCTTCGATTGGGAGCGGACCCGATGAAGGCATCAAAACATGGTTTATAAAAATATCGCATCCGCAGTATATCGGAATACATAAAGGGTCGCCCACCCCAATCCTTCGATTGCGATAAGAGGGGTCGGACCCAATGAAGGAATTAAAAGCATTTCATATTAAATTGCATCCGCGGTGTTCGCCCATCTTATAATAGCCTCCCACTTCAAATCGCCGATAGCGATGAAAGGAGTGGACCCGATATATAAATAAAGGCTGGTTAATGGGGCATGTCACATCCGATCCATCAGATCGGATGTCAGGAATAAACCATGAGATGGGCAGGCGCCGGTAGCAATAAGGATTGGACCCGATATATTATTAGATTGGATGCATTAAGTTAAAAGTCCGCCTTTTGTGGTTTGGACCATTTTCATCGTTTTCCCGCTTAAGCCTATTCTTAAGAAGATCGGTCAAAAACAGTTGCGCCTCAGGTTTTCGGATCCTATGGTTTCAATTCATGGTTTTATCAAATGCTTGATTATATAAAGAGAAAGGGGATCCGGTGGCAAAGTATCGATTATGAATTGAAGATCTTAAGGGAGAATAGATCGGCATTCTTATGATCTGTCAAGGAGCAATCTACTGAACCGAATTCAAGAAGAATGCGTGCAGGATGGCAGATCTGCATCGCTTCGGGGGTATTGCAGTACAGTTGAGAGCAGCCAACTACAGGGAAGTAGCAGTCATTCCTTAACTCTGATATAGCATCTTCTGTTGATTTGCTAAAGGTCTCTGGGTCCAGATATTGGGTTTGTCTTGTGTCTAGCCTCTGGGTGCTCTATAACATGTATGTCCTCTGCATTATGGTATGATTTTGGCATATACAACCTCTGATTAAAAGGTGACCAGATCAGATATTTATTTATAGCTAGTGCTTGGGTTGGCGCATGGGTGATCTGCTGTATAAAGAAAACATGTATTGATCCGAGGTTTGGGTATTTCTGAAGAATCATTTATACTTTATGATCATTTGATCTTCTTGGATCCAGTCTGAAAATTAATGAAACATGAACGAAGTAGGGAGTTGTAGCTCCCTTCCAGGAAAAACTGAAAATGAGAGAGAGAGTTGTAGCTCTCTGCAGGTTGCAGCCTGCGTACTGGTAAATGACTGCACCAGTACAAACTCATTGTAAAAGAAGTTTCTAATTGAAAGAAGATAGAGACATATTGCAGCAGGTGGTTTTCACCCACATTGGGTTTCCACCTTATATCTGGTGTTCTTTGGTGTGACTATCTATTTATCTTGTTCATGCTCATTATTTTATGATACTGACATACAAAGTAACGATCAATATCTGAAGAATAATTCAAAGTATAAATAAGGAAGATATATTGAAAAGAACTTAATAATACTGATTCACCCCCCCTCTCAGTATTATTTCCAACAAATTTACCATTATACAACCAAGAGTGTCTGCAGCAAATTCTTTGCAGCTTTGTTTTGTTTCTTTGTACCTTGTAGCAATTAATTAATCATTATCCAACACCCTAGTAGAAAAGTTTTTCTCTTGTAGCCCTTTGCTAACTTCCTGTAGAAATATGTCTATCTCTTGTAGTAGCTTTGTTCTTTCCTGTAGCAGTTCTGTTTCTCCTGTAGCATTGCTAGTACTCCTATAACAATCAACTTGAATCCTATAGCAGCTATTCTTTTCATGCGAAGAGGTGGTGGGTCCACCTTTTTATTCTTTTTTTTTTTCATTCTTTTTTCTTTTTTCAAAATTTCCTCTATTTTTTCAATACATGAAAAACAAACTCAAAGTTCTTTGAGTTAACTAAGTTGGACCTCACCTACCCCTTGGTACTCCTTGTCCTCCATCATGAATACATGATTACATCCCACTTTCTCAAGTCCTCTTCACTTATGTCTTGTCATCTCACCCATGTGCAACTGTCTTGATGGAAAAGTGAAGATAACTTCTAAATAAGGCTGAGGCTTCTCTACTACTACGTTTGGCTACAAAAAACCTTTTCCATCATACCCTTACAACATTGTTTTGAGCTAAAATGAGTCTATATGATAGCTTTTGAGGATTGCATACCTAGGCCTTACCCTTGATGTGTTTTTGCAGGTGATATTGAGGTTGATGATGCTATGACTGTTGAAGCTACCTTTTGTGGTTCTAAAGCTACTAGTGATGATCCTTTGATGGTTGCATGATGAATCTGAGAAAAGGTAGTGGTTGATCTATTAGCTTCTTCAGGTGTAATTTTATTATGATCGTTTCTCTATGCATTGGATTTTCTCTGAATTTTTTTCTCTTGAAATGTGCTTGACTAATCGAAGATGTCACTGTAGGTCTTGTTGATGGTAGATCAAGATGCTTCTATTGGAGATGATCAGTAACCCTGTAGTATCCCTTCATAAGTTTTATTTTTTCCCAAGATCAAGGAGATGATCCCTCTATGCTTCATGTTGGTCAGTTCTTCATTTTGGTGCTTCCAAGTGCTTTTGATTGTGGTTCTGGGGGCTTGTGTAGACTGCTACATGGCTGCATTATTTCCTGCAACAGTCACATAGACCAACATATGATCACAATAAGTTTCACAAAATGCATCCAAAAATTGTGATAATTCATGTTAAACTCATGGACAAGGATTAGAATCTTTGGATGTTGTGAACATTGTCGGAGAAGGGGTGAAAATTGGGTATTTTTGATGGAAAAAGATGATTATTTGAGTGGATAAGTGGATAAATTGTGTGGACAATGGGTGACGGTGGTGTGGTAGACTTATTTAATCATTACCTAAAGAATACATGACCTTTTGGCCTCTTTCTCCAATCATATCTGCCTCCTGTAGCATGTATGGTTGTTCCTATAGCATTTCAGGATAGTCTCATTTAGCAAAATTGTTTTATCCATATCTCTCAAATGGTAGAATAGATTGACCTGATTTTTTTAGCATGTTTACATCATACTTATGAACCTACTCATGAAATAACTCATCCAATGGACAAACGATTTTTGAGATATGGTAAAAATATTTTTATGTCCTGTGTACTCTAGCCTCTTGTAGCAAAACATAACCTTCCTATAGTGTTTTAGGACAATGATGAAAATGAAAGGGAAAGACTTGGAAATGATGGGTGAATGATGGAAATGGATGAGGGTGATGGATTGACATGGCTTTGGCCTTGTTGGAGCATTTGGGAAAAGGAGGAAAAATCTCTAGTTTGACATCCATCGACTAGGTTTTTGATCATTTTTTTCTTTTTGTGCTAAATTGTTCTTATTCCTTGCAAAGGTTGGAGAGCACCAAAATTCATCAGAGAGAGATACATGGAGAAAACAATTTTTTTTCCTGTTCATTTTTCAGTTTTTTTCTTTTTTCCCTAGGCCTACTAGCTGCCTCAATGAGGTTTTGAACTAGTAGGTCTGCCTAGCTACCTCAAAGAAGGTTTTCACCTAGGATCTTTTCTTTTTCTCTTGTTTCTCTTTTTCCAACCCATTGACCACCTCATGGATGTTGTCAATCAATGAACCAATCTTAGGCGCCTCAAAAGAGGTTTTCACCTGAGATTTTTTTTTCTTTTTTCCATTTTTTATTTCTTTATTTCTATCCTACTCTATTTGGAAAAACAAAATATCTTTCAAGTATAGGAATACTTCCAGTGGATCCATGTGCACATCAAGTATGATAGATAAACTCATGTGTAGGCTCGAATTATATGCTTTGACTTGTACCTGTATTTTAGAGACCAAATGATTTGACTTTGATGATAGAAAGCATTGTTGAAGAAGAGAGTGATGCTCCATCTTGTTGATTTTATGGAAGAAAACCTCAATATAGGTTTGATGCCCTTGGTTTTCTTGCTGATATTGATCATTCTCCATGTCTTCTTCTACCATGACATTCAAATATTCCTCTTTTTATTGATTATTCTCTTGAACACATGGAAGACCTAATGGTAAACATGAGGGAACTTTCTCAATCTCTAATTTTGATGTCTTCTCTTCATCGAGTGCAACCCATGATTCTTTGGTCTTGTCATTTGAATCCTGTTCTTCTAAATGTTGTCCATAAATGACATAAAGAGAATCTATTTTTTGCAATACTCTTCCTGATCTAAGATGAATACCATTTAGATCAAGAGGATATGTTTGGAAGTGTTGTAGCTTAACATTGTAAGTGGGATGAGCTAATTCCTTGTGTGTCTGGAAATGGTGGTATAGGTAGTTGAGTGGGAGTGGATCTTTGAGATGGATGTGGTTGGGCTCGTGGTTGTGGTGGAGGTGGATGGTAGGGATAACATGGAGTTGGTTACGGAGGATATCGAGGAAAATATTGAGGATATTGTGGATTTCTACCATAAGGTTCTTTCCAACCTTGTTGCATTTTTTTTTGGGGTTGAGATGGCCAAGGTTGCCAAGGAAAGGGTGGGTTCCAATTACTTTGGGATGGATGTGCATAACCTTTAAATTGTGAATTAGGTTCTTGCATCATATCAAGTTGACTAAGTTTCCATGGCCTTCTTTGAGCTACATAACATAGTTACTTTGGTGATTGAAATGCTCCATTGTCCTCTTCGTAAAATTCCTTCAACCTCGGTAATGATGGAAAATATTTAGTAGCATGTGATTCTACATGGATAATGCAAATATCAACATCCTTTTTTTACTCATTTTCCATTCTTAACATTTCTACTTGTTTGATTATATTTCTAAGAATTTTTGTTTTAAAGCCAAGAAAATTTCCAAGTTCAACTTGACTTACCGATCTTGATGTTGTTTTACTTGCTCTTGCCCTTCCTCTTGATATGTGCTTGCATGTTTCACAAATTTCTTCAAATGATAATTGGTATACACCACCTCTACTCATGAGATCAAATCGATCAATCCACTTGTCCCTAATTTTTCTAAGTAAGAGGGTTTTTAGTGTGTCAAATCCTAAATGATGCAATTTTTCCCTCATAACATTATACATGAATCTCTCTATTAGATCCTTAAGGCTCTCATCTTGTTTTTGAGTCATTTTAAAGATTTTAAGATCACGATATTTATATTTTTCTAGAAATATCTTTCGAATATCAATCCGTGATCTTATTGAATTAGTCCCTAAACTCATAAACCATTTAAGAAATCTATCCCTAAATGTTTCCAAAAACAATCTTAGTTTTTGAGTGTCTAGTAACTGACCATAAGATCTACAAAGGATTTAAAATTTAAAGTGAAAGGTTTCTAGATCCTATGACCTCATACCATGGAAGTTGGGAAGGAAATATGGATGTATTTTCTTCATATGAACACTAACATCAATATCTTATGGGAAATCCAAGAGGATCTTCTTCATTGTCATCATCTCCATCCATTTCTTCTACCTTATCTACCGCCTCTTCTTCTTCTACCTGCAAAAGTAAATTGTCATGTGGTTCTTACTGCACCACATGATCCAATGGGGGGGTTTGGTGTTGGAGATTTTTTTTATTTTTTTTTTTATTAAAAAAAAATGAATAAGAATGTTAATGCAATGCAAATTTCTGAAATTAAATATTCTTAATGATTTTTTTTTTGTAGAAATGTATCAACCAGGGAAGAAAACAATGCATACTTTGACACTTCCCCAAAAAAGATGCCAAAAAGTGATGAACCTTAGTATTGCAACAAAAATGTTGCAATCCCCAAGGCTACCAACTTATCTTATCAACCCGGGGTTCATACAAACTTAAGAGGTGTCCACACTGTATGTGCAACAGGCAATGTTTCCTTCTTTCACTGATCTGATGCAATTAAGTGAATATCATGAAATCGTACACTAACCTAATTGAAAAAGTGGAAACATTAGTCTACTTGGAGAATGTGAATTAATACTCTAATTGCAGAATGTGGAATGTTGTTTTGAAAACAGAAATTTTATATTTTCAACAATAATGCTTGTAACCGAAAACTTAAGGAAAACACATATTTCATTAAATTTGGAATTAAATGATGAATCTAGAATTTCAAAATAACCAAAACTTTCAATTCTATTGATGTCATTGTAATAAACAATTTCCAAATTTAATGAAATATGTGTTGGAAGCATGAATTCAAGAATCAAGTATAATCTACTTTACATTGATAAATCACCCTTTCTATTACTGTTTTCAAGGAAAATTAGCTTTAGTAATACAATCCATGTACATTTCTGTTGTAGCGACTACAACCACCCCCAAAATTTTTCCTTAGCTTCATTTTGGAGCCTCCCTACCAACCATCCTTAGATCAAGTACAAAAGCTTTAATGGTTTTCTATTAGCATGACAGCCTGTGCATGATAGCTTGTTGCATCCCCCTCATAGGCTACTTCCCCAAACTTGGTCCAGCCGCAGGCTTAGCAGCTTCGTCAAGAAATTGCACAATTCTAGAGTGGAACTAGCCTTCCCTCCAGAAATTGTGCAATCCTGAATGGAAGCTTGCTTGCCTCAGAAATTGCGCAATCCCGTTAGTCAACCTTTGTTAGGCCCCTATACTACTAGTGTAACCCCTTATTGTTATTAGTATAACCCACTTATTATATTGATGTACCCATGTAGTGCCCATATTGTTAGTATTGTGCCCCATAGAAGCCCACTATTGTTATTATTGTGCCCTTACATTATTATTGTTATGTCAGCTCTGATTATGTTATGACCCCTTAGACTCCTATATATATAAAGGAGGTCTTTTCATTTGTATCATCCAACAATTGTTCATTTCTGTAATGTAAAGGAGGTTGCCCCCTCGAAGAGACTGAATTCTAAGGTGTTGATCTATCTTTTCTATCTTTTCTTGAGCTAGTTTCATAACATTTGGTATCAGAGCTTTGGATTCTAGGGTTTCGCTGCTCCAAACAGGTCATCGTGGCATTTTCGCTATAACTTTTTTTCTGTGGTGTTTCAGAAGTCGCAAAAAAAACCTATTTGAGAATAAATCGCGCTAAACCTTGGGTCCGAATTTTAGAGCTTTTCGCATGATATTTGCGGAGATATGATCTGAGGAAGTTGGTCTTTTTGCAGACTCCTGAATTACATTCAAAACAGGTGACCTGGGGAAAATCGTCATAACTTTCTCTCTGGGGATTGGATTGAAATTTCGTAAAAAGTTATAGAAAGAGGACGGAATTTAGTTTCTTGTATATCTTTTTCAGAGCCAAAGGTTGAAAAATTGACACGTGGGACTTCATACAAGTTCGCTCTTCTGGAAAGGTCTATAATTAGGTCATCTTGGGAGATTGTGCATAACTCTTTTTTGGAGAATCCAATTTGGATTAGACTGGTGGCATTGGAAATAGGACATAGAGGGATACTATAGGTAACAATTTCAGAACTTAAATATCCATAAGTATAGAGTTACAGTTGTTTCAATATCGAGGTCCTAAAATCAAGAAAAAACAAGATGAGGAAGTTTGATGGCAAGGATCCGGTAAATTGGATACTTCAGATGGAGCAATATTTTGATCTACATGGTGTACCACTGTTACAAAAGGTATTTATTGCATCTTCATATTTAGAACCGGATCAATTTTTATGGTATAAAGGGCTTTGTTCTCGTAAACAACTTGTTACATGGTCAATTCTCACGGAGGAAATGATAGCACATTATGAGGATACAAAGAGCAACACCTTCTTTAGAGCAACACCACAAAAATTGGAAAGAGTAAAAGGGCTTTGTGACATATTTGAAAGTAAAATTATGGAAACAAGGAAGTCTACCCCTCACAACTTTAAAGATGGAAGTGTTGTTTCTCCTAGCCTTCCACAACCTACAAGGGTTACACCACAACAATAAGGGGTTACACTAGTAGTATAGGGGCCTAACATGTCATGTTAGGCCCCTATACTACTAGTGTAACCCCTTATTGTTATTAGTATAACCCACTTATTATATTGATGTACCCATGTAGTGCCCATATTGTTACTATTGTGCCCCATAGAAGCCCACTATTGTTATTATTGTGCCCTTACATTATTATTGTTATGTCAGCTTTGATTATGTTATGACCCCTTAGACTCCTATATATAGAAAGGAGGTCTTTTCATTTGTATCATCCAAGAATTGTTCATTTATGTAATGTAAAGGAGGTTGACCCCTTGAAGAGGCTGAATTCTAAGGCGTTGATCTATCTTTTCTATCTTTTCTTGAGCTGGTTTCATAACATTTGGTATCAAAGCTTTGGATTCTAGGGTTTCGCTTCTCCAAACAGGTCATCGTGGCATTTTCGCTATAACTTTTTTTCTGTGACGTTTCAGAAGTTGAAAAAAAACCCATTTGAGAAGAAATCACACTGAACCTTGGGTTCAAATTTCAGAGCTTTTTGCACGATATTTGCGGAGATATGATCTGAGGAAGTTGGTCTTTCTGCAGACTCCTGAATTACATTCAAAACAGGTGACCTAGGGAAAGTCATCATAACTTTCTCTCTAGGGATCAAGTTGAAATTTCGTAAGAAGGTACAGAAATAGGACGGATTGTAGTTTTTTGTATATCTTTTTTAGATCCAAAGGTTGAAACAGTGACACCTGGCACTTCATACAAGTTCGCTCTTCTGGAAAGGTTTATAATCAGGTCATTTTGGAGATTGTGCATAACTCTTTCTTAGAGAATCCAATTTGGATCAGACTAGTGGCATTGGAAAGAGGACACAGAGGGCTGCTATAGGTCTCATTTCTAGAACTTGAAGATCTGAAAGTACAGAGTTACAGTCGTTTCAAGGTCGAGCTCCTAAAATCAAGAAAAAGCAAGATGAGGAAGTTTGATGGCAAGGATCCGGTGAATTGGATACTTCAGATGGAGCAATATTTTGATCTACATGGTGTACAACTGTTACAAAATGTATGTATTGCATCTTCATATTTAGAACCAGATCAATTTTTATGGTACAAAGGGCTTTATTCTCGTAAACAACTTGTTACATGGTCAATTTTCACGGAGGAAATGATAGCACATTATGAAGATACAAAGAGCAACACCTTCTTTAGAGCAACACCACAACAATTGGAAAGAGTAAAAGGGCTTTGTGACATAGTGGAAAGAAAAATTATGGAAACCAGGAAGTGTACCCCTCACAACTATAAAGATGGAAGTGTTGTTTCTCCTAGCCTTCCACAACCTACAAGGGTTACACCACAACAATTGGAAGAAAAAAGAGAAAAAGGGCTTTGTTACAATTGTGATAGTAAATGCACTAAAGGTCATAAGTGTGCTGAGAAGAAATTGTTTTACATAGAATATGAAGAGGAGGAAGAAAAGGATCAAGAAACATCAAAAGAAGAAGATATACGCCAGGACCCCACCCCAGAGAAAGAAGAAATGAATCAGACCATATCTTGTAAAGCATTGGCAAGAATTACCACTCCTCAAACTCTCAAGATAGAAGGACATATCAAGAAGAAAAATGTGAAAGAAGTGAAAGATCACATCGAGAAAGAAGAAATGAATCCAACCATATCTTGTAATTCATTGTTCGAAATTACCACTCCTCAAACTATCAAGATAGAAGGACATATCAAGAAGAAAAATGTTCAAAAAGTGAAAGATCACATCGAGCATCAAGAAATGAATCCGACCATATCTTGTAAAGGATTGGAAGAAATTGCCACTCCTCAAACTTTAGAGATAGAAGGAAATATCAAGAAGAAAAAGGTTCAAGCAGTGAAAGATCACATCGAGCATCAACAACAAGTTCTCCAACTTTTAAAGGATAACGCCACTTCGGTGCAAAATCAAACGAAACAACAGGTAGATAAACATCGTAGTGAAAAATGTTTTTATGTAGGTGATTGGGTATTTTTACTGCTACATCTCAAGCAATCTATTTATGAGAAGGAAATGTTGGCAATTCTACATGCACTTAAAAAATGGTGACCTTACCGAATGGGAAGACTCTTCAAGGATGAGGATGTGGAAGCATTGTTTTGTGCTATTTACATTATCCAACTAGATTGGATAAACGAAGCAAGGGATGAATGGAAAAAGGACGAAGAAGTATGGCCACTTATTCAAAAGTTGCAAAAGATCCCAATTCAAACAATATTGCCAGAAATTGAAGAGGAAGGAAAAATCATATTGGAACCTGGAGCAGTCACAGAAACAAGAACCTGACAGCTACGAAATCAATCAATTGAGTATCTCATCAAGTGGAAGAACTTACCTGCCGAAGATTCCACATGGGAGGACAAGAATTTTATACAGAAGCATCAAGAACTACTCAAGCGTTGAGGACAACGCTTTTTGAAGGAGACGGGCATGCTAGGCCCCTATACTACTAGTGTAACCCCTTATTGTTATTAGTATAACCCACTTATTATATTGATGTACCCATGTAGTGCCCATATTGTTACTATTGTGCCCCATAGAAGCCCACTATTGTTATTATTGTGCCCTTACATTATTATTGTTATGTCAGCTCTGATTATGTTATGACCCCTTAGACTCCTATATATAGAAAGGAGGTCTTTTCATTTGTATCATCCAAGAATTGTTCATTTATGTAATGTAAAGGAGGTTGCCCCCTCGAAGAGGCTGAATTCTAAGGCGTTGATCTATCTTTTCTATCTTTTCTTGAGCTGGTTTCATAACAACCTTCCCTAGAAAAACAATGCAGTCTAACGCAGCAGGACTTCTCAGCCCATAAATTGTGAAATTCTGGGTAGCAGTCAGCTACTTAGCCTAGAAATTGCACAATCCCTCTGGGTAGCGAGCCCATCTTCCTACCAAAAATTGCACAAAAGTTACCCTCAGTCAGACATGATGCTATTTCATGTGCCATCGGGTTGACCGATTCCACCCGGGACAAAGAAAAATTGACTTGCATGCATGGGCTGCTTCTTCCTGAAATAGAAAAAAACAACATGCAAAAGCTTTCTTAGATTACAGGGAGCTAGTTTTAGCAACTAGAGGTTACATGCAAAGATCGTTTTAGAATCTTTCCTCCAAGTGTCGTTTTTTTCCTAGATTTGTCGCATGTGTGTCATGAGGCTCTAACTTATTCATTTGACACTTCAGAGCTCAATTTTTCACATCGATCTTGGAGCACTGACATCCCATAGCATATCCAGGAGTCTTTGACACATCCAGCTTAACTATTTCTGGGTAAGTCCTGTTAACTTGTCTTTTGCATCATTTCTATCACTTTTTGTGTTTTGGCTTGTGCAAGTGTTGTCTACTTGATTTCCATGAACACTTGTTATCATTTGAATGCATATTACTTGTACTGCCACCATTTCAGTTTTCGTAAGCATCTCACTGCTGTCACATGCATGACACTGTTTTGCGTGAGCGGTCACTAATTCGGGGACTCACTTCACACACATGCATGTTGTTCTGTTTTATGAATCTTTCATTCACTTTTTGCATGCACGATCATTCACTCTTGCTTACACTTAGTATCGCGATGCATTCACATCCACATTTGCTTTTAGTTGCCTATCGGTTGGTCTAGGCAACCTTGGTCCAGACTCTGCCTCACCAAGATAGCATTGCACAATCCTGAGAGGGAATGCTCTACCTTCCTCCCAGAAAATGTGCATTTCTTTGAAGTGACTTTCCTCCAATCTTTCATTGCACAATTCTGAGAGGTAGTGACTTCTCACCTATAAAATCACGCAATGCAGTCACTAAGCCTGCAACCCTCTCTAGCTAGAATCATGAATTGCACAATCCTAGCAGCCAGCAGGCTGGTCTAGATTGCACATTGCACAATTCCAACAGCCAGCCTATCTCCGGGCCTCCTAAGAAAAATTGCGCAATCCTTGCTAGTCAATCCCCAGGTATGTTGCATGTCATTTCTCAAGTTTGATTTGATTTTAGTTGATATATTTCTTGCCATGCATGTTGCCATGTCTTCAAACCTGGAAGGTGTTCATCCACCTCTCAACAGTTCAGGATCAATGGCCTCCAAGAGAGTACGATCAGAGGACACCAATGAAAGTGCAACTAGAGCAAAAGTTGAGTGAGTGTATATAATTTTGCTGATCTATGAAGACACCAAATTGATTGTAGATAAGGACATCAAGTTGAAATGGCAAGAGGTTAATAATGTATTTGCAGGCACGTTTGGGGAAGACCCCGAAGACTGCCAAGTCTATGTGAACATTCACAAGTCTGGCTTGTACCAAATTTCATGCAGGTATCTCGTGTTCCCATGCATAGACATGATACATTGAATCGTCTCGCACACTGATCCTGAGACGATGACATTGAGCAGTGTTAGTGGGATGGAGATTGCTACCTTCAAGTCATGGGATTATGAACAAATGTACCATATGTCGAAGCCCTTGATCACATGGAGACACCTTTTAGCCAACCTAGTAGTAACGCAAACTCCAGGGATATCTTGAAGAATTGGGTAAAGGATTCGGCCAAATTCATGATGACACCCAACCAGGTTTATAAGAAAAAGATATTATGGAATGCGTATCGATACTTGGTCATCTTTGCATGCCACCTATATGGCCAAGAGAGCACGGAAACCTTCCTACAGAATTGGGTGATCGCATTGGACCAACTGGCCAGTGAAGGCAAAGCATGGAATTGGTTCGACATGTTGGCTCACAGGTTGAAGGAATAGGTAACAAGAGCTCAACAACTGCCCAAAGGTTAACTAGAAGAAATCTAGATGTTCACATACATCTTGGATGAAATCTATGCCCATTATGAGTTCCCGGGCTTGAAGTGTTCATGGACATCGGCAGAGACCTCTGTGAACACTTATTGTAAAATGTTGTCTGAATGCAGCTTTAGAGGAGTTATCACATAGATGTCAGATCATTTTGTCATCCTGGTGTACAAGATGATATTTGAATAAGATTCACCTTGCATGTCGAAGGAAGAAATGGAGGCACTAATCGATATAGCAGATTGGTATGCCTCACCATCTGGAACCTTCATATGGATGTACAACACGGGGAAGCCTCCGCATGTTTTGCCGAAGTTTGCCTTGGACAAGATCATCATGCAAGAAGTATCATACCATGTCTCGGCAGGATTGTCAGCTAGGTTGCACCGGAAGAAGAAGGCACCTTGGACCACTCTTCCGTTGTTGATCGGGTTATACGAGATACATAATTTCAAGCATTCAGATGTCGAAGCAGAGGAGATAAAGAAATATCCATTTGACGCCCAAAGATACAATTCGTATTACCCACATTGTTTGTAAAAGATCACTACGCAAGAGTACAATTTCAGTGGATCCATGAGGCATGTCATTGGGTGAAGGAAGACCCATGGAGATATTGTTACAGCTTCTCCAGGCTGAATGAACTAGTCGATATCGCTATGGAATGGTTAGTGAAGTAGCATCCAAGAGAGAACCAGCAGTAGTAGCAGCATAGGTAAACATACCGACGAATGACAAAGGAAAGAGGAATATTTTCGACAGTGTAGAGGAGGAAAAAGATGCAAGTTCCATGCATACCCACTTATGCAAAAAGCAGCTTTGGTGATAGAGGCAGAGAGCCAACATCGCGACAAGAGGAACACACAAAGGCAGAGAGAAAAATGGAGAATAGAGGAAACAAAGAAGGAGTTGCATGAGCTGAAGGAGCAACTCCGGAAGGCACATGAGTTGTGCAAACAAGAGAAGGAAGTGCAGCAAGAACATGTACAGCAGGGGGTGGAACATGTACAGATAGATGAAACTGCACCCTTACAGGTAGTAGAATCATCAGAACAACTGGCATCAAGTAGGCAAGGTGAGCAGTTGCAGGAGCAGGACTTCACTCAAGAGATTAAACAAGCACTTGAGCAGATGGATACATACATGGAGCAATAGGATTTAGAGCAATACATCGACCTCATGCCTCACCACCAAGAGGTCGGCACACTAGCTTCACTAGATCCAGAAGTAGAGCAAGTCCCAAGTGACCAAGGAGACACTGAGATCCTTGAAACAATCTCGAGGGAGAGAAGCACAACATCTGATTCAATGAGTCCCAACATAGAGTTGTTCAATCTCACAAAGTGTCCACTTCGGATGATCACACATCTCCTATGTAGTTTGAGGAACGAGTGATCGTGTCTGATGTGCGCAAGCATCCAACATCATTGGGAAATGCTACCAGAGCATATGCCGAAGCCACTAGCTTGAGTGTTCTTTTCTTAATAGTAGAGAATGAGCGAATGACTAAGGAGTTATAGATGGCCAAGTACGGAGGATAATTGGTTACAAAATCCACCGGAGCAAAGTTGAAGAAGGCAACACTGGATGAAGTATTGTCCCTTGACACCATCATGCAGACATAGTATTCCAAGTTTGGCATGGTGCATAAGGCAGTTGTCCATCTCAACAGCTAGCGGCAATGATGTGTGAGGAGAGCACATATCTTGTTGAATGTGCATGGTGTTGTTGATTACATGCAAACATGGACAATGAGATAAAAGGGAGCCCCATTACACTTGCCCAAGATGATGAAGCCCAGAGCAGTCGAGCTGAAGGCATGCATCCAGAGTCAGATCTAGAACTATGAAGATCTCTCGTAGCTCATCAATAGTCTACAGGCCTCCCATGCACAGGTATACAAGAGTATGGATATTGTTGTGTGCACACAGGTTTGAATAGAGCTTGATTCGTACTTTGATGAGTTGATGCGCATAGTCACCAACCCAGACTTGGTGACCAATGCAAACACCATGCATCAATGTGTTGCTGGTCTGGCTACACTCAAGACAATAATGCACATGTTATTAGACAAGTTGGACAGAGGAGCTCGAGCAGTGTATCCAGATGCTATGGAGGGAAGAGTTTGTTTCTAGAAAGATATCACCACAGAGTACACAAACCCCATCATGGACTACCAATCTTGGCATCAGTTCACCACTGTCGATCATCGCGAGGATTTGGAAGAGTTGGTATTCCCACACTTGTCCGAGTCATAGTGATGTCTTGCATGGCTTTCTCAAGCCTATTTTGTCTCACATGGGTACATGTGCAGATTGTATGTAATGTCTTGTCAAGTGTAAGTTCAAGTATCGATAGTTGGATATAACAATCATAGAGTAGATGAAGAGTCATGAGGGTAGATGAACTGTCACAAACGGGAATGTCGAGGGCCACCCCACTCTTTGCTATATATAGTCCCTCATAACTCATCGTAAAGGCTTTTGGTTAGCCAACCTTCCAATAGGAGTATCTTAGAGAGAACTTGGACAATATTGTAATGAGCCTTGGCTTCTCCACTGTGCAGAGCTAGTATATCTCTTTGGAGGAGCAAGTAGCAGTGACTGTAACGTTCCCTTGTCAGAACTATTGTTTGGTCATGGTTGTATTGGATGACTGGAACTTACACTTCTAAATATAACAGAGCCAGCATGTTTCATGCGTATGTCATATTGTATTTCAACTATCTTGTTTACTCTAAACGATATATGTATATATTTTCTTACAGATGCATGTCTAGCTATTTTCTGTATATTTATGCATGAATCTTACTAAAATGTGTTGTTGGTTTAACCATCAATTTTTCTTGCTAGATTACTTTCCTTCTATGTTGTGATGCATCTTTTCTCATGTGTTCCCTTCTTAACTACATTCTTTCGTAGGTTTCCAAGGGGTGCACTCACTTCACCCTCTGTGTGTTAGAACCTCTCATGCTCCTTCCTCAACTTACTACATATGTCACACCCTTGCTACCAACATGGGCATCTTACATGCCTCTATGCAAGACTGCAGTTAATGCGATACCATATGACCCACTATTGGGACTCCTATACCAAATGGTCTCAGGTCTAATTGGGACTTCTTACCAAGGATATCCCCTGACATGTTGGTGTGTCTAGCACCGTCAACATTTCTGGTGCTAGAAGGAGGGCCATATGACAAGTTGTGTCCTCTCATCCTGTTTTGAACCTTTGCACATCTATCATGGATTCTGTCACACTCACCCCACCATGATGTTTTTTGCATGCTGAACCTCTCAACATCACGAGGGAGTTTTTTGATCTCTTATCGGAATTCATGTATGATGGTGAAGGCGAAGTGGCCTGGCTTCTATTCTTACAAGACTTCTTCTCCATGCTTCATGAGGAAGACGAGTGTTCTGACAAACAGGCCAGTCTATTGCTTGCATACACACTTTGCAAATCCCCACTATGGTGGTGTTGCAGCCTACCGAATGACAGCATGCACTCACTTGAGTAGTTCTATGATCTCATTAAAGATACTTTCCATCATTTTGATCCCGAACATCTTGACCAAAAACTATTATAACAACGAAAGGCCCCACATGAATTACCTATGGATTTTTTGCAGTGCTTTCGTGTTTTGCAGTTTGAAGCTTCAAAAATCCAGATGAGATTTCCTTATCTTTGGGATAGGTTCGAGTACTGTCTTAACAAATCATTCCATCCCAAGATGAAATTGGAGCCCAAGCCTCACTCAGCATACTTCAATGATGGAGCTGCACAATCACAAATGGATACGGTCATTGTCAATAGTGACTTTGTGCCGTCCCCTCATCAAACAGCTCCACCACTACAGAGTGATGCGGGAGAATAGACACACACATCCATTCAACTGTCACATCCTCCCAACATCACTTCGCTTAATTTTCACGCAGATGTGGTTTTGAGTCCATTGAGTTGTCACATGCATTTTGTACCTCAACCTCCATCTTTGTACTTGGATGATCCTTCAGATGATACTGTCTTGTGTTCTTCCATTCCAGACTCTACGCTTATTGTGAATGAGGATCAAGCCAATGACGAAGTTGGTGTTGCACAATCAACATGTGCTGTCATTAATGAAGAGTATGACTGGGAGCTTTAGCATCAACACTCAGCAAAGGATGAATCCCTTCGTCCGAGCCTCCTCCATTCTTTCCTGACATATTTGGTGAACTTGCCATCCATGATTTCGCATGTGTATCTCCATCTATGGATTCACCCATTTTTTATTATTTTCAGGACACACAGATGTTAGTCCATCATTCAACAATGGAGAGGATAAATTATTCATTTAAAATCCACTTGAGTTTTCATCTGCTTTTTCCGAAAACATAGAGGGTGAATTTGTCTGCTTCTCATCTACCCCTCTGTTTGATTCATTAGATCATGAGGATGCCAATGAAATCATTGATTTTTTTTATCGTAGCTATCATGATCTATCTATTCCCGTATTCGTTCATGATGATGATTTTAGCGCAATTGTTTTTTCAAAGCCACCTATTTATGATGATCTTTCTATCGATGAAGTTGAAACCCCCCAGCCTGTCGAGGCACTTCAGCTTGAGCTAATGGTTATGTCAAGCCCCATTGTTCTAAGGTTGGTTTCACTTCAGATTAGGAAATTGTTGAAACATCCAAGGCTCCTCATCACTCATCTGCATGCATTGAATATCAATCTCACACACAGATCATAATTCCTCCGCTTGAACTACATGATCCCATCGCTCATGCATTGGAGGAATCTTACATAGCAAGCACACGTGCACGACGCAAGTTGTCTTTGTTTCTTTCATTTGCTTGGATGTCATAGTCAAGAGCATGCGTATGCTTAACAACTGCATGTAGTGTCACACAACACCATGACAAGTCCACAAACTTTATGTCATGCACTTGCACTCACTTATGTTCTGTGGACACATTGAAACTTGGAGTGTGTTTGTCTTCATTGTTATATCTTTCATGTTTTTTGGTTCGCAGAGTTGTGTTGTTCGCAAATGATGCCTTCACCAACATGGGTCAATCAATGCGCCAGTCACTGCATTGGAAGTATCACTTTACGTGATCAGACCCGTGCATCGTTAACTTAGGAGTAGGAGTAGTGTTTACTTTTGGTTGTTTGCTTGAATGCTTGTTTTCTTACATAGCTCGCATGTTTGTTTGCTTGCCTGCTTGTTTTCTTACCCGCTTTTCTTTCACATTTACTTCTTCTTTTGATTTGTTTTGTGCTTGTTTTCTTGTTTTGCGCTGGTAGGTTAGTTTCACATGAGAGTGTGCACGACTCTCGAAACTAGTTGGGTAATGTACAAGAGGCCTTGTGCATCTATCACTACGTAGTTATCTGTTGTCTTGACTATGTATGAAGAACTTGTTATCTTCATTCCATGATATGTCGATGGAAAATATGTACTGATTGAAGTGAACCTTGGTAAAGACACAACGCTTGTGCGCTAACTAGTGTCACCTACTCTAGTTGGTTGTTTTTGGGTTAACCCTTGTCAGCTCAGTCAAGTAGAGTAAGGTGAGGGGGAAAACCTTAACCAGCACATCAGAGGTATATATAAAACTACTTCTCTGAAGGGAAAACCTCTTCTCATCTCAATAAGTTTGGATCCCTCTTCTGCCTCTGAAACGAATAAGTGTTATGCGTAATTATGAAAATAAAAATGAAAAAAAAATGAAAAGTGAAAAATTTCAAAAATGAAAAATGAATAAGGTGAAATAAGATAAAGGCTTCTCGCATAGAGAGGTGATGCAAGTAACTCCACCGAGGTACTGACCAGGCTCATTGGCAGCGGAGCGATGCTTGTGTTCCTGCGTGACTCTGTTGTGGTACTATCCAGGCCTACTGGCAGTGGAGCAACACCAGAGATGAAACTAAAACTATGATGACTATACTACTTGTGCACCAATATACCCCTCATCCCCAATCGAAACAACTGTGTTGGCTTGGCTTGGAATGTGTGTCGACCTACCAAGAGCTTGGCAGATGCTACATCTTACAATCAATCAGGTGCAAAAACCAAGACGAACAGAGAAATAAACAATACTTTTGGAGGTGTTAGACTTGCTTTTGACAAATAAGGTCCATTCAAAGAGTTGGAGTTCTACCAATGTTTCGTCAAGTGTTGTAGCAGCTACAAACACCCTCCAAAATTCTTCCTTAGAATAAATATTTCATTAAAATTGGAAATTTTTTATTACAATAACATTGCTAAAATTGAGCTTTTTGGTTATTTTGAAATTCTAGATCCACTGTTTAATTCCAAATTTAATGAAATACGTGTTTTAGCTTCATTTTGGAGCTTTCCTACCAACCATCCTTAGCAACATGTATTGCACTGTCAATTACACAAGCTTCAGTGGTTTTCTAGTAGTATGACAGCCTGTGCATGATGGCTTGTTGCATCCCCCTCAGAGGCTACCTCCCAAAACTTGGTTTAGATGTAGGCTGAGAAGATCCCTCAAGAAATTGTGCAATTCTAGAGGGGAACCAACCTTCCCTCCAGAAATTGCACAATCCTGACTAGCATCCTGCTGGCATTAGAAATTGTGCAATCCTATTAGTAAACCTTCCATGGAAAAACTGCACAATCTGACCCAGCATGACTGCTCAACCCAGAATTTGAGCAATCCTGGGCAACAGTCAGCTACAAAGCCCAAAAATTATGTAATACCATTGAGCAACCAACCCATATTCATCCCAAAAACTATGCAAAAGTTACCCTCAGTTAGGTAGGTTGTTGCATGTGCCATCGGGTTGACTGGTTCCACCTGAGACCGAGAAAACATGACTTGCATGCATGGGCTTCTTTTTCCAGAAATAGCAAAAAACAACATGTAAAAATCATTCCTATATTTTAGGGAGCTGTTTTTAGCAACTAGAGGTTACATACAAATATCATTTTAGTATCTTTCCTCCAAGTGTCACTTTTTCCTATATTTGTGGCATGCGCGTCATGAGCCTCAAACTTACTTATTCAATGCTTTCGAGCTCACTTCTTCACATCAATCTTGGAGCTCTGACATCCCACAACACATATAGGAGTCTTCGACACATCTAGCTCAACTATTTCTGGGTAAGTCCTCTTAACTTGTCTTTTGCAGCATTTCTGCCACCTTTTGTGTTTTGACTTGTGTGAGTGTTCTTTGCTTGATTTTTTTGAATTCTTTCTTTCGTTTGCATGCATATCAGCTTGTACTATCACCATTTCAGTTTTCGTTAGCATCTCACTGTTGTTGCATGCATGACACTGTTTTGCATGAACGATCATTGATTCAGTGACTCACTTCACACACATGCATGTTGTTTCATTTTCTGAATCTTTCATTTACTGTTTGCACGCACGATCATTCACTCATGCTTACACTTAGTATCGCCATGAATTCACATCCACATTTTATTTCAGTTGCCCATTGGCGAGTCTGGGCAACCTTGACCCAGACTTTGCCTCACTAAGATAACATTGCACAATCCTTAGAGGGAAGGCTCTGCCTTCCTCCCATAAAATGCGCATTTTTACGCAATTCTGAGAGGCAATGATTGCTGGCCCAGAAAATTGCGCAATCTATTTATTGGGCCTACAACCCTTCCCAGCTGGAATTACGCATTGCGCAATCCCAACAACCAGTATGCTAATCCGAATTGCGCATTGTGCAATTCTAGCAGCTAGCTAGTCTCTCGGTCTCCCATGAAAAATTGTGCAATCCTTGCCAGTCAATCCATAGGTATGTTGCATGTCGTTCCTCAAGTTTGCTTTGGTTTTAGCTGACAAATTTCTTGCCATGCATGTCATCATGTCTCTAGATCTAGCAGGTGTGTGTTCGCCTTTCAACAATTCAGGATCAATGGCCTATAAGAGAGTAGGATCAATGGACACTGATAGAAGTGGAACTGGAGAAGTAGTTGAGTGAATGTCTACAAGTTTGCTGATCTATGAAGACACCAAGCTAATTGTAGACAAGTACATCAAGTTGAAATGACAAGAGGTTAACGATGCATTTGCAGGCACATTTGGGGAAGAACTCGAAGACCGCCAAGTCTATGTGAACATTCACAAGTCCGGCTTGTACTAAATTGCATGAAGGTATCTCGTGTTCCCATGCATGAACATGATACATTGGATCATCTTGCACACTAATCCCGAGATGATGACATTGAGCAGTGTAAGAAGAACGAAGATTTCTACCTTTAGGGCCTAGGATTATGAATAGATGTACCATATGTCGAAGCCAGTGATGACCATGGGACACCTTTCAACCTACCCAGCAGTAATGTCAATTCCAAGGATATCTTGAAGAACTAGGTAAAGGAGCCGACCAAATTCAGGATGACACCCAACCAAGTTTTAAAGAAAAAGATACTATGGAAGGCGTATCAATACTTGGTCATCTTTGCATGTTTCTTGTATGGCCAAGAGAGCATGAAAACCTTCCCAAAGAGTTGGGTGATCGCGTTGGACCAACTAGCCAGTGAAGGAAAATCATGCAACTGGTCTGACATGCTGGCTCACAGGCTAAAGGAACATGTAACAAGAGCTCGACAACCACCCAAAGGTTAGTAAGTAGAAATCTATATGTCTGTTTACATCTTGGATGCAATACGTGCCCGTCAAGAGTTCTCGGCCTTGAAGTGGGCATGAACATCGGCAGATACCTCTGTGAACACTTATTGTAAAATGTTCTCTGAATGCAGCTTTAGAGGAGTTATCACGCAGTTGTGAGATCATTTTGTCACCCCGGTGTACAAGATAATATTTGAACAGGATCCACCTTGCATGTCAAAGGTGGCAATGGAGGCACTAATCAATATAGAAGATTAGGATGCCTCACCGTCCGACACCTTCATACAGATGTACAGTGCAGGGAAGCCTTCGCATGTTTTACCAAAGTTTGCCTTGGACAAGATCATCATGTAGGAAGTATCATACCACATCTCGGCAGGATCATCAGCTAGGCTGCACCGGAAGAAGAAGGCACCTTGGCCTACTCTTTTGTTGTAGATCAAGTTACATGAGATACAAAATTTCAAGCATGTGGATGTTGAAGCAGAGGAGATCAAGGAATATCCATTCGATGCCCAAAGCTACAATCTATATGACCTGCATTGTTTTGTAAAAGATCACTGCACTAGCGTACAATTTCAATGGATCCATGGGGCATCTCATTGGGTGTAGGAGAACCCATGGAGATATTGCTACAGCTTCTCTAGGCCTAATGAACTGATCGACATCGCTGTGGAATGGTTAGCGAAGCAACATCCAGGAGAGCAGCAAAAACAACAGAGGTAAACATACCAGTGCATGACAAAGGCAAGAGGAAGATTGTCAATAGTGTAGAGGAGTAACAAAGCTACAAGTTCTGAGTAGACCCACTTGTGCAGAAAGCAGCTTTGGCGATAGATGTGAAGAGGCAACAACGTGGCAAGAGGAACCACAAATGCAGAGAGAAGAACAGAGAATGGAGGAAATAGAGAAGGAGTTGCATGAGTTGAAGGAGTAACTATGGAAGGAACAGGAGTTGCACAGACAGGAGAAGGAAGCATAACAAGAACATGTACAACAGGGTGTGCAACATGTACAAATAGATGAAACTATGCTTGTACAGGTAGTAGACTAATCAGAACAGCTAGCACCAAGCAAGTAGGGTGAGCAGCCGCAGGAGTAGGACTTCTCTCAAGAGATTGAACAAGCACTTGAGAAGATGGATACAGACATGGAGCAATAGGAGTTAGAGAAAGACATCGACCTCATGCCTCACCACCAAGAGGTCGACCCACTAGCTTCACCAGATCCAAAAGCGGAGCAAGTCCCAAGCAACCAAGGAGACACTGAGATCCTTGGAGACAATCTGGAGGGAGAGATGCAGAACATCTCATTCGATGAGTCCCAACATAGAGTTGTGCAATCTTGCAGAGTGTCCTCTTCAGATGATCACATGTCTCTTGCATAGTTTGAGGAACAAGTGGTCGTGTCTGATGTGGGAAAGCATCCAACAACGTTGGTAGATGCTACGAGAGCATATGTCGAAGCTGCTAGCTTGAGTGTTCACTTCTTGATAACAGAGAACGAGCAAATGGCTAAGGAGTTACAGATGGACAAGCAGGGAGGAGAATTGGTTATAGCATCCGCTCGAGCAGAGTTGAAGTAGGAAATACTAGATGAAGTATTGTCTCTTAACATAGTCATGCAGGCATTGTATTCTATGTTTGGTACCATGCATAAGGCAGTTGTCCATATCAATGATTGGCAGTAGTGATGTGCGAGGAGAGCACGTATCTTGTTGAATGTGCATGCTGTTGTTTATTACGTGCAAACATGGACAATGAGATACAAGGGAGCCCTGTTACACTTGCCAAATATGATGAAGTCTAGAGTGGTCAAGTTGAAGGCATGCATCCAGAGTCAGATCTGGAACTATGAAGATCTCCTACATCTTATCACTAGTCTACAGGATTCCCATGCACGAGTATTCAGGAGTATGGATGTTGTTGTGCGCGCACATGTGATCCCATCTATTGGGACACTCACCTAGGCAAAGACAAAGGCACAGGTCTGACTGGAGCTTGTCTCATACTTTGACGAGTTGATGTGCATAGCCACCAGCCCAGACTTGGTGATTAGTGTAGACACCATGCATCAATATGTTTCTGGTTTGGCCGCACTCAAGTCAATGATGTGCATGTTATCAGATGAGTTGGACAGAGGAGCTCGAGTAGTGTATCCGGATGATATGGAGGCAAGAGTTCGTTTTGAGAAAGATTTCACCATATAGTACACGAACAACATCGCGGACTACCAAGCTTGGCATCAGTTCGCGACTGTTGATCATAGCGAGGATGTCGAGGAGTTGGTATTCCCACAATTGTCTGAGTCATAGTGATTTCTTGCATGGCTTGCTCAAGCCTATTTTGTCTCACATGTGTACATGTATAGATTGTATGTAATGTCTTGTCAAGTGTAAGTTCAAGTGTTGATAGTTCGATGTAACAGTCATAGAGTAGATGAAGAGTCATGAGGGTAGATGAACTATCACAAAGGGGAATGTCAAGGGCCACCCCGCCCTTTGCTATATAGAGTCCCTCATAACTCATTGTAAAGGCTTTTGGTTAGCCAAGCTTCCAATAGGAGTATCTTAGAGAGAGCTTGGACAATATTGTAATGAGCCTTGGCTTCTCCACTGTGTAGAGCTAGTATATCTCTTTGGAGGAGCAGGAAGCAGTGACTGTAACGTTCCCATGTTGGAACTAGTGGTTGGTCATGGTTGTATTGTATGACTAGAACTTACACTTCTAAATATAACAGAGCCAGTAGGTTTCATGCATATGTCGTATTGTATTTCAACTATCTTGTTTACTCTAAATGATATATGTATCTATTTTCTTATGCATGCATTTGTAGCTATTTCCTTTATATGTATGTATGAATCTTACTAAAATGTGTTGTTGGTTTAACCATCACTTTGGCTTGCTAGCTTACTTTCCTTCAATATTGTGATGCATATTTTCTCATGTGTTCCCTTCTTAACTACATTATTTCATAGGTTTCCAGGGGGTGCACTCACTTCACCCTCTGTGTGTTAGAACCTCTCATGCTCCTTCCTTGACTTACTACATATGTCACACGCTTGTTACCAACATGGACATCTTACTTGCCTCTATGCGAGACCACAGTCAATGTGATACCGTATGACCCACTGTTGGGACTCCTACACCAAATGGTATGATGTTGAATTGGGACTTCTTACTAGATAGATCCTCTGACATGTTGGTGGGTCCAGCACCGTCAACAATTTCATAAGAAAGAATTCATTGTTCTTCAAATGTTGAAATATGTCTTCTAATTCTGATTGCAGATTTGTACTTGTAGTGAAGGAACGGTGGGTCTAGAGTGGTCTTTGGTCTTCCTAAATCATGGATTCAGAGCCTAGGTGTCATGATTCAAGCCTAAGAGACAAAAAGCAAGCTTTTGGAGAAAATCTGGTCAATTTTACATGTGCTACAAGAGTGCTACAAGAAGCCCTGTTTTGCTACAGGAGGAAATAAATTTCTGAATACCCTAGTAAATCAAGTGAAAATGGGATGGGATTTTCTATTTATTAATTAGGATATATCATGATTCCATTCCAAGTGGAATCACTCCAAAATACATTTGTTAACACGTGCTAAAAAAATAGCAGAAAATTACTACTATAAAAACTAGAAATTCAAAAAATAGTGAGCTAGTTAACCTACCAAATGTCTAACCTAATAAAGTGAAAATGATATGGGGTAAATATTGTTATTAACTTGAAATTTTTTATGACCCAATACAAGTGGAATAAACTCAAATGAAGTTGATTAACATGTTCTAAAAAAATAAAAATTACTACTATTTTGCTACAAGGCATTTCCAAAAGTTCTAGATTTGTGAATTAGTAGACCAATCCAAGTAGCTCAATGATGAATATGAATTTTTAAAGTTGTTAGAAGGATGCATCATGCTTGTGAATATTTAAATTATAACCTGAAAACCAACTCACTTCAATCATTTAACCAATGTAACCTATAGAAAAAGAAGCATGAATAGTAAATGCAGAAATAAGAGATGCAAGTGAAAAGGACATTTAAAGGAAATAAAGAAATTGTAAAGGAGTGATTTGAGGCTCCTGGGATGGCCAAGTCCAAGGAAAATCAGATTCATATGAAGGAAACCAAGCTTTAAAATCTGAAAAAGGCACCAAAGTTCATTATTTGAATCCATCCAAGTACATCTCTACTAGAAATGAAAGTTGCGATGTTAAATAACAAGTTTTCTCCACAAGAAGACTAAGAAATGAATTCCCCTAAAGGCCAGTTCGAATTGGTACTTATACAAAATGATGAGGAAGCATTCTCCTTGACAGGAGAAAAATTTTCCCTCCAAAACCACTCAATTAGTGGGTCTAGTTCACAACACTCGGAATTTGCATTAAATGACAGGGAGGACATTCCTAGATATTCTTAATGACTAGAGCTCCAAAATTTGTGCAATAATTTCATAATATATTGTTCATTTATTGTCCAATATTGATCCTCCAATAGTAGGTAGAAATTCGCTATATTATCTGATTCATAATTTACTCCATATTCTCTCAATATTCTGCAAAAATAAATAATATTAGGCATGTATAATATGCAATTATCTCTAAACCTTCCTAAGAACATACTAAAGCTAAAAAAAGTTATTAAGTGTAGAAGGAGAGATTTAATTTAGCCTTTATGTGCCTAGGAAAGGTTAGATGGGCCTCAATTTATGTCTAATTTGGAGGCCAATCACTCCCCCTAAAACAATAGAAACTAGTCTACAAGAAGGACTTGAATAAAATTCTCTCTAGGTTTTCATCAAGGTGAGCTTAATGTTCCTTTCTTCATGAAAGCCCTGATATCATGTTGATTTTCTTAGTGTAATCAGGGTTAGCACAATATTTCTGAAATTTTGATAATCACTTTTGATGTAGATCTTATTTTAACTTATTCCAATATATCATTGAACAATTATACTTTAGAAATTCAACCATAAAGAACACTAGAAAAATAGAGATCACAATACATAAAAGAAGACGAGATTGACCCTCGGAAAACCCACCAAGGGGAATAACCCAAAAACATCTTCCAATAGAGAAATTCTTCTTGTTCAATGAGAAACACACCTAGACCTATGGTCAAACTGGGTCTTCTCCTCCAAGTCAAGTCATTCAATTTGATCCTGTAATTCTCTTTTCCTATTTGACTTATAATTTCGACCCTCCTATAATTTCCAGCTGCCCCATAATTTCGGTCCTGTAGCTGTTTCCACAGTTACCCATAAAATTTTGCCCCCCTTTAATAGAATGCCTAGAAAACTCAAAATCACAGAGAGAGAAACTAGTCGACAGGTTTGAGTTGTAAGAGAGAGATGTGTTTCCTTTATATAGTGATTAGTTTAGGTCAAATGGGTGTCTTATGGAGCCTAGGTCGATTTGACTTAGAGGGAAACCAACTTGTCACTTTTTGGAGCCAAAAGTTACATATCAAAGAAATCGAATTTCCTCTTTAAAATGTCTCAATAATACTTTAAATCAAAATACATTTTCCTTTAACTCAAGTATTCATAAATATTATTTACAATGATATATATAATTACATCAAATAACCAAATATACATTATGAAAACTGAACTTAATTACAAGTTCAGTAAATGAAAAAGGATCAAATATACACTAAGCCAAAGGCATTGATTCTAAAGAATTGTGACCTATTTATTATCCTCTCACTAATCCTAAACCATCCTTAAAAACTCCTACCTTCGAGTTTGGACACGTGAGCAACACCCTTGATGGGATTCTTGAGCTCAAATTTTATGGGGCCTTTAAGGGTAATCTAGTACGAGCATGTTTAGATGGATTTTTCAATAATGATAAATAAGAGATCCACTAGATCTATGCAAGTTACATGGTACATTATAATAACGATGCCACACAACTTAAAGATTTCATCTATGACCTCTATATAGCTGGTATACATTCATAATGATTCAAATGTTCTGTAAATTGCAAACTAGATTAACCCTAATGAAGGAGTCTAATAATTGGAATTAAAATCTTGCGTCAAAGAAATTTCTTATCTAATTCTTCACATCATAGCTCTATTACCTTCACGTGTTAAACAACAAGATTACTAGTAGCTAACAAAATATTGAACAAAGGTATCTTTGGGACCATGAATGTGTTGGAATTTTCCACGAGTGTCACCACAAGCTAATGATGGTCTCTCGATGAGTTAGTGGAAACGGCAACCTCTAAAAACAACAATATTTTAACTTAGTGGGATAATTAGGTTAATTATGAAATAAATTCGAAGATGGTGTAAAACTATGTGAATTTTTAATTTTCTTAATATTGTTATGTTATTTTTTAGGTAAAATATAATTTATTTATATATATATATATATATAGTGAAACTTAAAAGGGTCTTAAAATTATGAAACAATCTCTTTTTTTTTAAGATTGCATCTCTTAATGTCATATAATGCACTATATTATTTTTTTTCCCAAGTGGTTAAGGTCTCAAAAAGTTATAGCGGAAATAAACAAGGGATATATTTGAATATTTTGATACTTCTTGAGAGAAAAATATATAAAAATTAGTAATTAATAATTTTTTTTAAATTATATGTTTAGAATTTACACAGTGGACTCTATATGCATATCTAGTTTAATGGACAACAAATTTATCTAACTTATAAAAAAAAAATGTCTAATACACACACATCTGTGTGCATGTGTGTTTTCTCAAAAAATGGTGTTTCATGTATTTGTAGCCCAAATCACTACGTTCTAATCCCAAACTTATATGAGATTCCAATACTAACCTTGTACAAGTTTAGAACTTTAAATATATATATATATATATATATATACTCTTATTATTGGAAGATTCTTTCATTATAAGGAAGGAATTTAGTCTATATTTAAGTTTATTTGTTTCTTAATGAGTCATTCCCAATTCAAATTTTGCACTCTAAACTACAAATACTTGAATATATTTTTCTCTGTATTGCTAAAATACAAATATAAAGAGTTTGTAGAAGTAACTATACAGTCTTCGTACTCTTAACAACATTATACAATAACACAATTTTTAAATACTAACAAATACAAATAAACTTTTCTAATTTCTCCTTTTCTACTTTCACATAGATTGCTAAGCAATAATTAGAACCTAACCATTCTAAATCCTTTTTTTTCTCATAATGTTAACATTACAAAATCAAAACAAATTGTACAGAACTATAAACAAAAATATAATAATTCATTTTCCTTTTCTGAGAAGTATGAATATCTTGAAATGTTACTATTATACACTCCTCCTAACCTTTGATACTTTACTTCATAGTATCCCCAAGCACTTTGAATGCAAATCCTTATTTCATCTTTTTACTTTGTTTTTTTTTTTTGTCTACTCTCACTAGATTGTCTCTACATGATTTTTCTCTCAACTACGTGACCAAAGTGGATTGCCTCACTCCAATTTAGTTGGTAGTTGGTAACTACCTCCACTTCACCCAATAGATTGGAGGTAATTACTACCTCAATTATGAGCTCCACTTCCCCACTTTCCATGACAACTTCCTATCATTAAGAGAAGTTAATGATCATTACTCCCATGATCATTTATAATTTAATCATTTAGATTAAATTTCTAGGGATTAATGAGTAGGTAATCAATATGAACAATTTACTTGTAGTCAATACTTTTTTAGCTATATGTAATTCCAACATGAGTTCCATATATTTGTTTTATTAACAAAATTATAAATACAAGATTTACTTTCAACCTTTATCCATTATCATGCTAATAAATTATTTTCAAATAAGTATTCTCAAACTAAAACACATTCATACCTAACCACATTTACAAATTCACAATAAAAGATTCAAGTCAAGGGATATCAAAAAAAAATTTTAGGATGGAAATTTATCTTAAATTTTAGAAACCTAGACAAATCTTACTAGTCCCAAATATGCAAACTATAAAATATTTGGATATATATTTATAAAATATTGAAATTTCTATTGATTTTATAAATAGTGTCTATAAAATTTAAGCAATCTTTAAGGTAAAATAATTTTATACTATAAAATTTGGGTGAATCATTTCTAGAAAAAATGGAAATTGGCAAATCTTTTCTTTCGAAAAAGCGTAGAATTAGCTCACTTGCGAGTATTAGCCCCTAAAAATTTCCATGCATAGGAGCACATTTTGAAGGATCTAGGAATGCTTCCCTATAACGATTCACAATAACTTCTAGGTGAAGAACATTCCACTACCACCACCTACGTGGCTATCCTATGTTGGGTTATTAAGTTGCTTCTATCAATGTAGGTAGAAGGATTATAGGTTGTAATAAATGTGATCATGGGAAAAGGAACTCACAAGAGTTGGGTGACTCAAGAAAGTTCCACAGGAACAATGGGATCATAACCATTAACCCTTCACAGGAATCTTCTTACCTTAGATTTTGGGCATAGTGATCATGGAAGATTTAAAGTTCCTTAATAGAAAATGCTAGTTTTCATATGTAAAATGACATAGGGGAATTTTTTGGATGCCTACCCCAAAGTCTTAGCCAATTAACCTTTTCTTTTCTATCTTCATGATGGAGCATTTTAGTTGGTTGATTTAGAGTAATTTATGAAGAGTTTATGACTAGGATGATGGTGTAGTTATATTGCTTAGAGTTTCAATGAAGACTCTCTTGGTTATCCTAGTGCTATTATTGCCAAATATCACTTATAGGCATGATGAGAATGTGAAAAATCACACAAGTTTGAATTGTAGCATATATACACCCCATGGTCCTTGCAGTGCCGCCCTAATTAAACTATGTGAGAGAAAAACCTAACACTAAGATGAAATGTTTGAAATGAAACTAATTATGGATTAAAAGATGTAGATATAATGATCCTTACTTTCTCAAAAACTCCACTAATATTTGATTGCAATTAAAAGAAAAATTAAAAACCATTTTTAAATTGATTTGCAAAATTTGGAAAAAAATTATTTTGGGTTATTACACTAAACCTCATTAACTATTGAAATTAAAAAAAATAAAAATAAAAACAAAGTATTCATGTGCGTAGTTGGGATAGTTCTTAACTATATGAAATTAAAAAAACAATAAAATAAAAACAAAGTATTCATGTGCATAGTTGGGATAGTTCTTACTTTAGTTAATCTTTTTGTTTTTTAATATGTGTTTGGAAGGGAAATGAAGAGGGTTTTGTAGATTTCTTTTGATCCACTCATATTAGTGCAATGTGAACAACAATCTAAAGTTGTAAATATCTCTTCTACTCCCAATATGATTTAGCAAAAATAAATTAATCTATGAGATGATGAGCCCATGTTCTTAAGGAAGAGTGAGTAACACAGGATGAAAATACTTTACAAAGTGGAAAAATTGAAGTTGAAGGAAAACATAATTAAAAAATAAAAATTATAAAAGCAAATGGCTTTAAAACATAGAGCTCATGAAACTTGCACTTTTGTTTCTTTGATAATCATGCAAGTTTTTTTGAGAATTTTATGAGAAAGGAAAGGTGAAAGCAATGCAAGTTTTTTTTGAGAATTTTATGAGAAAGGAAAGGTGAAAGAAAAGTTGTAAGATAGATGGTTCTAACTTGAGGACTTTCACAACATGAATGGTTAGTATAGAGTGGCCTACAACCAATTGGAGGGTGAGTTTGATGAATTCAAACTTGTGAAGTCCTTAATATGCTGGGAAAAAACTTTTTCCAAAATGAGCCAAAAAAAAATATCCTCTACAGTTTAAACATTACTAATATTTCCAAGATGAGCAAAACAAAAGTCTTCTACATGAAATATAAGTTAAAGATTACTAATATTTCGAAGATGAGCAAAACAAATGTCATCTACATGATATATATAGACTAAAGATTACTAATAATCCATACTGAAAGATAATATGGTGAGAGCATTAAGGTCACATGCATGATAAACATAAAAAACCAACATTAAAATAAAAACAAAACAATAATCATGAAGTAAGTATAAATTTATTGATTAATGGGAAGGAAAAGAAATCCTGAGACACGAGGAAGTGACAAGCAATGGTCTCTTTCTCCTTTCCGTGAGAGGGGTTCTCGTTGATCTTTCTGGAAAATTGCTATACCTTGTAATTTAAAGGGTCTTTACTAAATTGTTTATCTTTATTTAAATATAAAATTAATAATAATAATAATATAGATTTGAATATTAAAAAAGGAAAGAGTTAATTTGTTATTATCAAAGGTTAAATTGAAATGTATCAAAGCACATTATTTATTAGTGATGCAAATTTATATAGATAATAAAGATGCAATAACAGAAAATTAGTTATCTATTTAATATGGAATTTTTAACATAAAATATATTGATGTATTTTTTGTTTGTTCCTTAGGTTATGTGAGCTTTGAGATAATTGACCTTAGTAACTGTAACAATTGGATTGCATTAGGCTTGGGTCATACCAGCTCTTAACATTGCTGGAATTTTTCCCACTAAGTTTGAACATGTTACCTTTACACTATTAAGTATTTTAACAAAACACCCTATCACCATCTACTCTACACCCATGGGCTGAAATATATTCATATATTATACTTATTTATCTTTTCAATCTTATAAGTCAATCAAAAAAATATTTTTAATGAATAATTTTCAAATATAAATATTCAAAAATAAAATTGCAATTTCATAAATTTGTCACCCATCAAATATTATAAAATAAAAGATAATTTTTAGTTAGTAAATATGATGTAATGTTTGTTTTATTAATGATGATGATGATGGTTAACGTCCACTAAGATTAAGTTAATGGAGAATATGTATAAACTTAAACAATACATTAAAATGTTATGATTTTCTTATTTATTTATTTATTTTTAAATATTTGTTTTATTTTTAATTTTAAATGTTTAACCCGTGCAAAATTTACAAATTTATAATTTATTGATTTATGTAAAAATAATATATATATTTTTTAATTTATTAATTATTTTATAATAACAATTTTATTTTATATTTTAGACTTTTTATATAACTTTTAAATCATAATATTCATCTTTAAAATTATAATAAATTTTAACATATAAAACATTTAATACATGGGATTTTTTTACATAATTTTTAAATTATAATAAGCATTCATCCTCTTTAAAATTATAATAAAGTTTAACATATAAAACATTTAATAATCTCATTGAGTAGGTATGTTTTAAAGAATGCAAAGAAGTTAACATTTATGTGTAAATAAACATTTACAGAAGCACAAGAAAATAATCTTGCATAGTTTATAAACTGGAACCATTGTGATTAAACGTGTATAAAAATAATTAATTATAATGCTATTTTAAGTAAAATTCTTTTCTATTTTTATTTGAAAAATATATAAATTTAGTTAAAAATTAAAAAAACTAAATTTATTTTAATTTTAAATTATATTTTTTACATATTCCCAAAAAAAATTATAAATTTAATTTAATCTTATTATAAATTATATTCATATATTAGTTATCGCACCGTCCTTTTAAACTTAAAAAATATAAAAGCAAAGATATTTCAAAAAATTAGTATTTAGCATAGACTTTCATAGGATGAAAATTTTATTACTGAACCTGGACCTATACTCATAATATATACAAAATCTGTAGCTGCGATTATCAGAAGGTTCTCCTAATTTGATTAGGTGAGTAATGATATATAATGTGTGGTACCTGGAAGACATAACCAGAACTTTTGGGCTGACTGAAGACTTCCAAACTGTATGTCCCCTAATAGATTCACGAGTATAACCACAAAACCAATAAAAGCTAAGAATGGATAAACCTGCGCTGGAAATGATTTATCAAAACTTTTGTAACTAATTGGTAGAAATTGTAACTAATGGGCAGAAATGATACCAATGAGGTTTGGAGGATAAAGTTAAAATGTAAGTTTTTTTATAAGTCTAAAATTTTAGCATAATTTGTCAAATCAAGAGAGAGGACAATCATCTTTAGTTGCTAATTGCTAATGCACACTGATTCAACGAAAACCACACCAGGCTACCTGGAATAATCAGTTGTGGTCTGTAATAGGGCAAGTTTGGGCAAGCTTTCACTCCTGCCTGATGCCTCTGGCTCTTGAGTTGTTAACCTCTTTCCTTAATTCCGAGGAAAATAAGGCTTAGCCAAAAAGTTTGAAAGCATACTCCATGCCCTAGTTGAAATGTAATTAATAAATATTATTATGATTTTCCCGTATTAAATGTCATTATGTAAGTCGATTTTGAAATAAGATTTTTATAATTTTTAATAATATAGACGAATCAAAGAAATTCATTTTCAAAGTAATTATGCTTTTTCTCGTTTTTTAATTAGATTCATTATTCATTTAAAAAAAATATCATATAAACGCGTATTATCTAAAAGAAAATATTAATAGAATCAAATAATGTAATAAAAAAGACAGTACTAATGCACTTTTTCTTACATCAACCAATAACATAATTAATAAATGATTAATTGATAGGTTAAATAATAAGTTATTGTAGGCAGAGAAGTTCTAAAAGAAAATATTAATAGATCAAACAATGCAATAAAAACGGCAGTACTGATGCACTTTTTCTTATATCAACAAATAACATAATTAAATAATGATTAATTGATAGGTTAAATAATACGTTATTGTAGGCAGAGAAGTTCTAAAATAAAATATTAATATATCAAATAATGTAATAAAAACGGCAGTATTAATGCACTTTTTCTTATATCAACAAATAACATAATTAAATAATGATTAATTAATAGGTTAAATAATACGTTATTGTAGGCAGAGAACTTCTAAAAGAAAATATTAATTGATCAAATAATGTAATAAAATGATTTTTATTGTTATTTTTTATATTATGTGATTGCAGGCAGTGGTTATTTTTAGATATGCCAAGAATTTTGAATTTGGCACGTGAAAAAATAGTAGGAAGTCATTTCTAACCGAATGGTTGCAAATAATCTTTATTAAGAATAATACAGTTGTTTGATTAAGAATAAAGTAATTTATTAAAAATTAAGTCTATTTTTTTTCTCAATATTTAACCATATTTATATTCATTCCTCTTAATATTAAATTATATTACCATAAATTAAGGAACATGGTGTTTAATAGTTTATCATATTATTTAATTTTCTATATAAATATATTTGTTGTTATGTTTGTTATGTTGTTATTTTAGTTGGTTAAGTGTATGAAATTTTAGTTATAAAATTTTGAAATATTAAATTAAGTTATAAATTATTAGCAATTTAATATGGGGTATGTGGTATTGTTGGTCACTTGAGATGTTTGGTGAAATAGGTATTTTAATGTTTATTATGTATTGATTTCTATACTTATTTACGCCTCATTTAATTTATATAATTATGCCTGTATTTCTATTAATTACTTAATTTATATATCTCTGTTAATGAATATAGTGATTACTAACTATTATTAAAGAATGCAAATGAAAAGTAACTCATCATTATTATTTAAAAATAGTACAACTCTATAATTACCACAATAGTCCTTCTAAAACCTTTTTACTATATATTATAATTTATTTTTTATAATTATTTTATTTATTTTATAAAGAAAAATTAAAATAAAATATTTAAAAATATTATATATCAAATTGAAAAATATAACCTAATTAAATATAATACATATACAATTAAGATGTATACAAAATTGCAAATTTGTAAATACTCTCTGGCACAACAAGAGTATTATACATTAGTTTGGTGTGTAACATTACAATAAATTTACAATTACAAAGAGAGAATGTGGGAGGAAAAGGCGGTATGAGAAAAAGGATCTTGTGGGAGAGAAAGCTAACTCATACCAAAGAAAAATAAAGTTTTAGACCATGAACTCATGCGACATTTCTAGGGTATAACGAGGCAAAATATAAAATGATAATGATTTGATTTCTAACAGAAAGGTTACATGAGGCTCAAGGGGAACAATGAAGATAACAATTCATTAATTGGGTGGAGTGTAGTTTTTCCTATTATATTTTCAATCATTCAAATAAGTAGATGAATTGGCGTTTCAGAGTATATTTTAATAAAAGGAAAAGATGTATTTATACATAAATAGGATTATTAAAGTTTAGGAAAGCACTAGAGGAAGGCCTCTATGCAATGCTTTAAATGTTTGTAGTCCCTATTTGACAACCCCCTAGGAGAATTTGATGAAGAAACCCAAGTCCAAAAGTCAAACACCAACATTTATGTGTATTAAGAGCCTAATTGACCAAATACATAAATAAGGAAAATTTGGTGCAGATATACACTTACGTATATACAAAAACATAAACATATGAATGACCAATATAAAAAAATGTGTTGGATAAAGAAAAAAATAGAAATTAGGCACACATGCTTAACAATGTTCTTTATATCATTAAAAAAACTGGAAAGTATAAAATGAAGACAATTTTAATAGTTTGCATTATAAAGAGGCAAGCACATGCGCACACACATAAAGATAAAGGTAAGGGAAATATTTAAGCCAAAAAACCTTTTCATTGCAAAATAAAGTATGCTAAGAAATAAAGAGTACCTAGTAAATTGGTAAAATTTAATATATATTTTTTAATATTATAGATCACCATGGCCATATTGAAACAATAGTTTCAAGGTCAACAATTTCCTAGAAGAAACTACCAAACCTTAAGAGAGAATTGATTATATATATAAAACTAGGGGTAGAAACCCCATATGAATACAAAATGGTTTAGTCTTTTTCATTTCCAAACTAATTAAAAAAATGAAATAAATAGGCCAATATGGTCATGGTCATGCTATGTCAACAACTAATTCACATGAACTAGAGATTAACCTACAAATAAAAAGGGGTTGAAAGGGCTAGAAACCCTAATTACTTGGAATTTCCTACATTGAAAAATGAGACAATAGGAATCCAGGGAAGAGTAGGTATGGACCTACAGTAGGAAAAGAGAAGTCGTATTGTAAATGGATGTATAAATCTTGCTTTGGACCAAATACAAGAGGGCATCCTCGTATAAAAATAAAGAGAAATTACCTACATATAAAACCCCTCCATAATTTTTGTATATTGAGTAGACAAAGAAGCTAATAATCTATGGAATCGAGAGAAAACACTTACATATCCAAGCGAAAAAATGCATACATGTATATATGTGCAAGGTAAAAAAATGTACAATTACCTATCTTACTATGTTAAAGAGTTAGTAGCGATAGATAGATATGTTCAAAACATAAGTTATGTTGTTTACATATGAAATTATACCTAAAAATTTCTGAAATTAACCTTATGCAACTTGTACAAAACTATTTTTGGTATATAACTTACATGACTAATAGGCATACATGTTGTATAATAGATATCTATTACAACTTGGCTAGAAGGGAGGTAGGAAAAAATTAAGTGGGCAATCATGGCATTAAAATATAAAATACCTAATTGTTAAACTAAAATACTCTTAGAGAGTAGTTATAGAAATTTATTGGTACAAGTAGTCCATGACTACCTGTTGTAAGCCTATCCTCTTATAATTAAGTACACATACCTTGGGTGAAAGATATTTGAGAATAACTATGGAATCCAAAACATTTACAAAATTACATGCTTATATACTCAGGGGTTCAGTTAAAAGAACAATCACATCACATGTGCTATCACATATGCTAAGAAGGTTTGGAAACCTTCGATATTTAAGGTATATGATTGAATTGGAGGGAAACATAGAGGATATATACATAATAAAAGGTATATTAAACACTTTTAAGGTATGCATATACCAATTGGAAACATGCTTAGAAGAAGGGTTGAGAACCTTGTAGTATACAAAATAAAATATAACACAAAATATGATGTACTCAAACTGAGTTTGTTTGGGCATACTCAATGTTAACATTTGTTAAAACCTATTTAGATATACAAAACATATATATCAAATAAAAAACATATGCTAACAACATAACTTAAGTATGATTATGTTAAGTGTAATAACATATGGCTATAAATAAGTCATCTTGGCTGATATGAGTAGGCCTTGGGTTTCATGAATAATATGACCTGTGGATGAATTAATGAACTAAGAAATATTCTTAACAAGAAGGTCTCCTCATGAGGGAAACCTGTTAAAATTGTAGAATAGTTAAGAATCCTAGTAAGAACCATTAGATTGGGGTTGGTAATAACAACTAATGCTACATGGAATCATTTGAAAGACGTAACATTTCTTTTTTGTAGTGAGATTCTCTTGAATATTATAGATTTTAAGAATTTCAAGAGAAACCTTTTCATTAGAGAAATTTTGAAGTCTAAAATGGGCCTCCTAAAAAAATAAAATAAGATTAGATTACATCATCAAATTTTAGAAGGAGAAAAAGAAAAACTACTTTTTCAACTCATATTTTCAACTTATCTCTCTACGGTTTTACTAAAATTTTGAGCGAGATCCCTCATTGGTTACAAAATTTAATTCCTCATCTAAGGAACATGCATGTTTCATACTTTCGATGCTACATGAAAAATGAGAAATACATGAAAAAACATGATTACAATCATGCTTTTCATGTATTTCTCATTTTTCATGTAGTAGGGTCCATCGAAAGTGTGCACCATGGGTACTCATTGGATGAGGAATTAAATTCCGCATCCAACAATTGCTCTCACAGGGAGATAAGTTGAAAAAATAGTTTTTTTTTTTTTCTACTCCAAAAGTGGTGAATCATCCCCCATGGTTGACATCATCATCTCGAATCCTATTGGTTCTTATAAATTTTATTTTGGTTGTTGTTAGGCCATGGAATTTTCATGTTTAATTCACATTCTCACCCTATGCTTACTCATGGTTTTCATTTTTATTACTATCATTTTGCACAATTGTTGGGCTAGTAGCTTAAACTTGGAGCATGATCACGTAAGTGTTCATTATTAAATTATCTCCTTTATTTCAATAAGATTTGCATCAAAATGATTATTGATTACGGTGATTGTGTTGTTTCAAGAAGTCATATGAAATCATGATCAAAGATATACATGCATCAACAATTAATTGCACCTACTTCTATTCCTCCTTCAATGCTCCTACACTAGCATTCCTACACCGATTTGGGGCTTTCATACATCGCCACATTTTCAAGAAAATCCAACAAAGGTTTTTGTTAAAAATGACATTATAACACCTTACCATGATTTTTATTGCACCCTGGTCGCACATGTGGGTCTCTAGAAGCAAATCAACTAATATGCTCAAAATCCGCACAGTTTCCAAACTGCCAAGTTTGACCTCGATTGTGTGAAGATGGAGGAGAATCTCATAAATATGAGAATATGGGTGTTTTATTAGTATCAAACTTTATCTAGAACCGAAACTATTTCAAAATATTCGCAATGGTTTAAAAGTTACATGAGGATCTTTGAGGCAGTTTTATAAAAAAAAACTGTTTTTCCCGAATTTTTGGATCTTGTCCAAATTTGCCAAAGAAATGGAAAATTCGTATCAGATTTCATTTTCTCAATGGTACACTTGTTTTACTGGTCTCCTATTGATGGGAAGTAGTCGAGATTCAATCCCTCACTTTGTTTTCAAAGGTTTGGCTTGTTCAAAGTCTATCATGTAATTGTAAATTATATAAAAGCCAAATCATGGCTATGTAGGGGGTGGGGAAGAAAACCAGTTATTGTACTTCCATTTCGTTGGATCAAGTTTAGGGGGCCTTTTATCCCTTTCCTATGATTATTTGGAGGTTGGATTCGAAGCTTTGATGTATAATTGCAACAAACATTCAAGTTAATCTAAGGAGCTACACCAGTTTATCAATTTCAGAGTTTAAGTCTTATGTGAATGAGTTATTTGTGTATTTGATTTCCCACCTTTCGTAAAGGGAAATGAGCTGGTTGGCCAGGGCCAGCCAACCCAACTTGTTCTCCCTCTATCTATAAGGTGTGTTTTATATATATATACATACATATATATATACATACATATATATATACATACATATATATATATATATATATATATATATATATATATATATATATATATATATATATATATATATATATATTATGCAGATTCAAAGCAAGAAGTATTTTGTTTTGTTAAGCTAACAGATCTATGGTTTCTTCATAAATTGCGTGATACTCAGATCTAAGGTTTGATAGTGTGGGTGTGTTCATTTATTTAATATTACTATAGTATTTCTTTCCTTTGATGCATTTTGTGAACTCCTTTCTGCAAAGGTGTGTTTCAAGTGTGTTTTAATCCTGCAAGTGTGAGTTTTTTCAACAAGATTGTTTATTCCTACAAGGCGATTTATTTCCTTTACGCAAGTGTGTTTCATTTCTAAGTACAAGTTTGCAAGTATTCTCGGAAAGCAAGTTTGACTTAGAATTGATTTGTTAGTTATATTTCCTCGAGTCTGAATGAAACCCTGTTCACCTTGCAAGGATATGTAACCATGTCTACTTCCTTGCAGGAATAGCCTAGTTGAGCACTAGAATCTATTGTGGGACCCTTTGAACTAAAACCTCCATTTGAGAAAGGCACAAATCTAGTTTATATGGTGACAGTCATCTGAAAGAGAAGTATTGTTGGTTCTATAGGGATAGGGACATTGTTCTCGGTACAGGAATCAATATTCTAGTACAGGAACAATGCACCCTAGTTCAGGAACCTGGAATTCTAATACTAAGTCGAGATATTCAGTGCAGAAACAGAATACACTTCTGGTACAGGAACATCGTTCTAGTACATGAATATCGTCCCAAGCACAGGAACTCTGTTCGAGTGCACGAATGTTGTTGCGGTGCAGGCATTGGTTCAGTCAAGGAATGGAAGACTTGTAACAAAGACAAGCATAACTATAAGTCTAATTCTTTCACTATCTCTTAACGCACTGATACTCAGTCACAAAATATTTAATTTCTTTCCTTTATTTACCAGAATTGTTTCTGTTGATTCAAGTTCCTTTCATTAAGTTCTAGTGTAGGAACGAGACCCATTTCGGTACACGCATGTGGTTGCTATAGTGTAGGAATGAGATATATTTATTAAAGGACTTAGATTTATAATTACAATAGAAGATCATCTCTTTTGTTCTTTTTAAAGTGCTGGAGTTTTGATTACATGAACATATTTCATTTTCCAGCATTAATTTCAAAGTGATTGCAAGGCATGCTTTAATTTTTCTATCAAAATTTGTGAAAAGTATTTTTCTTGAGTGAATCTAGTTTCCAAAATGGTGTGGTGCCATTGTATTAATTAGTGTAGGTTGATGAAGTCCTTCTTTGGCTTTTCCAGTGTTGCATCTCTAAGTTTACGAACTCCCAAATTGACAATTAAATGATAGGTTGTTTATTACGCCCAACATTTTGGCACCATTGTTGGGGAGGCGCTTAGGGGATTGACCTTGGTAAACTTTTGTAGTTTGGTTTTCTTTTCACGTAGTTTCTCTTGAAAGTTTTTCTTATTTCAATTTATTTATTTTTTGCATCTCTTGTTTTTTTAAAGGATTTTCATTTCCCAGGTGTTTTAAGAACCCCCCTATATATACTAATCCATGTGATAACATAATATATCAGTTGACTTGTTGAGAATAGGAAAATGGTATTTTCAAGCATCATTCAATGAGAAGTTTTGATGCTGCTACAGAAACATATAAATGATCCAATGAAGAACTCACAAGTGCAGAATTTAATATTTTTCTTGAACATAAAAATAATATTATTAAATCTTTGATTTCAATGTTGGATGATTTGTAGTAACAACATAAAAAGGGTGAAGAACTACTATTGATATATTGTGCCAATTGTATGAAGAATCACTTCCTTGGAAAGTGTCCACTTAGTAGCCTGAAAGTTTGCAAAATTTGGGAAGCGGTTCATGCAATAGAACATTACCCATCACTGCCAAGATTACTAAAGGTACTTAGGAAATCAAGTAAGGAATCAAATCAACTTCCAGGTATAACTCAAAACTTATCATCATTCAATACTTGGATTAATTCTTATTCTCTTGAGAATTTTCCTCAACATGTTTATAATCTTGCAGTTTCATGGAAAAAATTTAGTCCTCCTCCAATTGAATACCCTACTTCATGGTTGTAGTGGCCCTCTCCTCGGACCTCATCCTCGAGTTAGATATCGCCAAGGCCTTAGGAATGGTTTGGAGCCTCTTCCCTAGGGAATTATTTCATGTAAAATCAATTACTTGAAAATAGACAACAACCACAATTCTCATTTAATGATCCACCAAGTCATTCTCCTCCATGGTCTTAGCTACTTGTGCAACCTTACTCTGATCCATACCTTAGGCCTAATCCATACCCTATCCCTTATAATAATCCATATCCTAGCCCTTACCCCAATCCATATCCCAGCCCTTATCCTAATCCATACATTGGCCTTAATCCAAACTCTAATCCATACTCTAATTCAAACCCTAGACCTAACCCTAATCCTAACAAGTAGGTTGCACAACAATTTAAAACACTTGTTCTTCCTGTTGACTCCCCTATTGAGTGTAATGATATATCTTTGAGGTTGGGGGAAGGGGTGAGTTTGGAAACATCTCCTATCACTACAAAACATTCACACCAGGAAGATCTAATTCAAAGACCATCAGAGGAGCAATCTTCAATTGGAACATGTTCTAGAATTGTTGTTGAAACTCAAAGCCCTAAGATTTTCCTTAACCATTCTTGCCAATATGAAAAGAAAATGTTTGAGCCCAAACTTGAGGGGTTTCTCTTTTGTCTTCCACCAGAGCCCTTATGCCTCCTAGAAAGTGATTATCAAGATGTGGAAGATTTGTACAAGTTGGAGAATCATAAATATGTGGATCCCATTGAATCCTGGTTTCAAGCAGTCATCTACACACCTTATTCTCTCATCATTCATCAACTCATGGTACAATATCAATTAAAACAATTGGTTTCTCATACTCTCGTATGTGTTGAGGATTATTCTTTAAAATTGAGTGTCGGTATATTTAAGTTACGCACATGGATTATTTGGAAGTACTCCTACACTTGCAGGAGACCTTCCTTACTTTAAATTAGGGTAGGGTAGTATAACAACAATGAATAAAAATGTCATTTGAAATAAAATTGTATAGCATCACTCTTGAAACTGAAATTCTTAAGGCACAACTATTGAAATTCTTTGCCATTAAGCACTCTTGTGGTAAGACTTGTTAGAAGCAATTCACTCTTAATGCCTCATATTCTATAAAATGACTTTGATTGTTGGTTGAGATTATTATTTGGGTCAGTTAGGAGGATTTTTATTGTTATATTTAATAATTTCCATTCATAATCTTAAAAGCTTACTTTTCACCTATTCATTCTAACAGATTTTCATCCAAGAAACCTTTTCAAGTTTCTCTTCGAAGATATTGATGAAAACCATCCTATGGTGGAACATGTCTATAAAAACCTGACAAGATTTCATGAGAAACTTGGCATGATCAACTTGAGGAATCTTTTAGTCATTATCTAAGATGTTTTCTTTAAAGTGAGTCCTTAGGGTAGAAGGACCAATGAGTAAATATTAGTAATTAAAAACTTTTCATGCCATCCTGTGCCTTTAAGGAGCATATTTTTTCCACCAACCTATTACATAACATATTTAAGGTTAATTATAATCAGAGTTTCTTTTAAAAACATATTAATTGAGGGATAGGAGGTCGCATTATGAGTTGACCTACCATGATCATGGGTCCTCACGAGAATGAAATTACCACTACTGGTCACCAAGCCAAGGTAATGGCTTTCAGTTGAAAAGTTGGAAGAGAAGAGGTCTCATCTTGAGCCAACTTGTTCATTCTCATTAGTTCTTGTGAATGAAATTGTCGTTAGTTGGTTACCAAACCAGGAGAGTGACCTTCAATTAATTTCTAAGAAAATGTAAATACTTTTAATTGACTCTGAATTTATATCTAATAGATGGGACATAGGTGTTCATTGGGTTAAAAAGTCATCCTTGTTGAGGCTATAGACACCTATTGGTAGCAGGGCCATGCCTGTGCTATTAAAGTTAATTTTACACTCTGATTTACTTAGTTGTTTTTGTCTTTCCCTAAACTTATTATCATATATTTATGAGAATGGCTTTAAGATCATTTCAATAATGTGCTTTGGAGTTCTATCTTTTATAAGTATGAAGGTTTTCATGGATGTGGGACCCTTAGTGTAGGTGATTCACTTTTCTTGAACAAGAGGAGCTTACTATATGCTTGGGTAATGGTAAGATGGTCATCCTCGGAAGGTATTGTTTTGTCATATTTCTTTTTTGCTATTTTCCATCCATTTTAATGCCTTGGCTTCCAAACAATGTCACTTATATTTCTAATAATGAGGCTATTGAAAGTGAAGATTTGCTAATTTGGATTACTCTTGAGATGCTTTATGAAAAGTATGATGGTAGGCTATTTCATGATAACACGATTCTTGCAGTAATGACATTGTTAACATTCCTTTGGTACTCCTAGCATTAGTTATTCTTTTCGAAATAATGAAGATCTGCCTTGACATCATTAAATATATGGTAGCAATTATTCCTTATCTTATTTGATGAAAAAAGAGTCATCATCATATGGCACTTACCTACATTATCTTACTCAATTAGCCCTATAGTTTAAGTCAATGCATCATGACTCTAATAGAGAAACCCTAACTCTACAGTCTTAATTAACTTTGGTCTCTGTTAGAGGTTTTTCTTACATGAGGACATGCAAGATGATTGGCATGGGGGGATGTTAGGCTGTGGAATTGTCATGTTTAATTCACATTCTCACCCTATTCTTACTCATGGTTTTCATTGTTATTACTATCATTTTTCACAATTGTTGGGCTAGTAGCTTAAAGTTGGAGCATGATCACATAAGTGTTCATTATTTAACCTATCTCCTTTATTTCAATAAGATTTCCATGAAAATGATTATTGATGATGGTTCTTGTGTTGTTTCATGAATATGTATTAAATCACAATCAAAGATACATATGTATCAACAATTAATTGCACCTAGTTATGTTCCTGCACCAACGCTCCTACACTAGCATTCCTGCACCGATTGGGGCTTTCATACATCAACACATTTTCCGGAAAATTCGAGAATTTTTTTTGTTAAAAATGATGTTCTAACACCTTCCCATGAGTTGGATTGCACCCAAGTCGCACGTGTGGATCTCTAGAAGCAAATCAACAAATATGCTCAAAATCTGCATAGTTTCCAAATTGCCAAGTTTGACCTAAATTTTCATGAAGATGGAGGAGAATATCAGAAATATGAGCATATGGGTTTTTTACCAGTATAACAAGTTATCTACAACATAACTTTTTTCTCAATATTCGCAACGGTTTAAAAGTTACATGAGGATCTTTGAGGTATTTTTATAAAAAATATTGTTTTTCCCGAATTTTTGGATCTTACATAGATTTGCCAAAAAAATTGAAATCCATATCAGATATGCATTTTCTCAATGGGACAATGGTTTTACTGGTCGCCTATTGATGGGAAGCAGTTGGGATTCAATCCCTCACCTTGTTTGCAAAGTTTTAGCTTGTTCAAAGCCTATCATGTAATTGTAAATTATATAAAAGCCAAATCATGGCTCTGTAGGGGGTGGGAGAAAACCAGTTACTGTACTTCCATGTTGCTGGATCAAGTTTAGGGGGGATCTTCCCCCCTCCCTGTGATCATTTGGAGGCTGTATTCCAAGCTTTGATGTATAAATGCAGCAAACATTAAAGTTAATCTGAGTTATGCTAGTCTATCAATTTTTTAGTTTAAGTCTTATGTGAATGAGTTGTTTGTGTATTTGATTTCCCAACTTTCATCAAGGGAAATGAGATGGTTGGCTAGGGCCCAACCAACCCATCACGTTCTCCCTCTGCCTATAAGGTGTGTATATATATATATATATATATATATATATATATATATATATATATGTATATATATATATATATATATATGTATATATATATATATGTATATATGTATATGTATATATATGATATATGTATATATATATATATATATATGTATATATGTATATATGTATATGTATATATGTATATATATGTATATATATATATATGTATATATATATATATATGTATATATATATATATATATATATATATATATATGTATCTATATATATATATATATATATATATATATGTATATATATATATATATATATATATATATATGTATCTATATATATATATATATATATATATATGTATATATATATATATATATACATATATATATATATATACATATATATATATATATATATATACATATATATATATATATACATATATATATATATATACATATATATATATATATATATATATATATATATGTATGTTCAGAGAAAGAAGTATTTCGTTTTGTTAAGCTAATAGATCTATGATGTCTTCATAAATTGTGTGCTACTCGGATATGAGGTTTGATAGTGCGGGTGTGTTCATCAATTTAACATTACTATAGTATTTCTTTCCATTGATGCATTTCGTCAACTCCTTTCTGCAAAGATGTGTTTCAAGTGTGTTTTAATCCTGCAAGTGTGAGTTGTTTCAACAAGAGTGTTTATTCTTGCAAGGCGATTTATTTCCTTTATTCAAGTGTGTTTGATTTCTGAGTACAAGTTTGAAAGTATTCTCGACAAGAAATTTTGATTTAGGATTGATTCGTTAGTTATATTTCCCTAAGTGTGAATGAAACCCTGTTCACCTTGCGAGGATTTGTAACTATGTCTACTTCCCTGTGGGAATAGCCTAGTTGAGGACTATAATCCATTGTGAAACCCTTTAAACTAAAACCTCCATTTGAGAAAGGCACAGATCTGGTTTATATGGTGACAGTCGTCTAAAAGAGACAATGTTGGTTTTATAGGGATAGGGACATTGAACTCGGTAGAAGAATCAATATCCTGGTATAGGAATAGTGCACCCTAGTTCAGGAACTTGAAATTATAATACTAAGTCGAAATATTTAGTGTAGAAAAAGAATACACTTTTGGTACAAGAACATCATTCTAGTAAAGGAACATTGTCCCAAGTGAAGGAACTTTGTTCCAGTGCAGGAACATTGTTGTGGTGAATGAACATTGGTTCAATCCAAGGATGGAAGACTTATAATAGAGATAGGCATAACTATAAGTCTAATTATTTCTCTGTCTCTTAACGCACTGAAAGTTAGTCACAAAATATTTGATTTCTTTCCTTTTTTTACCAGAATCTTTTCTCCTGATTCAAGTTCCTTTCATTAAGTTCTAGTGTAGGAACGCGACTCATTTTGGTACATGCACATGGTTTGTCTATAACAGGTATGGGATATCTTCAGTAAAGGACTCAGATTTATATGCATAATAGAAGATCATCCTTTATGTTCTTTTTAAAGCACTGAAGTCTTGATTATAGGAACATATTTCATTTTCAAACATTAATTTCAAATTGATTGCAAGGCATGCTTTAATTTTTCTCTCCAAGTTTGTGACAAGTATTTTTCTTGAGTGCTAGTTTCCATAATGGTGTGCTGTCATTTTATTAATTAGTGCAAATTGTTGAAGTCCTTCTTTGGCATTTCCAGTGTTGTGCCTCTAAGTTTACGAACTCCTGGATTGACAATTAAATGTTAGGTTGTTTATTACACCCAACAATTGTACATTTTTATTTTGAGGCCCATTTTAGACTTGAAAATTTCTTTAATATACCTCCTCGATGAAGGAATCACAAAGATTGATTTTCTTGTAGCTTAAATTTCTTAAGTTTTAGAATACATGTTTGTGTGATAGGGATTTCCTAGTAAGTCATTTCTGAATAAGCTAAGAATTGTGGCATAGAGGTTGACTAGTGAGATTTTCAAAGAAAAAGAAACACGAGAAGATAGGTAATTGTAGGTTGTGAAGGAATTACGAGTTTAAAATTATTGTTTCAAAATATTAGAATGATGGCACACTGAGATAGAATATTACAATATTTTATAATTGAGAGAAATAATAGTCTAAAAATAAAAATAGAAATAAAATTACAAAGTGAGAAAAGAATTTTGAGACTCTCAAATTGAAAATGATAGTGTTGAGGGAATCTTGGTTACTCCAAGGCACTCGATAAGCATGAAAACATTTCAGAGTAGTGTTGCAAATATTCATAGAAATAATAGCTATAATATAGACTAGACTCAATCTTGAGAACATCTAATTTCCTAAGGAGTTGTAATGGATCCTTAAAAGGTCAAATAAATCCCTGATTGGCATATACTTAAAAGATGTGGACATCATATATTTATGAGGTTATAGACTCATGTTGTAGATTTGTTGAAGGCTCCAGGGTAAAAGCATGTTAATGTGTATCACTTTTTCCCTTTTTGTGGCAAATAAGTTTTATAAAAATAAATGGAGTTGGAATGTTTACTCTTAAATTTACAAAATCATCAAAAACTAGGTGGTGGTAAAAGAAGACAAAACATGTCAATTTAAATTCAATTTCATGTCATATTTTTTCTAAAATTTAATATATAATTTTTATCTAATTTATTCATTTTCTTTAAAAGGTATCATTAATATTTTACATAAATTTTTAAGTAGTGACAAAACCGCGACCCCCCATTTCTCTATTGATTTATGTCTTTTAATTCCAATTTCTTTAAGAGATGTGTTGTAAACATTCTAAAGATTGCTAAACAAATTTAAAAATAAAAAGTAAGCATATTTTTTAATTATTATTAAAATACTAGTAAAAATGATCATATTTTCGTATATATAAAACCGCGACCCAAGAAACTACCCTTTCAAGTTTATAAAATCATTTTTTTTTAATAGAAATTTGAAAATAACATATAACAAAATGTTAAAATTATTTTTTGAAATTTTTTAAAATATATTTTATATTTTTTATAATAAATTTTTTAATTATGATTATAATAACGTATTTTATATTATTCAAAATATAATATATAAAATTATTTGTTTAGAAATTCTACTTCTATTTTTATATATATATTTAAAGAGTTTTAGCATTTCATTTAACTTTACATCAAGTTATTTATATTTTGTGAGTGATTAACCATAGCTTTTACCAATATTTACTATCAGTTGACTTATTTGCAAATTTAGTATTTACTTTTTATAACATTATTTATATTTTCTAAACCCATTAAATAGGTTCACTATAGCTTTTACCAAAATTTATTGTGAGTTAGCTTTGTTACAAATTTAGCATTTATTTTTTATAATTAACAAGTATGAAACTCAACTCATTTAATTGATATTTTTATATTATTATTTTTTTATCTTTTTTATTTGAGTACTTTTTTTCTTTTGCCATATAATGAGACACATTAACATGCTTTTACCCTCCATTAATTGGACTATTTTATAACATCTTCACAAAATAAAATATTTAAGTTTATTTGGAAGAAAAAAAGACAAGAAAGTTTTGATTGGTTGGAATGGTTGCTAATTGTAACTCCTATACTTATAGATTGATTTTAGTTAATGCAGGAGGATAAATAGGAAGGATGTCGACTATATTCCCTAGAGAAACCCAACATAGTTGCAAAAGGTTAAGGTTGAGTGATGCAACCATAACTATGATGGGGAAATCCCTTAACCTGCCTTTTTCTATTTTGATGTATTTTATTTAAAAGCTTTGAACAAATGTCATAAGATGCTGAATGAGAATATATGAATGATAAAAATGTAAAAGATGAAATAGTGAAAAGATGAATGTTCACTAAATAGATATAAAATAATGAGATTTTAGGTGCATACAATAATGGATGTGCATGCATAAAGGCTTTGAGGAGTCGTTTTTCCTAACATGATTCAAATGACGAATAGTAGGTAATGGTAAACATGTATCTAGGAACATGTTAACAACTAGTTGGGGATCCAATTAAATCATTGTATGTAGTCTCGAAGAATAAAGTCTATGAAAAGGAAGGTGTTGATAGGAGATTGACACAAGTGACACTTATGCTGTTCTAATATGGTAAATGCACTAGCTAACAATACACTACTGGTCAGTGGTTCTCCATATAACTGTTCTAGAAATATTGATTATGCCTCTTTGTTTGTAGGCACATTTGAAGTATTATTGAATGTTTGATTAAGTGCATGATACGAATAAGTATAAGTAATTACAAGAGTATAGGAAGGAATGATTATTTTTCAGACAATTTTACTAAGATGATGTGTGTCAAGACAATTGATATGCATAGAGTGCACAAGGAAAGGACCCCGTGGTTTTTGCACAAAATAAAATGCATACAACACCCATACATGTTATCCTACAATCTGTAATTCACAAAGAAATGGAAACCCCATGGAGAGAGTTTTGGGGAAATAAACTGATGAGGTATGGGAGGGGGGATTTCATGTGTTTGTTGTTGTATTTTTATTGTTGTCTTTTATTAACCTTGACCATGGTCATGTTGATTCTTCATTTCTCCTTTATGTCACTATGGTGGTTTCCTTCTTTTTTTCCTTTTGCGGTTTGGTATTGATGGTTTTTGGGTGTGAAGAAGGAAAAAGAAAAGGATATTTAGAAGGAGAGATAAATAAGTAACCCAACTAGAAATGTAAGACCTCAATCAAATCTTACTTATAAAATAAAGGACATAAAGAGGTCAGAAGGAAATGGAGGAGTAACTAAAGTGGACATGACTAAGTCTGATTGAAAAAAATAGATAGTGATATAATAGCCATGAAAATGATAATGCATGGTTGATATATACTTGATATTGTGAAATCAAGATAAAACCAAAATGATGTTGTTTTACGTGATAAATTATTAGTTGAAAGCATTCATAAGTAGCATAGTAAGTAATTAATCCTTAAGAATTTTATGAACACTATGTAAATGGTATAAAAATGGAATTGGTAATTCCCATGTCTTGAGGTTACGTAGTGAAGTCATTTAATGGATTATGTGTCGCTTGGAATATGCATGAAATAAGTATACAAAGTGAACTAATGTTGTTCATTATTATTGATGATGTGCATATAATGATATTTATGACCTTTGTTGGGTGTGTGAATAAAAAATTCATAGTGATTGATTAGAATGAATGGTGACATGCTAGAATTGAATATGAATTTTAAAGAGGAATGAGATTTACTCCGGAATTGAACCATTTTTAGGTTAAAGTGTAATGGAATCATTTTAGTCCTGAGGAGGCTACCTAGGAAATGAAACAAAAATGTGAGAGGCATTTCCTTCACTTTTCAGAAGTGATAAAGGCAGGGGAAACAATCAGGACGATGTTTAACTCAAGGGGGGATATGTGATACCCCAAGTGAAATTTATTTTGCAAACATTATTATATATACTTGTAAATATTGTGGAATTATTGGTTATGGGTCCAAGACTAAAGTTAACTAACAAATGTAAATATTAATATATTGTTATGAATGAAATAGTGTTATTCTAGTTATTGTTTATTTTAAAATATAAAAGGAGCCACCATGTGAGTAGTCAGACTCCCAATTGTCAAGACACAATTATGAATCAATCATAGTCAAAGAAAATATAATTTTGAAGTCACAATTTTTATAGCTAAATGGAAATATATCCTCCATCTTTAAAAATATTCATACCACTAGAATAAATCTTATGGGAGAGAAAGTTCATGTGGTAGAAAGAGGAAGAGATATTGTGGGAGAAAAAGGAAATTTGAGAAAAACTCTCTAGCGGGAGAGAAAGATTAGACAATAAAGAAAAATAAAGTTTTAGAACATGAACTAGACAAAAATTGCTCGGGCATAAGGAGGTGAACAATAAAATAAATTGATTTGATTCCTAACATAAAGGTTAACTGAGGCTTGAGGAGAACCATGGAGATAACAATTCGTTGATTGGGTGGTGTGTGGTTGCTCCTATTATATTTTTAAACATTCAGATAAGTAGATCAAATATAATTTCAAGGTCTTTTAGTTAATCTATATTGTATTTATATTAACATGTTCAATAATAAAGTGGAGTGTAGGTGTAATGTTTAGAAAATGTTTTATGAATGAATGATTTATAACAATTACAAAGTTATTCAAGTTTAGGTGGTGTTGGATAAGATAGAAAAATTGTTATCTGGGTATATTTTAATAATAGGAAGGCATGTATGTATACATAAATAGGGTTAGTAGGGTTTAGGAAAGAACTAAATGAATGCCTATATGCAATGCTTTAAACCGAGGAAGACACTATTTCATGACCGCATAAGAAAAGTTGATGTAGAATCCCAAGTCCAAGAGTTAAACATCAATATTTCTATGTATTAAGGAGTCTAACTAACCAAGTACATAATTAACAAAAAATTGATACAAATATAAACATATGTATATATGCAAAAACAAGGACATATCAATGACCATTATAAATAAATGTGTTGGATAAAGAAAAAAATTAAGCACATAGACGCTCTTTATATCATGAAAATAACTTGAAAGTATAGAATGAAGACAACCATGTAGAGGAATGAAGACATGAGAATATAAAAATAAATTAAAGATACAACTATAATAGTTTACGCTATATATATATATATATATATATATATATATATATATATATATATATATATATATATATATATATATATATACTTTGTACATATAAGGGTAGAAACCCCATATGAATACATAATGGTTCAATATTTTTCATTTCCAGAATAACAAAAACAAAGGAAATAAATGGGGCCAATATGGTCATGGCTATGTTGTGCCAACAACTAGTTCAAATGAACCATATATTAACTTGTAGATAAAAGGGGGTAGTGAGAGTTAGCAACCTAGACCTGCCTAAGTTGAAAAATGAGGGAATACAAGGCAAAGTAGGTATGAACATGTAGTAGGACAACAAAAGTCGTATTAGAAATGAATGTATAAATCTTTATTTGAACTAGATAGGAGATGTTATCCTTGCATAAAATTAAAAATAAAATACCTTTGTATAAAAACCATTCAACCTACAAAACCCTACTCCTTTGCACAAGGGTGGATGTAAGGAGTGAGTGCCAAAAACTAAAATTAGAACAAGGAAAATCCTTTTGGAATGTTGATGAAGTATTCAATTGTATGTCCTTACTTGTGGCCAAGAATATTTAAGTGGAAATTGAATTTGAAAAAAAAAGGAAGAAGAAGAAGAAGAAAGCTGAGGGTTTGATAGAATAAGAGATGCAAAGATATCGTAAGGATATACCTTGAATTCACTAGTAACTCTCTACCTCTAGTCGAAACAAAATTATTTGTGAGTGTCATCCTATGAAATCCTAGATCCATAAGTAGAGTAAGGTTTGAACCTCGCTGAGACACCCGCAGAAAGCCTAGGAGGAATATGACGAAAACCCTTTAAAAAAAATAAAAATAAGTAATAAACAAGATAGAAACTCAGACAATCTCAGACAATTAGAAACTCATCACTATGACAATCAGGACTACATAGATTTTAGGGGGAAAATACCTTTAACATTGGCATGATTTTCCCTAAGTTGACTAATTTTTCACTATCTTCTTAGATTAGTGCCATATTTCTCTCACAACCTTTTTTTTTGGATTCTTTATCTTGCCTCAAGACCACCTATTTCCGGGAAAACTAGTGTCTTTTCGATCTTCTAGTCCCACTAGGATTGGTAGCTATCCTAGAAACAAACAATCAAAGCAATTTGCGATTTCCTTTATGTATGATAGATAAGAGAGGAGCAAAGAGACCACCCTGGATCTTCCACTTGACTCCTTGATTGATTTCTCTCTCCCTTGATAGAGCTTGCACGTCTTCTCCTACTTATCTCGCTCAATGAATACCTATAGAGACAAAGTAACAAAACACCATCAAAGCATCTCGATCTATTATATCATAAACAATGCAGAATCAGAAATACATTGATCATACAATGGCATTCACAAATAACAACATTCACAAATACACGATTGTATGGAGGAAAACTCAAAGAACTTTATTAATAGTAGAAGGGAGAATTACAACCCAGCTATTTGATCTAGCATCATCCTCCCAGCATCAAAGCCCTCTTCACCTCATGAAAAGCAAGATCACCCAACAATACAATGCCTTTTATTAAAGACAAACTATCAACGCTTCCTAAAAAATTACCAAATTCCAGCCTCTAGATCTCTCAGATGAGGGATCCATTTATAGATGTCTGCAAAGGTGTGAATCATCTCTAGATTTTCAATTAGTGTCATTCCACTTGTTGTTCTTGGTTGACACTTGGAGATTTCTTGGATCTCTTACTCATCCCTGGGTGAATTCAGAGAGGCAAGTGTCATAGGAGATGTTTCTAGAAGATTCCATGAGCATCCACTTAGCAAACTATCTTAGACATTTGTCCATCCTTGCTCATCACACCCATTTGGCCAGTTCTGAGTGGTTTTTCAGGTGGAACTTTTGGGGAATGATGTAATCAGTTGACCATGATCCTTTAGGGTATGAAACAATACTTTTAGGGATTAAAGAGTCGTTGGTTTATCGACATATAATATTGGGGTTGAAGTGCCCAAATATGTCTATAACAGGTGCCCTCTAAAGCATGAAGTCATAAATCTTTTGATGTCAGGTGAAATGCTTTATCATGAGGATCCGAGGTATTCAAACTAGAAGGTGACCTATATAAGATACAATAAAATACATTATCATCATATTATTTTCATGATCTAGCTGAGGCGAGCATTCCCATGCTTAGCTTTATAAATTCATTTTCTTGTACATAGGATAGATAATTGTATGCACTTGCAGACTGGTGATTCTTCATATGAAGAGTCATCTTCCCTAACTTATATGACTATCTATGCAGCTTTTGTGTACATTTGATGTCTTTATATCCTTGAATATATCATAGCCCGGATGGATGAAACTAGATTCAGGGTCTTCAAACTCATTCAATCTTCACCCAATGTACAAGTCGATCCATGTGAAAAGATGTCTTGAAGTCGAACATGGAAAGACATTGCCTGATTACCAGCCAATAATGTAAGTTGTTAACAGACGCGAGAGAAATCATCGATAATGATAATGACCCTCAAGGTACTACATTACAATTCATGTGGTGTGAATATATGATCCGATGTCGAACACCACGCAAAATCTTTCGGTCGAAGGCCATTAATGTAAACATGTCGTCAGAAGCGAGAAACTTTCCATTGAGGCATGCAAGCTTCAAAGTACTAAAAGGGCTTTTTCTAAGTCAACTTCTTAGATAATGAGCTAATGTCGACAAGAAGTGACCCATCTTAGGAGGGCCTTGATGAATCCTACACCTATGACACGAAATGAAGCAAATGATTTTCTGGAGATGAGAAACGATCTTATGATACAAGGTTTAGGAATGGCGGTCATGAAAAATGGAGGTTGAAGGTATTGCAGTAGATGAGAAATTAACTGGATGGTGAATTCTCTTGAACATATCGGTGACACTGAGATGGATCAGTAGCATTAACCCCAAAAATGGATGGTGTGGAAGACCAATGGTGATATGACTGGTGAATGGAATAACCCAACCTGACTCAATCATGGTGATGGAGTGAAAGCGTCATGTTCAAGAGCGACCTGCTACCATAAAATTCTTCAAGTTTTCTTCCCTTTTTCTCGAGTCATTGCTGACTAGTACCTCTTTATTTTTGTCAAGCCTAAGGAGGATAACATTTGATTGTTCTATAATTTGCCCTTTGGGCAAACCTATCACTATGTTTTAGTGAGTCTAACGACAGTGAAACTCATTCTTGTCTGGGTGGACAAGTTTGTCGGTATTGTTTTAACGAGTTTAATGACAAAGACAACTTGGTCCTTTTCATGTTTAGAGAGTTTGAAAAGGGATGAAAAGAGAACTCCAGTATTTCTTTTTCTTAGCATAATCCACTAAGTCTCAAAAAGATTAAAATAATACAAAAGGGATGACTTTTCTGATCACTTTAGCGAGCCGAAAAGAAAAACGCTCGAACTTTTGCATGAGATAATCCCTCAGGTCCGAAAAGTTTAAAATACACAGGAGGGATGGCACTTCCAATCACTTTAGGGAGCTGGAGAGGCCAATTGATCGACAATCTTTTCATATTTAGAGAGTCTGAAAAGGGTTTAAAGTGGACTCGTTTTTTGAGGAACGAGTGGTAACCGGGGTAGCAAATGGTTCCGGGTAATCTTGGGACTTCTAAAAACATGGTGATGTGAAGAGGGTGGATAACAAGACCACTCATTGCAGTTGTTCCTCAAAATGGTAAACAATCAAGTGGAAGCGTATGATCGGCCAAACGAATGGAGGTGATGGAAGGAACACAACCAAGGTTCAAAAGGCTAATATAACTGCGATCACAATGGTTATTTACCAAAGGTGGGTTCATTTTTTAATGAGCTTAAACTCTGGAAGAGCATATGCTCAGTGGTAGGTTTATTTTTTAATGAGCTTGAACCATATGATAACATTGCTCATTTGAGTGCAGGTTCATGTTTTAGTGACGAGCTTGAACCTTGTCGAAAGTATGCTTGGTAGCGTTTTTATGTATGCTAGCAATGAACAAACTACAAAGATAAAAAAACTATTAAAGCTAAAGAAATATTGAGGTTAGGTAGGATGGTTTCATCAACTTGTTTAGACAAAACCCTTCCTTTGCTTTGCCCGCAGAATAGACGAAGGTGAATGGTGTGTCAGACCAATCCCCTGACCTCAGGAGTTAAAATGAAAAGCTCAAAAATCTAAAAATCTCAAAAATGAAATTGATCGTTCTTCGCTTGCATAAAAAGGTTTGCATGCCCCCAGGCATCGAGAAAAGGAGAGTCTCTAGTAACCATACGGGAATCACTATAGTTAAGCAGGATTGTTTTTGTCAATGATTAGACAAAAGCACTTCCTTGGCTTTGTTTGCCAATTAGGCAAAGGTCAGTGGTGTGTCAGACCAATCACTTAACTTACAGTGAAATTCATATGGTAGGATGGTGTCATCCACAGAATAGACAAATTAATTCCTTGGCTTCATCCGCAGAATAGACAAAAGTGAATGGTGTTTCAGACCAATCACATAACCTATAGGGAAACCTTATCTTTTTAGTTGGGCTTATCCGTCAAATGGACAAGGGTGCATGCCCCCTAAGCTTCGTTACATTCACCAGATTACTCACAATAATTAGGTGGATGGAATGAAGGTTGAAGAGATACTCCTGATGCAAAAAGACCATTTAGGGATGATGGTTGACTTGGAGCTGTGTTTGAACCAGGAAATGAAAGCTGGTCAATTTTGCCTTCATGCGGGAACACATCACTTGAAAGAGTGTGGAAACTATGGCTTCCATGCTATAAACATAGTCACGTCCAAGGAGTAGATTGTAATCTAACAGCCCTTGGACTACCATCATGTTCAAGTGAATGGTTTTCCTTCTCAAAGTTATCGACAACTTAAGAAGGATCCCTAATGGTTGACTGGTTCCTTTGTTAAAGCCTAATAAATTTTGTTTACCAGGCATAACCAATGGCGAACCAAGCACTTTCCAAGAAGTTGAGGAAAGGATACTCACTGAAGCCCCTTCATCTATGATGGTGCCGAACACAATCATTTTGTAAACTTGTACTATGATTCAGAATGGTACATTATAAGGAAGGCGGTATCTCGCTAGTCGATTCCAATCAAAGGAAGCGATTAGACTGCTTGGAGGGGGTACCAAATAAACAGGTGAAATAACCCCTTGAGTAGCGGGAACTGGGGGATTCTCTTCCTATTGTAAAGAAATGGGCAGATTGCCCCCAAGTTCCTCAGACTTTGAATTGATAAAAGGAATTTGAACATTATCATTCTCACTCTCTTTGGGAATGATATCATCTGAAGGTGGATCCTCTGAAGGCAAGACTGGGTCGACTACCATCTCGACTTGTTGACTTTGGTTTGGTAAGGACTAAGAAGATTCACTTTTGACAATAGGTGTGTCGACCAACAATTCAGTTAAGTCAGTCGAATTTTCAACTAGTAAATGACTAGGGGATAGTTTCTTGTATCCAAGTGGAAGTCGCTGCAGTGAAGCAGGATGGTTATGCAAGACTATTTTGGCCTCATCCAAAAAAGGACAATAGGGAAGACGATGGTCCCCTTCACATAATCCACATGGAGTTCTGACCTTTCCTCTCTGTCCAGGAATTTCATTTTCACTAGTTGATGGTGTGCTGTCAACATGATCACCAGAGGTTGATGACACTGGATGGTGCGAATGGGGAGACCATTCTCTCAAGATCCGTGGAATGCAAGGACAATCTCGATGAAAATGGTTTCCTTCGAAAATTAGACAAGGATATTTTGGAGATTTAGTTTGTGGATTTTCACTAGATGATTCATGGTTGCCCCCTTGCTTAACTGACTTCTTTTTATTCTTCTCCTTTCCTTTCTTCTTCTTCTCAGGCACTTGGTTACTAGCATCACTATTTTCACCAAGCGAAGATGAAGAAGGGGAGGGAGAAACAAACGAAGATGAAGGTGAAGGGTCAACTTTAGTATCAACTGGATGTTGATTTGATTGCTGAGGAATCATGTTATTTTGAACCACAGAGGTTGAGAACAACCACACTGGCAGGCCAATAGTTAGACCTAGCAGAGACAATGTGGCTGTATGAGGTGCATCAATATTTTCGAAGATGTAAAAGGGCTGGGAATCCCCTTAAGAGGGATTCCATGATTGGTAGACTCCATTAACTCAACCTAAGATCAATGAAGGAACAGGGTTTTTATTCTGAATTTAAATAAATTTTAATGACGCTTTGACACAACTTCTATTTTTCAATTTTCAAGAGTCGAGAAAAAGCTAAAGATGACTCTAGTCCCCTTCGATTTTTAATGAGCCTGAAGTGACAAGTGCTTAGATGGACCTTTTCTTTTAAGGAGTCAAAAAGGAATGAAAGTGACTAATCTGGAGATCTAGACAGAGGGATTACCAAACCAATCGCAAAACTGCAAAATACACCTTGGTGATAAATTAAAGAGAAACTACCAAGGACTTATGTACGTCAGTCAATCTTCCCGAATGCAGTGTTCAGTGCATTGCGATCAATAGGGTGGCAAACATGGCTTCCTATGGATAAAGGATATAAGCCTATTGTGGTCTCCCAATATATACTTGACGGTATAGGGAGCACAAGTCCATACTGGCACTTGTCGTATCAAAGAGGAGGAATCACCCAACCTTCGATGATAACGATAGTTACTATATTTTACAATGCCAGAACACATCTCTAGCCTAGACCTCTAGATGTGTTGCGTTACGTTCCAAAGCGTTGTTAAGTTCATTGAAATTTATTTTAGAGTTGATCTTGCTTAGAAGTTTTTCTTTGAAGGTTCACCGCATGATGTAGATCTAAAATTCTTGAATATGCAATCTAAAATGATAAACAATCGTTGTTTATTTTTAGCAATGAAAATCCTAGCCATTAAGGAAAGAAGATTACGATTCTTTCAAACAGAGAGCAAAGAACACACACTAAATGCATTTTTCCTAAATCATTTTTTGCACATAGTCTAAATGCAAATGCATGTATTTGTTTTTCGTTCCCTTTAATGTGAGTAATGCCAAAAAAGGAAAACTAAGTATAGATCTGAAATATTTTCTTCAAAGTGGCACTTCGACAATTTCTCTTCAAAATGAAAGGAAGACTAAACAACACTTTTCGATTTCAAATAGAGAATGCTTTTGACTCTTTAAGATATCAATAAATCATATCAAATACATAACAAAAAGTTCAATCGACTATCTAAGGAAGGAAGATTCAATGACACTTCACTTTTTGATACAAAACAACAGTTATGACACTCTTTTGCACCAAAACGATAGTTCGATTTAAGCAACTTTTTAACAACGAATTGCAAATGATGGACAAATACATAAAAACATTTACTAATCCTAATTAATGGAGGTTGAACTATGTAAAGGAAGGAGGCTTCAACAATGAGATACTGTTCATAAGCAGCAAAACAATTGAACAAAGCTTAAAACAAAGACAAAAAACCCAAATTTCAAGGACAGAAATAGGACTACTCAGTCATCACACCTGTGCTTCACAGAAACAGGGATGCATCTCACCTGCTACACTCAAGAAGTTCAATGCATACTGGCTTCGAGTGATAGATAGTGTGATGGGCCAGGGAGCACAACTGAGGTGGGTTTTGGCTCAAATTTGCAGCTGAATTCAGTGAGTTAAGCTGAGCTACTATGGAAAGTAAAGAACAAAGTACAGGGGTATGATCTCGGAAGGTTATTGAGCCACCAATAGGGCATCTAGAATGCTTGTAAGTCACATGTTCAAATCATAAACTAAACTAGAGATTGACTGAAGCAGAATCCATCTACTTCACAATTGCAGAGCAAAAGTGGTTCGAAGGCTATCTAGCTAACTTCAGGCTCTGTCTATATTTTATAAAACAAACAATGAACAATAGACAAACAAACTATTCAATCCCTAGTGGAGTTGCCATTTTGTTTCCAGGAAAACTAGTGTCTTTTCAATCTACTAGTCCCACTAGGATTGGTAGCTATCCTAGAAACAAACAATCAAAGAAATTTGTGATTTCCTTTATGTATGATAGATAAGAGAGGATCAAAGAGACCAACCTGGATCTTCTGCTTGACTCCTTGCTTGATTTCTCTCTCCCTTGATAGAGCTTACACCTCTTCTCCTACTTATCTCGCTCAATGAATACCTATAGAGACAAAGTAACAAAACATCATCAAAGCATCTCGATCTATTATATCATAAACAATGCAGAATTAGAAATACATTGATTGTACAATGACATTCACAAATACATGATTATATGGAGGAAAAATCAAAGAACTTTATTAATAGTAGAAGGGAGAATTACAACCCAGCTGTCTGATCCAGCATCATCCTCCTAGTATCAAAGCCCTCTTAACCTCATGAAAAGCAAGATCACCCAACAATACAATGCCTTTTCTCAAAGACAAACTATCAGCACTTCCTTACAAATTACCAAATTCTAGCCTCTAGATCTCTCAGATGAGGGATCCATTTATAGATGTCTGCAAAGGTGTGAGTCATCTTTGGGTTTTTGATTAGTGTCATTCCACTTGTTGTTCTTGGTTCCACTTAGAGATTTCTTGGATCTCTTACTCATCCCTAGGCGGATTCAGAGCGGCAAGTGTCATAGGAGAAGTTTCTGGAAGATTCCCTGAGGATCCACTTAGCAAATTGTCCATCCTCGCTCATTGCCTCCTACAGAAGGCCTCTTTTGGATGCATCACACCTGGCTAGTGTAGAAGTCACTATGCATCGCACCTTGACAGTGGGGCAGTCAGTATAGTCTAGTTTTGGCCAGTTCTGAGTGGTTTTTCAGGTGGAACTTTTGGGGAATGGTGTAATCAATTGACCATGATCCTTTAGGGTATGAAACAACAATTTTAGGGATTAAAGAGCCCTTGATTTATCAACATATAAGATTGGGGTTGTAATGCCCAAATATGTCTATAACACCACCTTGAAATTTATTATTTTAACCCCAAGACAGAAAGGGGCCACTTGAAAATAAATGATAGAAAGGGGTCAAAAGGAAATGATAGAGTAACTAATGTGGACATGACTGAGTCTGCTTGAAAAAAATAGATAGTGATATAATAACCATGAAAATGATAGTGCATGGCTGATGTATACTTGATATTGTGAAATCAAGATAAAATCACAATGATGTTGTGTTATGTGAGAAATTATTAGTTGCAAGCCATCATAGGTAGCAAAGTAAGTAATTAATCCTTAAGAATTTTATGACCACTATGTAAATGGTATAAAAATGGAATTGGTAATTCCCATGTCTTGAGGTTACATTGTGAAGTCATTTAATGGATTCTATGTCACTTGGAAGATCCATCAGATAAGTATACAAAGTGACCTAATGTTGTTCATTACTATTAATGATGTGCTTAAAATGATATTTATGACCCTTGTTGGGCAAATGAATAAAAAACTCATAGTTTTTTCTTAACATCAATGGTGACATGCTAGAATTGAATATGAATTTGAAAGAGGAGTGAGCTTTACTCCGGAATTGAACCATTTTTAGGTTAAAGTGTAATGGAATAATTTTAGTCTCAGGAGGCTACCTAGGAAATGAAACAAAAATGGAAGAAGAATTCCTTCACTTTTCAGAAGTGGTAAAGGCATATGGAAGACTGAGGACGATGTTTAATTCAAGGGGGGATATGTGATACCCCAAATAAAATTGCTTTTATAGATATTATTATATATACTTACTTGTAAATATTATGGAAGTATTGGCTATGGGTCTAAGAATAAAGTTAACTAACAAATGAAAATATTAATATATTGTTATGAATGAAATATTGTTATTCTACTTATTGTTTATTTAAAAATATAAACGGAGCCATCATGTGAGTAGTCAAACTCCCAACTGTCAAGACATAATTATGAATCAATCATAGTCAAAGAAAGTATAATTTCGAAGTGACAATTTTCATGAATAAAAAGAAAGACATCCCTTATCTTTAAAAAAATTCATACCACTAGAATAGACATGATGATAGAAAGTTCATGTGGTAGAAAGAGGAAGAGAGATTGTGGGAGAAAAAAGAAATCCAAGAAGAACTCTCTTGTGGGAGAGAAAGTCTCGACAAGAAAGAAAAATACTTTTCTAGAACATGAACTAGAGGAAGATTGCTAGGGTATAAGGAGGTGAACAATAAAATAAATTGGTTTGATTCCTAACATAGAGGATACCTGAGGCTTGAGGGGAACCATGGAAATAACAATTCGTTGATTGGGTGGAGTGTGGTTGCTCCTATTATATTTTTAAACATTCAGATAAGTAGATTAATTAGTGTTTCAAGGTCTTTTAGTTAATCTATATTGTATTTATATTAACATGTTAAATAATAAAGTGGAGCGTATGTGTAATGTTTAGAAAATATTTTATGAATGAATGCTTTATAACAGTTACAAAGTTATTATTCAAGTTTGGGTGTTGTTGGATAAGATAGAAAAATAGTTATCTGGGTATATTTTAATAAAAGGAAAGTATGTATGTATACATAAATAGGGTTAGTAAGGTTTAGGAAAGAATTGAAGGAATGCCTATATGCAATGCTTTAAACTCAGGAAGACACTATTTGATGACCACTTAAGAAAGTTGATGTAGAAACCCAAGTCCAAGAGTCAAACATCAACATTTCTGTTTATTAAGGAACCTAACTAACCAAGTACATAATTAAAGAAAAATTGATACAAATATACACTTATGTATATATACAAAAACACAAACATATCAATGATCATTGTAAATAAATGTGTTGGATGAAAAAAATAAAAATTAAGCACACAAGCTTAATAGTGCTCTTTATATCATGAAAATAACTCAAAATTATATAATGAAGACAACCATGTAGAGGAATGAAGACATGAGATCATAATAATAAATTAAAAATACAATTATAATAGTTTACTCTCTCTCTCTATATATATATAGAGAGAGAGAGATATTTAACTTGAAAATTGGTTCTGAAAGAGGTATGGTGTGAGCCTTCAAGGAAATCAAAAGGGCATTGAATTTTAAAGCAAAATAACTTTTATCCAAAATTGGAAAAATGAAGATAATAGTGAATAATTTATACATACATGCTTGCTTTTGTAAAAAATATTACTGACGAAATAAAATATGTTAAGAATAAACATTACCCAATAAAATATGTTAAGAATAAACATTACCCAATAAAATAGTAAAATGAATATGATTACCAATCTATATATAAAAAAATAGTTCCAAGGTCAACAAAGTCCCATAAAAAAGCTACCAAATTTAAAGTAATATTGATTATATATATATAAAAGGTAGAAAACCCATATGAATACATAATGGTTTAATCTTTTTCATTTCCAGAATAACAAAAACAAAGGAAATAAATGGGGCCAATATGGTCATGTTTCTGTTGTGTCAACAACTCGTTCGCATGAACCAGAGATTAACTTGCTGATAAAAAAGGGTAGTGAGAGTTAGCAACCCTAAATACCTAGAACTGCCTGAGTTGAAAAATGAGGGAATCCAATGCAAAGGAGGTATGAACCTGTAGTAGGACAAGAGAAGTCGTTTTTGAAATGCATGTAAAAATATTTCTTTGAATTAGATAGGAGATGTTATCCGTGCATAAAAATAAAAATAAATTACCTGTGTATAAAAACCATTCAACGTAGGAAACCCTGCTCCTTTGCACAAGGGTGGATGTAAGGAGTAAGAGTCGGCAACTAACATTAGAACAAGGAAAATCGTTTTGGAATGTTGATGAAGTATTCAATTTTATCTCCTTACTTGTGGAGAAGAAGATCTGAGTGTAAATCGACATTGAAAAAAAAGAAGACGACGAAGAGAGCTAGGGTTTGATAGAATAAGAAATGCAGAGATATCATAAAGTCAAAAAGGAGGGGAATTTTTCCCCAAATTCTCAAGCTCCGGTAGAAACAAAATTTCTTGTGAGTGGCATACTATGAAATCCCAGATCCATTAGTAAAGTAAGGTTTGAACCTTAGTCGGACACCCGCAGAAAGCCTAGGAGGAATATGAGAAAAAAAAAGGAGAGAGAGTAATAAGCAACATTTTCTGAGGGATAGACCTAAATTACCAGTGAGGTCACAATCAAGGCTAAGAGTTTAACCTTATAGTAAAATTGGAATTATGTAGCAAGGGAGAAATTTCTCATTTAACTGAACACGTTGGAACATAGTTCTCATCTGAACTCTCAACCTAAATATGAAAGACTGATTAGTTAAGATTCCAGTAACCCATTAAGTCAAGAACAAAGCAGTGTAAAGACAGCTATTTACCTAAGTTGCTTCCAGGTATACCAAGTAGCCGAATAACGAATCTCCACAAATAAATTATTTCCGCCCAGAGAAATACTTCTGCAGTACTACCACCATTTTCTTGACCCCGAAATGCCCAGCAGCCCGACTGTAGTGTGCTTCCCAAATCATCTTGGCATGTTCACTTGAAGCAACACAAGGGTAACCCAGGTGGACCCAGAAGTCAAATGAGTCTACCTGAAAGGGGGAAAATCTCTTTCACGTTTAGGGTAGAAGGTAGACAAGATATGGATGGCCTGAAAGTGCCAAATCGAAGTAAAAGCTGAAAAAAATTGGTCATGAATTGCAAATCCCTAATCACCAGAGCGACGAAGTGAAAATGGCGGAAGTGGCTGTAGCAACCCTAGCTACTCACCGACCAATCCTTCCCATTAGATCAAGCAAATTACATCTATGCCATAAATCTCTTGACGGTTATGCGAGCGAGACAATTGTGCCCTCAGGGCCGCAACCACATATTTTAGGACACGAGGTATAGTATTTCAATCTTTAACATTGCAATAATATAACATATGACAAAATGATGGCATAATAGTTAATGTATCTCATATATAAACTATGGTCATGGGATCTCATAATCCATTTTTATACAAAAACAAGTTAAGTGCTAGCCAAGGTGCATTTGACCTTATGAATTCCTTTATCACTTTGGAAGGGAGACTACCGGGAGTAACCCTCTAATACTTGAGCCCCACTAAATATATAAATTAATAGGAATCAATGAGGTTATTAGTAAATTTTGGTAAGGGCAAAAAAATTGTTGGGTAAATGATAATACTACAATACGTGTGTATATAGTTTTTTTTAATTTTTTATTTTTTTATTGTTATAAATTAAATTTATCTAATGGGAATTTGAGGGACATTACGCAAGGAATATTGGAAGGAAGAAATTCTTGAATACATTGATAGTGTCATCAATCACAACTAAGAGAGGGAGGTACACTTCATTTGGAGAGATATGTGTTTACATGAATATATCCAGCCTCTTCGAGCCTCCATAGATATTTATTATAAGGATAGTGTTTAGAAGGAGTCTCTAGATTATGAACTTGTCCCCTTTAGATGCAAACATTGTCATGAATATGAGCATCTTATTAGAGGTTTTTCGATGAATACTAAGGAATTTCCTGAAGAATAAGAAAAATGATTTTGGAAGAGTCCCCCTAAGAAGAAGAAATATGAGTGGACATGGTACCTCGAATTCTAACAAGATCCCTAGATCAACAAATAGGTTCTGAGTCTCTCTTGTCTCAAAAGGAGCCTCTAGAGCAATCTACATTCAATCAAGTATGCAATCAATAGAAATAAAATACCATAACCCTATATTGAATCCTAGAGCTTCTACAAATATCTCTTGAAAAGCACCAACAAAATCCATTACCACATGAAATGGCCCTCCTTCAGAAGAAGCCTACTAGAAGATATCAATTTGGATGACCCATGACTAATTTCCTTGTAGAAAAATGTCATGTAAAAGATATGAAGGGCGTACAACCTTATTAGCCTAGGCTTTTGTACAATGTCTATGTTCGAAACGAGGAGAGAAACCTATTGACCTCTAGTTCTTCTGAGTCAAGTATTGGGGTTCAAAAAAGAAATTTCAAGGTGGTCTTGAGGCAAGAAAAAGAATAAAAAAAAGGCCGTTCAAAAAAAGAAAATTTCAAGGTGGTCTTGAGGCAAGACAAAGAAGCCAAAAAAAAGGTTGTTCAAAAAAGAACTTTCAAGGAGGTCTTGAGGCAAGACAAAGAACCCAAAAAAAAAGGTCTGGGAAAATCATGCCCATGTCAAAGGTATTTTCGCCTTGAATTTCCTAGTTCTCTATATAGTCATGATTGTCATAGTGATGAGTCTCTAATTATCTCAGATTGATGGGAAGCATTGTCTTTTATTGGTAGGAAGCTTGCTGGTATAAAAAATCTATTCCATTTTAGTTCTTTTTTGGAAATCCAAGATATATGTAATTTTTTATATGAAATAATCCTTTACCCCATAGCTAAATTAAATATTGAAATGTATACTTATTGATTAAAACATGCATTTCCATATAAAAAATTATAAGTTCAAATTCATAAATATATATATATATAGATATAGATATAGATATAGATATATACATTGCCATAAATTTTAGCAACTAAATTTTTGATATTTAAAGTTCATGATTTTATAATAATAATAATAATTATTATTATTATTATTATTATTATTATAATAATAAATTGCACAAGATAATTAATTGAAAACATAAATACATTATAGATGAAGACATTTCCGAAAAAAATAATTTGCAACCATTACTAAATTATCTATTATCCTTTTGCAAAAACGTTTGTATAACAATTCGGCATATATATCTCTCATTAGACTGATGTTGCAACAGCAATTTGTTTTTCTGTTATGAGGGAACAGCACACAATCAGGAACATGTCTCCACGGAGACAACTGTATTTCGATCAATTATATCATCTTAATATAATTACATCCTGCTTTTTTCTTTTGAAAAAAAAAAACAATCATGATGTTGATTTTTTTTCCTGTATATCAATCATACTGTTGAAATTAACCAAACGCAATGAGTAATATCCAGTAAAGTTGAAAGAGATGAGTTGATATAATTCCATTCTTCATGGTTTTTCAAACATATATAATAATTTTTATTTACCAGAAATCTCACAGGAATATACAAATTGAAACAATGAAACGAAAAAATAGAGAGAGCGTGTTTAAGATGGATGAATATATCTCACTTTTTATTTTCCTACATTAAGTTCTTATCTAAACATAAACAAATAAATAATTGGGATGTTTTCATATTAGTCGTATTAATATTTTTTTGAGAAAGTATGAAGAATATAAATAAAATTAATTTAAATTTATTTTCTAGATTTGATTATTTTTAAGAAATTTATAGTATATAAATACAATTAATTTACAGTTGATGAAATTTGGTTTAAAATTATAATTTTATTAAAATTTCATTCATTGAATTTGAGTTATATATATTTTGAGTTAATTTTCACTCACTTAAAATTTTAAATTTTAAATATATTAATATTTAATAATTTTAAATTTAAATATATTAAGATAAAACAATAAATTAATAAAAAATTAAAAAACAATTCATAAATAAATAGATATTTACTAATTTTAATTGAAATTGAACAACATTGTTTTGTTCTATGTTTCTTTATATAAATAATCCACAAAACAACATGGTAAGAGAACTTTTAATGAGCAATTTGAAAGGCTTTGTTTTTCCTGGAATTTCATGTTAAAATACAAGAAAGCATTAACATGAAAGACATCATATTAATGTTCAAAATGAAAATAATTGTTTGATTTTATATATTTAACTTTGTTTTTACTAATTAAATATTTAGAATATTCCAAAACCTACAATCAACTTGATGGTCAAACAAATAAGCTGATAATAAAAGAGAATCAGGGCTGATCAAATAGAATGTATTTTAAATAGTAACATTACCAACCATATAATCCTATAATCCTAGATTTCTTAATACAATGGGTGGATAAAAAAATGTTTTGAAAGGAATTTGGTAAATCTTTCAACAAAAATAGATTAAAAATTAAAATACACTGGCAATTTGATTGTATAGACAAACAATAATTTTATAGCAAAAGCTATAAAATGATATTATTAAATTAATATTTTAAAATGATATTATTAAATTAATGTTTTAAAGTTTTAAAAAGTACTTTTAAAAAATAAAAAATCTAATATTTTTTTAAATAATAAAACAAAATTATTCAAACCAATGAAATGAAATAGTTATTATTAACTACACTCTTACTATTCAAGAGAATTTAGAGCATTTAAAAATAACTTATTATTAAAGGATTAGATTTTAGTTTTTCTAAAATATCTATTAAGATTCTTAAACCATAATTATTTTATTAAAATTAACTCTTAACTAAATAAAATAACCTAAAAAGTCAAGGTTTTATTTTGTATCTCACTATAATTGCACTAAGAAAACTAATTAATCAAATAAAAACCGTTTATTTCATATTAGTACAGCCACTTTATAATAAAACAAAGATAATTAACATTTTTTTGTGGGTTAAAAATGTTTTCATTAGATTTCAGTAAGATACGGCTTACAAAGGTTGTAATAGCAGCCTCAACTCTCTCATTCCAACCAGATTTTAAAATCATAATAGTAGCCTCCACTTTCTCATTACGACCAGACTTTTTAGAGCAAAAGAAACTAACATACATATTAAAAAACAACTAACGTACAGTTTTGAGAGCAAAAGCTTGGACATAACAAAAATGACAACTAACATACATACCAAAAAAACAACCAACCTACATTATTTCTGGACAGCTTTCAAACAAACATAACTTACATAAACAAAAAGGAAACTATAGCTAACAGCTGCATACCAAGGTGGCTAGTGAGAAGGAAGTACAGGAGAAGCAGCTAAAAAACCTACGGAGTCATGAATATCGAAATTAACATGAATATCGAAATTAATATGACTTTCTAGATTAACTTAAATTTTAACCTGTGGTCTTTCTCAAGACACCACTGTTCTATTCCATTATTTAGGAAATTTGTGTAAACAAAATGCATAACGCTACACAGATAACAGCATACGTACCGAGCTAATTCCTAGCTAATTATGTTAGCAGGCAATGGAAGCGTAGCCTCCTTACTATGCAGCCTCTTATATTTTTAAATGGCCTGAACTTTGCATCCTTCTATGTGAGTTATGAGGCAGAACCCAGCTAGATTTTAACAGTTTGCAAATCAGTGTAACTCCCAGAAGCAGGTCTCGCAAGAAAGTTAGGATTCTGTTGTCCAGCCAGTATTACCACCACTTTGTTTTCTTCAACATCTTGATTCCTTGAGATCTCATTCTGCGAAGCCAACTCAGTGGAAGCACTGAGTCTCTGTTCATTATTAGGATAACCGGTGGTTTTCCAGTATGAACAAGCTACTATGAGTAATGCAAAGGCTACCAGAACTAACAAGGTAGTCACCCCTCCAAACAGAAAAGGAACAGGCCATTGCCCTTGAACTTGGTTGGCAGTGACAGTGACATTCGCCTCTGTGTTATCCATTGAGTTTGAGTCAACAGGACATGCAGGTCGCAACAGAGGCCAGAGACAACCTTGAATAACAACAAGAAGTTACTCACAACTTCTATTATACCAATTTCAAGTAGCCATCTTAAAAATACAGACAGACATGTGCCTAATGGAAGTTGAATACCTAACTAAACCCTAATGAAAACTTGAACATGCAGGTCTCAACAGAGGCCAGAGACAACCTTGAATAACAACAAGAAGTTACTCACTACTTCTATTATATCAATTTCAAGTAGCCATCTTAAAAATACAGACAGACCTGTGCCTAATGAAAGTTGAATACCTAACTAAACCCTAATAAAAACTTGAACATGCAGGTCTCAACAGAGGCCAGAGGCAACCTTGAATAACACCAAGAAGTTACTCACAACTTCTATTATATCAATTTCAAGTAGCCATCTTAAAAATACAGACAGACCTGTGCCTAATGAAGGTTGAATACCTAAATAAACCCTAATGAAAACTTGAACATATAAATGATAGGAGGATGGCCACCATTCGGATTTGTTGAACCGTCGTGATTTCATGATCGAATATCACTTGATTTTCGTGCCAGATCCATACGGTATTCCTTCACTTTCTGTAAGTCGAGCGTGTTGGAGACGAGAGGAGGTACTAAATGTCTCCAGGGTTTGCTGGAACTCAAGGGTTTGCTGGAACGCTGCAGAGCACTGAGATCCGTAGGCCTTACTTACTACGTAACAGCACGTACAGCAAGCACGCGGTACTTGCCACCCGGCCTGGAATTCCAAATTTGATTACGGTTATTTGATTTTCATGACTGTAACTTCATTATTTTTATATAGATTCTAGAGAATTGGATTGGTCTATAAATTTCTATAACAATTAAGAAATAGACTTGAACTTATAATTAAAACAAGAAAGCCAATAACTCACTGGTGCGACTTTATACTAATATAAAACTGTTTAAGAAATATATATCAACAAACGTTACTATGACAAAATAATATAATATAAAATTGTCTAAGAAATATATCGACAAATGTTACTATGACAAAATAAGTGTTGCAACTAAGCAAAATGTCTATCTTGACCCTGATTTAAATAAGGGAAACTTAAATACTTGGAACCTCAAATTTACATTTCAACTTTTCATTATTATCTGTGACTTTTTTTAAACTTTTCATTATTATCTGTGACTTTTTTTAACTTGTAATCTTTGACGTTACAAAATATTTGTAACCTCAAATTTACATTTCAATTTTTCATTACTATTTGTGATTTTTTTTAACTTGTAATTTTTGATGTTACAAAATTTTCATTACCTCACATATTACTTTTTTTAATCAAAGTTATATAGTAGCTTGTACCTATAGCTTAGATTAAATATAGTTTAATTAAAGAAAATAATAATAGAGACAAAGATTTCATCATAGAAATAAAATAACTAATAAAATATTGTATTTTTAAATGGCATCACAAAAAATTAAGAAATATGATTAATTAATATTGTTTGTATTAGCATACAAATATATGAGAATTGAAGTTTATGTCAAGCCAAGATGAGGAAACAGAGCATGGCAACAACTTAAATAGGGATCAATGTAGAGACACTTATATATATATATCTATATATATATATATATATATATATATATATATATATATATATATATATATATAGATATATCTGTGTGTTTTATTTTTATTAATATATATTGTTTATAATTAAATCTATTAAAATACGTTTTTAATATAATAAGTCAATTTCAATTAAAAATATTCTTGAAAAATTATAATTTATAAAAAGCGAAATAACAGAAGAAATCAAAAGAAAAAATCAAAAAGTTAAATAAAAAGGAAATAAAACTAAAAACAAAAAATTAATAACTAATAAAAATAGAATTTAATAAAGCAATCCATAATAAAACCTTAACCAATCACTTTATAAATAAATAAAATTAAATAATAATAAAAAAAAAAATGAATTCTTAAAATTAAATAAGGTTATAATTCTGTTGTAAAAAACAAAATAACACTCCAACAAAACTAAATAACTTATACCATAACTTAAATTAAAAAAAATACCAAAACCCAAAACATAAAACATTTGAATAAAAAAATATACCAAAACCCAAAACATAAAACATTTAAATTATTTATTCAAAATGGATTTTAAAAATTTTAAATTAAAAAATATAAAACTTTAATCAATTTGAAAAGAACAGAAAAAAAAATTCCCCTGGATCACCGAAATATTGAAACTTAACTGTAATCTACGTTTTAAAAAAAAAAATTGGGAAAATTCCTGTAGTGTTTTGCACAAATTTAAAGCCTCGTAACTATGGCAAAATAGAAACCATTATAAATAATACGGATGCCAAAGTAGTAACTCCTAGGTAATGCCAAAGGCAGCCTAAATAATATAGTCATGGCTTGGAGGCCGCCTCAAACACGGTTGCAGGTCATGCGTCCAGTGTGAGGTTCTGACTGCTGCAGGGCATGATCTGACTCCATCATGAGGCTAAGAGTTGCAGTCGGCCCGCAAGATGCCTACGGTACCTGCGCTCTGTGGTTGCATCTGAATGCGGGGCGTGATTTCTAGCAGTTTTGCGAATGGAGTAATGGTTCTCCTTTTTCGGAGTCTGTTGAGTAAATTATTTTGAAATTCCAGAGGCTTTAAAGCCTGCAAGCTTACACTGTTAATGTAAGCCAAAACGTTTAAATGCCAAAACGTTTTTTATCATTATAATAAGTTTGATGATGTTTGAGTTGTCCGTTGTGTTTTTCTCAAATGTTTTTCGGGGTTGGATTTCCTTCGCTTGGACTTAACGTTGGCCGCACCCTGAATAAAACACTCTTAGGATGCTGAAACATTGAAATATATATAACAAAAATTCGACCCCTTCGTTCCTCGAAGAAGGCATTGCCAGGGATTCTTAGGCTCCATGTACAAATAAGTAAGCAAAAACACCCAAGGAAATTAATGTATTTCTTCGATTTTATATTTTTGATAAATATAAATTTAATAATATTGTTATTTTAGTTGTCCCTTGGGTGCAGTTCACTTCAGTTGGCCATAGCCATCTAAAGGAAGTCTTGTAAGTAAAAGATTGGCGATAGCCATCTAAATGAAGTCGTGTAAGTAAAAGATTGAAGATTCAATTTCATTAGATGTGATCTAGTTTATTGTGAGGGAGATATGTCTTAGAGGTTAGCTTAGAGGAAGACAGGTCTTAGGTTTTAGGGGTTATAGTAGCAGCCCCTAGGATCTGGTATTAAATATGTGTTACACTAGTATTAAGATTGAAAATTCAATTTCATCTCATGTAATCTAGTTTATTGTGAGGGAGATACTTCTTAGAGGTTAGCGTAGAGGAAGATAGGTCTTAGGTTTTAGAGGTTATAGTAGCAACCCCTCATTCACGTATTAAATATGTGTTACACTAGTATTAAGATTGAAGATTCAATTTCATCTGATGTAATCTAGTTTATTGTGAGGGAGATACGTCTTAGAGGTTAGCCTAGAGGAAGATAGGTATTAGGTTTTAGAGGTTATAGTAGCAGCCCCTGGAATCGCTTATTAAATATGTGTTACACTAGTATTAGATGACTGATTTATGGATTCTTATATATCTCTATATATTAGTTGAGATATATTAGTTATTAAAGGAAAAAATTGTTTTTAAAATCACTTTCTACAAATAAGATCCATCATAACCATTTACAATAGGGATAAAATCTATTAAGGCTCAAATTTCATGTAAAGTAAAAGAATTTAAAAAGTTTTCTTAATAGATATAATCTATCTAGTTGTAGATTACACAATTTAAACTTGGATCAAAATGTAAATTAATGTGACTAGTTGAAATGTTTACACAACTTAAACTTGGACAAAAATGTAAAATAATGAGACTCCATGAAATGTTTTGACTATAATAATTTATTTATTTTAATTAATTTTTTTTAAGGTAACCAGGGTTCGTAGTCATTGAGTGGCAGTTACTTCTGCAATAATCTAGACAGATTTGCCTAATATATCGAGTCTAACTCCGAGGGCATAATACACACAAATTTTCCTAATATATGGGGCCTAGTTCCAAGGGCATCTATTAGCAACGACGAGAGTGGCAGTTACGTCTGCAATAATCCACACATATTTGCCTACTATATCGAGCCTAGCTCCAGGCCCAAGGGCATCGAGTAGCAACAACGAGAGTGGCATCAATGACGAGAGTGGAAGTTATGTTTGCAATAATCCACACATATTTGCCTACTATATGAGGCCTAACTCCAAGGGCATAATTACATCTGCAATAATCCACACATATTTGCCTAATATATGGGGCCTAACTCCAAGGGCATCGATTAGTAAGGGCGAGAGCTGCAATAATCCACGCATATTTGCGAAATATATTGGGCCTAACTCCAAGGGCATAATCCACACACATTTGCCTAATATATCGGGCTATCCCTTGGGGCTCTTTTGTTTTTAAATTAAGTTATATAAATATACACACTTTTTTCTTGTAAAACCATATATAATATATAGTTACTTCAAGTTGAAATATTTTATTTAGTATAGGCATTGAAATATTTTATTTATCAAACACATTTTTCATACTACAATGGTTTTTTGCTATTAGAACCTTGCATATTAAAATATTTTATTTACACAACTTAAACTTGGACAAAAATGTAAAATAATGTAACTCCTTGAAATTTTTTGACCATAATAATTTTGTTATGTAAATATACACACTTTTTCCTTTAAACTATATATAATATATAGTTACTTCACCTTGAAGTGTTTTATTTAATATAGGCATTGAAATACTTTATTTATGAACCATCCTTCATATTACAGTGTTTTTTTTCCATTAGAACCTGTCATATTAAAATATTTTATTTCAACCAACAATAAATTTTTTATTATTAATAATATATTTTTAAAGATTACTCAAAAATTTTATATCAATAATAATATGAATCACATTTTTCTTTTTTAATAATACGTAATTTAATTAGTTAAAATATATGTTTAAATAGTTCTATATAAAATATACATTGAAAATATAGTTGTTCATATTAAAAGTGTATGAAGTGAAAGTGACATACTTTATCAAATCTTCTTTATAATAAGTAATATTAAAAACGAAAAATTAATATGGTAAAAATTCAACTCTTAATGTTTTATAACTTTTTTAATTAGCATTTGCACCAGATGTTGCAAAGAAAATGTTGTAAGGCATAAAGCGCGGAAATCCATTATCCATGTAGTGTGTGCATTATTCAACAAGGTTGATCTCTCTAAATTTGTTGCAAACATTTATGTTGTTGCATTGCTATTTTATTTAGAATCTACTACTACCTCCTCTTCTTGGAATATTAAATTTCTTGTCATCCCATGATGACAATCCCTCTAATTATTGGCATCACAATTTTTTGCACTTTAGTGGCTTTACCTTCAACCTAAAGAAACATGAATTTGAATCACTCAATGAAAAAGAAATTGCTAAATTGCTATTTATCAGGTTTTGAGTAAAAATAATTAATAACTCATATTTACAACACTTTAAATATTTACAACCTTTTAAGTCTTGTATTTATAACTCATATTTATAACCCTTTAAAATGAAACTAACTATCTATATTTTTGTTAATAATAAAAAGAATCTTCTTTATAAAACTGACACTCACATGCTACTCCTATATATTTATCTTATATTTAATATTCAGTGTCCATCAATTGAATGACAAGATGAAAGCTCAACTTAATTTCACCTTTGTGAACTCCTTGGTGGGAATTCATGTCCCATTAATTTAATGGAGAATTGAAGTTTCAAATACAATACACATTTTATACCAGATTCGGAGAGTTCATGAACAAACTTTCAAGGTTTTAATGGATCTAGGTCATTTGTATTTTCTCTGATGTTCTGGGTCATTTGTATTTTCTCTGATGTTGACTATACTAGCAATTGTCCCAAAAGGTACAAACCTTAATGTCCTTTTAATGATCAAGCCTTATGTGAAAACAATCATATTGATCCACTAGTGTACATTGATTTGTTACATTTGTCTTGGTCAATAATAGAGGTGTAACAAATATGCATTGAAATCGTAGAATTTTAAGCATATAACCCATTAAAACGTGACTTAAAAGTTTAATTGGTAATTATTTATTCAGTGATTTGTACATTTTTAATTGCAATTTCTCTTGAAAACCAATGTTTTATATCAAAATTTTAAAATTTAACACTCACTTCTCTCATAGTCTGGTGTTTCTTTATTTGATTGTGGTACTTAAGATTGCCTTTCTCCAAAGTATCCAATGTGAAGATGATATCTTATGTGTTTCCGCTTTCTCAGTAGGTTCATGTGATTATTATTATTTTTGGTGTTAATGTTTATGTTTTTTTTATGCCCATCCATTATTTATTATCTAAACATTGATGTTTGAAAATCCGTAAGTGGCTAGTGTGGAAATTGCAATGTATGTTGAGAATTTGGTTATCTAGTAAGCTTAGAGTCATTCTTGAGTCATTATCTTTACCATCTCACGAAGAAGAAGAAGAAGAAAAGCTTATTGAATTGAAAAATAACCCTAAAAGGTATTAGGATCCATGGGTCTTTTGTTTTTGCATCATGTAGTAAGATCACATGGCTAATTGATTATGCCACATGAAGAATCAGCCTTTGCCAATATTTAGGCTTATAACTAGGTGATTTTTTCTACTAATATTCTTATACCAATTTACCATGATAATTCTCTTTTAAATTAAAACGTTGTTTGCAGGCTATCACGGGAGCCGAGCATTTGCTCCCTGAAAATATACCTTCAAGGTTCCTTAGGTGGATAGCAGAGCTACTATACTTGACATTGGTAGTGTCCAGTAGCTTTTCTAGCGTAAAATCTGCTATGTATGGCTCCATGTCAAAGCCCAGAAGGATGTTGCTTGGCTTAATATTTCCATGAACAAACTTCCTTTCATGTAAATAAGCCAGGCCTCTGGCTACTCCCTTTGCAATTTTAATCTTGGCCAACCATGGCAGATAAAAGGGATAGTTTAATGACCTTCCTGCAAGATTCGAGAGATATAGTGTTAGTCAAAGGATCTGAAAAGGATAGGCCACTAAGAACCTTAGATGCTGAACAAGATGATCGAGATTAGCATGCAACAAGAGGAGAATTACAATTCAAACCCTACATGATAATGGACTCCCTTTTGCAATGATTACAGACAACTGGATTTGGTTATCCAGAATGTTGAAATTGAAAAGGAATCAATACTCTTTGATAAGCAAGGAAAGAATTATGCTCGACCTCAGGGAACTCAGTGGGAAAAAATATCAATAACTAGTTAATATTGATTTGCATCAATTTCTTTTGGTTCAACCAGCAATTAAAATCCATCCCCTGCCATTGCAACAATAATACACGATATATCACCTTCCCATTAAAACTGAGAATGAGCTACAAGTAAACTGTGAGAACGCGGATGCCTCATAAGATCCATGAGCTTTGCTACAATCCTCAACTGTAGAAATATTGAAATTTTTAAGAAGACTCTGTCCATTTCATAAGCAGCTGAGTTGACAGCAGAGTTTGTCTGTTGCTGAGTCCTAATCATAGAGGTGTCTATATGAGTTATGTCAATGTCGAAGTAGAGCTGTTGAATATGGAATGTGGGTGTAAGTCCTCATCTCTTTCCAACTTATGTCAAAGCAAGGATGCTAAATAGGAAGAAAGAATTAGTTAATCGGTTGTGGATGATGGCATTTTTCCTAGAAAATGCAATACCTCCTTCATTGATGGTCTCTTTTGAGGGGAAGCAGAAGCACAACTCAATGCAGTCCCCACAGACACTAAGATTTCTTCCCTTCCTTCAACCTCTAGTCGAAGAGTAGGATCTATGATGCGCAAAAGGCGATGCTTTTCATCAACAAAGTTTTGACCCCATGCTGCAAAATCCTTATCTGAAGGTGGCTTCCTAGTAAGAATCTCCAGAAAAATAAGCCCAAAGGAATAAACATCCCACTTTTGAGAAAGAGGAGGGGAGATAGAGGTCCACCTTGCCTTAATCCACATTCAACTCTAAAGAAAGGAGAAGCAGAGCCATTTATGAGGACTGCAAAGGATGCCGAGGAGATGCAACTCATAATCTAATTGATAAGTCTATTTTGAAGCCAATGTGGGTGAGGAACTCAAATATATAGCCAACTGACATGATTGAAAGCTTTGAAGAGATCAATTTTCAGAATGTCTCCTCTTAGACGCCATTGTTTAAGATCATGGAGGCCTTCCTAGGCGACACCAATGGCCTCGTGAATTTGTTTTCCTTCGAGAAAGGCGAACTGTTCCTCAGAGATAGATTTGGATAGGATGGGTTTGATGTGAAGAGCTATGGTTTGGCTATAATTTTGTAAATGCAATTACATAGAGAGAGGGCGAAAATCATCAAAAGAAGAGGGATCATCGGATTTGGGAATTAAAGCAAGGAAGATGGAGTTGAAGGAGGCATGCATATGACCAGTAGATTTGGATTCTGCAATGACTCTTAAGAGATCATGACCAAAGAGTTAAAAAATAATACCAAAAGAATTCGTTTGTTTAGCCATCTGGCCCCAAGCTCATCTTTTTCGAAGCCACTTAAAACCTTCTTGAGGTCTTTAGCAGTTATGGGTTCCATCAACATCTCGTTGTCGTATGGAGCTGAAATCTTGGGAAGAACAAGGCTAATTTGACCACCTTGACTATAGAGGCTCTCTTGGGTTCTTTGAAAGGAGAACTGAAATGGTTGGTCACCATTGTAGCAAGATTCTCGAAGGAGGAGGTTGTATTCCCTTCTAGGCCCCTTAACGTCCATACAATATTGCTCATCTTCCTCCCTTTGGTGTAATTTTGAAAGAATTTAGTATTCTCATCATCTCCCTCTAGCTAAATGGCTCAGCGTTTAAGTCTCCAAGCTGCCTCAATGTCAGCGAAGAGTTTTTTCTTCCACCCTTCCAATTGGGTTAGGAGTGGCTTTGATATTGTGTGAGACTTGGTTAACCATGGATGTCTATCAAGATAATTTATTTCCATCGTAGGTAGCTCCCATCCTCAACCCCTCCCCATGAGGTTTGAACTTGAGATCTAATGGAGACTAGATCTCATATAAACCAATGGTCTACACCTCATGGATTTAAGATCACTATGTATACATGCTAAATTTCGTATATAAATGCATTCCTAGATTTGTTAGTTGCCATTAGACTGTGACTCTAGTTTATTGAGACTAAATTTGAGTAGCAAATATCATTGTTTGCATATTTAATTGCAGTTATTTCTTTTAATCCTAGTATTTGATTTCACATCTAAATTCTATACACATGGTTGGATCTATTATGGAATCTTCACATATCATGTATGTGGATGTTGATTAGGTATTGTAGTTATCTCTTTTAATCCTAGTATTTGATTTCACATCTAAATTCTGTACACATGATTGGATCTACTATGGAATCTTTGCATATCATGTATGTGGGATGTTGATTAGGTTTGCTTGTTGATTTCAGGGATGCAATATAATTTCACCTATGTTTTTGCATACAAAATATGTTCTACTATGGGAGAGTACAATTGAAAAACCATATAGGAAATCTGATTTGAGAGCAGAAGAAATTTTGAATTGGAGTGCCCCTATGACCATGGGAGGCGTGTCTGCATACATGACATACTGTAACTCTCAAATTATCACAAACAAGATTCTAATATTTGACAATATATACTTTGTTGTTATCTTTCTAAAAGTAAAGTTCTAATGAAATGGTAAGATGCCACTTTTGAAAGTGCCGATTTGAGGATCTTTTGCTCTGATACCAACTGGTACAGACCAAATACTTAGAATCTCATGATAAAACAAAATACAAAAAATGTACACTAATGTGAAGCTCAATGTTCAAAGTGATAATAAAAATAAGTTACAAGTTAAATGCCTTACCCATTAGAGACACTCTTTCAAATTATCCAATCACGCGTATATATCCGATTTCTATGTTCATATTTACAATAATAACTATAATAACTTTCGTATTTTAACACACTGTACATTTAAATTAAAAAAACAAACCTCTATTACATATAGATTTATAATCTCATTAATTAAAATTACAACAATCAACACATAAATGACCAAATTACAAAATTGAAAAATGACAATGATAAGCAACTTGATATTGATATCAACCAAGAATGAGACTTTTCGTAGGTGATCTTAGTAACTTATACTTGTGTCCTGATTTCATCTTTCTAGAGATATATTTGCTCTATTACATAGAAATTTATGATCTCATTAATTCAAATTACAACAATCAACACATAAATAGCCAAATTACAAAATGGAAAAATGATAATGTTAAACAACTTGATATTGCTATTAGGCAAGAATGAGACTTGTCATAGTCATCTTAGTAACCTTCCCATTTGACATACCTTTGTCCTGATTTCATCTTTCTGGAGATATATTTGTTGTATGCACCGACTCATACAATACCATTTTACAAAAATATTAGGTTGGTAATGTGTTTTTTTGTCAAGACTCATCAGTAAAGCTATTGCAAGAATACGCTAACTTTAAAAGCACAAGAAACTGCAGAGGCAAAGGTAATAATCCTCAGTGTTTCAATTATTTTAATCAGAATAACATGATTTCCATTCAAAAGCACTGGAGCTTTGCAAAACAATTTGAATAAATTCTCAGCAGATATAGATTCTACTGGCAGCATAGCTCTTAGACTGAAAATATACTATGTTTAACAATATTGCTAATATCTGGAACTACTGCATAAGGACATATCAAATTAGAAAGCACAAGCAATTGCATATTCACTTTGTTGATCAACAATCATTCATGTGAGAGCAGAGCGTTTCAGAGCCTTGATATAGATTGAATCATGTCGCCCTCAGTTTGAATGTAATTTCGATTTATCTCCTTCACTGAACAGCATCCTACTAAGGCCATTGTTAGTTCAAACTCGTCCCACAACATTTTCAGAACATTTCTCACCCCTTCTTCTCCCTCTGCAGCCAAAGAAAAAACTGCAGGCCTCCCAATTTGCAATCCCTAATACAACATCATAAGCTATAAGATTCTGAAATATATTGCATGTTATAGAAATCAGCCACCATCCACCGACAATAGATCAAAAATAATATTCAGAATGAATGGTCACCACAAAATCCTACAAGGAAAATAGGTTAATTAAATAATATGCTTACAAATATGCCAGAGGCTCCAAGGGCCAATGCCTTGAAAACATCTATGCCACGCTGAACTCCTCCATCCAGAAACACAGGAACTCGACCTTGTGCAGCTTTTACAACCTGCCATATACACTCTCCATAAATCATCACTGGGTGAGGTATCCAAAATTTCCTACGAAAAAATATACTAATGCAATGCTGTGGTGCACACCTCTTCCAAAGAGCTTATTGTTGCTGGAACATAATCAAGTTGTCAAGCTCCATGGGTTGGATACAATTATACCTTGTATGCCTGCTTAGATGGCTAGCCTTGCTGTATAATACATTCATAATTATTATTATCAACTTTACTCATTATCAAAATCACTTAGGGATCCCCATGTGTTACATGCTGAAAAGCCCAAAAACACTTACTATCCTCAGCAGTCAAAACCCCCTTCACAAGTATTGGCAAACTGGTAATTTTCTGCAACCATTTCACATCCTACTAACAAACTCAAACTAAACAATTTTTAGACCCGTGCCTTCTGTTTTGGTGTTAAATGGGTAATCAAATGCATTGGTGTGACAATATGCATATTTTCAACTTAAAATTTGGAAAAAGGATACAGAGTATTTCTTGAAAAAGGATACGAAGTATTTCTTGAAGATGTAAATCATAATATGACTCATCACAAATAATTTTTCTGAGATTCAGAAGGTTACAAGCAAAGGTAGGAACTCAACCCCAAGATTTCTCTAGGTGATTCTCTATCCATTTTCATTCTATTCAAACACAATAGTGAAGAATTATTTGAAATATCTCTCTACCAGTACTATTACAAATCTTCCTACTCAATGATCTGTCAATTTGACCTGCAACATATGATGTCAGTCCAAAATCCATTGTCTGCAAGAAAAAACCAACTTAAGGAAAAAGTCTGGACCTTGAATATAGGAAGAACTAAAAACAACATCCTTCTATTTAAAGAACTCATAAAATGGAATACATACCTTCTCCATTTTCCCAAGATCCAAACCTTCGAAATTCTTTAAGGTAAGATATGGAGGCAATGCGAATAGACATTTTTGACAAAGAAAAATCAATAGAAGTCAAAAACAATTATGGATCCAGAATTGAATCTCAACACAGAGGTGTGCCTTACTATCTAACATGTATGAGTGGATATCACAATGACACTTTTCAGAACATTAGATACCTTAAAATGGAACACATACCTTCTCCATTTTCCCAAGATCCAAACCTTCGAAATTCTTTAAGGTAAGATATGGAGGCAATGTGAATCTACATTTTTGACAAAGAAAAATCAACAGAAGTCAAAAACAATTATGGATCCAGAATTGAATCTCAACACATAGGTGTGCCTTACTTTCTAGCATGTATGAGTGGATATCACAATGAGAATTTTTAGAACATTAGATACCTCCGTGTCAAACAAGGGATGAACAAAGAGGAATCCTAGATAAAATGGAGACTTCTGACTTATTTAAGTTTGATACATTATAGGTGCTAAATTCTTTTTCTAACCCTAGCGTCGCTTCTGATCTAAAAGAATTCCACAATGTTCTGATTTTTATTGAGAGCTGAGAAAGTGTTAAAACATGGGTACAAACTCATAACGTTAAAGAGGAGTATACTCTAAATATAAGATTTATCCCACATGTCTACCTAGTCCTGTCAGCAAATCTAAAATAGATTGAATTTTCACTACCTATTTCTAATGTCAGACTCCCTCCGCCCAAGTCGAGGTGTGTCCAAAGTCAGTGAAATTGCCTTAAAACCAGCCCTCTCCGCTCTTCTAACAAGTTGTGCAACAACATTCCTATTCTTGTAAACGTGTCAGCAATGACATCTAAATTTTAACACCACTCATACATCCACATTTAGTAAACCCAATGCAATATAACTGATCTTACCATTGGTTTAGGAGCCTATAATACAATTGGATGGATATGAAACCAATTACATCTCAGAAAACATGGGAAGAAAATCATATGGGTGGAAATGATAAAGTTATATAAAGTTGAAAAAAGCGAATGCTTGGTCCAGTTGAAGCAACCTCTTCAACACTTGATGTAGCCCATGAAGAAAGCGTCTACAAAAAATATGTCCAAGAATCAATTTTTATCAACACAACAAACTATTTCAAAATCCAAAATCATTATAATTTCTTAAATCCTTAATAGCTAGAAGGAAATTAAAACATTCAGAAGATCATTCCCACAAAGAGAAGGTCGATGCCCAAACCATTATAGTTCCAGCAGCTGACGCATCTCTTGCAGTAGCATACTCTCTTGTAAAATATGATGGATTCACTTTCAAAAAATATATGCATCAAAATAGGATGTTAACTATAATACAATAATCTAATGCATACCTTCGAGATGAGCCATCTTTTGCATGGTAGTTGGAGCAATCATAATAGGCATTGATATCTTGAATCCCAACGCAGTGGTACTCAGATCCACCTTTGTTACATCAACCAATATACGGGGACAGAACTTGATACATACAACATCAACCAAAATCTTTGTAATAATTTCAATTCCCCTGATGCTTGTAATGAAAGAGGTGCCATAATGTTCAAAAGTTTCTCCCAAGACAGGGTGACTAAAATTGAAAATTATAGCTATTCAATGTTTATCTAATCTGATTTCAGTCATAAAGATGGTGGAAAAATAGATACAGGAGCTGAAGGTACATCTTTTTCAAATGATTATGTATTAGCTGAAGGTACTAGCTAAACAGGGGAGATTGTGGAATCCATAAGAAACTCATAATATGCAAGCAATTGAAAGGCTATCTTTATAAAAAAAATAAAAAACAACCATGCAGAAACAAATTGAATGATATTTCCTGCAGATATACATGAAATGGAAAAAAGAGAACAAGAGAACCCACCATAATAGGCATTTTCCAAGCTTCCATGTGGAATGTAGTCATAAACCAACAGTTTTTCCTCTATACCCCAATAGAAAGCTTGGAGGTGAACAATGTTGGGATGTTTAACCCTACCGATTGCTTTAGCTTATGCTTCAAAATCCGTGTACCTTTCCAAACCACCATCACCAAGTCACCTTACTACAAAAGTCAGCCTATCTTCCAGAACTACCTTATACAATATAGTATAACCACTGACACCCAATATATATGCAGAGGCTCTAAGTAGCTTATCTAATTCCATGTCAAGATCTCCATTTAATGTCACAAAAGTTCCTTGTTGTTGATCTCCATTGTCCGAGACACTTCCATCTGAGCTCTCATCAACTTTTTTAAGGCAGAGCCATCCAACTCTACCCGAACTGGAAGAACAGTCTCCATTGTCGTCCAACTGAATATTCCTGGTATTAGGCCCATCCTCCAACTCCTTCTTTCTTCTTGTTCCCCAGTAACGGTACATAAAAATTGCGCAAAGGAGGCTTATCCCTACAAAATTGCCAACTATAATGGCAGCTATGGTGCCTTGACTTAGACCTTTTCCCTTGTTAATAACACGCATGGCTGCAATTGCTGAAGGTGAACTAATTTTTGGAGGATCCGAGAGTGTTGAAGGAATTGAACATAAATTTGTCAGTGGGTGACCACAAAGACCTGGATTACCAACAAAAGCATCATTTTTCTGATGCAAAAGAGCTCCAAACTATGGAATGGGTCTAGTCAAAGGCACAAGGTTACCCCTGGCATAAAAATTGCAGACCAAAATTCGCAGGCATCTTCAACAACACCCAACATGAATTTGAAGAAAAATTTGGACAACGACAACAGATTTCTCAAACGGCTTTTCTTCCTCTGGGGCGGATTCGCCCTCGACTCCTGTAGATTCAATCACGAAAACCATTTGGACACAGCAATCGTCGACTATTCATCTTTGACCTTATTTGATCCGGATCTCATTTCTACATTCAGGAAAGCCATGGATGAAATTTGCCCCAGAGATTCAATGGAGCCAGTTTCAGAGGTCTGTCAGGGTAGCATGGGAAGCAAGAGTGGAGAAGACAAAAAGGGTTCCCCAGGCAAATCTTTCAGGCTCCAATCTAGCAGCATTCAGGCGAGGGTTTGCAATTGTTTCAAATATCATGAATAGTTGCAACCACTCAACTACCTTCCCTTGATCGAACGATTAACAATCCTCTGATCATCTAACACATAATCTAATAGCACACAGGGATGACAAGTAGATTTTAGGGAAGTTCATTTCAGAGGGAAATGCCTTACAGAGGAAAACACCTTACGACATAATTAAAACTATATATATATATATACTTTTTATTTTTTATTATAACCAAAATTAATATTTTATTTAAAAAAACAGTTCGTTAAATAAATATCAAATCTAATACATCTAAAATATAATAATATAATTATTAGATTCCATTCCTATCAAATATATTATTGCAAAACTATTAAATTATATATGTAGTTTAATTTAAAGATATTAATCATGAAAAGAGTTGAGCATTACGGGCCATCCATTGTTATGATTGAAATTTCAGTTATCTATGTATGAAACGTTACAGGACTAAAAGTAAGTGTTATGAGATTTAAGGATATAAATGTTTACGAATAATTTAGATTTATTTTAAATTTAGATTTTTAATATTGGGAGGATTAAATTTTTTATTTTACAATTTTTTAGAGTAAAAAATATTTGATTTTTTTTTATATTTAATATATTAAACTATAAAATTTTATACTTTATATTTATTTATTTTTAATTTAATTTATTTAATTTTTAATATTTTTTAATTTTATGTTTTCTTTTTCAATATAATTTCACTTAACCAAAATATTTAAAAAAAATTATATTACAACCTAATATACCATCATACTAAATAATATGCTAATCAAAATATATACCTATATTCAAATTGTTGTTACTCATTTTTATATACCATAATACTAAATAATACTTAAATAAATATGCTAATAAAAAATATATCTACATTCAAATTATTCAAATGGCTGTTACTCATTTTTTGGTTTTAATTTCATAAGCGTGTTTAATATATTTAAAATTCTTCTTAACTGAGCTAAAATATTCGTTTATAATTGAAAGTGTTATAGAAAAGGTTGCAAAGACAATATTGTTTTAAAAAATACATTTCAGTAACATTATAACTTTCCAAAATAATTTTGGATGCATCAATAAAAGTGAGTAGCTTTATAAACTCGAGAACCATCGATTAATTAATGCTACATTTCAGTATCTTTCATCGTTGGCCGACTTCCAAGACTATAATGCAGGTGGAAAGTGAATACTTCCGTAATGTTTTTAGGTCGTGTTTTAGAGATTAAATTATAAATTATATATAATAAAGATTGTTTTGCCCTTTTTTTCTTTAAACCAATTTGTATTGTCTCATAATATTAAGATATTAAAATATATTTGTCAATTGGATATATATTTTTGAGTTTATTTTAGGTGTTTTCAATCTGCTACAAAGAAAACTAGATATATTAATAATTGTTGAAAGAGAGAATCATATCAATTCAAAAACACTGGCAGAAAGCCATTTATATAGAATTATCAAGAAAGATGTGAGTGACGTACATAGCAAAAAATCAAGAGTTTGGGGAAGTCACTAGAGTATAATTTTTTGTATTGGAACATGGAGGAATTGTAGATTTAATACTGCATTGGATATGGTTCTCCAATGTAGCTACCTTGGCATAGAGTCTTCCCAATAACATACACTAGAACCTCTGGGCACACATGATATCATTCAGAGTAGAAAAGATGTTATATTGTTCCTCTTGTTTCTCCATTAGAACTCTATCAACGAGGTGTTTTAGTTACCAGTGAAGAGTAATTATGTTTAGTTATTGTTTTCATCTTCCCCTACTATGGCTAGGGTTCAGAACCTAATACCTTTTCAAGGATGTCCATGTCAGAAAAAATGATGATCATTAATAGAAAATGATTCAAGATGACAAATCTTAGCATATATATCATAGAGGATAGTAGATTGGTAAATATTTGTAGCCTCATGTGCTTGTGCTTAGGCAAGGGTTCTACCTTAAGGCCCACAACCACCCCCTTCCTCAACCACTGCGCATGCATGCCAAGGCATGGAGCTTATGATAAAATGACGTAGGGAGTAGAAGTCAAGAATTAGAATTCTAGGGGAAGAGAAATAAAGATAGATGTTATCTTGCAAACTGCAAAGGAGAGAACTATTGGGAGGCTTGAGAACAAACTGAATGCAGTGAGTCGAGAGGGAAAGCAGACTGATAGTGAAGACTTCAAACCATGTGCAACATGTCACAAATCTTGAAACCAATATTCAATAGCAGTAGACCACCTATCAAAGATGAAGCCAACAATTATACTATCAAATGAAAAATGAATCGAGGCAATAGTCATAGAATGTACCACCAATAATGCAATGAGTAAAAACCTATGGTTGAAAAGGCGGTAGATGGAAGAAAGTGTGGCTACTACAACAGGATGAAAAAACAACTTGAAAAGAATCCACCACGTCACAAACAAAGGTCCAACAATTCTCCTATAATTTAGACCTCACCCTCACCTTAATTTCCCAACCACGGGATAGACATCTCCCAAATCAAATCATGCACATAGCCAAACCCTCACAACTCGACTCGTCCAAGTACAGAAAAATCTAAGAAATCCTAGAAAGGAAAGCAATGTAGTAGTTACTTGGGGTTCATTTGAGTAGAAGAATTCTAAGATCGTTGTTATGAAAATATGAAAAATGTAAACAATCTCCAAAAAAGCAAGTGAGTTGTCCTTCAAAAGTCATAATTGTAATCTAAAAACATAATCAAGTTTGAAAGAATATCTTATCATATTCACAATCGAAGGGAGAAGCATTCACATGCGTCTACATGTGGAGGGAAATCCATGCCACCTCCCTTAAATATTGCATGACGCAGTGGAGTAGTGGGCTCGGCCCCTAACAACCTACTTGCCTTCATTCTTTACCTTGACCGGGAAAGATTGTTTTCCCACATTTAAGTTTAATTTGTTCTTAATCTATATTATATTATGTACAAATCAAAAGTATAATTTTAATTATATACTTTAATTATATAATAGATTAAAAAATATCTATATTTTTACTCATATTTAAATATACTTAAATTTAAATCATTATAATAAGAATTTTATTTTAATTAGCACATGGGGCTTTGGATTGACGGTGAATGGGTGCATTGTTAAGGCACTCCTTGTGGTAAGTCACTGGTTCAAATCCCCATAGGTGCATACCTACAAAAAAAAATTAATTACTATATAAACTATTATAATTTATTCTATAGATTGAAAGATGATTTAAAAAGTTTTAAACCTCGGATGAAGACATATTAATATATTTATTTCAAACAAATTTTTAAGATGTTCATTAGTATTTAAATCATATAATTAATTAAAAAAGTTGATAGCTACATTGTTGTTAAATTTTATAATTTATTACAGTATACAAAATTTAATCTTTCCTCAAGCTAAGGTACCTATAAAATATTTTATGTCTTGTTATAATTACCACTTTTATAATGATAATAATGAATTTTATATAAATAATAAGTTGATACTAAATATAATAAATATTTTTTATTGAAATAATCTTTAATAAGAATTATTATTGATTTATTATTTCTTAAAATGAAAAGATTTTAATTATTTATTTTTTCATCTAAACAATCAATGACTACACACGTTTCATACTTGCGTGATATAGGGTTGATTCCAACCACTACCACTATAACTTCTAGATGCTTATGTATGTCCCTTTTGCAGACACAAGCGAAGTAGAGGATTTGAATTTATAACCTTCTCATACATAACACTTCATTTTCACGACCATCGCCAATTAAACTTCCCTTACAACCAATAAAAAAAATTAAAAAAAGTTATAATTATAATAGTTGATCAAATTTTAATAAAAGATTAAAATAAGAAAACAATAGTTAAAATAATAAAATAAGAGTTATATATATATATATATATATATATATATTTGGCTTATTTCTTTATGTATTTCCTCAAATGTCAACTGCATACATGTATTGGTTGCATAATTAAATTCTACATTGAATGAACACCCATTTCGAAGATATATATATATATATATTTGGCTTATTTCTCTATATATTTACTCAAATGTCAACTGCATACATGTATTGGTTGCATAATTAAATTCTACATTGAATGAACACCCATTTCGAATACTTTTGTGTAAAATGATATTAAAAAAAATAAAAACAAAATAAAAGAATTGAAACTACATGCAAAAATGTGTTTGTTAAAAAAAGATTTTTCTTGTATTTTCATTATTTTCTCAAGTGTGGTCTACTCAAAGGTATGCAAAGTGGATACTTCTTGTTCGTGGAATTTAGTTGCACATTCAATAGATGTAACATACAACGAGACTTCATGAGTGGTTTTTTTGTTTACCAAGTTTAATTTCATTTATGTTATTTAACTATTAAAACTAACTTCCGAGTACAGTTACAATTGCTCCTTCACTTCTTTTTTTCCTTAAAGGGAAAAGAGGGCAAAACCCTGAGGGGTTGGAAAGAGGAGGACTGTGCTGTATTCTTCCTTGAGCTGGCGAACATAACCAGTGGGAAAGAAAGTTGAGGTAACAAGTTGTGGGGTATGGGACTTGAGGCTGGATAGAGTCTTGATGCCCAAGGTACCCAGTTGTTCCTTATTGGTAGAAGTGGAAGGGCTCGGAGGGGGAACTTGGACGTAATTTCCAGTTCCGAGGCTAGGTGGTGAGACCTTCTGATTATTTAACATATACGTAACGAAATACAGATAAGTGATACTATCATGGTAATTATTATTAGTAGAATAGTTGAATGTTTACTGTGAATTGACACAATATAGTTATAGTGAATGACCTATTTACTGTAAGTAGATAGTTTGGAAATGATTTAGTATAAATTATGATCATTACTAATTTATGGGTAGAATAGTAAAGCAAGTAGATAATGCAAGTTTTGTAATAGATACTAATACACATCTAGAGAACGGTACAACTTCTAGTTAACAATCAATGCTTAACTAATGAGAAAATTAGCATTATTGATGAATGTCAACTTAATATGGAAATTCATGAGTATATGAACCGTAAAAAAAATGCCTATCAGTCTTCTGCTAAAAATAAATAATTAAATGATATAAAGTGTAAACATATCATGCAACAACATATAGGACTAAATATCATACCTCTGTCATACACAGGAATTTCCTTAACTGAAGAAAGAAATTAACTCAGCAAACCATTCCATATGTTTCTAGTGGAATATATGATTTCATTACAGATTCTTCATATACCTAGGGCTTGTAGCCACAGAGGAGTTCATAAAGGACCCATCCATAGCCATGTACCCTGGTTGCTTAAACTAAACCATGAACTCTAGTCATACTAAACATAAATATATGTAGAAAGCATTTTTAAACAAAGAGAAAAAGAATGTCATAACCAGTATAACAACTGAGAAAAAATCATTCATCGTATATACCCTCAGTAATCAACCAAAACCCCAAAGCGCAGCAACTAATCGCATACCAATGAGGGTTTACATAAACAAATGCCACAAAGTTCATGAATAATTTTGATATAAATATACTCTGTCGAATTCAGTTCAAGTGAAGAACATTTCTCAAAAAAAAATTACAATCAAGTTTTGTCATGGGTTCGACGTAGAAGAGAAGTGAACTAAATTAATAGTGTGTGGCCAGTATCAGCAAAAATAAACCCAAAGTTTTAATTAACATAGCAATTCCTAGTCTAGAACACATTTGAACTGAAGCCGCAACATCAGACCCATGTCGAGTAGTTAAATTAAGATTAGAGGGACCCTTCTTGGTCTCTTCCAAATAGTCAAAAAAGGAAGGAATTAATTACATAAAGAACCGACATTATAGTCTACAAGTCCTATTGACCTCGCTACAAAATACTACAACTACATTGTAATTAACACCCTAATTCATAGATTTGCACAGGAGTAAGTTCCCTAGACTGCATCAGCCAACCATTAAGGGCCATGAGAGTAAGCTCCAACCTGTACCAGTTGCAGAATTGTGGGTAAGCTTCTTCAACAAGCCATCATATTTAATAGCAAGCCCCTTTCAGTTTAAAATGCGTCATACCTGCAACCACCATAGGAAAATAATATGACCTAGATAATGAAATAACTTCGAGACGGTATTAAACAAGGAATAGAGGAATAAACACTTACCTGAGTTTTGCAAGACATGCATGGGGTTCTCACATCTTCACGAAATATAATTCTAGGGTTAGAGATGCCTAGAGTAGAAGAAATCTTGTAAAAGCATAATGAATCGACAGTCTAAATAATCAGTACCTAGTTCATGCTGAGGAAAACAACCATCGTATAGTCTAGAATTTGAAGAGCCGAGCGCCCCACCTAACCAACATGGAAATGCATTAACTCCTTGCATCCAGATAGCCCTCAGCTCAAAATGAGAACGGTTCAAGACATACACCATTCCTACAGATAATGAAGACTCAGAGTTACCTCTACATGGCTTGCCACAAGGCATGGAGGTTGGACTATGAAAACCGCAATGAAACCAGGAGCAGACGAGAAGCAGAGCGATAAGACTATCTACCACGAAACGCAAATGAGCAAGAATGCCAGTGGGAAGCCTGAGTGTTGGGTAGATGGATGATCCCAAAGCAATTATCACCATCAAACAGGATGCCTAACACTTGTCTTAGCAAGAGATCAGAAAATTGGGATTACTGCCAGTTGCATTAAAATCCAAGAACAAGTGATATGAAGTCGCATACAGACAACCATGAATTCCAGGGCAAGGTGTAACACAGTTACCTCATGAAGGATTGCACGGGCCTCGTGAAGGATCGCACAGGCCTCGTGGGTTGGTAAAAACCACTGTAGTTTTAGTACCCCAAAAACCGTCAGTCAGACATGCCTCGAATTTGTATCATCGTGAAAGAGAAATACTTAACGAGAGATTCGCATTTACCAGCAAGGTTTGATTTGAGGGTATTGCATTAATGTATATAGATATGTATCTATGTTAGAGTTGATTTTTTTTTTTTATACGTTTTTTTTACTATATTATATGTTTGTGTGTGTTACAATAGATGTTTACACTTAACATTTCAGTACATCTACAAAGAGATAAATTGAAAATACAATTAAAATAATTAGTTTTTTTCTCTTCCCTCTAAAGATATTTATCCTAAAATGACATCATTATATTGAATTTTATCGATTCTTTTAAAATTTATTTTATTAATATAATTTTGTTTTGAGATTTATTTATGACCTCAAAATTCCTATAAAAAATACGATAATTAATGAGTATGCTTTAAGTGCGACTTTTAAGAGTTTCCGACAAATTTTTAGCTGAATCTAGCAAAAAACTTTGTGGCCAAATCTTGATTTGTGTTGTCCAAATTGGTTTATTTTACTGTAGACATAGATTCAACGCCATGAAAAACCCCAGGGCACTTCGATTTTGAACAGTTCACTTATCAAACTTGTGATTTCAATGATTCCCTGTTGAATTCTAGACAAATTCAATCAAAAAATAAACCATAAAACTTTCCAAAAGTCACACTTAAAGACTACTCGAATTAGTAAAAATAAAATAATAATAAAAAACCTCTTTTAACTAAAATAATGTTAATATTTATTTTTAAAGAAATTTTAATTTACATTTTAAAATATATTATTAATAAAATAATATATATTATATAAAAATATTTATTTAATATAAATAATTAATATTTAACTTTTATATTAAAAATGTATCTCAAAAGGTGAGGGGTCATTTTTGGTTGTGAAGAAAAAATGGTGTTGCAATACATGTGGGGTCTAAAATAACCATGTGGAGTGCCTTTCTCTCTGTAAAGTCATGGAGCTTCTTTTAGAAAGAAGACTTAAGCAACTAACCATCTTCAGGTATTTTTTATTATTCATTTACCAATTCACTAAGATGAAAAAGACAATTAATTTTATATCTCCTCCCATAATCTTTGGGATCCAGGCTTATTGGATAAATTTTGAACAAGTGAAATTCTATCACATTCTTAGAGATCTAAACTCTAATGTTGATTAACTAGAAAAAAGAGGGGACAATATGAGTCAAGGGAAAATAGAAGTTAATGCAAAATTAAGTTATTCTCTAGTTCCATAAATGAATCCAAATGATTTCACTCTAAGTGTCGTTGGGGAGGGATCCTTCATCCTCATTCCCCAGGTTATGGTTTTGATTAGATCCTCAAAAGGCTCCCACCTTCATATTATATTGCATCGACGGGCTCATCTTTGGTCTCTTCCTTGCATGGATCTTCATATGTGGCTTTTTCCAGTGAATAGGTGGTTCCCTCTCTCAACTATACTCACTTTCTACTGTCATATATATTTAATGAATCATGCACCCACATTATTTTTCTTCCTCTTAGCTATGACACCCTCTTTGGAAAGTATGACAATGAATTTAATTTCTCTATCCCACATGAGATTTAAGTCACTTCTCTTATGTCCTAGTAATATTTTCTTTGCGATGTCAAATCAATGGTTTCAGGTCAAATTGTACCATGATTCAAGGGTCAATTATATATTGTTTTCCTTGGTAGTTCATATCATCAATTGAATTCCCATACTTTTGTTGCTAGTGACTGGAACTTCGACTTAGTTGGATGTATCGCTCTCGTGTTTCCTTCTTCCAATCCACCCTGGGCAGGTTGGCAGTCCTTTGTTCTTTTCATTCTAAGCTCCATGGATTTTTTGGTCAATAGATAAGATATGCATGATTCCATTTGCGTCTCGAAGCTTATTGATAAGCTCTTAGAATCCCTACAGGCCCTAGTTTCCCCAATTAACAACTCAGAAAACTTGATAGAGTGTCAGCACTGCTATTTTCAATTATTTGTGAAAGTCAAGCTCTTGGTGCATCATGCAAATATGGCGGACTCGTTGGACAGGCTCAATGTAGAGGTTTGACAACTCAGTGCTCGGGTGGAAGTTCTGGAAGTCTTGACTGCTCATGCAAGAAGAACTACTAAGGAGGGCAACATCGTTGGGGCTCGTGCTAGGTATAGGATGTCACGCCCCTACCCTAGCGGTACTCTTCCAACCACACGATGGGGGCTATGGCACCACCACCCACTTTCTTTTTAACAATACTTGTAAGTGTGGAATACGCCTACTTCCTATACTTAGTTAATTTTTCAACTTTCCTAAGTATAACATTCACATACATAGTGGAAACATTCAATTAATCATCTTCATCGTTATTACCATTTACACATATGCACAATGGAAATTTTAATGGGAGGGGAAACTCCTTGAAACATGAGTCTGCCTAATGATAATAATAGTTTTACATAAAATATACAATTTTACAGTCTTTGCAGGAAACCCCAAGTTTCCTTGGTACAATTTATATCACAACTTTGCAACCTGGCCTATACCATTCAGAGTGCCCACCGGTTCTACCATCTGTCGTAACTCATTCACCATTGCACTGTTCAAAATGTTGTTCACCCTCAGCTCATTCAGTAGAACACCCTCAACTCGTTCAGGCGGACACCTTTGCCCGTTCAGTTGTTCAGGTCGGCGCCTCGCCCATTCCATCATTCAGATCCACCTCGTCCGTTCGGTCGTTCAGGTCAGCACCCTTACACGTCCTCGCACACCATCACCCGAAAGACTTTGCACGACTTCACTCGAACACCTTCGAACGACCTCGCCTGTTCGGTCATTCAAGTCGATGCTCTGGCATGCCCTGGTTTGAATGGCTTCGAACGACCTCGCCCATTCAGTCATTCAATTCGATGCCTTCACATTCTCTCACCTGAACACCTTTGAATGACCTCTCCCTTTTAGTCGTTTAGACAAATGCCCTCGCTCTTTCACTCATTCAGGCTGACGCCCTTGCACACCCTTGCCCAAACACCATCACACGACCTCGCATGTTTGGTTTTTCAGGCTGACCGTCTCACACGCCCTTGCTCGAATGCCTTCGCATGACTTGTGGTTTTGTTTTCTATGTTTGATATGCCTCTGTGCTTTGGCCAAGAGTCCACCTCCACTTTGCTAAATTTCAGTCTTCCCAAGTAGCTCGCCCTCCTAACTCACATGAACACTTGGAAACTTCACTTGAATGATTTTTTCCACCATTCCAATGCTCTACTTATATGGCGGTTGGCCCATCAGTTGGGGCGTTGACTCACCAAGCCAACCCACCATTTCATCCAACTCACCCCTTCGTCACGTCGGCCCATGGTTTTGGCACCCATGTGCGGGACCGCCCCCACATATAAACTCGCCAATACTCCCGATACTTAGTCATTTTTCAAGATGACTTTTGTGTTGCACGTTGGCTCGTCTCCTCTGTTTGGTCAGTTCATCGCAGTGTGTGGGGGTGCCCAAACTTGTCGGTTACCTCCTGTTGTGGTCACCAACAACCCCCCTCTTTGTTTGATATTAGTAATAACATCAAGCAAAAGGGGACCCTTAGCCAAAAATCCAAAAAAATATTTTCGTTTGAAAAATCTTTTGTATCAACTCCCTAAGAGCTATATCGCATCGCAATGGAAAAAAGAGCGCTTGCCCAAAGCACATAAACGCACTGAAAATGAGCGACGCGAGAACCCATCGCATCGCGAGCATTAAAAGCGCTTCAAAAGGGAAAACCTGAAGAAATGCCGACGGCCGATATGCGACGTCGCACATCGCAATGTCGCATGAACAGCACAAAGTGACAAAACGAAAACCTTACGATCTGGCGATATTGCGATATGCGATCTGCGACCGTGCAAAGCTGCGATCTGCAACCTATGGTTTGTGACGAATGAGACTGTCAATTGCTGTGACGCCACCTATTTACATCGCAATTCTCAAGACTGCGATGCAAATCGCAGAAATCATTCGTCGCAGGCATTCCTCAGCATGATCTGTGAGCCCAGAATTAGGCGCGCACCTTACGGGAAATTAATGACCGCATGCTTGAGTATCCAGAAACGATTGCATCGCATTTATCGAAGAGTCAAGTCATGATGAATGTCATAATTACGCATTCATTAGAATTTAATGCTTTCATGTCAATCTTTTTGTCATTTCCCTTCTTCTTTGCGTAAACTGCAAGACATGCTACTGATATAAATCTATATGCAGGAAACATCTAAGGGAAGAGCGCCAATAAGACAACAGAGAGAATATGCCTCCGCAATTGGATGCCGCATGCAGCAGAACCGCGGATTCCAGAATATCGGCCAACAGGAACTGATGAAAATAGACTGTCCAAGACTCAGAGTCAAAGGCGCACAAAAGCAGCGTGTTTACAAAAGATCCTGAAGCTCAGACTTGGTAAAGCAGAGAAAGAAGCGCAAGAGAAGGAAGATGCTCCAGAAAAGCCTGGAACAAAGAACAGAAACAATTCTCGAAACAGGGGATTGTCCATACAGCGTGACTTCTAACTCATTGAGTCATTCGCACGACCGGAAACCGAAATAGCAACAACAAAATCAGTTCGAGAAGAAACTGGGTTGTACTAAGTGTGCGCACAGCAAATACACCCAGCCAGAGAAAGGTTTTCGAAAATATCTTCTAGCCTGTCAGAAAGAGGTGCCAGCTCTTGTTATTTCTAATTATCAAGCTCAAAAAAAAGGAAAGGACAACCAGCCGACTCTTTCAGGGCGAACAGCGCATTGCTTACAGCACTAAAGAACAGATACAGAAACGATTAGAAATTAGATTTGATTTTTAGAAATAAATTTTCTTTTAGTAAAAGGGCGGTCATTTGAAGTTGTTCCCTCAATTTGTGTAATTAAAATTAGTCGGTTAGTAGTATTTAACCCTTCTCGTTGCATTGGAGAAGGGTCCGGAAATTTGTCAAAAAACTTGTCCTCAGAACATGCACTTTTGTACCTTCGGAGGGTGTTTTTGATGAATGGACGGATCAAGATTTATTTATGTTTGCATTTTAATACCTGCTACTGATGTTGCACTTCTGTACTCTTAGTAGGCATTAGAAGTAAGTAGAAATAGATCATTATTGCTTCAAGTCTGTGAGTATAAAGTTAGTGATAAATGGTACTTTTATCTCTTGACGAGTTTCTGCTTGCATTCTTAGAGTAATATACAGATGATGTTGTTTATATGTTAACGTATGAATGAGTGGACTACCATTTGGCACTTTTTTACGGTGGAGTCATTGATTTGTGCTTAATACATGAATAACTGATTATGCGATATGCTGTTCACAATCGTTCTGCTTAACTTTTTATGCAGGATGGTTCATCTTAATTGATTTATATTCTCATAATAGCTGAATAATCTTCATTACCAGTTATTGTGTGAAACCTTTCTAGATCGCATAATGGAAAAAGTTCTATCCCGGGTTAGCGTAGATTAGATGTGTTATTCTTTGTAGATTAAAGTAGTATAAAATTCACTCTCAGAGTTCAGAACTAGATTAGCTTAGAAATAATTCCATATTTTCATTATCATATTCTACACACACACACATCACCATACTCTACACACACACACCCCCCTTAGAACGGGAAGTTGGTCCCGTTATCCCCAGTCGGACCCGCTACACCAAACGGGCACGGAGCCGCCAACCAGGTTCCCGACCGGGTGGGTATCCCCCTTGTTGTTGACCCGATTTCAGGGCCCTCAACATATTTGGCGCTAGAAGGAGGGCACGAACTATGAATGGCACCTAAAGAAATATCTAAATACCATTCTGAGAGTAATACACCCTCATCAACTCCCTCGACTTCTCCAACACGGTTAAACCCGGAATTTGAAGTTGCTCGAGTATCTACCACTGCTACATATTCGAATATATCAGACCAATCTATCATTGAACCCCCTGAAATTCGGACTTTGATTCGTAAACTCCAGGGATTTTCTATTTTTAACCAGAAGTCTGATAAATCTAAAAGCAGCATGACTTCGCAGTATAACCCTGCTCATCCCCTTACCAGATCAAAGAGTGAAAAATTTGGCATTCAACCAAGTGAACTCCCTCTCCCTACCAAGAAAAGAGCAAGGAAAACACCACCAGAGTCTGACAGTCAGACTCCTTCATCCACTTCATCCATATCAACTCCCTCACCGCGAAGTCAACCACCCACTCTTTCATTCCAACTCACTCACCCATCTTCTACAAACCTTCCTCTTCAAACATCAAAGATCTTAATATCTTCATCTTCTCAGCATCACAATTCATCTTCTACACTTCCATTAACTAGTAGCTCAACGATGGCCCAGTCTCCATGGAACAATCCTGGGGTGGTTTTAATGCCTCCACCCCTGAGCCCTATACCGGCCCATCCTGAGAAATGGCTGCCTAAATTCAATCCAGAAGCAGGCATGCTAGCCGAGGAACATATCAATAATTTCATGCTTTCTGTTAATCTCAACGGAGTCACTAACGAAGACGTTGTCATCCGGCTGTTCCCTTATACAATGCAAGGAACAACCGGGTCATGGTACTTTTCGTTACCTTCCGGATCCATCACTAGCTAGGACATTTTTCAAAGTCAGTTCCTCACCAAGTTTGGTGATGACAGATCCACGACGACATTGATCAGTGACCTATCTAATCTTAAGGCTGAGGCTAGAGAACCCATTAAAGATTTTAACTTACGGTTCAATAAGATCCTCAACAAAATCCCCGCTACCTCACAACCCAGAGAGGAAGTAAGATGTGAATGGTACATCATGGCTTTACCTCCAAACTTGGCTATCTTCATAGATAGGGCAAACAAGACCACCTTAGTCGACAACTTGACAGAAGCATTAGCAGTGGAAAAACGTGTGGTAGCCCTAGAAAAGAGATCTGCTATAGAAGAACGCAAATCTAAGAAGATCTCTTTCAAAGAAGACACCAAGAAGAAGCAAACGAAAGATCCTTTCGATTTGGAAGGATTCCAAAAGGTGTTGAAAGCCATGTCAAATGAGATGATTGATATTAAGAAACAAGTAGCAGAGACTTCTTCGAAAAAGCCCTTTAGGACTTTTAAAAGAAATCCTCCCATGGAGGTAAGACCACCTAGTGTTGTCTCAAACGTTGAATCTGAAGAAGACGAAGAAGAAGAGAATACCACTGAAGGGCAGACCGACGAGGAAGAGGTCGTAGAACTACAAGGAATGTGGGACTTCATCCTCCCACAAGAAGAGGATCAAGAAGCATTTCCTGTTAGCACGAGAAGCAAAAATCAACTTGATCCTCCCATAACTACCCCAAAACAAAAGGGTGCAAGCCCTGCAACAAAAGAAAAGGTCGCAACAAAAAAGACAACTGCTAAAGCGACCCAGATTAGCCCAGTCCAATCTGATCAAACGCCTCCATCAAGAACACTAATAGTGTCGGATGAAATGGAGTATAACATCATTGATGACATGAAGAAGACTAGGGCTAATATCACTCTGTATGAATTGAGTAAATTGAAACACCAGCAGAAAATAATGATGAAAGAATTACATGCTATGCCTACTACATCTTTACCTACAGCGGTAGCTTCCCACAATCTGGGAAGGCCTCCAACCAACACGATCGATAAAATTGATCCAAATGACATCGCCTTGATTGGAGGAAGATCAAGATCTCATACTCCTCCTTTTCTTCTCACATATGAAATCTTCAACAAAAACGTGCACAATTGCTTGGTTGATTCTGGTGCTTCAACGAATATCTTACCCAGGTCAATATGTGCTAAATTGAATGTGCAACCTCAAAGATCCACAGTACGCATAGTTCAACTTGATCGATCCTAAGTCGAAGTGATTGGTGAACTCAATCAGGTGACCATAAGATTGTCGTCTAACCCGAAAGTGTGTCAGGTTATCGACATTCTAGTAGCTGATATCCCTGAGTTCTATGGTTTGATTCTTAGCAGGGATTGGTCGGAAAAACTCCACGGATATTTTTCAACCGATTGGTCGCACATGTGGTTACCATACAATGGTAAACCAAATCAGATAAAGGTTGAACGAGAGTTGCACCAAAAATACATAGTGACAGCACTGGAAGGAGAAAATGAGGCCATAACGTACAATAGCAGCATTGTAGGCAATTACACAATAGATTCTTTCCTAGGTAATTTCAATGCTCATATTTCACCATACTTAGAGAATTCAGTTTTATCCCAAGTTGAAAATTTCTCACAAACTGATGACTCAAAATGTTTTAGTTTTTTAGATAATTCTGTAAATACATCTTTATTTTGGAAATTATATTTTGACGGATCTAAATCAAATGAGGGAGCAGGAGCAAGATGCATTCTGATTAACCCTAACGGGAACAAGATTATGCTCACATGCAGACTTGAGTTCGATTGCACGAACAACACAGCGGAGTACGAAGCCTTGGTTCAAGGCCTATACAAAGCAATCAGATTGAACGTTAAGTATCTTCAAGTCTTTGGAGATTCGGAGATCGTTGTAAAACAGGTACGTAACACCATACATTGCCTGTCAAGTCATTTAAAGCATTATCAATCATTAGTTCAAGATCTCACTGCACATTTCGTAGCATTCAACATCTCGTCAATTCCAAGAATTCAAAACGCGACGGCAGACCTGTTAGCTAACGTAGCCTCTAGACTTATCCCTTCTGAAGATTTTAGTCCTCATAGGTTTTCAATAGAATTGATCTTTAAACCATCCATCCCTGACAATATCACCAATTGGAGAGTGTTCAACGACGATCCTGACATCGTAAATTTCCTTACTTCTGAAGGATCCTACTCAAATCAGATAATCGACGAAGACCATCATGATCATCAAATACAACAAAATAGCTCTGACAATGCTATACCAAAATCGGTGGTCAAGCTAGAAGATCTATATGATTTGAAAAGTCGGTTAAAAAGGTCCGCCAATGCTAAACTTTGCAGTTCTACCCTGAACTATGAATTAGTAAACCTAGGGACCGATCAGAAGCCACAGAACGTTAACCTAGGCCAGGGCCTAGCCCCTGAAGAAAAATCAGCATATATTCGTCTTCTGAGACAATACAAAAACGTTTTTGCCTGGAATTACGATGAGCTGAAGACTTATAACACTTCTATCATTCAACATGTTATCCCTATGATTGACAATGAAAAACCTGTCCAGCAGAAGCTCAGAAAAATACACCCTAACCTAGAAAATCAGATAAAAACTGAGCTTAATAAGTTGTTGAGAGCCAGAATAATCTTCCCCGTCAGGCATTCTAAATGGGTATCCAATATGGTGCCCGTTAGGAAAAAAAACAGAGACATTAGAATCTGTATTGATTTCCGAAATCTCAACAAAGCCTGTCAGAAAGATAACTTTCCCCTCCCACCTATGGAGCAAATTCTACAGGCAGTAGCAGGCTCAGAATTAATGTCATTCCTGGATGGATTCTCAGGATACAATCAAGTACTGGTGCATCCCAATGATCAGTTAAAGACTACGTTCTGAACCAAATGGGGCACTTATGCATATCGGAAGATGCCATTTGGTCTGATCAATACCGGAGCTACCTTTCAGAGAGACATGGACATCGTGTTTAAAGGGTTAGTCAATAAATCAGTAGTGATTTACCTGGATGATATAACAGTGTACTCCAAAAATCGAAACAACCACCTCAAAGATTTGAAGCAAATCTTTCAAAGATGCTTGAGGTATGGGATTTCGCTCAACCCAAAGAAATCTTTCTTTGCGTTAAGCGAAGGGAAATTGCTCGGATTCATAGTGTCAAAATCCGGTATTCACATAGAACCCGACAGAATCAAGGAAATTTCCGAAATATCCATACCTCATAACAAGAAAGCCATGCAATCCTTCCTTGGACAGATCAATTTTGTCAAAAGATTTGTCCCGGATTTTTCACGTATTATTTCTCCCTTACAAAATATGATAAAAAAGAATTCAACTTTCAAATGGGGTCTAGATGAGCACGAAGCATTTAACTTAATCAAACAAGCTATCATCAATGCTCCATCTTTGGCCACCCCAAATTTTTCAGAATCTTTCATCTTATACACTTTTGCCTCAGAGAAATCCTATGCCGCGATTTTGACCCAAGCAAATCAAGAGAAAGCGGAAGCTCCAATTGCATTCTTTAGCTCTAACTTACAAGGTGCTGAAATTAATTACTCAGACGTAGAGAAACAAGCATATGTTGTTTTCAAAGCAATCAAATATTTCAGACCTTTCTTGCTTAAAGCCCACACCAAAGTCGTAGTGTCGTTTCCAGCGGTAAGAAACCTTTTGGTGCAGAAAGATGTGGGCGAGAAGAGAGCTAATTGGATTACCGCTTTACAAGAATATGATCTTGAGATCAAACCAACAAACATCGTGAGAGGTCAAGGCTTCTGCAAGATGTTAGCCGGAGCATCGCAAATCCCAGAGAACTCATCTGAAGAGGTACAAGCATATGAGGTAAGCCTAAACGATGCAGAATCATTATATGCTGACACCATTTATTTTCTTAAGAACGAGTATGCTCCATCACATCTGGATCATACCAAGAAAAGAGCTCTGAGATTAAAAGCTAAACAATACCAGCTCATAAATGATGTCCTATTTAAAAAGAATTACGATTCTGTACTCCTTAGGTGTCTTGAGAAAACTGAAGCCGAAAAGGTTTTGCAGGAACTTCACAATGGACCAGCAGGTGGACACTATGCCAGAGATGCGACTGCACACAAAATCTTGCGTGCAGGATATTATTGGCCCACGCTGTTCAAAGACTCATACAATCACGTAAGGAAATGCCAAGTCTGCCAGACTGCTGCAGGAAAACAAAGGAAACCATCCATGCCGCTACAATCGGTCAACATCGACCAACCATTCAGTCAATGGGGCTTGGACATAATAGGTGAGATCGTTCCTCACTCTTCTAAGCAGCATAAGTATATCCTTACGGCAACTGATTATTTTACCAAATGGGTAGAAGCAGTTCCTCTCAAGACAGTTCATTCTAAAAACATTATTGAATTCATAGACCAATTTATCATAACTAGGTTTGGATTGCCAACGGCCTTAATGTTTGATAACGCTTCATATTTTTCTGGAAATGCTATGACTGAGTTTGCGCTTAAAAGAGGGTTCAAACTGAAATATTCTACCAACTACTATCCGCAGGGTAATGGATTGGCTGAATCAACAAACAAGAACCTAATCAGAATTATCAAAAGAACAGTTGACCAAAACCAAAGGAATTGGCACAAAGTGCTGGTAAATGCTTTATGGGCTGATAGAATCACAAAGAAAGCTTCAATCGGCACTTCTCCCTTTAATTTAGTTTATGGGAGGGAAGTGGTTTTTCCGACTCACTTAGTCATTCCCTCTTTGTCTTTAGTGCAATACATCGATGAAGTACCTACTTCCTCATTACAATTAAGACAAATGGAAATAATCAAACTAGAAGAACAAAGAGAACAAGCTAGGAAAACCCATGCTCATCACCAAGCGCTAATAAAATCTTCTTTTGACTCAAGCATCATAACCAGAAAAACTTTCAGATGGGTGATTTAGTTTTGAAATGGGATAAGGCTCATGAAGAAAAGGGCAAACATACGAAATTTCAGAAGCTGTGGCTTGGCCCTTTTCAGATTGTGGAAGTCGTAGGCCCATCTACATTCGTATTGCAGGATCTGGCAGGAAGGAGAGATTCTTTACCTGTCAATGGACTGATTCTTAAATTATATTTTCCATAGAAGAGAAATATTCTAATTTTTGTAGGACAGATTTAGTTTTTAGTTTTTATTTTTGTTTTGCTTTTCTCTTTTGAATAAAACCTGTTGTAGATGATCATTTAAAAAGGATTCATGAAAGAGCACGCCAATTCTCTATCAGATTTTGATTTCGCTTGTACAAATAGCAAAATTTTTGAAAAATCTGAATTTTATTATTGACAAATAGAGTTAACTTCACTTTGATTACGATACTCGTTTCAACCTCTAAAAAAACTTTGACAAAAGTAACCTCGGGTAAAAGAATTGTTTTGTATCAGCACCATGAAGGGTATCATCAATAATAAAATAAGCATTCTCTGCAAAGCTGTTGTTTTCAAAAACTCTATTATTGTCGTCCAGAGCTTTCTTAAGGAAAAACAATGACTTCCTCCCTGCAAAAAGGAAACTACAGCATCCAGAGAAACAATCCAAGCAAAACACTATATCTCAAAGAATAAGAGGTCTCATCACGAGCCGGCTTATCATGATCACAGATATTATAACTTGCTGACTTTGCCAATACTCTCTATCAAAACAGGGCAACGACTTAAGATTGTTGCAATCCAAAGACAAGAGCTCTCATCACGATCCGGCTTGTTCAGCACAAGTGTAAATCAGGTGAATGACTGTGTCATAATTTGGCCACCAAACCAAGACATTGTTCTTTAGAGAATTAAAAAAGGAAAAGTGTGTTAAAAAGGATTTTTCTCTGGAATGTTGCGAGTAACCTCAAAGCAGGAAAAAGGATCATTGCTGGATAATATGGTAACCCTGTCGAGGCTATGGATGCTTGCGGGCAGCAGAGGCTCTACCTACGACAAATGAGCATACTTTTAAGCCAGTACGCAGAGAAGACCTCATTTTATCTTTTATCAAGACCAAGTAATGTTTGATGCAAGTGCAAGAAGAAACCTGAGGAAGCATGAAATTGAGATATAAAACAGGTTGAAACAAAATATCGTCGACAAGGTGAGGGGCAATCTGCTCTATCTGTCCATAACAAAATTTAGACATATAAAAAAATTTGCTGTTTCGGAAGTGAACGGTCAATAGAAATGCAGAGATAACTGGTTATTCACAGTGAATCGCCATTGTTGTGGTCACCAACAACCCCCCTCTTTGTTTGATATTAGTAATAACATCAAGCAAAAGGGGACCCTTAGCCAAAAATCCAAAAAAATATTTTCGTTTGAAAAATCTTTTGTATCAACTCCCTCAGAGCTATATCGCATCGAAATGGAAAAAAGAGCGCTTGCCCAAAGCGCATAAACGCACTGAAAATGAGCGACGTGAGAACCCATCGCATCGTGAGCATTAAAAGCGCTTCAAAAGGGAAAACCTGAAGAAACGCCGACGGCCGATATGCGATGTCGCACGTCGCAATGTCGCATGAACAGCACAAAGTGACAAAACGAAAACCTTGCGATCTGGAGATATTGCGATATGCGATCTGCGACCATGCAAAGTTGCGATCTGCAACCTATGGTTTGCGACGAATGAGACTGTCAATTGCTGCGACGCCACCTATTTACATCGCAATTTTCAAGACTGCGATGCAAATCGCAGAAATCATTCGTCGTAGGCATTCCTCAGCATGATCTGTGAGCCCAGAATTAGGTGCGCACCTTACGGGAAATTAATGACCGCATGCTTGAGTATCCAGAAACGATTGCATCGCATTTATCGAAGAGTCAAGTCATGATGAATGTCAGAATTACGCATTCATTAGAATTTAATGCTTTCATGTCAATCTTTTTCGTCATTTCCCTTCTTCTTTGCGTAAACTGCAAGACATGCTACTGATATAAATCTATATGCAGGAAACATCTAAGGGAAGAGCGCCAATAAGACAACAGAGAGAAGATGCCTCCGCAATTGGATGCCGCATGCAGCAGAACCGCGGATTCCAGAATATCTCCCAACAGGCACTGATGAAAATAGACTGTCCAAGACTCAGAGTCAAAGGTGCACAAAAGCAGCGTGTTTACAAAAGATCCTGAAGCTCAGACTTGGTAAAGCAAAGAAAGAAGCGCAAGAGAAGGAAGACGCTCCAGAAAAGCCTGGAACAAAGAACAGAAACAATTCTCGAAACAGGGGATTGTCCATACAGCACGACTTCTAACTCATTGAGTCATTCGCACGACCGGAAACCGAAATAGCAACAACAAAATTAGTTCGAGAAGAAACTGGGTTGTACTAAGTGTGCGCACAGCAAATACACCCAGCCAGAGAAAGGTTTTCGAAAATATCTTCTAGCCTGTCAGAAAGAGGTGCCAGCTCTTGTTATTTCTAATTATCAAGCTCGAAAAAAAGGAAAGGACAACCAGCCAACTCTTTCTGGGCGAACAGCGCATTGCTTACAGCACTGAAGAACAAATACAGAAACGGTTAGAAATTAGATTTGATTTTTAGAAATAAATTTGCTTTTAGTAAAAGGGCGGTCATTTGAAGCCGTTCCCTCAATTTGTGTAATTAAAATTAGCCGGTTAGTAGTATTTAACCCTTCTCGTTGCATTGGAGAAGGGTCCGGAAATTTGTCAAAAAACTTGTCCTCAGAACATGCACTTTTGTACCCTCGGAGGGGGTTTTTGATGAATGGAGAGATCAAGATTTATTTATGTTTGCATTTTAATACCTGCTACTGATGTTGCACTTCTGTACTCTTACTAGGCATTAGAAGTAAGTAGAAATAGATCATTATTTCTTCAGGTCTGTGAGTATAAAGTTAGTCATAAATGGTACTTTTATCTCTTGACGAGTTTCTGCTTGCATTCTTAGAGTAATATACAGCTGATGTTGTTTATATGTTAACGTATGAATGAGTGGACTACCATTTGGCACTTTTGTACGGTGGAGTCATTGATTTGTGCTTAATACATGAATAACTGATTATGCGATATGCTGTTCACAATCGTTCTGCTTAACATTTTATGCAGGATGGTTCATCTTAATTGATTTATATTCTCATAATAGCTGAATAATCTTCATTACCAGTTATTGTGTGAAACCTTTCTAGATCGCATAATGGAAAAAGTTCTATCCCGGGTTAGCGTAGATTAGATGTGTTATTCTTTGTAGATTAAAGTAGTATAAAATTCACTCTAAGAGTTCAGAACTAGATTAGCTTAGAAATAATTCCATATTTTCATTATCATATTCTACACACACACACATCACCAAACTCTACACACACACACACCCCTTATAACGGGAAGTTGGTCCCGTTATCCCCAGTCGGACCCGCTACACCAAACGGGCACGGAGCCGCCAACCAGGTTCCCGACCGGGTGGGTATCCCCCTTGTTGTTGACCCGATTTCAGGGCCCTGAAGACCTCCTAGCTCGTCGCTCGCCCATCATGCGCCCTTCGCTTGTTTCCTCCATTGTTCAACCTAACTCGTCGCACCATACCGGCACGCCTAACTCACCAGTTGCCCCATCTCACCACCCACTCGCCTGTACGCCCTTCGCCAAACGATCTGCAACTCGTGGGCCTTACATTCTTCCCCACTCTAAATGGTTGTCATCCTCGACAACAATGTTATACGACATCGCAAAGTGTCGCTAGCTCCAACATCAAAATGTTCATGCTTCTTACCTCTACTCTTCCATCACATAAACCATAAAGGCTTATGTCTCCATGAATCAGAAAGTCTCCTCAATCCATGACCATCAACCACATTTGTCACAATCCCCATATGATGCCTCACTATGGAAGGCTGGTCTCAAGCTACATGGTCACTACAACATATCGTGTCGACCTCATCATGTATTTTCATCATGTGAACTGCTGCCATGATACTCTAACACAATGCTAACACATCTTTGTCCACTGTTCGAGCCCCACGATCTGAACTAGTTGAGTGATCACTCTAGCTATCATGCTCAAACCATGATAATGCACATCCTCATGCCATCATCAGTCATTTCACCTAGCCTCTTGTCACAACATCAACTCGATCAAGAATCCATCTCCATCTCCATCAAAATGTAAGCCATGCCCAAGTCCATGAAGTAACCCCCATCTCATCTGCAACATGTTGTCCATGATGTTGGTGTCAATGTGTTGCATGTCAATCAGTCTCATCTATCCCAACATCATCATCCATATATGTGTAAAATCCATCTCCTCAAAATGAAGAGATCCTCTCATTAGACCGACTCTCAATGTGCCACATCTAGGTCCATGAAGCAAACTCCATCATATCCGCAATGTGCCATCCCTCAATGATCCAGGTGGATATTGGTGGCCACCTGCCAAGTCCACCTGGACCCCCACCATTGTCTTTCTCAGCATTTTCAGTTTCCTTAATTGTAGCACAACTTACTAGTTTTAGCAGTTTTTCGGGTCCTGAACTACCGGAGCCGTTTTGAGGCCCTAAACGACGTTTTTTGGGGAATCCGGGGGAAACACGAGTCCATGGAAGTGTTTCCCGTTCCAACAATGATAGTGCTCGGATAGATCTTTCTAATGAGCTATTGTACGCGTCAAACGGAGATCATATGCCAAATTTACGACCCCGGGAAGTTGATGTACCAAATTACCCCCAAACGGGGCCCACAGTTTGGCGTTTCATCTCCTAGGGTTAGGTTTTGGAATGTTAAGGGTTTTTCCATTGTTTCTTAACAATAAATAGGCCTTTGAGCCTCATTGTAACAGAGTTCAAAGGCATGTAGCCATCACATCTCTTCTCAGAGATAAGCTACCATCGCCCTAGCTAGTTCATTTCCATTTCTGTTGTAAGCATATTTCAGTATTTTCCATTAATGAAACGAAGTATTATTTCCACTGCATCTTTGTGTATATGGTTATCTCTGTAATTTGTTGCGTTCCTGTTTAAATCTGGATCAGTGGTATCAGAGCGGTTTGCTTTTTCTCTGTTTTTCTTTGCATGTCCCCAACAAGGTCGGGATATAAGGAGTTAGGGCTTGAACTAGTTGAACCTTTGCAAGACCAGCCTCGCAAATCCCGACGGCCTCCCATGGCGGATGAGAAGAAAGACGAGGGGGCAGGAGATCCCATCAAAATCTTGCTCGAAGAAGCGCTCGAGCAACAACGGAACGCGATGATGGACAGCTTTGCGCAGATCCTTCAGCGGCTACCCAGAAGCGGCGCATCGGCTTCCAGCAGCTCCTTTGGAAACGCCACACCCTTTAAGGTACAAGTTAATTTTGAAATCCCCATATTCGAGGGTCAGATAGACGCCGATGTTGTAGATAAATGGTTAAATCTACTAGAGGGTTATTTTTCTGTTCATGAATTTTCGAGTCGGGAAAAGATTGTTTTTGCTCTTCTCAAAGCAGCCCCCCACGTCAAGGACTGGTGGGAAACCTACTGCGAGCAGAAGGATGAAAGTACTGGCTCACTATTTTCAGCCGCACCCACCTGGGATTCGTTCCTGGATGCCATCAAGGAGCAGTACTACCCTGTCGGAAGCTATGAGGATGAATACATAAAGTGGACCACGCTGCGGAAGGGAAGGGACCAAGACGTGCTGGAGTTCACCAATCTTTTCCATACCCTTCGTAGAAAGTTGGGTATCAAGGATTCGGAGCAACATTTGATACTCAAATACCGTGGTTGCCTGCACAAGTACATCTAGGAAGAAATACAGTTCCTAAACATCCCCTCGCTCGGCACAGCATACCAGTATGCCGTCAAGGTCGAGCAGAAGTTTAAACAAAAGAAGCGAGACTTTGGATCTGCGAATCCAAAGCAGGGGAAAGGTGCCCCTAAACCACAGAACAAAGGACAAAGCCAAGGCGGGACAGCCCAAGACAACCAGCCAAAGCTGCAAGCAAAGAGCAACGCCGCGAAGCCGAGAAAGGACACTGGAAAATGGTGCGAGTTCCATAAGAGCTCCACTCACAACACAAGTGAGTGTCGGGCCAAGCAGTCACTGGTGGCTGAGCTAAAGGTTTCAGAATTAGATGCGTGTTCCGACTCTGAGTCAGAACCCGATAAGGGGTATTAAAAAGGGAAGCAGATCATTAATGCGGATCCCAGCGCCACTGTTGCTACCGCAAAGATCCAGAAAAATGAACCCGAAGATCCAGAGGAGGAGGAGCGTCTCTTCCACTCCCAAATGTGGGTAAAGGGCTCCCCGATACAGTTCATTGTTGATAGCGGGAGTCAAAAGAACCTCATTTCGGCAGAGGTCGTGAAGCGGCTGGGCTTACTGACCATAGCACATCCACAACCATACACCATTGGGTGGCTTCACCAAGGGCGAGATCTCCATGTGAGCCAGCAGTGTTGCCTTCCATACAACATCAAGCCCTTCACGGATGAGGTATTGTGTGACATTGCTCCCCTTGAAGTTTGTAATGTATTACTAGGACAACCATACTTGTGGAAGCGACATGCTGTGTATGAATCAAGGCCCCGTGCTGTTATTATTACCTTGGGAAATAAGTTGTTTAGGATACCAGAGGTAGCACCACCTGCCGCCATCTCTTTGATTACTGCAAAACAATGCAGTAAGATCATTTCCAAAACCAGGAAATTTGTTTTCCTGATGATACGCCCTCAAGGGAAGAAGAAGACAGTGGCCGCGGCCTCCAAACGGGGTCCCTCTGCATGGCAGCTCCAGATGGACAAGATTGTGGAGGAGTACGAAGACATCTTCACCTCCCCGACAGGGGTTCCTCTGCACTATCAAGTCAAGCACTCCATCGATCTGACCCCGGGTGCGCCGCTACCCAATGGACCAATTTATCGGCGCTCCGTTCTGGAGAACAATGAAATCAAGAGGCAGATTCAGGAGCTCCTGCAGAAAGGTCACATCTGTCCGAGTTCTTCGCCCTGTGGGAGCCCGATAGTGTTGGTACAGAAGAAGGATGGGACGTGGAGACTCTGTATTGACTATCGGGCGCTGAACAAGATCACTGTCCGTAATAGGTACCCGATCCCGCGGATTGATGACCTCCTAGACCAACTAAAGGGGGCGAAATATTTCAGCAAGATTGATCTGAAGTCAGGATATCACCAGGTACCAATTGAACCCTCATATGTGTGGAAGACTGCCTTCAAATCCAAGGAGGGCCTATTTGAATGGTTGGTCATGCCTTTCGGATTGACGAATGCTCCTACAACCTTTATGAGGCTAATGGATGACATCTTGCAGCCATTCACCAACTCCTTTGTAGTAGTATACTTGGATGACATTCTGATCTTCAGCCAGAGTTGGGAAGAGCACCTCCACCACATCCGACAGGTTCTCCAAACACTGCGGCAACACAGGCTATGTGCCAATTTGGAGAAATGCACTTTTGGCATGACCGAGGTTCAGTATCTGGGATACATCATTGATGAACAGGGGGTGCATGTCGATCCAGCCAAGGTCCAAGTCATTCGGGATTGGCCCTCTCCGACCACTCTAACAGAGCTCCGCAGCTTTCTAGGTCTTGCCAAATTCTACCGCAGGTTTGTGTTGGGATTTTCTCATATTTCTTGGCCCTTGAGTCAAGTCACCAAGGGCGGGGCGAAAGCAAAATTCTTTTGGTCTGAATCTCAACAGAAGGCATTCAGGGAGTTGAAGGATCGCCTCTGCACGGCACTAGTGCTCGCGTTACCAGATTTACAACAACCATTTGAGGTCGAGACAGATGCCTCTGACTATGCTATTGGGGCAGTCCTTACTCAACATGGACATCCAGTGGCATATCACAGTGAAACACTTTCAGACACAGTCCGGAAGTACCCCACTTATGATAAAGAGATGTATTCCATTGTACAGGCCTGCCGACAATGGAAGCATTACATTTTGGGGAAGGAAACGGTCATCCACACAGACCACCGACCTCTGCAGTTCATACAGACCCAAGGGAGATTGTAGAATGATCGCCATCAGAAGTGGTCTACATACCTGCAACAGTTTCACTTGAATATCAAGTATAAAAAGGGCAGCACCAATGATGTTGCAGATTGCCTCAGTCGACCACCGATCATGGCGCTAACCACCGTGCTCAACTCTTGCGGGCACGAGACCTCTGATTGGCCACTTCTCTACAAAAGCGACCCAGAATTCGGCCACACATACCAGACACTCTTGGAGGGTCGGCAGGTTGCAGATTTTCACCTCCAGGATGCCCTATTATGCCACCTCAGTCACCTTTGTGTTCCTTCAAGTGAGCGTGCCAAGATGATTTGGGAAGCACACTACAATCGAGCTGCTGGGCATTTCGGGGTCGAGAAAACAGTGGCAGTACTGCAAAACTATTTCTATTGGCCGAATCTTCGACAGGATGTTGGGAAGTACATCCGATCATGTACTGCCTGTGCCATTGCCAAACCGACCATTAAGAAGCAAGGCCTCTATACCCCGTTGCCTACCCCTAGTCGACCTTGGGAATCCATCTCCATGGATTACATGTCAGGCCTTCCTTCCACTAAGCATGGAAATGACTGTGTTTTTGTGGTCGTCGACAGGTTCTCAAAGATGGCCATTATGATGGCCTGCAAGAAGAATATCACAGCAGAAGCCACTGCTAAACTTTCTTTGAACGAGTGTGGGTACACTTTGGGATCCCACAATCTATCATCTCAGATCGGGACAGTTGGTTTCTCAGCACCTTTTGGTCCAGTCTCTGGTCAATGTTGGACACCAAACTCACGAATTCCACAGCCTTCCATCCTCAAACTAATGGCCAGACAGAGGTTGTCAATAGGATGATTGTGCACATTTTGTGCATGTATAACTCAAAGCATCCACGCACATGGGACGAGAGCCTCCCCTACGTTCAGCACAGCTACAACCGAGCTCTTCACAGCTCCACTGGCCATAGCCCTTTTCAGGTGGGTTTGGGATTCCAGCCACTATGCCCCATTGATGTGGCCATGCCACTTGCAGCTACTCACATAAATTCAGCTCATGTCCAGTCCAAAACAGATAAGGCCACCAGCTTCATTGAGCGCATCCAACATATTCGCCAGCAGGTCCATGACATTCTTGAGAAATCAAATGCCAAGTACAAGCAGCGACATGATCAACATCGGGTGCCACACAAGTTTCAGGTGGGCGACAAAGTCTGGTTGCATTTGCAAAAGGAACGCCTTACTGGAGCCTATCGGAAATTGAGACCACTCCGATATGGTCCTTACACCATTACTAAGGCTATGGGAGACAATGCATTTGAGCTCAGCATTCCCCCATTCCTTGGCCTGCACCCAGTATTCAATGTGGACAGCCTTCGGCCATACTTTCCACCATTGCTAGACACATCCGACATTGCAGAACAGCTCAAACCCACAGAATTAAATCCAGATTGCATGGAACAAGCTGCAACTGATCGGATCATGGACACACAGATCAAGAACACTCGCCAACAGAATATCCAACTGTATCGAGTTGTCAAAGCGGGCCAACTCCTTCAGCAGGGCAAGTGGCTCACCAGGGAACAAGTTCAGCAGAAGTTTCCTCATCTCATGGAGGAGCTCAACGCAATGGGGACCATTGCTTCCTAAGGGGGGAGGAATGATCCAGGTGGATATTGGTGGCCACCTGCCAAGTCCGCCTGGACCCCCACCATTGTCTTTCTCAGCATTTTCAGTTTCCTTAATTGTAGCACAACTTACTATTTTTAGCAGTTTTTCGGGTCCTGAACTTCCGGAGCCGTTTTGAGGCCCTAAACAACGTTTTTTGGGGAATCCAGGGGCAACACGAGTCCATGGAATGGACTGGTGTTGCCCGTTCCAACAATGATAGTGCTCGGATAGATCTTTCTAATGAGCTATTGTACGCGTCAAACGGAGATCATATGCCAAAGTTACGACCCCGGGAAGTTGATGTACCAAATTACCCCCAAACGGGGCCCACAGTTTGGCGTTTCATCTCCTAGGGTTAGGTTTTGGAATGTTAAGGGTTTTTCCATTGTTTCTCAACAATAAATAGGCCTTCGAGCCTCATTGTAACAGAGTTCAGAGGCATGTAGCCATCACATCTCTTCTCAGAGATAAGCTACCATCGCCCTAGCTAGTTCATTTCCATTTCTGTTGTAAGCATATTTCAGTATTTTCCATTAATGAAACGAAGTATTATTTCCGCTGCATATTTGTGTATATGGTTATCTCTGTAATCTGTTGCGTTCCTGTTTAAATCCGGATCACTCAAGTCTACCAAGGAAACAAGTATACACCTATCTCATCACCCATGTGCTGCCCATGATCATAGACCAACCAGCTCCCATGTATCAAAAGTGGTTAAGTCTTGGCTCAACCCCATGCCCAAGTGTTGCCACCAAGGCATCATCATCATTGCAACTCCATCACTCCAAAGTGTCTTAAATCGATACTCCACATCAAGTCACTCTCTCAAGCACACTCATAAATGTACTCAAAAGTATGCACCCTATACTGTATCAAATTCCCTGACCTCAACTCCTCAATGCCTCAGATTCTCGATGTCCATCGTAATATGAAGTCCCCAAAAGTCACAACCTCATGTCATCATGAGTGCCATGAGTCATCTCCAACCAACATCATAGCAAGCATACATGTCTCGGCCCAAAGGTCTCTGCAAGATGTGTTAGCTCTCCATGTAGTAGGAATTCTCCATAGTCTGCTCACAAATCCAACCAAGTCCATGGCCTTGTTGTACAAGAGTGCACAACATCCCCATCGGCTCATAAGTGAAAAGTCTCCATGTCACATATGCAAATTCACCTGCACAACATCCCTGCTTTGGCACTCCTCATTGGATGCCCATAAGTGAAACCTCTACAAGTGCTCCTGCATAATGTCCCTGCATAAGACTACCATGCTCCAGGTCTCCAACTTGATGTCCATGACTCATGTTGCCCATCTTGTCCAACTAAGTAGACCCATCACAACAATCGGTCATCCTCATCCAAGTCTGTAATCTGGTCTAGTGAACTCGGTTACCAAAACCATATATATCATCACATGAGTCTCTTCCACCATGGCTCTCCCACTAAAGGTTCCACCAAGACTCATTCTTGGTCTCAGCCATGAGAAGTCCACCCAAGTATCATCAAGTGTGTGCCCTTCTCCAATCTGTTCATGAGTCATGCTAGGCACTTAGCCAATTTCTCCATATGGCTAAAGCATTACCCATTCTTCCCTTGTCACGGGTATTTTCGCCTTCTGCCATAAGGTCACATATAGTCCCAACAAGCTCTGCATCAGTTAATGGTCCTTGCCTATCTGTACAAGGTCTCATCGTAGACATCCATGGTAAGATCCTCCATCACATTGGCAAAGGGATTTTTCCCTTCCCTGCATATGGTTCATCCTCCAAAATTTCAAATGAAACACAAGTATAAGTACTTCATCATGAGGCTCCTCCATGTGAGTATCCTCATCCATCAATGTCTACAACCTACAAGATCCTGGTCCAACTTGAACAATTTCAAGTTCATCCTCCATCGATGTCATGCCTATAACATCCTCAAACATCACGACTTCCTCTTCTTTGTCATTGCAATCTGCAGTTGCAACCTTCTCCATTGCTCAACCAAGTCGAAGAAGCATGTATTCAACATTCCTTTCCAAGACCTCAAGTTCACCTCGAATCTGTGAGTTCTCCTCTTTCATTAGTTTCAACTTGTATAAGGTTAGCAAGAGCCTCCCTTGACATTCTTCCAAACCTGCCATGGCTTGTTGTTCAACTTGGCCCAAGCACAAAGCTTCACCCCTTCTAAACCTATCACGAAGTGTAGCACTTCACCTGCAAATCTGAGTCACCAAAGCGAGTAGAATACGAATCTCAAACCATGAGAATGCACATCCTTATGCCATCATCAATCATTTCTGCTAGCCTCCTGTCACAACATCAACTCAATCAAGAATCCATCTCCATCTCCATCAAAATGTAAGCCATGCCCAAGTCCATGAGTAACCCCCATCTCATTTGCAACATGTTGTCCATGATGTTGGTGTCATTGTGCTGCATGTCAATCAGTCTCATCTATCCCAACATCATCGTCCATAAATGTTTAAAATCCATCTCCTCAAAATGAAGAGATACTCTCATCAGACCGACTCTCGATGTGCCACATCCAGTCCATGAAGCAACCTCCATCATATCCATAATGGACCACGCCTCAAGTCTGCCAAGGAAACAAGTATACACCTGTCTCATCACCCAAGTGTTTCCCATGCTCATAGACCAACCAGCTCCCATGTATCAAAAGTGGTTAAGTTTTAGCTCAACCCATGCCCAAGTGTTGCCACCAAGGCATCATCATCGCTACAACTCCATCACTCCAAAGTGCCTCAAATCGATCCTCCACATCAAGTTACTCTCTCAAGCACACCCATAAATGTACTCAAAGTATGCACCCCATACTGCATCAAAGTCCTTGACCTCAGCGCCTCAATGCCTCAGATCCTCGAAGTCCACCATAATCTGAAGTCCCGAAAAGTCACAATCTCATGTCATCATGAGCTCCATGAGTCATCTCCAACCAACATCCTATCAAGCATGCATGTCTCAGCCCAAAGGTCTCTACAAGATCCCTTAGCTCTCCATGTAGCAAGAATGCTCCATATTCTGCTCGTAAATTCAGCCAAGTCCATGGCCTTATTGTACAATTTTGCACAACATCCCCATCGGCTCACAAGTAAAAAGTATCCATGTCACATCGGCAAATCCACCTGCACAACATCCTTGCTTTGGAACTCATTGGATGCCCATAAGTGACACCTTTACAAGTGCTCCTGCATAATTTCCCTGCATAAGACTGCCATGCTCCATGTCTCCAACTTGATGTCCATGACTCAAGTTTCCCATGTTGTCCAACTAAGTAGACTCATCACAACAATCGGTCATCCTCATCCACGTCTACAATCGGTCTAGTGCACTCGGTCACCCAAACCATATATATCATCACATGAGTCTCTTCCACCATGGCTCTCCCACTAAAGGTTCCACCAAGACTCCCTCTTGGTGTCAGCCATGAGAATTCCACCCAAGTATCATCAGGGTTGTGCCCTTCTCTAATATGTTCATGAGTCATGCCGGGCACTTAGCCAATTTCTCCATATGGCTAAAGCGTGACCCATTCCTCCACAATGATCATCACGTTCCTCCCTTGTCACAGGTATTTGCACCTTCTGCCATAAGGTCACAAACAGCCCCAACAAGCTCTGCAACACTCAATGGTCCTTGCCTCTCCATACAAGGTCTCATCGTAGACATCAATGGTAAGATCCTCCATCGCATTGGAAAACTGATTTTTCCCTTCCCTTCATATGGTCTATCCTCCAAAAGTTCAAATGAAACACAAGTATAAGTACTTACTTCATCATGAGGCTCCTCAATGTGGGTATCCTCATCCACCAATGTCTACAAATTGCACGATCCTGGTCCAACTTCAAATTTTCAAGTTCATCCTCCATCATTGTCATGCCTGCAACATCCTCAAACATCACAGCTTCCTCTTCTTTGTCATCACAATCTGCAACTGCAACATGCTCCATTGCCCAACCAAGTCAAAGAAGCTCGTCTTTAACATTTCTTTCCATGACTTCAAGTTCACCTGCAAATCTGAATCCCCAAAGCCCGTGGAATATGGAGCTCTGATACTACCTGTCACGCCCCTACCCTGGTGGTACTATTCCAACTGCACGATGGGGGGTGCAGCACCACCACCCACTTTCTTTTTAACAATACTTCTAAGTGTAGACTACGCCTACTTCCTATACTTATTTTATTTTTCAACTTTCCTAAGTATAACATTCCCATACACAGCGGAAACATTCAATTAATCATCTTCATCATTATTTCCATTTGCACATATGCACAACGAATATTTTAATGGGAGGGGAAACTCCCTGAAATATGAGTCTACCCAATGATAATAACAGTTTTACATAAAACATACAATTTTACAGCCTTTGCAGGAAACCCCAAGTTTCCTTGGTATAATTTTTGTCACAACCGTGAAACCCATCCTGCACTGTTTGGACTACCCGAACCACTGTTCGGAGTCCCCACCAGTTCTAGCATCCATCGCAACTCGTTCACAGATGCACTATTCAGCACGTTGTTCATCCTCGACTTGTTCAACTGAATGCCCTAAACTCATTTAGGGGGGCGCCCTCGCATGCCCTTGCCCGTTCATTCATTTAGGCCAATGCCCTCACACTCCCTTGCCCCTTCCATCGTTCAGACTGACCTCACTCGTTTAGTCATTCAGGTCGGTGCCATCGCATGCCCTCACCTATTCAATCGTTTAAACCGACGCCCTCACACGCCCTCACCCAAACGCCTTCGCACGACTTCACCCAAACGCCTTCGAATGACCTCGCCCATTCAGTCGTTCAAGTCGACGCCCTCGCCCGAACGCCTTCGAATGACCTCCCTTGTTTAGTCGTTCAGGTCGATGCCCTTGCACGCCCTCACCCAAATGCCTTAGAATGACCTCACCCATTCAGTCATTTAGACAAACGCCCTCATATGCCCTTGCCCATTCGGTCATTCACACCGATGCCCTCGCACACCCTTGCCTGAATGCCTACGGACGACCTTGCTCGTTGGTCCTTTAGGTCGACGCCCTCGCCCGAACACCCTCACACGACCTGTGGTTCTATTTTCTGCATTTGCTGCGGTTTTGTGTTTCAGCCCAAGAGTCTGTTTGCACTTCGTCAAATTTCAGTCTTCCCAAGCAACTCGCACGAACACTTGGAAACTTTGCTTGAATGATTTTTTCCACCATTCCAATGCTCTACTTATATGGTGGTTGGCCCATCGGTTGGGGTGTCGACTCACCAAGCCGACCCACCATTTCATCCAACTTGCCCCTTTGTCCCATTGACCCATGGTGTGAGCGCCCATATGCAGGACCGCCCCCACATATAAACTCACCAATACTCCCGACACTTAGTCATTTTTCAAGATGACTTTCACGTCGCACGTTGGCTCATCTCCTCCTTTCGGTCAGCTCGTCACACCGTAGGAGCGCACCCCAACTCACTAGTTACCTCCCATCTTGTCGCTCACCTATTGTGTGCCCTTTGCTCGTTTCATCCATCATTCAACCCAACTGGTTGCACCATGCGAGCATGCCTAACTCGCCAGTTTCCCCAACTCGTTGTTCGCTCGCCCATCGTACACCCTTCGCCAAACGATCCACAACTCGTGGGCCTTACATAGGAGGTTTCGTCAAGTTCATGAATTGGAGGAAAATAGTCGTGGTCCATCGCGAATCCCTCTCTCATTTGTAAATGAAGTTTTCTTGATATATAGTTTGCTCTGCCTTTATATGGTGTTATAATGTAAGCATGCAGATTTTATTTTTCGTAAGGCTCTTCTTTTAAAATTTATGAAGAACATCTTTTCATTCTCAATAGCATAATCAATCACATTCTTTTTACTCTTTTAAAGATCTCCCATTTGTATATAGCTCGAGATATAAAGATACTAGCCCAAAACCCAAACTTTTATTAATATAAATGTATCTATCCACTTTGCTTAATATATATAATAACATTTTCATTTAATACTTTCTATTTAGATAATACTATATTTCAATGGAGGGAGATATCGTTCAATGCACGGAGATAACTAAGATACATTAATATGTTGGAGCAAATTTACATAATACTATATTTCAATGGAGCGAGATATCATATAATGCACGGAGATAACTAAGGTACATTAATATGTTGGAGCAAACTTTTAGTAAGTTTGACTCACTTATTTAGAAATGATTTTTTTTCGCAATGTATTTGTGCCAATAATTTGTGAGGTGTGTATATTAAATTTATGAAATGTGTATATATGTTTATGATCCATTTAAATTTTATAAAAATAAATAAAAGAGTAACTTAAACAAAATACAATAATTAAATTAAATTTTATAAAAATAAATAGAGCAATTTAAACAAAATACAATAATTACACTAATTAAATTAATGATGTAGTTTAGTTTTTAATATTTAATTTTCTATTATAAAAATTTTGATAAAATTATCATTTTTCTTACGTAGAATATGCTTTTTAATGTATAGATTAATTTATTGTAATAAAACAAATTTCTAATTGATTTTATAATTCAATATGGAGATTTTATAGTTCAAATTTGTAATGTTAGTGGATTGATATGAAATTTTGAATTAAATTAATCAAAAAATATATTTTATTATTATCAAAACCATTTATAATTAAAAAATTATTATTTTTAAATAAATATAGTTTTTAAATATTATTTATTAAAAATCCTCAATTTATTATTTAAGTTGTAAATTCATTATTTATTATTATATTAACAAAATCATTATACAAAATATTTTATATTAATAACATATAAATGAATCCATGAATGGACCATCTATCATTATTTTTTTCTTAATCAATATATATATATATATATATATATATATATCCAGAATGAAAGTCCTAAGGGTTAGTTCAGTTGGTCAAAAGACCGTGCCTCACCATCGGGAAGTCACAAAGTCGATTCTACTCAAAGCCCTTGGGGTTAGGTCTTGCTAGTAGGCCGAGGGGCGATTAGCCCAGATTTTCCCATGGACGTAGCGACCACTCACTGACTAGGGCGTGCGTGAACCACAACGTTAAAAAATAAATAAATAAAAATAAAAATCCAAAATGAACCAGCTATAAATTATTAATATGAAAGACAAGTTAAAAATTTGTTACACAAGGGCCAAATTAATACTATGATTATTTTTTAAATAATAATTTGTTTTATATATATAATATCATATATCTAGGTATTAATCTGTAATAACTATATATAGAATAAAATTAAATTAAATAAATATATAGGAATAAAATTTTATTGTGAACTCAATTTCAAATTAATATTGCATAATGTATTACTAATAAGGGTTAATTTTTTTTCCTAAAGAAAAAATAGTAATTTTATTTAATTTGAGAGGAAACAAATTACATTTTGCAGATGTTGGTAAGCATTCTATCATGCCAGCCTATTGGCTAATGCAAAAAATTAAAATAAAAAATAAAAAAGTAATTACATGTTTTTTCTAGGTCTAAGTGTGATAAAAGTTACTTAGCTTTTGTTTTTCTCTTTTTTTACTCAAGTTTTCACCAAAATCCTTGGTTGCAAGCGATGGTTACTATTTTTAGTTGATTTTCATCTACGTTCAGGCGATTTCTTTAGCTAAGTCTGAGCTCTCAAATACATGGGATCTTTTTATGCCCACTGATTCATTTTCAGTGAGTGTTTCCTCTTTCTACTGCTCTGATACTATTATCTCTGTTAATCCAGTACCCTTCTGACTTTCAGCCATTATTCATGACTAATCCACAACCCTTCCATTTTCTTGGAGGCCAGGTTATGTCTATGCATTTGTATTTGGGTTATTTTCCATGGGTCCTTCTTCATCATCTTCAGAACTGTTGGGAATTTTCCAACCCATTGGCTTAGAAGGATGCCTATTTTTCTTTTCGGGGCCTGGTTTTCTAGTGGGAAGATTTTTTGTAGGTGTCATGTTTGAAAATAGGTTTGACACCTGAATGTTGTATTCTCATAATCTAAAATCAGTTTCCACTTAGGGTTATGATTTAAAAGAATACGATTAGGTAGACCTTTTCTAAGGTCTATCTCTACACATATTCTAGGGAATGTGAAAATCACTTTTATTGTTTTATCCATGTCCATTTTTTTAATTTACCTAGTGTATTTCCAATATCCTCCAAGAATGGATGGTACAAGAAGGGAAGAGGGGGGTTTGGTAACCTCACCCATACCACTATTGTTGTTACCACCATTCTTGTAGCATCAAATGCTAGGAACCTTGGGGTAATGAAAATCCCAACTCGACCCCAAAACCATGGCCCATCATTTAGAAATTTTTTCATATCTTGTCATGTGTCAAATTGTACTATGAAGAACCATTTAAAGCGTATGTAGAGATGACAATTTTTTGTCTAAGAAGAAAGCACACACTGATATAATTCTTCAGGTCTCAACCAGAAGCCATTAAACCAACATCTTAATGCCTTATTTTATAGGTCAAAAAAATATGACTTTACCTTTCGGATTTTTACGACCATAGCTAGTACCTTCTCCATTTACTCGACAAAATGAGATCCTAATAGATTTTGGATCTTAGTAGATGGAGTGGTATTATTCCTTTTTACCACATCCTTTAACGAGATCAATCCATTTTGGTCTCTAGAATTTGTATTAGGGTTTCTAAAGGTTGTAGCTCCACCTCACATTGTCATATTTAATATTATAGTACAATCCCTTTGCACACTATAATATTTCAGCTTAAGGGAATCCTAGAGAAATTTTCCTTCATATAAAAAAATTTGGAGTGTTGTTGATATTCTCCTATCACTTTGGATGTTTTTCTTTAGATGTTTCACTAGATTCGAGCCCTGGATTCACCGGATTGATACCTTCCCATTTAAGATTTTGAAGAAAATATGGCATTTTTCTTTTCCTATTTGTCTTTTTTCCAAATATGGAGCCAGAATACAGATAGAAGACCCATAGAAGGGTGGATCTAGAGATAAATTTTGATATTTATTAGTATCAAAGGCCGAATAAGGAAGAAGTTTTAGATCTGTTGTAAACTAGTCCTTTGGCAGATACGAACTCTAATAAAGGAGCCTTTATACACAAGGAATCATGTTTTGATGGCCAACCATGATATTATCTGCACAAATCTTTGTGAAATCAAAGGAGTCTAGATCTGGTGCATGTGTGAGGTTGCAAGTTAGCCCTGAAAGGTTAGTCTTAAGGATTTGGTCCAATGGTTAGGCGGGGAGGTTTGGTCCCCACAATTCATGTGGTCCAATCCTGTGTAGCACTATGTATTTCTAAGAGATGCTCCAAGTACAATTTCTTGGTTGAAGAAAAAGTTAGCCCTGAAAGGTTAACCCTATCACACCACCTCTATAAAAATAGGCCACCATATATTGCAAATTCCACTACAAACAACTAATATTTTCCTTATAGATTGAAGGGGATCCAATCACAAAAATGCAACTAGACAACAGTATGATCTACAAGAAAATGACTGTATCATCCACAAGAACCCCTTTCGATCTCTCACAGAGTTGGATAATATAAACACTTTACTCATCATCCTAGTGAAGATATAGAGCTATATTTTCACAATGATTGAAATCTAATTGATTATAGTGGGTGTTGTTATATCTCCTTCACATTCCCTTGATCCATTATACTTTCTCGTTATCTACTATGATGCCCCAAAGAGTTACAAAAGAACCCATAACCCTAGCGCAATGTGTAGACTCTATCTCACTCACTTAATGATTACAAAAATAACAATATTAATTAGATTTACAAAGGGAAATTAATATTAATACTTAATTGCATAATTATTTTTTTAATAATAATTATATATATAATGAATACAAATAATACTAAAATTATTACTAATATATATATCTATATCTATATATATATATAAAGATAAAGATAAAATATATAGGAATAAAATTTCGCTGTGAAGTCAAATTCAATTTTAAAAAAGTATAACTTATCACTCTCTTAAAAGTATTTGAACGTGCCTTATCATTATCAATTGATAGAGGGAAAATCTATAAACTTTCTCAATGCATTGTATCAATTCTTAACCTTTTCATCCTCTAAAGTAGTCATTGGTACATATGGCCGGGTGTGTTGTATCTTATCACAATGTTTCTTACACACCTTTATGGGATCATATCTATGAAAACTCAAGGTCTCAAAAGGAAGGAACTTGAGTTCTTTATTTTTAGGTTTAGCTTCTTTAAGACTCATTAGCTCATAAATTCCAACCGCAGAGGCAGGGTGGGCCAAGGAGCCTTTTTCTACCTATGGAGTTACGCAGATAATCCTTTGCTTAGCTAATATGCTACCTCTTGCAAGCCCACTTATTGGTTACATATCTTGGCATAGGGTGATGAGCTATTTGGCACCCGAAACATCTAATATATTCTCCTTGCAGTGATCAAATCCAATCTGTAATATCATACAGTGCCTCCATCACCTGATCCATCATGCAAGGAGGATCAATCTGATAGACCATCTCGTAAAGTACCGTAAATAAATGCTCGGCCAGTCTATCATAAACTCCTCCAAAATTGGTTATGATAATAGTATGTAATGGAAATAAACAGGTAGCTTTTCTTGTGGAGTCCATTTCCGTTTCATCCCAATGAAAGCATATCAAGTGCACATCCCATATAGAAAGTAAGAGAACATATATAACTCAAGTCCTTGCTTTTCTTATAAGGATACTTTGGCCTAGTGTACATGGCACTATAGTTCATAAGAAAGGATATCTGCCCAATTGAAAGGTCTTCCCTTTGTAACAACTAGGTTAAGCAGGAAAATCCAATTCTCCTCAAAGACTTCTACATCCCCCCACCCCCCCAAATGTAGTCTGCAACACATTTCTATGAGATATTGATAGAAATTTCTCAAAGATATTCTCGGGTATACTACACTTGGCCTTTGATGGAACCTAGTAGGCTCTTGGCACCAAGATTTGATGATTTCCTTAGTATTGAGATTTGCCCATTTTGCATAAAACTGAGTATTTGCATGCTCTCTAGGATTTACCATCTTATAATAAGAATACAAGTTGTGTCAATGGTAAGTGGAAATCTTGTTACTGCCTTCATTTCATAAGACCAAATTGTTACTATCCATGTGCAACAGGATCCATTCAATGACACAAGGCATCACGAGGATATGCATGCAACTCTATGTATTATTAACCTTTTGATGTTAATGTAAAATTCCCTATCTTCGATGCCTTTAGGGAATTTCTTTTGCATGAAAGTATCTTTAATGTCCTTCCATGAGGCCTTCAAAGATTTGTCTATGAAGCACTATGTATCTAAAAGAATATGAACTGTAGGCTTGATAATTTCCACTGCCTCCTCAGTACTAGCTTCTAAGGTTTTCTTCTATATATCTCAACGGGTGGTCGGAGTCATTGTCTCAGTAGGTGGTGAGATAGTAATGTATCGTATATCTAGAACGCCTGTAAGTGGAAATGCACTCATGGTGAAAAAGAGTTTGTTTCAAGGAATTCCCTATATAACACATGAAAATTATCCAACAGATAATGACGAAGGGAAGGTTAGGTCTAGCTGTTATCACAAGCCTATCAAAAGTCAAACAATATAACATAACTAGCCAGTAGGAGTGAATATTGTGCCATGAAAAAGAAGAGGGTGCATGCCAGGATAATAGTGGACACACAAATCCTCATTGAGGCTTAAGGATGTGATATGCTCTCAGGAAGAGGGAGAGAAAGGATGGAAGGGAACAAGGCATAGTCACAAGGAACAAAGAGAGCACATTAAGTCTTGATAGTGTGTTGTGCACTCTATAGAAGCCGATGAGGGTGCTGGGATCACAAGCAGTGACCAAGGGGTCAAACTAATTTTTGTTGGTGCACTTTTCACTCAAGAGAGGGCTTGCTTATTGTTGGGAATAGTTTTCCAAGACAATGGATCCTTGTTCTCTGAAAGTGCTCTCTAAAAGGAGGCTTGGTCTTCTTGGCAAAATATTGATGAACAATGGGCCCTTATTTCTCACAAGTCCGCTCTACTCAAATATGGGTTGAAATGAACTAAATATGGACTCAACAACATGTTTTGAACATAATAACAGTGAATGAGAAGGACTACAAGTATTTATAAGCTTTGTCACAATCATGACTAGAAGATGAAAAATCATGCCGAATGTGAAGAGTCACAAGATACACCACTTGCAACAACAAGATGACACTTTTAATAAGAAGTATGGATAAAAATGCCACTAAATAAGCTAAAATTGGTTGAAACACCACCAATTAAAACTAAATAGACAAAATAATAACAAAAGCAAACAACAACGACACCAAGAAAAACTTAGTGAGAAATGACGCAAATGTGACCAATATTGAAGTGGAAACTCCTTGATGTGAGAAAGTGTGCTCAACCGAGAGTGAAAAATGATTGTGAGAATGAATGGTGAGTTTGGCTAGTTATAAAGAGATTCTACATGCAAGGAAATTTCATGCATTCTCGCTGTTGGTGGCTAGATTTGCATAATTTTATTCACCCTTTTACCCTCTTCTTTCTATCCATTTCATGCCAATAGTGGTTAATCGATATCTTAAAATGAACAAGTATAGCTCTCGTGATGTATTTATGGATTATTGGTCAATGAAGAATAGTCATAGGGGATTATTACCTAAGTGGATTGCTAATTCAGATATTTCTGCATATTTAAAGGGAGAATGACTAGGACCGTGATTCACTGAACGATGTTATCAAAGCTAGCAACACTATCCTTGAATACTAGCTGCAACTTTCAATCAATCTTTCGGTGACACACTACTATATTTTAACATTGTATTTAGTTTTGAAAACCACCAAGTAATTAAGGGTAGACAATGTCGTAATTCTAGGAGATGTATTACTGACAAATTGTATAAAGTAGAGTTGCGGGCTGTGAATGTCGTGGTTGTTAAGAGTCAATACGGTTACAGGGGAAATATTATAACCATGAGTCGATAACAACATACTTGTAATATTTCTTTTTATTAATGAAAATTTTATCTTCTGAGCATATTATGATTCATTGATCTTGCCACAACCTTGATCAAGGAGTTGGGTCCACTCTCCTGACCAGGTGTTACTAGATTAGATGTGTGCTAGGTTTATTTCTGTGAGTTTATTATTGCTGTGAATGTTTATCAGTGCGTTTCTGTGAGTCATTTTTGTTGTTACATTTGTTTGATGCTACAATAAATCTTGTTGTTACACATTTATGAATTTGTGGTTAATGTTCAATGTTGGGTAGGGAAACTGTGGCCTGCACATACAATGCAAGATAGCTTTGAAACAACTAGTAGAACCCCAGGTTGACAAGTAAATGTGGACTGGGTGAATTGCATGATTCATTGTTGGACACCAACATTTTGGTGCTATTGCTACGGAGGCTATCAATGGAGCGAAATTACAACCAGTATTGACCATAGGACTGATCTCTCGTACAGGGGAAGGAATCTTACACCTTTCTCCAGCTCCTGAGTATTAGATCATTTGGTTGTTTGGTTCCTTGCTTTTCTTGTTTTTGTAGGATTATTTTCTCATCCTGGGAAGGAAGTTTTTATCACCTTGCTCCAAGTTTGGAGCTTTAGATTTCTTGTTTTTTCTTTCATAAATATTGTTCTCTCATCCTAGGAAGGGAAGTTTTATTTTTCAAGATATTTCAAGTCCTGAGCTTGATTTCTGTGATTTTCTTATTTTTTTTCGTTTGTTTTCTTTAGGGGCCACTCTCTCATCCTGGGGAAGGAATTTCTTATCCTGCTCTAGGTATTGAGATTTTAATTTGTTTGAGTGTTACCCTTTTAATTCTTGATTGTATGAATAGAGATACCAATAAATGGGGCAGAGAGAGACCCCTGAAAAGAAAAGGGGTTGATTTGGGCAGAAAAACTTACATCCAAGAGATCATATCAAGGGTTGAGTTTGGAGCATCATCACGAGTTGCTTCTAGGGTAAGATATCCTACAAGATCTGGAGGGCAATCAGTTTGACAACCAAAACTTCCTCCAATAGTAGAAGTGCAATTCAGGGAAGAAGAAGTAGCAAGCAGAGGATCTAAGGAACTGAATATTGCAAGTTTAGAGGAAGAAGATTTGAGGGAATTCTTGGCACCATTTGATCAAGGGTGTGTTGTTAAACAACTTCCATCACTCGTTATAGAATAGCCAGAGCCAAAACCTATTGAAATTCCAAGTGAATATTCGCATATATTCATCGCTCCTACAACTTCAATTTAATTTCCAATTGGAGATATCAGAGGTGATGCACCTATGAAGCCTATTGTTAGAAAATTATATATTACAGAAATACAGAACACATAAAATATATTGCATAAATATAAACAAAAAAAACAAATAAAACAAGAGAGACATAGCTATACGTGGTTCACCTAATTTGGGCTACATCAATGGAGAAACAGCCAGTCCTTCCTTTTATATTATCTGGAAAACTAAAGAGATATAACCTACAGCAGATCCATGTAATTCCCTGTTCACTCTCACACAATCTCCTCTCTCTTTTTCACTCAGAATACAGATCTACAATGACGCAATATAATTCCCTCATATATAGCGAGGGGTTGCCTTCTAGGGCAAAAAACCCTAAATTAAACATAAATTCTACCGTCAGATCTCCGCCTAATGAAAGGCTCAAATTGACTGCAAAATTACAACATTTTGCAACGCAATTTTACATCTATTTTTAGCTTCAGGGACACCACCCCCGATGCCCCCACCAGGTGGGGCTCCCAAAGGTCGCAGCCACACCCCCTGGACCCATCCTACAACGTAAATATTTCGGGTGCCGTTTCCACCACATTATGAATTGGGGTCCAATGCAGTGATACCTCTGAATAAAGAAGATAATCAAGCTCCACACCCAACACCTATTCCTTTGACAACACTACCCAATTTCAATGGTCTTACTTCTAAGGATCTGAACACAATCCTTTATAAATTCGACGTTGTTTTTCAGGGGTATGATTACATTTCTGATGCTCATAAATTGAAGATATTTCACACTACTTTGAAAGGCACAACTCTAAGATGGTTTATGTATTTGGGGTGGAAATCTATTGCTACATGAGATGATATGAAGACGATTTTCCTCGAGAAATATCAACACTACTACAAATCCTGGGATGTAAAGGAAGAAATTTTTAAGATTATGCAGAAAGAGGATGAGAATATGGAACATTTTGTGGAACATTTTCAATATAGTTTGCATAGATCTGGCCATAGTGACTTGGATAAGAATATCTTGAAGATCATTTTTCTCAAGGCACTGAGGGAGGAACCTCCAGAGCTATTAAAGGTAATAGGGAAAGGAGATATATCAAAGGAGGAATTTGATACCATATGTGAATTATGCATCAAGTGTTTACGAGGGTCTGCGAGATAGAGGCAGGGAATCTGAACTCTCAAAACATCCAGCGGTGGAGTTATAAAGGCTAAAATTAGCAATTTGCTCGACAACATGAGAACCAATATCCTAAGAATGTTATCATTGCAGATAGAGGTGTCGTAAGAGAAGAAAAAGTAGATGGAAGCAGAGAAGGCCATGTCTATTTTCTGCCCTCAATGCAAGAAGAAGCACCGGTTGAAGGAATGTCCATTAAATTCTATGGAGACTTGTGTGATATGCGAATAGAGTAATTCCATGAGCACTTGCCCCTCTCTTCTTGGATTGAAGGTAGTATTTCAGGGGACGAATAAAGAAAAATAACAACTTTATTTTTTGGGATCAATGAAACCATGGAAACCACGATCGTCGTATATGAATCAAGCTATGCCTCAAAACTTGTCTCAATATTTTAATAATATGAATTTTGGTCAGCAGTCTGTACCTTTTTCACCTTCTTGGCCATAGTCTTACCAATATCCAATGCCCTGGAAACCTTGGTACCCTCAATCTGGTCCAAATTCTTCATGGTCCCAGAATTATTGTGGACCTCCTAACTCTCCTTGGCGACAATTCTACCAACCTATGCCACAACAACAACTACAACTTCCTGCTAATGCACCCACTAGTAATCCTCCTCTCCATCCTCAATTACCTATCCAACCAAATTTGAATCCAAATAATAGAGGGGCTCAATAGGTTGAAACACTCAACCTCCTTGCATATAGTATTGCCACTATGGAATGTAATGAATTAAATCTTCGATCTGGTTGGGTGGTCAATACTCATACTTCACCTATAATTGTTGATCATACCAATGATGAAGTAACAAAGCCAGAACAAAGAATGATAGGGGAGGAGCCAACACAGATTCCTATAAAGCAACAAACCCCTTCACATACTATTTTTACTAGAGGGTGTCAGATTGGTCCACCCTATCCTGAAAGATTATCCTTGATCTAATGAAGTCCTCATCCCGAATTTGATTTTTCGGAAGAATTGCATAATTTATTCATTCAAATTCCGTTACTTCAGGATATGAAGGACGTATCGATTTATGCTAAGGCAATTAAATAATACGGTTCTAAGAAACCTGGCATAAAACCAAAGGACCCACTTACTATTCATGTCATGGGTAAATTATCAAATATAATGCTGGGGAAATATATACCTGTCAAATACGGGGATCCTGGGAATTTGATTCTGACAGTGCAAATTAATGGGGTGGATATCCCAAATGTACTGGTAGATTTGGGGGAAGCGATTAATGTTATAACCTTTGCAACCATGATTACCTTGGGTCTGTGGAACCTTAAACCAACTCCCACCATCCTAGAATTGGCAGATCGGTCTACTATTAGACCGGTAGGGAAGATGGAAGATATCACTATTTTGATAGACTCATGGAAATACCTTGTTGACCTTTTGATTTTACATACCTAATCCCTAGTCGGTGGGCACCCTTTGATTTTAGGAAGACTTTGGCTTGCAATCGCAGATGCTTACATTGGGTGTCAGTCTGGAAACATGGTAATATATAATGAGGCAGTGACAAACAGCCTTCTCCTTTACCCCCCTGTAGAACCAAGTTCATCAAATAAACCCAGATTTACCTTGATTCAAAAGTCTCTACCTACCAAAGAATTTGAATCTGAAGATGAAGAAATTATACCCATCCTTACTATCAACAAGGCTCTTTGTTTTAAATATGAAATGAAGGACGACGCCATTAGCATATTTGTCAGCAATCCCGACTCCGTTTCTAATTCAACCTGTCAACTGTTAGAAACTGTCATGCCCTACAATGTTCAAGAAGATATTGAACTAGAAACAGAAATAGAAAACAATCCTGAAATTGTACCTCGTAATAGTGTTCTTGTAGAAATTGAACGAGGGAAAACATTGAATATTAATCCTCACCTTTTACACTCCCAATCCGTACAATTGCTAAAAGTCCTTTGGGAGCATAAAGAAGCTTTTGCTTGGGAGTATACTGATATGAAAGGTGTCCCTACTAATTTATTTACTCATCATATATACATTAAAGAGGAATGTCGAACAATTAGGCAGCCACAAAGAAGAATGAATCCTTAAAAAACATTGTCAAAGATAAATTGCAAAAGTTATTAGATGTGGGTTTTATTTATCTGATATCAGAGAGTCAATGGGTTTCCCTACTGGTCATTGTTCCTAATAAGAATGGAAAGTATCATATCTACATTGATTATAGGGAACTAAATAAAGCAACTTAGAAAGACCATTTTCCCTTACCCTTTATTGACCAAGTCCATGATACATTAGCCAGGAAGGAGTTTTTATCCCTTTTGGATGGATTTAGCAGACACAATCAGATACAAATAGCTATTGAGGATTAGGACAAACCCACCTTCACATGACCTTGCAGAACCTTTTCCTACCGATTCCTTCCATTTGGCCTCTATAATGCACCTGTTACATTTCCAAGGGAAATATGAGGAAATTTCCCTCATCTAGTTAATGATAGTGTTGAGATTTACATGGATGACTTTACCCCATATGGGGATTCCTTTACAAAATCTTTGAAAAAATTAGAGAAATTACTTGAAAGATGTAAGAAAACACATGTTTGTCTAAGTACAATCAAATTTCATATGACGATGAAAGAAGGGATAGTGTTAGGACACCTACTTTCAGTTGTAGGAATTTGGGTTGATCTAGTAATGGTTGAGGTAATCGTAAAGTTTCCTACGCCTAAGACACTGACATAGGTATGCAATGCTATTGGTTATGTTGGCTATTATAGGCATTTCATAGAATTTCTTTCTAAAATAACATTCCCACTTTTTCAATTGTTACCTAAAGATGCAAAACTTGTGTGGATAAATGAATGTGAAGCAAATTTTATAGAAATCAAAGAACTAGTCTACAAGGCTCCGATATTACATGGTCCTGACTGGAAACTCCTATTTCACATCTCTATTGATGCTTCTCAAACAATAGTAAGGGCGGTTTTTGGGCAGTAGGAGGACAAGAAGCCGTATGCAATTTACTATGTTAGCAAGAATTTGACCCCTGCTAAATTAAATTATACGGTAATTGAAAAAGAGTTTTTGGTTGTCATTTATGTTGTTAATAAATTTCAACATTTTATCACAGGGTATCCTACTTTTGTGCACAGTAATCATACAACTATCAGATATCTGATGAAAAAGCCAATTACCCCTGGTCTCATTACAAGATGGTTACTATTAATTTAGGAGTTTGATATTACCATTGTAGACAAACCAGGGAAAAATAACGTAATTGCAGATTTCCTGTCTAGGATGGATACTAGTGATGAAGGTACACCTGTAGAGGATAGTTTTCTAAATGAACATATTTGTGAAATTTCTACTCACACTCTGTGGTATATAGATATTGCTAACTTTATTGCTACATGAAAGGTGCCTCAACACTTGTCTTACAGAGAAAAACAAAGGATTACCCATCACACTGCTCACTATTCATGGATAGAGGGATATCTCTTTTACACAGGATTTGATCAACAAATTTGGCACTGATAAGTTGATATGACATCTATGATGTACTAAAAGCTGCTCATGATGGCCCCTATGGGGTACATTTTGAAGATAAGTAGACATGTCATAAGGTTTTACAAATGGGATACAATAGGCCTTCTATGTTTTTTGATGCAAGGAAATATGTTAGAGGGTGCAATAGTTTCCAGTGGATGGGTCAACGTGGTTGCACAAATGAAATGCCATTACAATCCCAACTAGCTCTTGAGACCTTTGAAAAATGGACTATCGATTTTGTTGGGCCATTTAATCCACCTTCACATCAGAAAGTTCACATTCTGGTTTGCATGGCTTACGTATCAAAGTGGGTAGAGGCCAAGGATGTTGTGAAAGCAATGGAACAGGTTGTCTTAAACGTTTTATTTGAAGAAATTCTTGCACGGTACAAAGCTCCTAGAGAGATAGTTTCAGATGGAGGGGCACAATTTACATCACATCTAATAACATGACCCATGAAGAAATATGGAACCAAGCATAAGGTAACATCTCCATATCACCCTCAGGTGAATGGTCAAGTCCCCCTTTAGTCAGAACCTTGAGTGGTTCTCGGAAGAGAATAGTGAAATAGATTATCCCTAGGGTTGATACCAATAGGAATGTATAAACCAATTCTTCCACAGATTTGATTTGATCATAATTTACAATTATGGAGATAACTTTCGTACTAGAAAACACAAACAAGGTACTAGAGAATATCCTTACTAAGACTGTAGTGAACCATCATTGGAATTAGGCTCAAAAACTTCTTGAGGCACTGTGGGCGTATAGAACAACATGGAGGAACACAACAAGGATTTCACCATATGAGCTATCTATGGGAAATACCCTTTGTTTCCAATGGAATTCGAAATTAAGATGCTCAGGATAGCCCTTGAAGTAGGTTTAGATCTTTCAAAAGCCCATAAACACTGACTAGAATAGTTGGATGAGTTGGATGAAATTCATTTGGTAGCTATCCAGAATAATGCTGCAACCTAGCAGCAATGAACTAAATGGCACGATAAATTGATTAAGAAAAATGTGTTTCAAAGAGGGGATTGGGCATTACTCTATGATTCTTGGTTCAAGGATTTTAAGGGAAAACTCTACTCCAGGTGGATGGGGCCATATGAAGTTGACATGGTGTTCTATAATGGGGCTGTTATACTTATCACAATTGATGAGGAACAGACTTCTTTGATCATGAATGGTCATTGCCTTGGATTATATCACCGTCCAGCTTCAAGAGACTCCTTTATTAAATATATCTCTAATAACTCTGGTTTTGAAGTTATTAGTGAAGGGAATTCCTCCTCTACGCCCTTGATTTAATATATATATATATATATATATATATATATATATATATATATATATATATATATATATATATATATATATATATATATATATATATATATATATATATATATAGAGATATATATAATGAAACGTTGTTACTACTCTATCAATATTTTTCTTGCAGGTACCTCACTGGTGTTGTTACTCCTCGGGTTTTGCTACTCTGATGATGGCAATTTTGTCTAAGTACTTCACTAGTGTTTTTACTCCTCCGGTGTTCTTACTCCTCAAGTGTTGTCACTCCGTAAGTGTTGTTACTCCGCCGGTGTTGTTACTCCATCGTGATTTCATCTAAGTATTATGATGTTGTTACTCCTCCAGTGTTGCTACTCCTTTGGTGTTGTTACTTCATCGATTTTGTTACTCCATCACGATTTCAACCAAGTGTTCAAGCAATGTTGTTACTCCTCAAGTGTTATTACTCCCCTGATGTTGTTACTCCCCCGTTGTTGTTACTCTGTCAAGGTAATTCGCCAGGTAGCCCTTGATCGCCTTTGTGGATTTGATTAATAATTCATGTGATATGACTCGATATGATCGCGGATGGTCATCCCTAAGTTGAGGGGTGGTACTATAATAAATGAAAAGATGCTATAATAATGACTTATTGTTATTTTTATTAAACCTTGCGCTAAGTGCATTCACTCCACGATTTTACACCATACTTTGTGCGATACCCATATGCATGGAGACTTGAAGTTAGTACTGTTGTACTAATGAACAATCATTTCCAATGTTGAAAAGTAATTACCATTATTACTGTCCATTATCATCCATTATCTACCATGATTTTTTCATATTTCATCGTTATCCTTCCAGTTTTCACTCTCACTACACCCAATCATTATCACAACTCTCATTGCAAATCTACCTGTCGGCACTCCTTCTCGACAGTTTATTGTTATTCTGAAGTGTTGTTACAGATTGCAAAATGGGTGGACATGCTATGAGACATGAACCAAAGAGTACAGAGCAGGTTCGACACAATGCAGATGTTTGGCAAGTCTTCTTGGATTCAAGGTGGCATGTGTATTTTGAGATGTTACAAGGATTTTATGAAGCCATCACAATGGAATTTGCATTAAACCTGGAAGGAAATGATTCTAGAGTTTGTGGGTTAGATATTTATGTGATGGAGGAAGAAATTTCACTAACTAGTGGATTACAGCGAGGAGGTTAGAAATGGTTCTCTTGGAAGTCTCCTCTGCCGAAGTTTCCATAATTGTCTTTGCAGGTTGGGGAGACATCGGCCAAAAAAGGAAGAGGGTATGATCATAAATATCTGCAATATCCATGAGGTGAGGTGGCATTTTTTTATGAGGTATGTTACCTGGGAAGGTTGTTTCTCTACATTGTTTAAGTGTCATTTCAAACTCCTTACATTCCTCCAGTTGCATCATGCCCAAGTTCATGCTTTAGACATGCCATACTTCCTATGGAGCAACCTCCACTTAATGTCACAATGTGCCCGATAGTCTCGACAACCATTATTGGTCCTCACAAATCATGGGTTGGTTAGATTATTGGTGGTTCATCCTTTGTCTTTAACCTCTATGACTTTGCCACAATTCATCGAGCTGGCGGAGGAAGAACTTGCAAGTATGATACATGTAGGGGAAGAGGAAAGATGTAGCAGTGGAAAAAGAGGCCACAGACAACGTTGTTCCAGTGTCGCCTATTGGTCCAACAGAGATAGATGCAATGGAGATAGAAGATAGTGCAGTTGATGCTACTCCATAAGAACCAATGTTGACTGTAAATCTAGGAGGAGAATCACCACCCTCAGATGCAGTTACAGGTGGTGCTGACACACAAGAACCAACATCACTTGTCCAAACAATTGAAGAACGTAGGTGGTGTTGTTACACAAGAACCAACGCCACCTCTCCAAACAATTGAAGAACCCTTGGTTGAGAATGTAGGTGGTGTTATTACACAATAACTAGCACCACCCATCCAAGCAATTGAAGAACTTATGGTTAGAAATTTAGATGGTGCTAACACACAAGAACCATCACCACTTGTTCAAACAATTGAAGAACCTATGGTATAAAATGTAGGTGGCGTTGTCACACAAGAACCAGCACCACCTATTCAAATGAATTTAGAACCTTTGGCAGAAATAGGGGTTATAGTTGACACAACTCCACAAGAGACAGTGTCGATTGCTGGGAAAAAGTAAAACTTGGAAGAGAAAAAGGGAGCATAGAAAAGCCAATGGAGATAGAAGAAGAGGAAGGAGGTTCTACATTAGCAGGCATTGAGAGAATGAAAATTGATGAAATTTTTACTCGTTCTCCTTGTCTTACATCTTTTCTAGGAGGGGCAAGGGAAACCCGTTCCTCTAGATGCATGGAGAAAGAATAAGCTTCTCCCCCGATCCTAAAATTTGTTGGGAAAGCTAAGGGCACCATTATCAACACAACTATTCAAAAAATAGTGTCTATTAGTGAAATAATTGAGAAAATTGAATGGTTGCAGGTCAACAATGTCACATAAGAACCAGTGCCAACCGAAGGAGAAAATGAAGAAGCTATGGCTGGTACTCATTCTATAGAAACTATTCCTGTGTAGATGGGAGAGGATGTTTCTTAACAAACTAACGCACAAGGGTTAGAAACTATTCCTAAGCAGATGGAGAAAGATGTTACTGATCAGACTAAACCGCAAGGGTTAGAAACTACTCTTGAGCAGATGGAGAAAAATGTTGCAGATAAGACTAACTCGCAAGGATTAGAATCCATTCCTGAGAAGATGGGAAAGGACACTACTAATCAGACTAACCTACAAGTGTTAGAAACCATTCTTGAGCAAATGGAAGAGGATGTTGCTAACAAAACTAACCCGCAAGTGCTAGGAACTATTCCTGTACAGGTGGAAGAGGATGGTCGGGCAACAAAGAAACTACAAGAGGAGGGTGTCAAAGACACTACCCCACAAGACCCTACAGTGAATCTAGAAGCACAGAGGGAAGATGTAGAGGTCTTGAGACCTGAAGAAGGAGGTGGCAAGACTATTCCACGAGTCGAGGAAAAAATGGAATAAGTTAGAGTAAAACAAGAACTGGTTGATGATTTTGTCAACGTCAACCCGCCATGCCCTGGACTAGCTGTGAAACCTATGGAAGAAGTAGCTATGAAACAAGAGTTTATCGAGAAATGTGCGAGAAGGAGACCCCCTCTTAAGGAAAGATATCAGGCACAATTTAGAGAGAATATGCAGTTGAAAATAGAAATCATGAAATTGAGGAAACGGTTGCTGTGCTTACAAAGAAAAGTGAGAAAGCACATAGAAAACACTGTGAAGCCCTGACCTAAAATTGTTTTAGTAAAAACAAAAGAACTGATAACAGGCCAATGACTTCAATAGCTACACAGACATAGTCATTTTTGCATATGATCAAGGCATGGGATTTTGTCATGTCTACAGAAATTTAGAAGTGGCAAGCTACAATAGCTCACTTTCAACGAGGGACCATTACTTTAGAAGCAAACTGGGAAGGAAGAAGGAAAAATCGCGAGCAAGATACGAAAGTAGTCTCCGGATACATAGAATAGATAGAAAAGGAAAAGTGGAATCAGGAGAAATAGCAGAAGTGAATTGAGGGACTGGAAGAACAGGTGAAGTTATTAAACGCCGATAAGGAAGAGATGTTCACCTTGGCACACCATGCAATGAATTGCTGCCCCCTTTTGCATAGCTACACCTTGTTCCTCCATGAACAATATCTATTTTTGTTTAGAAAGTGTCTACCAGGAGATCAGTCATGATATGGAAGATTCAATGTAGTTTATGCGCATCATGAGATGCCACAATATTTTGTATCAGCATTTGATGTGTGAGTTGTACATGCATGAATACTTCCTGGGAAACGATCAATAATTTAACCCAGTTCCCTATGTAGGAGACATTCGACTAAGAGCCTTTACTTCCTACATAGTCAACCAACTTAAATGGAGAAAGGCTTTTGATATGTTTGAAGAAAATCAGGCAAATAGGCCACTTTTCATTCAGATGGAGAATTGTCAATCTGTGAATGTTTATAATAGACATGAAGGCCTCTTGGGGATCAAGGGACAGAAAGAACATATGTTAGAAAATCAGCAATGGTGCATTGATATATTCACAAAAAACGATCTTCACTTGTCAAGAGGAGGTCATGGACAACTTCCAAAAAAGGTGGATTCTCTCGTCATCAGCTGTGAAGATACGTGAGCTTTTTTGGGCCCCCAATTTTGCTTGGGCTCTAAACAGGGTACCTCAGTATATTGCATGCATGCAGCTTCGTGGGGTCCGATGGATGGGTTTGAGGTTTCGATTTCCCATCATCTAGCTGCCAGCTGATCAGTACACTCCAGCTTATAAGGTAAGTGAGGATTGGTGGAAAGAAATCATCCAAACAGATGGGTATAAGCCTCCAGGAACAGAGATGTCTGCAAAATACGATCTTGCATAGCTTCACGCTAGTCATTGCATCTCTAAGCTAGACTTTGCAGGAGACGAATTGCATGAGGACATGCAGTAAGCCCAGTTTGGGTGCAATGTTGGTGGCTGGATTTGCATACTTTTATTCATCCTTTTACCTTGTTCCTTTTATCCATTTCATGCCAATAGTGGTTAATTGATATCTTAAAATGCACAAGTATACCTCTCGTCATGTCTTTATGGATTATTGGTCAATGAAGCGTAGTCGTAGGGGATTATTACCTATGTGGCTTGCTAATTTAGTTATTTCTGCATATTTAAAGGGAGAATGATGAGGACTGTGATTCACTGAATGACGCTATCAAAGCTCAAAGCGTTATCCTTGAATACTGGTTGAAACGGTGAATCAACATTTTGATTGACACAATGTTAGCTTTTAACATTCTATTTCATTCTAAAAACCACCATGTAATTAAGGGCAGATAATGTCATAATTCTAGGAGATGTATTTTTGAAAAATTGTATATAGAGTTGCACGTTGTGTAAGCCGCGGTTGTTAAGTGTCGTTAAGGTTACAGGAGAAATCCTCTAACTTTGAGTCTATAACAACATAATTGTAATATTTATTTTATTAATGAAAAGTTGATCTTTTGAGCATATCGTGATTTGTTCATCTCGCCACAGCCCTAATCAGGGAGTTGGGCCCACTCTCCTCACCAGTTGTTTTTGGATTAGATGTGTGTTAGGTTTATTTCTGCGAGTTTATTATTGTTGTGAATGTTTATAAGTGTGTTGTTGTGAGTCCTTATTGTTGTTACTATTGTTTACTGCTACAATATTTCTTGCTATTACACATTGATGAATTTCTAGTTAATGTTCAATGCAGGGTAAGGAAATTGTGGCCCGCACATACAATGCACAATAGCCTTCAAACAACTGGTAGAACCCTGGGTCGACAAGTAAATGTGGATTGGGTGAATTTCATCATTCATACATGGACACCAACACTCACCACTTGTCAACTGATGAGTGAGTTAGTTGCATAAATTGGAGCAGGATCCTGTCCATAAAGCCAAGAAGGAAGGGTGCATGCATGAAGCACAAGAGGGCACAATCACTAATGACAAGGAATGCACTTTTATTGGGAGTGAATATGGTGTAGTCAATGAGGAAAAAGAGTGTGATTTCTTTTTTTAATAAGAGTGTGCTCAACAAACTGAAGAGACTGTGCCCAATTGAGAGTTAAAAGTGCACTTTTGCATGGGAGGGCACAATTTCAACAAGCAATTCTCTTTTGTGATACTAAGCTATAAAAGTGCACTTTCTCTAGGAGAATGTTGTGCTTTTGTGATTTTGTGTGTCATGCATGTCAAGTAAATGAATCTAATCACTAATTAAAAGAAAGTTAGTTCTTTTCTTATCTTATAAAGATAACACAAGAATTTCCAAAAATAGGATGATGACACTTAGCAAACTTTGACATAGGAGGAAAGACGACAATTAGGAACATTACAAGGATAGTTGACACTTAGAAAAGTATGAACAAATGACAAGGTGACACAAGATGGCTTCAAATGATAGTTCATGTAGGCTCAAAAACTTAATTAACTAAAAATTTGGAGGGTCATTGTCACTGTGACAACATATCCTATTTTAAAATCTTTGGAGCCAATCAATGAATGTGAAGATTTTTCACAATCACACACAATAGGAATTATTTTACCACATTCTCCACAATATAAAGATAATTTAGATCTTAATCTTCAAGCTATTCCTAAAATCCCTCTTGATGTTGGTTGTGAAAAGGAGAATTCATTTGAGGTAAACTCCATAGGAAATCAGGATTTAACTTATGAACATATTGATGATAAGACCCTTCTTTAGAGGATAATTTACATTGGTATCTACTATTCTAGCAGAAGCTTCATTCATTAAACAAATATGCATAATTATTAATCTTATGGAAGATGTTTCTCTTCATGAAAATCACATACACTCTGGTAGTCACTATTTTACATATCCTAGTTTGTTTATGAATCTTGATACATGGAATAATGATTTATTTCATCTTCATGCTCAAACTTCTATTTTAAATGGTTAAGCTTTTAGTAAAAATGAAAATCGTGCAAATAAAAAACAAGAGCATGATGAGGTTTCCTTAGACCCTGTTCATGAAATTGAGATTGGAAACAATTAACATGTTAATTAGCCTCTTGCATGTCTATTTGTTAATGAAAATAATTTAATTTATCATATTTTATAGGAGAGGGATGTTCGTTATGATGATTATGATGATGATATTCAAAATGATAACATAGAACTCCCTAAACTTAAGTTTGAAATCTCAATTTCGTGTTCTTCTTATGATAATATTTCTTCCCGTGAACTTATTAATTATTTATCAATAGAGGGGATTAAGAAATGATTCAAATCAATCTCAAAATGTCTCTTCTTCTGATTTATATCAAACCGTATTTAACCAAGAATTTTTTGTTTATCATAATCAATTATTTGCGGTTGAAGACCATAATCAATTAATTCTTGGTTCTCATCACAATATTAATCACAATACCTTTGTATCAAATGACGATGATTCAAAATTCTTGGTTCTCATCACAATATTAATCACAATACCTTTGTATCAAATGACGATGATTCAAAATTATTGTTTAATTTTGTCACTTCATCTCAAAGTGTTCATTTTGAAATATGTAGTTTTGATAAGAATTATCAAGAGAATAGGACACATCTATTAATGATTATGACACGTTCTTATTCTCATGATGTTATATTTGAATGCATCCTAGTGATGATATGAATATTATTTTAAAAAATTGTATTCATCATGATCAAGGATCTTATGCATCTCCAAGTTCTTTTAATTGATTCGATGTTAATATTTGTATTTATCGGGATATGATTGGAGATTGGACTGAGTAGTCTTATCAAGAAAAATTTCCAGTGAATGGTAATGTTATATTTTCCTTATTTATCAAAGAATATCATGAAATTAAGTATGAATTATTTCATTTTCATTATGAATTAATCCAATTACTTGTACTGATTTGGAACTTCTTTGTCACTGCAGGATTGGAGTTGCTTTAATGGATACACTGGAAATTTCATTTCACTTAGATTTTGATTTTCAAACTGGTATAAGGTAGGTTTAAAGGTATATTAGTCTTCATTTAATTTTTACTCTTTCTTTTGAATAATGTAGTTATGGAATGTTGCTAATAATGAAGTTAAGGATGAGTCATCATCACAACTTCATGAGGGAAGTATACTTAACTGTGTTTGTTATGCTTTTTATTCTTTTTCATCATGAAATATTTAATACCTAGTGAATGATGATATTTTAAGCGAATTAATCATCCATTAAACTTCTCTTATGAAAATTAATTGTTATAGTTCTCCTTTCTTTGAAATAAACACCATAACTGCACTTTACTTTTAGTTTGTCTAGCGCTCGATTTTTTTGGTCTCTAATAAAAATAAAAATTATTAATTTCTCAGGAAAATGTTAAGTAAAAGGCCAAGTATACACTGATATCATTAAAACGTAAATGGGGTAAAATATGTAAGTTTTCAAAATTTCATACCATCCATACTATTTGATCTTTTTTATCATTCTTGGCTTGCAATTTGATTAATACATTATGGATGTTGATTTGTTTATGGCCTATTTTCATACTTTCAATTTTCATTGGTTTGCAATTTGTAGGTTTACCAGGTCCTTATTTCCTTGGTTTGAATGTGGGTAGATTTTAACGCTTCCAGGATCTCCTTGGCATGATTATTGGGAAAACAGATTATCCTCTGCTACACATAAACAAATTTATCTTTAGGAATTTTTTCTGTAAAGATGTTTTTCTTATGTTGACGCTCAACTCTCCTAACAAGTCAACTTTATGATTTTGTAAACTTATTATTAGACTATTTTAATTCTTGTCTCAATCTTTCCACCATTTTTCAAAATATTTGTTTTAAACCCAATAGAAAGATCTCTGCATCATTGTTTACTTAATAAATTCATCAGTCTTTGGGGTAGCAAGACTAACCATAAAATATTAGCCATTAAAATTTTTTCATGCCATCCCTTACTCTTAAGGAGCATATTTTCCTCCCCATCTATTAAGTAACACATTAAAGGTTAATCATAATCAGAGATTATTTTCACATAAAAGGATTAACTAAGGAATAGGAGGTATTATTATGAGACGACCTACTATGATCATGGGTCCTAATAAAAGTGGCATTACCGCTATTGTTCACCAAGCTAGGGTAATGGATTCTGGTTGTAAAGCCAAAAGACAATAGGTCTCATCACGAGTCGACTTGTTCACTTGTGTTGGTTCTCGTGAATGGCACTATTGCCAGTTGGTTACCAAGACATGACAACAACTTTTCAATTGATTTCTCACAAATAAAGTTAACATTTTCAAAAACTCTGAGCCAATAATCTAGTAGATGGGATAAAAGCACTTCAGTGAGTCAAAAGGTATCCCTATTGAGGCTATAGACGCTCATTGGAAGCAGTGGCCATGCATGTGGTATTAAAGTTAATATAACAAATAGATTTACTTGGTCTCTTTTCCTTTCCCTTAACTCATAATCACTAAAGTTTGTCAATTGCATTTATGGGTTTATATTTTACCTTGTTTTTGAACTATCGTAGAAATGATCTCGACATATTGTAAACCCTTGTTCGTACAAAGAAGAGATGAAACTTCCAGGTACTTGAGGACCAGCATTTCATGACATCTAATATTTATTCCTTGATTTTTATAGTTTTTGGATCACTTTTCCAGATATAACTGGTTCTCCCAGTCAATCGTCATTTGTTGGCCCAACAACAGTTCCCCTTCATTTTTTGACCAAAAATGATGGGGCCCCCATTGAAATTTTTGGAAAAAGTTCCCCTTTACCACACCAGATTGGCTTATCCTATATTCATTGAATGACTTTTGCACTCTTCCTCTTTGAATTTTGATCACATCTTACTACATCTCTTGTCTTGATCCTTAGGGCTACTTCTATGATGGCTTGGTCTCTAGTTGTTTTGCACATTGTCCCATTGCCCCCCTTTTTCGGTCACTTGAAACTTACCATGATATCTACATTGTAAAAGATCTCAACAATTTGATCTCTTTCATTTTATTTTATTTTTTATATATTTTTGTTCACTTCACTATTATAGGAGGATAATATCGTTTGTTTCACTTGATTCCCGCATAGAATTTTCATAACTTACACACCTTCAAAATATATCAAATATATAACTTTTATATATACTATAAAGTATATTTATTGCAAATTATTTGTAAATATTTAATAATTCATCGCTTATATAATTATTATATATGTATATTATTAATTACAAAAATAAACCCACATTATTATATACATATAATAAATACAACATATTTATTATTATATATATAATAAAATCTTAAACTAAACAAAATAGTTATATATATATTTTGCTTGCATGATAAGAAGTCCTAGTCATTATACTATAGTGAATTATATATATATATCTATATATATATAACAAAACAAAACAACGTGTATAATTATATGATATGCTACATGAAAACAATAGAGGCCCACCAAATTAATAAACTAAGTAAGTGAGAAGCAAAAGCAACTAACTGTAATTCGATTCTCATTTTCACCAGAATAAGGAAATTTGGTTTTGTAAATGAGATTCGATTTCCATTTTAACGAAAACAATTGTTTAACAAAAGGGGATCTTGTTATCTCATTATTGTTGCAAAAGACGAGGATTGTGAATAAATAGAGGATATTGGTAGTCGCATGTTGAATGTATACGGGTAGGGATCTTGTTAGCTCATTATTGTTACAAAAGGAGAGGATTGTGAATGTATAGGGGTAGGGATTTGTAGGAAATAGAGGAGAAGCTCTTTGATGACGGAGGTCTCATGTTGCAGCAGGGAAGGAAGGCACATGAAAAGATTTCCGACTTTTTCTATCTTCATAACGACAAGGTCTCCTTTAAAGACTTTCAAGACGCCATCCTGACCTGTAAACTTATATCCATCTGAATCCAACACTCCCAAAGAGATTAAATTTTTCTTCAAATCAGGTACATGTCTAACACTAGTTAATGTTATAACTGTGTTATCATACATCTTAATCCTGATATCTCCCATCCCAACAGTCTGACATGACACATTGTTACCCATAAATACAGAACTACCATTTACATTTTATAAAAAGTAAACCAATTTCTATGTGGGCATATGTGATGCGAAGCACCAGAGTCTAACAGCTAGCTATCTAAACCTTGAGAGACATTACATTCAGGTGAAGTTTCATCTATCATACATAATTCTTCAGCAGATAAAACTTCATCTATCATACCTGAATCGACCTGATTCGCTTCCTTCTTTGGGTTTTTTGATTCCTTTCGTTTCCAACAGTCCTTCTTCAAGTGTCCAATTTTATTGCAGTTCCAACATTTTTCCTTACACTTCTTTCCCTTCAATTTCGATCTAGAAGACCCCCTTGGTTTTTCTCCTCTTTCCTTTGAGCGTCCTCTAGCTACCATGGCTTTTGATGGAGCTGTTTCAGTGCTGGATTTCCTTCGTACTTCTTCAGACAGGAGAGCTCCCACAACTGATTCAAACTTCAAAGAATTAGCAGTGCTCAAGCTAATTGAAGTTACGAAGTGATCCCATGATTCAGGCAGAGAACACAACAAGGTTATGGCTTTATCTTCTTCCTGTATTTTAACTTCCATATTAATTGACATATTAGTGTATTAAAAACATTCAAATGTTCTGCAACGTTTGAACCTTCTTTCATTCGAAGACTATATAACTGTCTTTTCAGATAGATTCTGTTGGTTAATGACTTTGTCATATAGAGGTTTTCAAGTTTTTCCCACAATCTTGAAGTTGTAGTCTCTTCAACAATATTGAAGAGAACTTCATCCGCTAGGCATAACCGGATGGTACTGAGAGCTCGAGCATCCAAGTCCTCCCAGTCTGAAGTAGTCATGGTTGCAGGTTTCTTAGTTGCCCCATCCAATGCCTTGTGCAACCCTTGTTGCACAAGCAGATCCCTAACCTTCAGTTTCCAAAGAGAAAAATTGCTCTTTCCGGTGAATTTCTCCACCTCGAATTTTGCATTCGACATCTTGGCCATTTTCTAAGATTTTCAATCTTTAGTCTAGGGTTTTAAAAAAAATATTTCAATTGTCTCCTTCCAAAAAAAAAATTTCCAATGCCAACAAAGGATTTCCAAGTTTTAACTCTCCCTACTTCAATTTTCTTGAAAAATTTCCACAATTTGACTTAAAACCCTACAAAAAATTTGTTGAATATTTTTCAGGGAAAAACCTTTGTTTTTTTTTCGATTCAAAGAAAACCCTTTAACAACCCAGAATTTATTTAACAATGGCTGAAAGAAAAAAATGATACCTGGTCTTTCACGCAGCTTTGACCAGCACAGAATTCCTCAATCTCTGGTACGTAACAGCACCACAATTCTGGCTATCTCTGCTCCAGCACGCAGAGGGAAGTGGCGTTCTGGTTTTCACGCAGGCCTCCTCACGCAGGCAGATAACTGGCCTCACGCAGGCTCTCACGCAGCTTCTGATTTCAAAAAAAAAAGGAAACTGGCCTCACGCAGGTAGATTCCGGTCTTGGATCTTCAGGCAGGCTTTGTGCCTCATAGAGGTCCTCACACAACCTCTCATGCAGGCAAATTCTGGAAACATATTCCTCCCCTGCAATTTTCACGCAGGCAGTTCAACAGTTCTGGAACAGGCCGCAGGTTCTAGACAGTACGCAACTGGCCTCACGCAGGCAGATTCCGGTCTTGGATCTTCAGGCAGGCTTTGTGCCTCACGCAGACTATTGTTTCTTCTCACATAGAAAAACATGCAGCTACAGCCGCAAGCAGACTCATGCCGGTTCTGGACTCTCATGCAGGCAAATTCACGTCGGCTCCGGATTGCCTCTTCTTCACACAGATTCTGGATAGTACGCAGGTTCCAGTCTGCTCCTCAGCCTTCTGACAGGATTTTCCACAGCGCTCTGGTCTTCACACGCTCGCTGGCACTTCAACCTCACGCTCTCTGGCTCTTCAACCTCACGCTCTGATACCACTTGTTGGTGAAATAGAAGAAAAATAGGAAAGAATTACACACATTCAGTTATATATTGACCAAGAAAACACCATAACTAATTGGAAACCAAACACACAAATAGACACAGGATTTACGTGGTAAAACCTCGACAACGTGTCAAGGAAACATCCACGGGGCAAGGGATTGGAATTTATTAAATCAACAATGATTCTCTCACTTACATTTCATGGGCATTCACTAGTTTTATATCATCGACCTCTGTTACATAACTGACAATTCGGTATAAAAATGACTAATTACATTTTACCGAAAATTACTAATTCATTGTCAAACTAACACAGCAAGGAAGGGAGGCACATGAAACAGTGATGTTGAACATTTTATGACTATGGAAATTATACATTCTTATTTAATTCAATATCAATGCGCTTTAATTATGTTGATATATTCTTAATTTAAGTTGTTTTCCATGGCCACATTTTTATTTATATTCATCCTTTCTATGGTTTGATTCAAGAAAGTTGGAGCATAATTTTTTTCAAGTTCAGTGACTTGGATCCACGAACTAATGGTTATTTTTATGCATTGCTTTTCATTAGTATTTGTTTAATTTCCCGTGTTGAATTAGATCGACTTGTGTCTTGAGGGTAATATAGATTTGGACACGGTTGATTTTAATCTTTGTGATTTAATTCCAGAAGCTTAGATTATCATTTTGTAAATTATGTTGATATATAAGTTGTTTTAATTTTTATTATATAACTATTTTCTAGTTATTGAGGGGAGAGGCTTATTTTACAATCCAGTTTGAGTTTTACGGATATGTAAGTATGTTTGTCACTCTATTAAAATAAGAATAAAAAATGAAAATTATGTTCTAAATAAAAAATAAATGTTGGTTATAATAAAAAAATGAATATGCTTTAAAATAATTAGAAGTAAAACATTGTAAATTAACCTATTGTATTTAACACTAAAGAAATTTGCACTTAAAGAAATTTGACCCTCTCTGCTCATGTTAGATTTGTAGTTAAGATGGATCTATGTTGGTTTATTTATTGATTTTTCTGATAAATAAATTATTAGAATATCATTTAAATAAAAATTAATGCAGTCACCCTTTTCTTTCATATTCTCTCTCTACCAAGAATTGTTTATAGCATAAAAGTTTTCACATTCTTAATGTGTGGTATTGAAACCAACAATGCTTTATCTTTGTTAGTTTGAGAGAACCATAACTTACTTTTATGTAGTTTCAAATATTTCATTTAAATCACATTAAGGATTACTTTCTTTTATTTTAATTCATGGTTTCACTAATTAATTAAATATTAGTTTGCACATTGCATTCTTTTATTTTTCAGCTAGAAAATACATCTATATTTCAAACACCAATTATGATCAATTTTGGGTTTTATTTCCTGTATCATAACCATGTATATTGCATGTATTATAATGTTTTTTTCCTAGTTTCTATAAGATACTTTTGTAGTAGATTGTTTTTCTTTTCTAAATAAGACTATTCTATTATTCACATTAAAGGTATACAATTACAGCATGACTAACATCAAAAACAGTTGCCCAGAAAGAAAGGCAGCATGAAGCAGAAAATTGTCCAAAACAGAGTGTATTTAACCCTAGCATGACAGCAATTACAAAAATTACCAATTGTGGCAAAAAGCCCTCTATACTGGGCTGCATAACCTGATACAGAGCTGCAGAGCATGAATTAGGCATCTGGAGGCTCCTCCACAATCCTGCACCAACCACCGGCAGACAGATCTTGAGCATGAGCATCATCGTTCACAAATGAACCCAAGGTTGTTGGCTCCATCACTCTGTCATTATCATTGCTTGCAAGAATTTCCATAGCTTGCAGAGAGCCAGGATTCAGCACAGAAACTAGGTCTGGGTCCTCCTGAGGAGCACTGGACTCTCCTTCTTCCTGGGCTTCCTCGGGAAAGAGCACTGAGACATGAGCGGTAATCCTTGGACGGTTCAGGGTGCAGTTGAAAGTGAAGATTGCAGAACCGAAGGAGGGTGAGGACGACGAACCTGGAGAACTAGGCTCAAGGAATTGACTGGGCCACAGAAAGCACCTTCTCCCGCTGCGAGTGCGAGGGTAATGGCTTGAAACGAAGTCACTGGAGGGAGAGCGGGAAGAAGGGTGAGAGGGCGCCCTCTGAGAGGTGCCTCTGCGACTTATCATCCTTTGACAGAGTCGAGGCCTGTCGACAACGACAACACCTTTGTGGATACCAAAATGAGCAACCAGAGAAGTAGAGCGCAGGCCAGACAAGCGAACAATCATACGGGAGCCCAAAGCTTCAGAGAGAATCAAGGAAATTGACTGAGGCAGCTTCTCCAAATTAACAGAGCAAGAGCCCAGCCTCGTTGCATCTAAACATCATAGCATAAGAGACACCTGAAGAAACCCATGGCAGAGGCTGGTTTTATTACCCTTTCCCCTGCCTCGAGATGTTCCCACTATTACTGTGTCATTCATGGGAGCCGAGAGCCAGAACATAACAGAGCATGTAGAGGTGAAAGATAATTCAAGTTCACCTGCGCTGATCCCCTTGAACATAGCCAAGCCCACATGCCTATGATCATCCATCCACTAGTAAATGACTTCGCTGTACAAGGCTGGCAGGTGGCGGCCTTTCTCACCGCACGCCAGTCCCATCGAATTTATGGCCATCTTAAACACCCGCATCCGGGGTTTTGTAGTAGATTGTTAGTCTTAGATATATTTAACATTAGCTTAGGTTTTACATAGATAGGATAAAATAGGATAGGATTAATCTTTTTATTTTCATTTTTGTGAGACGAAGAGGTGAAATTCCAACAGAGCCTATAAACCCATCAAGGACAACCACACCAAATAGCTAGCCTATTAAAGAGCTCTGGTTTGGGTTGTTTCTCCCTTGCTGACTAGGGTGCACAAAATCTTTGTCAGCAAAATGGCGCTAGGAGGGTCATAGGAACAAACAATTCCAGATTTATTTTTCTTCCTTTCAGCGTCATTGTAAAAAAAAATTCCACTATCAAGTTGCCCTCACTGAATCTTATTTTTTGAATGTTTTTTATTGCCGATGTCTCCTTTCTCAACCTTTATTTTGGAGCATGATTTTAGTTTGTCCCTACCTACTAGGGGCATTTCCAAAGGAACATTCAACTACTTGTCAAAGCTAAGATTTGATGGTGAGGATACAAGTTTTTCTGCTCTTACACATCTTCGTCATTTCCTTTTTAAATCTAACTCTTTTAGAGATTTTACTGATGATGAATTGTGTAGGTTGTTTACTCTTACTTTCGAGGGCAGAAATAAAAATTCGTTCAAAGCATTCACAACCAAATCTACTCATTCATAGAACCAATTCATTGAAGTATTTCTAAATTCTCACCACAATTACAATGATGGCATGTTATGCTTAGAAATTAACAATCATTCAATCCATGAAAATGAGTCTATTGAACAGTTCTCTTCTAGGTTTTGTTTGCTTTGTTGCATATTTCACTTAGAAGATTTACCCTTTATGGAAGAGCTAATCTTATGGGTTTTTGTTCCTGTTCTTTCTCAAAATAAGCATAAAGAAACAAACAATAATGAATATGACGTAGATATCTCTCGAGATGACAAAAACATAGATCTAAGGCTTAGTTATGATCTTGTTGATGGTTTTGGATGCCGCCAACATGTAAAGGGTCTCCCTGATGTGAAGTACGAACTAGAACTCACACTATTTGGTCTAGGAGCCCTATTCAATTATATGTTCTAGTCACCATTGCAAGTGATTTAGAGGTATGCCTTAGCTGCAACACATACACAAGAGATCATAAACACAACTTTGGGGTAGCAAGTGTGTAAGCTTTTTGTGACATCAAGTGTAGAGTCTAAACGGATAACGAGAGACAGACAGACCTATAATAGGCAATTAATAGTATTATCCTAAGAGAAAGACGAGCGAAGGGGGAATAATTGTTGATTAACCTACAAATTAATTCACAAGATAAAAAACAATCATGAAAACACAAACAAACACCCATTCAACAACATCCAAATCTAAAGAAAGAAAATAGTTCATTATATTTAGTATGTATTGCATAAACATATACCACAAGCATATAAAGAATAGTCTTAATACATTCACGATACATGCATGGAAGAGTGTTGCCTCGAAAATCTTTTGATAATTAATGAAAGATTCCACATACATTGTTACATTGGTTAAAAACTAGCTCCAGTAGTGGAACATGAAGCCACAACTTGCTTCTCCAAATAAATGAGTTTCTCTCCTATGCACCACTAGAGAAGCCAATGCCAAATCTCTAAAGGTCCAACCCCTTTGGTTGAGTTATGAGGGCTTATTTATAACAAATTACAATGACTCTTGATTTTCCTTAAAAGTCTTTGACTTTTATGACCTATGGGCTTCAATACAACTCTTCATATTCTATATATATATATATATCATTACATTCCATATGTGTCCCTTGGACTTCTATACATTGGACTTATTATTTTCAAAATAAAATACATATAAGAAGGTGGCTATATAAGAAGAAAACTATAATAATATAAAATGTCCTCATAGAGTAGAAAGAGACAAATCAGTAACTTGAACATGGAGTTCATCTGTGATATATGAGTGCCATGCTCTGAACTCTAGTATGATAACTTTGACTCAAATTGGAAACTCTACAACATATCACATCTTCACATCCAACGCTTCTGACAGTATGGATTTGGAGCTTCATTGTATGTTATTCCACATCCAAGAAAATTTCATGTGAACTTTAGTTGGCTCAATTGCACACTGTAGAATAATTGTAACTACCTCGGGTTAAAATTTCATGTAATAAAAGTTAATAAATGTAAAATAATACCATGAGCAAGGGACACTTATTCCAAGCTAAATTTTGTGTAAAATATCCTAATGGCCATCATTTGTTGTGTTTTATGGCTAAGGGGAAATTGGAAAAGGAAATGGCTAAGGGGAAATTGGAAAAGGCAATGGCTAAGGGGAAATTTGCAAAGGCGATGGCTAAGGCTTTCGAAAGGAAAGAAGGTATTTTTGGCACATTATTCATGAAAATAATGAAAATTAGGAGAAAAGGAAGGTGAAAGGTAACAAGTTTCATGTGAGGAGGAAAATGAAGGAAAATAATGGAGAATTGAAGAAATTAGAGGCCTCATCAAGAAAAAGACCTCATAACATCAGTTGGTAGATTTTTGTTAGCCTTTTTTTAGTTTAGTGTTAGAATTTGTATCATAGAGGGAAAACACCAAGAGGTGAAAGAAAAGAAGCAAGGAAAGAAAAGGAAAGCAAAGACAGGAGAAGGAAAGCAAAGGAAGGCAAGGATCAAGCAGTTCTAGTGGAAATAATTGCAGGTAACAGATTGCATGTGTGATTTCCTAGCTAGTTTTGACATGCATGACATGTGCATGTCAGTATATTGTTCTTTTGCTATCATTAGCATGGATTCTATTGGGATTCGAAAGTGGATTTTATCCTAGCCTTGCAATTGTTGGATAGCCATGGTGTGATGGGATTTTTCTTGGTTTGAGCTTTGGATTGTCAGATGGTTTTGGAATATGAGGTGAGGTGGTCTCAGGAAATTTACTAAAGGCCTAGGAATCCCTTTACTGGTAATGGTAGGATACAGGGTAAAGTATGAGGGTGGAGATAGGAAAATTCCTCAAGGATGGTGACGAAGTTCTAAGGCATCCAATCTTGGTTCACTTTTGTGATCTCGGCACTGGTTTGGGTGTGATCATGGTATGGATAGGGTGGAGGTGTTATACAGTATTTTGTCACACTCCCAGTCTCGTATCTTGAAGTGTCGCAGTTTGTATCTTCAATGCTACAAGTGTTGCAAAGTGATAAAAATTGTTGCAAAAAATGTATTCCCCATGAAACATGTTTAGAAAATCCATGGAGAAAAGGAAGAAAAATTGCCTAGAATATTTTTCTCAAGAACTTGTAAAAAACCTTGTTTTTCAAGCCCAAATCTAATTTTATCAGGCAAATTTGCGCTGGTAACCTTTGGAATTACACATTTCTAGCGCTTCCAATGCTACATCTATCAGGAAAATTTGCACTTGTCCTCTTCAGGCAGTTTTTCCCAAAATGGAGGAGAAGTTTCTCTCACTAGAAACCTTGAGAACAACAATGTGGTTTTAGGTAAATGAATATTGGAACGAGAACTCCCATTCCCGGCACTTAATCCTATTTCCATGGATCTCTCCCTTGAGATGTGGAAGTCCTCCCTCTTTTCATGGATCCTCAACTCCCTCTCCTTCCCTATAAATGAATTGACCACCATCCAATAATGGTTGGTAATTGGTTAGTTGGTTTTCATCCTAGTACTGAATTGTGCCCAAATATTGCCCATTTGCAAAGGAGAAAAAGTGTTTAAAGGCTAAGGCTTGGACTTGGAATCTCACTTGAAGGAGTCTTCCAACATCAAGGCTCCATTGTTTGTAATGCTCCCTTTCATCTATTAATAATACAATATAAATTTTCTTTCCATAAATTTGTCAATTACTGTCCATTTATTGTAATGATCTTTGATCTATTACATAATTTGTATTAGAAAATGTTATGCTTTGCATAGTGTTATTGTCTCTACTTGATCTTTCTTACAGGAACTCATCTACATTAGTGGAGAGGATATCATGAGCTTGGAATCGAAAGAGTCAAGGTCGACATCAAGGGTATTATCATTTGAGAGAGGTAGGAGATCTATCCTCCTTTGCTTTTTCTAGTATGAATTAGGAAATATTTCATGTAATTGTCTTCTATAGTTGCTAGATCCTCCCATAGGACTAGAGGGATTGTTTTTGCTCACATAAAGGATTTCCTACACAAACAAATGGAAACTCTAATGGGGAGTACATAAACCTTCAAACCTCCTTTTTTTTTTGGTCTTGTTTGATAATTTTGGCCAACCTCTCAGTGATCCATAACTTTGATTGATTGTGGATCCACATTCTAAGTGGTGTGTGTTTGCTTTCTCCTAAATTTTTCTTGCTGAGAGCCATTTTTCCTGAGTAACAGAGTGCTGTCAGCATGAATTTCACTACTTACAATCGTGCTAAACACCCTATAGGTGCGGATTTTGACCATTACAATCACACTAGTCCAAAAAATGATATTTTTAGGGTATTTTACAGGATATCTAGAATGCATTGATCTCTAAATATTTTCTCCTGATCTGTGTGCATAGAATTTTGACTTATTGTTGTTAGATTCTTTGTGGTTTGCAAAATTCTGTTCCATGCTTAAGTGGTGAAAAAGAAGTTTGGTTGAATCTTTATTTCTTTGGGTAATCAAATTTACGGTTTTGACTGTTTGCATGTGTTACTGATTTGTTGTCTAAAAGAATTTTTATTCCTTTTGAAAACCCGAAAGAAATTGCATTTGCATTTGTTAAGCCTTTGTGTCAAAATTGATCATTACTTCTAGAAGTTGCATTATATTACATTGCGTTGGAAAGTTGTTTTTGAGATGGTCATTGAGCATAGATTACATTGCTTAGTGTTGAAAGATGATAAGTGCATCTTCATTCATTTGAAAAGAAAAAATTCATGTAGGTGAACTTTAGTGAATTAAAATTCATTTACTTTTTTATCTTTTCATTGGAATTATGGAATTTAAAGATCTATTTAGGAAGCTATTGTTAGTTGCATATTTTATCGGTGCATCAATGTTTGCACTTCTACCCTACACTATATAGATTTCATTGAAATGAAAGAAATCATCTTTTCATATTAGTTGCATCATAGGTGTGTTTGGGTGAAATTGATTTTGAACCTTGAAATCAAAACATTATTCAAGATCAACTTTAAAATTCATCTCAATTAACCTAAGGAGCATTTGGAACATTAATGCAAACATCTAGAGGTCTAGGCTAGAGAGGTGTTCTAGTGTCGTTAAACGTAAGAGATGTCATTGTTTTCCAGCATTGCGTCCTAGGGGTGAAATCTCGTTCCACGTACATAGGTGTATAGGGTCGTTCTCCATGTACCTTGGAGTATATCAGGCGACGCTCCATGCGTGAAAAATATATGGGAAAGCTCTCATCAAACCGTTACGCAGTAGACAACACTACTATGGACTGCACTCCCAGGTATCATCAAGTATATTTTGGGAGTCCCCTATAGGTTGTTATCCATCTATAAATAACTGAGTCTTCCACGTTGTATACGTGGTACATTAAACACAACATTCGGGGGAATTGGCTGACTTACATTAATTCCTTAGTTTTCCAAGGTGTATATTGCAGTTCACAATGACTTGGTAAACCCTTTTGCCTACCTTCCCCTTTATTTTGTTTGTGTATTTAATTTCTAAAAGTGATTAATTGATCGAGGAACAACATCCTTCTTGTGGAAATACTCCTTATTAGATCTTAAGTTGAGACTGATGGTAATAGTTCTTGAGTCCACCAATCAAGGAACCACCTCTGATGAGAATCCTAGTCCTTTTCCTTCTTTTGGAAATATTGGTACTCCTTATATGGAAACATTGTCCCTTCCCAGATTTACCATTGGTTTGCCAATTTTTTTTTATTTTCGACCCCTATGGTTCTGAATGTCTAAACTACTTCTCAACTGGGTTCTCCTCCACCTGAATAATATCAACCTCCAATTGATCCTAAATTTGACTATTTTCCTTCTTCGTGTGTTCGGTCTTCTTCCTCTTCATCTGGTGAAATCCTATAAGTTAATAACCAGGTGGATAAGAAGGAGAAGAAAAGGAAGATTAAGAAGATGAAAAATAAGTAGGCAGGCAACCAAGAAGCCATTGCTACTGATGTAATTGATGTTGAGAAACCTTCCAATCTACCCCACTAATCCAAATTGGATCCTTAAACTCTCTTAAAGTTACCCAAACTCTATAAAGAAACTCATGCCATAGTTCAAAGTCTTGAGGATATCGAGCTTATTAGAAATAACCTCTGAATAATGGTAATTTGCAGCCAGCATGAAGCAACAAGGACCTTTGGTCAAAGCGCTTGACTGTTGGCCCATGGAGACTATTCATGGTGAAAAAACGGCAGTTGGGAAGCTCAAACCCAGAAATGGAGGCTGTTTTTGATGGGCGATTAGTGCAATCGCGCATCGCTGGGCAAAACCCCTTGAGAAGGAAAAAGCCCTGAGTGCTCGGTCACAAGGGGAAATCGGAAAACCGTGGGAAAAGCGTTAAAATGACAGGCAGGTCCCGCACTCCAAAACCGACGGAATATCGAAGGAATTTTGGGTGGTAAGCAGATTTGTCAGAGGACCAAACGATGCCATACATTGAATGATGCGTGTCTGGCGAATGAGAGAGAAAACTACTCTCATCACAGGCTAATGATTGAGCAAGTCAACTACGTGATAAGAGCGATGACCATAGGATCTTGAGGCCCAAGATCTAATGGCAGAGATTGCACCCAATGGATGACCAGACCTAAGGGAGAAGTAAACTATAGCGCATAAATAAGTTGGCAGAGATTCGTGTTTCGTGAGTAAACAGAAATAACAACTGTTTCAAATGATCAAGTGTTTCCAGTGAACCTGACACTTATCCGTTACAGAATAATTGGCCACTTCTCTGTGAGGTGTGATGCAGTGACTGTAACAGCCGAAAGAAGGGATTCAAATGGATAGAGGCAGGGAATGAGAGAGTTGAAAGTGGAAATGACCAGTCAGGAAGCAAAGGGCTTAAAGCCATAGACTGGCAGAGAAAAAAAAGCAGAATGCGCAGAGGGGACAGAGGAAGAGAGGAGAGCGAACATCTAGAAAATGTTGAACGCGCAGAGAGTCTTTGGGGTCACTCGGAGGTCAAGTGAAAAGCCAGAGAGCTCAATTGACAACAACATATTGTTGTTGAAGTTGTTTGGAGATTGAGCGACTCACAGAGGCATGCAAAGGACGAGAGAAAGAGTTTAGAGAAGCTAGAGCAGAGAGCCATGAGCCACAGCTAGAGCCAAGAGCCAGAGCAAGCATCAGAAGCGAGAGCTGAGAGAAAAAACCAGAGTCGGAGCCAAAGAGCCAGAGCTAGAGTCAGAGCCAAGAGCTAGAGCAAGAGCCAGAGCCAGAGCCAAGAGCCAGAGCTAAAAATCCAAAGAGCTCCAAGAGCCAAGGGATAAGATGGTGTTTTGAGCCCAATGTTCCTATGTAAAACATTGGAGTTGAGTGTGGAACTTGTAAAAGAACTATTGCCATAATCCTAGGGAGCCTAGTCAAGTTGACTACAGCTCAAGGAGACGTAGCCCAAGATATCAGGGTGAAATCCGTATTATATTGTTGTCTTATGTGTTTGTTTTTACTGCTACTTTAACTACTGTTATATGCATTCATATATCAGTTTAAGCACATTCCCATATCAACACAAACAACAGATTTTAAATTAAATAATCAGCTGAAACAAATACAAGCATACACCGATATTTTCAAGCATTTTTTTCCGCATTGGTTAATCATTAAGACTTGGGAAATTTTAAAGCTTTGGAAGTGGGAGAGGTTCTTGTAAGTTAGACAAGAATCCTAAGAGCCCCATTTTTAGATCAGGTGGTATCAGAGCCTAAGATTGATTAACCCCACCTTCAAAGAAGGTTGTAATAGAATGCTTGATTAACAGGGCAAAGATTGCTTGTCTAAAATGTCTTTGGACAGTCAAGGGTTGATTGCCTCATTGATTGTATGCTTGGTTGCAGACTAAATATTGTTTGAGTTTGCAGAGGTGAAGGGAAAGCTATTGATATCTCAATACAAGAAGGACAAGAAGGAAGAAGGGTTGAAGGCATTCTTCTTATCCGCAAAAGACCTCAAAGCAACCCTTGAAGCACAAGAGGTTTGTTGCAAAAGGTTGCTTGAGTAAGATCTTTATTAATCTTTTTTGAAGTTCTTTTGTTCATTGGCATAATGACAAATTTTACAAGTGAGTCCTCAAATTCTTCTTTCCTCACAAGTTCCTTTGATGGAGACATGAAGCAAGACTTGTCCACCATGATGGATATGGTGAGAGAAATGTATGGGGATGGAAGGAGGAGCAGCATACTTAGAGAGCAGTTGAATTCTATGGAGGAAGAGAAGTGGTTGCTTTCTGACAAATTGCAGGAAATGGAGAGGCAACTTCATATTGCAAGTATGAGCTTGAAAAGGATGCATGAGTTGGAGTCACAACTCTTTGTTGCAAAAGAAGCCTTGGCCAAGTATCAGCTTGAAGAAGAGGTAAACCATTCCTGTTTGTCTTCAAATTATTGTAAGAATGCTTATATTGGTTCTTTTGAAAAACATACCAGAGGCATAGGTCCGAAGCTAATGTCCAAGATGGGCTATGAAGGAAAGGGCTTGGGAAAACATGTACAAGGTCTTGTTGAGCCAATAATGGTTGAGGAAAGGCCTAAGTATTTGGGACTTGGATATGGATAGTCTTATGGAGAGAGTTCGAAAGCTGCCATGAAGGCCATTGAAACAGTTCTGAAAAGGAGTTTCATTGTAGGTTCTCTAACTCAGAAGTGTGAAGATTGTATTCAGGAGGAATGCAATAGCTCGAAACATCATTCGCAGGATGCAGCTATTCAGAATCACACACTTGAACTAAAGAGTTGTGGAAACTCTGATAGCCTTGAAGAAAGTGACGGTGCTCCAAAAGGAGCCACTTCTTCATTTGCTTCACTTACTCATGAATGCAATAAAGGTGAAAAGGGCAAGTATAAATCTGATTCTAAACACATTCCTTTTGATTTTATAAAGCATAGAAAAAGAATTGGATGTTCCTTTTGTGGTTTGGATAACCATTATGTTTCTAGATGTTGGAAGAGGATGGCCACATACAGGAAACTTTTGAAGGAAAAGAAGCAAGCAGCCAAAGGTCTACAGGACAAGGCAAATCATGTTATGAAAAGGATGCACATATGTTGCACTTACTGCCATAAGCAAAGGCATCTTGTTGAATGGTGTTGGACTTTGAACCCAACACTGCTTCCACCAAAGCTGAAGGAGAAGGTGGAAAAACAAAATGGTAGGGATGGAAATAAACTTTCCATGATTGATGTGTTTTAGGATGATTCACACATTGATGTTGATGTGCAAACCAAGGAGGGACCTTTGAAATGGATTGGTAAGAAATGGTTAGAATTCTTATCCAATTAAGACTGCATGTCCTTTGATGCATATGTTTGCATTTATTTGTGGGATAAATGCAAGTTGCAGGATCTTAGCAAAATGGTAAATTTGAAAGAGGTTGAGTAGGGAAACTCAATTTATTGCTGCAACAGTATGTTCATTTTAGCTTCAAAAGTACAGTGTACTTAAGCAAAAGTTGAAAGATGGAATGCATGCAAGAGCATGAGATACATGTAATGTTGGCTTGAGAAAAGTTAATTTGGTCTCCAAAATGGAGATAATGATGAAGTGTTTCATCTTTTGGAAAAGAGTCCTAAAGGTCTTTTTCTACATGCTTGACTTGAAGGGTCATTTGTTTTAAAGGCATGTTTTATTGGCTTTTTATCTAGTTAATCATTTGTATGCAGATATAAGACATGGAAGGGTTCACAAGATGTGAAATTTGTTCTTTGTTGAAGCAAGAGTTAGCCCATGCAGTTGTTGTTTGTATGCCTACTGTTGTTAACAATTTATGTTGGAAGCTTTTCAAATAGGTACAAATGAAAGTTTTTTGGAGTAGATGTACTTCAAATTTGTTTGAGCCACCTTGGATCAAGGATCAAGGCAAAGAAGTTCAAACTACCTTCTGTAAACTTCATAGCAGAAGTTCTGCATGAAGTCAAGGAGGAAAACAATTCTTCCCAAGACGACCAACCCATCCAAGAATGGAAGTGGTTAGAGATTGTGGTTTAGAGGCACTATGCAAAGGCAAGTGTAGGGAGGCTGAAAGAAGAGGGTGTTGTTACTCTCATTATAGCTCAGATCAATATCTCAGTCTTTTGGTGGACCAAAAGTTATTTTAGTGGGAAGGCATGATCCGAGTTGGATCCTTAAACTCTCTTAAAGTTACCCAAACTCTATAAAGAAACTCATGCCAGAGTTCAAAGTCTTGTGGATATCAAGCTTATCAGAAATAATCTCTAAATAATGGTAATTTGCAGCCAGCACGAAGCAACGAGGACCTTCGGTCAAAGCACTTGATTGTTGGCCCATGGAGACTATGCATGGTGCAAAAACGACAGTTCGAAAGCTCAAACCCAGAAACAGAGGTTGTTTCTGATGTGCAATTAGCGCAATCGCACATCGCTGGGCAAAACTCCTTGAGAAGGAAAAAGCCCCGAGTGCTTGGTCACAAGGGGAAATAAGAAAACCATGGGAAAAGCACTAAAACGATAGGTGGGTCCCACACTCCAAAATCGGCGTAATATCAGAGGCGTTTTAGGTGGTAAGCAAATTTGTCAAAGGACCAAGCAATGCCATACGTTGAATGATGCGTGTCCAGTGGATGAGAGAGAAAACCACTCTCATCGTAAGCTAATGATCGAGCAAGTCAACTGCACGATAAGAGCGATGACCATAGGATCTGGAGGCCCCAGATCTAACAGTGGAGATTGCATCCAATGGATGACCAGACCCAAGGGAGAAATAAGCTACGACACATAAATATTTGGATTCCGACGTGGACAATGAGTTGGCATAGATTTGTGTTTCGCGGGAATTCTTGGAGTAAATGGAAATAACAGTTGTTTCAAACAATCAAGTGTTTCCAGTGAACCTGACACTTATCTGTTACAGAATAGGTGGCCACTTCTCTGTGAGGTGTGATGCAGTGACTATAACAACTGAAAGAAGGGATTCAAATGGACAGAGGCAGGGAGCGAGAGAGCTGAAAGTGGAAATGAACAGTTAGGAAGAAGATGGCTTAAAGCCACAAACTGACAGAGAAAAAAAAAGCAGAATGTGCAGAGGGGACAGAGGAAGAGAGGAGAGCGAACAGCGAGAAAAATTTGAATGCGCAAAGAGTCTTTAGGGTCACTCGGAGGTTGAGTGAAAAGCCAGAGAGCTCAATTGACAACAACATATTGTTGTTGAAGTTGCTTGGAGGTCGAGCGACTCACAGAGGCATGCAAAGGCCGAGAGAAAGATCTTAGAAAATCCAGAATAGAGAGCCACAAGACACAACTAGAGCCAAGAGCCAGAGCAAGCACCAGAAGCGAGAGCTGAGAGCTAGAACCAGAGCCTAAGCCAAAGAGTTAGAGCTAGATTCACAGCCCGAGCCATAGCTAAAAAACTGAACAGCTCCAAAATCCAAGGGATAAGATGGTGTTCTGAGCCCAATGTTCCTGTGTAAAACATTGGATTTGAGTGTGGAACTTGTAAAAGAACTGTTGCCATAATCCTAGGGATCCTAGTCAAGTTGACTAGAACTCAAGGAGACGTAGCACAAGATATCAAGGTGAACTCTGTATTATATTTTTTTCTTATGTGTTTGTTTTTACTGCTACTTTAACTACTATTATATGCATTTATATATCAGTTTATCACATTCCCATATTAGCACAAACAATAGACTTTAAAGTAATAATTAGCTGAAATAAACACAAGCATACCCCCATATTTTCAACATTTCTTATTTCCACATTCGTTAATCATTAATACTTGGGAAATTTTAAAGCTTTGGAAGTGGGAGAGGTTTTTGTAAGTTAGACAAGCATCTGAAGAGCCCCATTTTTAGTTCACCTGCAAAGTTAACTTCCCTTGTATGCTTTGTAAGGATGATCACCTTCTTGGAGATTGTTTTGGTATTCCCAAGGTATTATAAGTGTAGTCTGTAGGCTCACATCGACCTTTATCATTGGCCTCTATAGATCATGCTAGTGAAAAACCCTCAACCAGTGATAATAAGGTCCATTGGAAAAAGGGTAAATTCAAATTTCCTTGTATGTCATGTGAAGGGAATTATCTTATTTACCTTTTTTGTTATATGGATGAAGCCTCAAAAGTGTTGTAAAACCTTACACCTTCTTAGCCTCATATTTTGACTAGTTATTGAAAGCTCTCCCCTAATCCTCCACTATTTGATCAAGTGATTGATTAGAATTCATCTCTAGTCAATCCCACTATCTCTGAATTTGAATCCCATGAGCTCGTTCCAGACCAACCATTGGTTGAGAAAATGGCTGATTCAATTCCACATTTAGTTGATCGTACCTTTCCCATAGAGAGTGAACTTGATACCACTCAAGTTCTTCTTGTTTCTTCAGATTCCAATGAATTGGGGGGCAATCCTCCCATTCCCATAACACAAGCAGGTAATTCTCCCATTCCCATGGCACCCCCTCTAAGTAGTATGGTCACTTCCTTTGATTAGAGTCGACTTACATGATATTGTCTTCCCCCTTATGTACCCTTCCAAATCATAGTATAGGCTTATAATATACCATACTTAGCAAAATCATAGATAAAGGTGCATCGGTTAGTATTATGCCCTCAACCACTTGGAAAGATTTACATTCTCCACAACTTGTGTGTGTTGCCCAGAATCTGTTCCTTTTAACAGAGGAACCATTCAACTGTTATGGATCCTTCCTAAGTTTCCTATTACTTTGGGAGAAAAAATAGTCTATATCGATCTGATGGTTTTGGAAGGCCCTTTGGATTTTAATTTAATCCTTGGTTGTGATTATTTTTATGTCATGGGAGATATTGTCCCTTCTCTCTTTCATGTGATATGTTTCCCGCATGAAGGAAGAATTGTGACCATTGATTAGCTTTCATTCGTTTGTCCTAATTTAACTCCAAATCAACCATCTTCCCTAAATGGTCCCTATATGCAAGTGGTATCTCCCTCACCACAGGTTAATTATGTGGCCACCTATTCCATGCCCGCATCTACTGATGATCTAGTCAGTGATATATTGCATCATGTATTGGGGGCATTAGATCTTGATCTTTCCATTAGATCCCTTGATAGGTATCCCTTCTAGAGCATTTTTCTCCCATGTGAGGAGAACCTCTTGGAATCCATGGCCTCTTATGGACCATGATCAAGTTTTCTGGAGCAGAGTTACTTGCCTTGTGTCAAGCTCCTTAAAAAATGAATCAAGTTTTTTTGGAGTAGAGTTCCTTGTCTTGTGTCAAGCTCCTTAAAAAATGAATCAAGGTTATCGGAGCACAGTTCCTTGTCTTGTGTCAAGCTCCTTAAAAACTGAATCAAGGTTTTTCGAAGAGAACTTCCTTGTCTTGTGTCAAGCTCCTTAAAAAATGAATCAAGGTTCTCAAAGCAGAGTTCCTTTTCTTGTGTCAAGCTCGTTAAAAAATGAAACAAGGTCTCATAGAATAGTTCTTTGTCTTGTGTCAATCTCCTTCAAAAATGAATAAAGGTTCTCGAACCAGAGTTCCTTGTCTTGTGTCAAGCTCCTTAAAAAATTAATCAAGGTTCTCAGAGTAGATTTCTTTTACTTGTGTCAAGCTCGTTAAAAAATGAAACAATGTGTCATAAGCATGGTTCCTTTACTTGTGTCATGATCGTTAAAATTTGAAACAAGGTGTCATGAGTAGAGTTCTATTCCTGTGTCAAGCTTGTTAAAAAATGAAACAAATCCCCTTCCAATTCGAATCTTTGATTAGATCTCATAAATTCATAGTCAAGTCTTTCACTTGATCTCGTAAATGAACCTTCATTCCATTCACCTGTCAGTAACGAGTAGCCTATTTAGGTTAATCAAATGAATCTTGGGGGGCATGTACCTCGAATTGAGTCATTAAGTTGGGGGCATGCAAATTTATCTCAAGCATAGTTTTTCTTTGTTTCAAGGTTATGTAAAAGTGAAATGAATATCAAGCATAGTTTTTCTTTGTTTCAAGCTTGTGTAAAAATGAAACCAATCTCAATCATAGTTTTTCTTTGTTTCAAGCTTGTGTAAACATGAAACCAATCTCAAGCATAGTTTTTCTTTGTTTCAAGATTGTGTAAAAATGAAACTAATCTCAAGCATAGTTTGTCTCCATTTAAAGCTTGTGTAAAAAAGGAAACCAAATCCAAGCATAGTTTTTTCTCATGTTTCAAGCTTGTGAAAAAATGAAACCATCTTCAAGCATCCTCAAGCATAGTTTCCAATTTTTTAAGCTTTTGTGAAAATGAAACCTTCCCACTTTACCTCTTGTGATTTCCATTATTATCAGCATCGTTTTTCTAAATAAGCCTTGGTTTTTTCCATTCCATCGTCACCATCTCTTTGGTTGATCATATGCTTTCACTTGGTTGTTTTACCCTTGCCTGACAAACATCTACAATGAGTGATATTATTAACTAGCCTCTTGACCTTTACATGTTTTGAGAAGTTCCATCATCACCGAAACCAGTTGCTATAATTTTATACCACTCGTTCCTCCAAGTGGAGTCCTCTTTCAGGTCTTTTCAGACTCCAAAAATATGAAAAGGTTTTCGAGCACTTGTCTTTTCAAACTCGTAAAAGTAAATGAAAAGACGTCTACTCAGTGTAAGTTTAACCCTTTTCCAAACTAAGATAGACTAGCTCTAAAAAAGGAAACCATAGTCAAGCATGGCCAAGAGGTTCTCTTGAGTATTATTTTCTACCTTTTCAGACTTAAGAGGCTATCTACGAAAAGGGACATCTGGAGTTTTCTTTTCACCTCTTTTTCAAACTCTCTAAACATGAAAAAGATGTTGAGTTATCCCTTCATCAGATTCATAAAACTAAAACGACGAAGGACTTGTCACCGTGACAAGACCGAGCTACTCCTTCTTAGGGCTCATTATAAATACTAGGATGGATACATCCGAAGGATGAACTTATATGAAAAGCATATGGTATCCTCTTCAAGCTTCAAATTAAAAATAAAGTGGTACTCACTAGAAATAGTGGGAGGAAATGGAAAGAAACATATTTCCTATATTTTGCATGAAGGGCAGTGTGTCGCTCTTGAACATGACACTTATCTGTATCTTGTGTCAGGTTTGGGACATCCTCACTTTGTCACTTGTCTTATCGGGTTTGGGAAATCAATTTTCCTCTCATTTGATTATATATTTTCACCATGGCCTCTGATCCTATTTTGAGTCAAATATTGCCAAATTTCACAGTGGTGTTGTTGATATGTTCAAGAGAAGTCCCACCTGCATGTTCAAACCTTTTATACCTCATTTGACCTCTTCGACATCAATCTTGAATCACTTTTGCCAAATTTACAAAATCTTATGTTTCGTGTCATGATGTGGGAAACATCATGGCCCTCCTTCGATGGATCACTTCCTATTGACTCTAACTCATTATCCAGGAAGATGATCTAGGAAATCCCTTTTAGTACCTTGGAGCTTGCATGCCTCAATGGTAGGTTATTCACATTCAACAATAGTTTCATATCGCTGGCCTTCGATCAAATGATTCTGCAAGTGTTCGACTTTAGCTTCATTTTTCACACTTGTGGATTGTGTTGTTGTACCTTGAGAGCCATCATCATCATTGGTGGTTTCTCTCATGCCTATTAACGGTTTACATCACTGCCCCATAATTAGGTGGTTTCTACCATGTTCGATTACAACCCAATTATTTTCATGGTGAGATTCATATTTTTGCTGGATCAAGACAGAGATGAAGACCCTGGGTTTCCTTTGATAAATCCAAGCTCCATGGAGTTATTAAGTATTCACGATTGTAAACATGATCCTTTCTATACAGATGGTTGCATCCATGCCGTGGATCTATTTATTGTTAGATGCTTACACTTTAAGCATACTTACATCAAAGATGTTAGATATTTTGTATTATGTTTGATTTGTAGGTAACCTGGCGGTGGTTCTCTAATTCCTTGTGTTTTCTTGTGAATCACTTCAGCCATCACTTCCCGTTCTAACTTCATGCTTTAGGGGACATCTATTATACAATATTTGGTCACACTCCAAGTCTCATATCATGAAGTGTCACACTTTGTGTCATCAATGTTGTAAGTGTCTCAAAGTGATCAAAGTTGTCACAAACAATGTATTCACTGTGAAACATGTTTAGAACATCCCTAGAGAAAAGGAAGAAAAATTACCTTGAAAGAATTCTCAAGAACTTGTTAAAAACCTTGTTTTACAAGCCCAACGCTACTTTTATCAGGAAAATCTGCACTGGTAACCTTTGGCATTACACATGTCTAGCATTGTCTACTCTACTTTTATTAGGAAAATCCATGCTAGTCCTCTTCAAGTAGTTTTTCCCAAAATGGAGGAGAAGCTTCTCTTACTAGAAAGCTCAAGAACGACTATGTGGTTTTAGGTGAATGAATATTGGAATGAGACGTCCCATTCCTGGAACTTGATCCTATTTCCATGGATATCTACCTTGAGATCTGGAACTCCTCCCTCTTTTCATGGATCCTCAACTCCCTCCCCTTCCCTATAAATTAATTGACCACCATCAACTAATGGTTGGATGTTAGTTAGTTGGTTTCCATCCTAGTACTAAATTGTGCCCAAACGCTTCCCCTTTGCAAAGGAGAAAAGGTGTTTGAAGGCTAAGGATGAGACTTTGAATCTCACTTGAAGGAGGATTCCAACATCAAGGATTAATTGGTTGTAATGATCCCTTTCTTCTATTAATAATACAATGTATTTTTTATTTCCATAAATGTGTCAATTATTGTCCATTTATTATAATGCTTCTTGATCTGTTACAAAATTTGTATTAGAAAAATGTTATGCTTTGCATAGTTTTATTATCTCCACTTGATCTTTCTTACAGGAACCCATCTACACCAGTAGAGAGGAGATCTTGAGCTTGGAATCCAAAGAGTCAAGTTCAACATCAAGGGTATTAGCATGAGATAGAGGTAGGAGATCTATCCTCCTTTGCATTTTCTAGTATGAATTAGGAAATATTGCATGTAATTGTCTTATGTAGTTGCTAGATCCTCCAATAGGACTAGAGGGATCATTTTTGTTTGCAGAAAGGATTGCCTAAACAACAGGAGGTGGTTTAACCTCTAGATTCCCTTAGTTTTCTTTGGATCGATTTATCCCATGAGATCCCACATTCATGCTTGAAATATTGCACGGGGTGATTGGATGAAAGAAAGAGTTGGTTTAGCCAATCTATAGTCGGGTGGAACATTAAAGTCCCAAACCAAGTTCATAAATGCCTATGGCTAATAAAAGTTATGTTTCTCTTTCTTTTGGTAAGGAAATGTATGGGTTAATATGCATGTTTAGTGGATGTTCTCTTATGGTTATCTATCTAGTTATATGGTAGTTATAAGCATGCTTTTACGACGAATCTCAGTGATGGCTCTTTTCATGTTTCCACTCATAACTGAATAAATAATGAATATAAGACCTAATTGATGTTATGAGAACTAATGAGAAGGTAGAGACCCTTCTTGTTAAACCTTAGATAATTTTTCAGTCCCTTATGTTCAAACTTGCACTCATGACCTGTAGGTGACATATCTACCAAGTGTTTGACATAATGTTAGTCTTGGTTAGGAATGGTCAGGTGAAGTCTTCGTTCCAAATTTTTGTAAACAAGCATTGCCTTCATGTATTTCATGAGTTCTAGAAGTTTCATAGTTTTTTCGGTAGAGACTAAGCCCTAGCTCTGGAAAATAACCTTGATTCTTGCAGTCGCTGGCACAACATTGGCAAAAAAATGCCACAGTCACACTAATGAAAGCCTATGGGAGCTAATGGAAACCCATAGTCACATGCAGGCCTTATCAAGGGAGAAATTGGGGCTCTAGGTCATGGAAAAGGTGAGTTGTCTCATTGGTTGGACACCTAGAGGGGTTGGGTTACTCCTTGAGGTATTGTGGCATTTGATAGAAGTCAATAAGGTCTTGTTGTGTCAACTCCATTTCCTTAAGGTCATCTAGGAGGTTGAGTCATATCATAGTAAACCCTAATCTCATGTTTACCCCGGGTAAACCAGTGAATGTGGGTAGACATGAGAGGATGCAATGTTACAGGATGGTACAAAGTGGGTTGCACTCTCTTTGGGTCATATATGATACCACGAGGTGGTATCAAATTGTGGTTTCACTCTCCTTGGCTAAGTCTAATGTTGTCAAGGTTATGGTTGTCATGAATGGGATCACGGTAGACGGTTGGTATGATCATGAACGATGTTTTTGTGATGTTATTACATGGATATGTTTATGATTATACATGTACATGCTAATGTGGATTGATCTTGCAGATGAAATAAGCCTCCCCTGAACAACACTAAGATATGGATTTGATTTTGGTATTTATTTAGTTTATTTGACATGGTATACTTGCAGGATGAAGAGAAATCAAAGATGAAGAGAAAATTTTTAGACTACAGTTCTATGAATCTCCCTAGATATCAGTTGGGTAGAAAGGAGAAGATTATTCTCCTGGTATAGAAGATAGATTGAGGAGATTGAGGGAAGAGATCATAAGTTGCAAAGCACACAATGAAAGGTTGGTTGAGGCTCAGGAAAGACTTCCAATGGCTTAGGAGAAGCAGGTAGAGGTTAATGCAGAAATCCTTCAGAGCTTGTCAGAGTTACAGAGAAAGAGACAACTGAGGATCAGTCAAGATCAAGGATAGAAAAATAATGGATCCTATGGTAGAAAATCTCGGTCCGGATACAGGTTGGATAAAGGGGACACAATTAGAGGTGGTAGATCACTAGATACACCTAATAGGAGAACTAATATGTATGGGCATCATTCTAGTTCCTCATCTAGGAGACATTATTACATTCATCACTATTGTCATCCTTAAAGGAGGAGGGAGTATTTACCTTAGGAGTTCAAGAAGGTCAAGCCTCTTATATTTAATGGAGAGAGGAAGAAACCATAACATGCAGAGGCATGGTTGCTTGAAATGAAGAAACTCTTCATATTACATAGATATTTAGAGAACATGAAAGCTAAGATAGCCACCTTTAGTTTAAAGAGAAGGCATATATCTGGTGGGAGGATGTGAAGAATGTTAAGGGAATTTGGGAATAATACTTGATTTGGGATGATTTCAAGAGGATCTTAAATAAGAAGTATCTATTATAGAGGTAATATGATGATAGATCTAAGGAGTTTTATGAGCTACATATGGGTTCTATGATAGATGATGAGTACACTAGTAGATTCTTGGAGTTGTTGAGGTATGTGCCATATATAAAGGAGGAGAAGGCTAAGATTTAGAGATTCATCATTAGATTTCTATAAATATATAGAGACTGGATTAAGTTGGAAAGTGATATGAGAAATCAAAGCAAAAATTTGAGACTAAGCGTGACTAAAAGGAAATGAGAAAGTAAAAGGAAAATGACCACTGAAGTGAGGAATACCTCAAGATGTAGGTCAGAAAGAAAATGTTGCTCCTTATAATAAGTTTACTGTAGTTGACAATGGACATGTGTCGCAACCTAAAGAGAAACAGACTAGAGGTGATAGTAGAGCATTGTTTCAATGTTACATATGTGGCAAAGATCATCGTAAGAAGGAATTCCATTGTACCAACGAGGTATGCCTCAGATCTATAGTGCTCAAGAGGCACAAAAAGTTGGGGATGTTGGTTATAGTATACCTCAAATATATGCAGTTGTGGACAACAGGAAGGTAGATCACTAGGCATCTATCATTGAGATGGGAAGTAAGCTTTGTGATAAATTTATTTCTATTTTGATTTATCCTGAACCTAATCATAGCTATGTTAATCCTGATCTGGTCAATAAGTGTGGCTTGAGAAAATAACTGCATGTAGAGTCTTCGTTGGCTATAGGTATGAAGAAGAGAGTAAATCACTAGATAAGAGCTTGTGCATTTCAGTTGAATGGTATGCCTACAACAACACATTTGAATGTACTGCCATTGGGATTGTAAAGTATGATTTTGGGTGTGGATTGGTTGTATCTTCATAGGACCAAGGTAGATTTCTATGAAAAGGATATTGAGTTCCTGGATGATAATGGAGAGAAGAAAATCTTGTAGGGGAAGAAGCATGCATCTGTGAGGATGGTAACATCTATGCAGGCTAATCACAGTTGTAGAAAAGGGTGTGTGATGTTTGTAGTTCATATTTCTTGTGATAAGGGTATGGATGTTGAGGACGCATAAATCTTCGAGTCATACCGTGTATAGTAGCAGTTTCAGGATGTGTTTCGAGCAAATATTCTAAAGTTTCCTCCACAGAGGGAAGTATACTTTTGTATTGATTTGTACCAGGGGAAGCACTATCATCAAAGACACATTACAGGATGGGCACTCCAGAATTAGTAGAGTTAAAGTAGTAGTTAAAGGAAATTCTTGACAAGGGATACATTAGGCCAAGTGTATCACCTTGGGGTGCACCAAGATTGTTTGTGAAGAAGAAGGATGGTATTGTTATATTGTGCATTGATTACAGGTAGTTTAATAAGGTGACGATTAATAGCAAGTATCCACTTTTGACAATTGATGACTGTTTGACTAGTTGAAGGGAGTAGTAATGTTCTCAAAGCTAGATCTAGAATCCGGATACCATCATGTGTGCATTAAGGAAGAGGACATCTACAAGACTTCCTTCAAGACTAGGTATGGGCATTATGAGTTTTTTGTACTTCCATTCCGTTTGACTAATGCTCTAGCTACTTTTATACATTTGATGAATAGTGTGTTGTGTCCTTATTTGGACAATATTTTTATTGTATTCATTGATGGCATCTTGATTTATTCTAAGAATGAGGAAGAACATGTTGAGCATTTAGCAACAGTATTAAGGTTGCTAAGAGAGAATCTGTTGTATGCAAGATTAGCAAGTACAATTTCTTTTAGACATAACTAAACTATAGGGACATGTTGTCTCCAAGAATTTCATAGCAGTATACATAGAGAATATAAAGGTTATCATGGAGTGGGAAGCTCCTAGAAATGTGAGGAAGTTATATCATTCATGGGCATAGTAGGTTAATAAACGAGGTTCATCGGGAAATTCTCATGCATTGCATATCCTCTTACATCCTTGTAGAGGAAAGGTAAGACATTTAAATGTACAGAGGAGTGTGTAGCTAGGTTTGAGAAGTTGAATCCATTGTTGACAAATGCTCTAGTGTTAAAGATTGCATATCCCAATAAATAATTTGTAGTATGTACAGATGCTTGTAAGAGAGAACTTGGTCGATTCCTTATTCAGGAGGGACAAGTAATATGCTATAATTCCAAGAAACTAAATGAGCATGAGTAGAGCTATGTGACTCATGATCTTGAGTTGGTAGTTATTTTTTAGGCCTTGAAGATGTGGATACATTATCTTCTTGGCAAAAGGTTTGTGCTGATGCGCAATCATAGTGGACTAAGATATTTGCTTGACCGTCCGAACTTGAACACCAAGAAAGCTAGATGGTTAGCTACCCTTAATGAGTTTGAATTTGAGATCATGTACATTAAGGGAAATAAGAACAGGGTTGTGGATGCTTTCAATAGGAGTTGAACCATGTTGCAATAGTGAGCTCATATGGGACAAATTTATAGGATCACATCTTACAGGAAGAACAACAAGATGACAGGTACAGGGAGCTTATGCTCACGTTACAATAGGGTACAAGTGATCAATATGTGTATTATCATCTTACAATAGATGGCATGGTGATATTTAGGGACATGATCTATGTGTTAGACAATAGTGAACTCGAGAAGCTTATCGTGAGGGAGTTTCATGTAAAACCATATTCATGTCACCCAGGATACCAGAAGACATTGACAGTAGTGAAGAAGTTTTATTATTGGCCGACTATGAAAAAGGAAGTGGTAGAGTTTGCGGCGAGATGTTTAGACTCTCAGCAAGTCAAAGAAGAGTGTAAGCATTAGGTGGGTTGCTTCAATCGATTTTGATTCCAAAGTGTAAATGGGAGGTAATTTTCATGGATTTCACTATAGGTCTTTTGAGGACATCAAGGAAACATTATTCTATCATGGTTGTGGTAGACATGTTGAGAAAGGTAGCTCACTTCATTCCAGTGAAGACTACTTATTCAGCTAGTGTGTTTGCACAGGTCTTCATCAGGGAGAACATGATATTGCATGGCATTTCGAAGAAGATTGTGGCAGACAGGGATGCCAAATTCACTTCCATGTTTTGGAAGGAGATGTTTACAGGATTGGGGACAAAGTTGGCCTTCAGTATAGCTTATCATCCACAGACAAATGGACGGACAAAGAGGGTTAACAAGATACTAGAGGATATGTTGAGGATGTATGTCATGCATTAGAAGAGGAGATCAAAGGAGTACCTTCCATTGCTTGAGTTTGCATACAAAAATGGTTATCAGGAGTCACTCGGGATGAGTCCATTTGAGGCACTATATGGCTAGGGTTTTAACACTCCCATCTGTAAGAGTGATATAGTGAATAGGGTACTTATTGAACTAGACATGTTGGTAGACATGGTATAGGAAATGCAAGTTATAATGAAGAATCTAAAGTAGCACGGGATAGGAAGAAAATTTATGTAGACCAGCATAGGGCATTTAAGTTGTTTTAGGTTGGGGAGCATGTGTATTTGTGCATCAATTCCAAGAAGAGATTCTTAAGGATCCAATCATCTGCCAAGTTGGCACCATGGTATTGTGGGCCTTTTGAGATCCTTGAGAGGATTGGACCAGTGACCTACAAACTTTCACTGCCTTCGACAGTGAAAGTCCATGTTTATTTTCATGCTTCATTTCTTAAAAGATATGTAAAGGATGTTTATCATGTTATTGATTGGTATGCATTGCAAGTCGAGAAAGAAGGAGAATTCTAGCCAGAACCCCACTACATATTGCAGTGGAAACATATCGTGCTCTAGAACAAAGCACTTGAGAAGGTTAAATTTCAGTGGGAGCACTTTGGGCCAGATGAAGCTACATGGGAGATGGTTGATCAAATTCATCCTATGTATCCTTCATTGTTTTTCGATGAAGGCAAATGAGTCTTGGAATTTTTACATATTTATGTATGGTTCCTATTGTAAATACCACAATAAGCTAAGTTATAAAGCTTTAGTAAGCGGTATGGTTTTCATGTTGTGATGTTTTACATTATGGTTTTTCTTTTGAGCAAGATGTTATTGTAAATATTGCAATGAGTTGGGTTATAAAGGTCCATAGGAAATATGTTTTCTATCTTCTACATTTTTTCTAGGTGTAGGTGTGGTTTAACACTGAGGGCAGGCTTCACCTATGGAGGAGAGGTCTGTAACAACCCCAGGTTGAAAGTTCACGTAATAAAAGTTAATAAACGTAAAATAATACCACAAGCAAGGTACACTTATTCCAAGCTGAATGTTGGGCAAAATATCTTAGTGGGCATCACTTGTTGTGTTTTATGGATAACGGGAAATTGGCAAAGGCAATGACTAAGGCTTTGGAAAGGAAAAAAGGTATTTTGGGCACATTATTTATAGAAATAATGGAAATTAGGAGAAAAGGAAGATAAAAGGCCACAGGTTGCATGTGAGGAGGAAAATGACAGAAAATAATGGAAAATTGATGAAATTAGAGGCCTCATAAATAAAAATAGCTCAAAGCATCAGTTGGTAGCTTTTTGTCAACCTTTTGTTAGTTTAGTGCTAGAATTTGTCTCAAAGAGGAAAAGCACCAAGAGGAGTGTTGGGCCTCGAATATGCCCATTTTTTCCATCGCATCATATCACTATTCATAACCTAAATTTTGATATTTTTCACTCATTTCATACCATAGTTTCTCGACTTGTCATCAAATAACATATTATACCTTGTGGTTCATTATCATTAGTTTTCTTAGCTTTTCTATGATTAGAGATGATTTAGTAATGATTTACTAATGACTTCTTTCACTAATTTCATTTTTTGCAGGCTTCCATTGCAAAAGTTCTTCACAAGTGAATTAAACTAGTTGCTACAGGTTGAGTACAAAATAACTTGGCACATGAACCAATCGGTAAGGATATCTTCTTCAGTTTGATGCACAAGTGCACCTATTCCCCAACCTAGAAGTCCTTGAACAACCTATTCTTATCTACATAGCTCTTCTACCTATCCTATGTTGCCTTTCAGTTTTTTTTTATAACCTACATTTCCTATTCCATATCCGCCAACATGTCCAGTCCAATCAACACCCTGTTGACTGGATCACTCCAAGTAATAGGAGTATTGCAACTCTACCCATACAATGCATCAAACAAACTCATATTCTAATATTCCCGATACCCATTTTTGTAAGCGAACTCTACCAGTGGAAGATACTCTTCCCACTTTGATTGTTGATGCATAACATACATCATCAACATGTCCTCCAATATCTTGCTGACCCTCTCTGTCTGTCCATCTATCTACAGATGATAAGTTGTACTGAAGGCCAACTTTGTGCCCAAACCTGTAAATAAATTCTTCCAAAACTTGGAAGTGAACTTTGCATCCTATCTAACACAATCTTCTTTGGAACACCATGTAATCTAGCCACATCTCTTATGAATACCTGTGCTACATCGCTAGCTGAGAATGTAGACTTCACTACTTCAACCACTATCAACCTATCCACAACAACCATGATGGAATCATGTTGTCTCACTGTCCTCGGCAAACCTATGATGAATTCCATGGAAATGACTTCCCATTTCCACTATGGTATCACAATCGATTGTAGTAGTCCACATATATGCTTACACTTTTCCTTCACACAATGAAAATCAAAACACCTAGCCATAAACTCTGCTACATCCCTCTTCAGATTTGACCAATAATAAAATCCTTTACTGTTGTCAGTGTCTTTTGATAACCTGGGTGACCTGAATATGGTTTTGCATGAAACTCCCTCAAGATCACCTTCTTGAGCTCACTACTGTCTGGCACATATATCCTGTCTCTAGGCCTAACCAATAAATCTATTTTAAGATAATAATCCACATCCAATTCAACTACAGTTGTAGCTATAATTGTACCTATACTTGTACCTGTACTTGTACCACTACCTGTACCACTACCTGTACCTATACTATCACCTATACTTGCACCTATAATATCACATGTACCTACACCAGTACTCTGCTACAACCTGTGCATAATCTCCATATATCTGACATCCTACTAGCCTACGTGCAACATCATATCCTATAAGTTAGCCCCATATGAGCTCATAGCTGCTAAGTGATTTACCTATATCCGCCCGGTAAGAGCATCTGCCACCCTATTCTCTTTATCTTTGATATATATGATCTCGAAATCGAACTCACTGATCATAACCAACCACTGAGTCTACCTACCATTCAAATTTGGTTGGCTAAATAGATATTTTAACCCACTGTGATCATTCATAAATGTAAACCTCTTGCCCAGAAGATATTTCCTCCACATACTCAATGCATGTATGATCACTTCCATCTCAAGATCATGCATGGGATAATCCTCCTCATTCTCATTCAATTTCTGTGACTCATAGCATACCACCCTTTCATCCTTCATAAGGACTCCACCAAGTCCTTTCTTAAAAGCATTTGTGCATACTACACACTCTTTGTCCAGTTTTGTAATCTTTAACACTGCTGCATGTTTGACCAAATGCTTAAGCTGCTCCCAACTAGCCTCACACTCCTCTGTCGATTCGAACTTCTTACATTTCCTCTGCAACGATGTGATAGGATAAATAATCTATGAGAAGTTCCTGATGAACCTCCTATAATACCCTGCCAACCTCATAAAAAATCTCGCCTCATCTACATTCTTAGGAACTACCCACTCTATGGTGGCCCTTATCTTTTTTGGATCTACTGCAATTCCCTTTTTAGATATAGCATGTCCCAAGTAATGTACCTCAGTATGATAGAAACTACACTTGCTGAGATTAGCATACAACTAATGCTCTCTCAACAACCTCAACACTGCCATTAAATGTTTGGCATGCTCTTCTTCTTTTTTATAATATACCAATATGTCATCAATGAACACAATAATAAACTTATCCAGATACGGATGCAACGCACTATTCATCAAGCACATAAACGTAACTAGATTATTATTCAAATTGGATGGAACTACAACAAACTCGTAATGCCCATACCTGGTCTAGAAAGCTATCTTGTAAATTTCCTCCTCTTTGATTTGTACCTGATGATATCTGGATCTCGGATCAATCTTCAAGAACATTGTTTCTCCCTTCAATTGATTGAATAAGTCATCAATCTTCAGCAACGGATACCTGTTCTTGATGGTCACTATGTTCAACTGCCTATAGTCAATGCACAATATGAGAGTACCATCCTTCTTCTTCACAAACAATACCAGTGCACCCCATGGTGATACACGTGGCCTAATGTATCCCTTTTCCTGACATTTCCTTCCACTATAGCTTCAAGTCCACCAACTCAAGTGTGCTCATCCTGTAAGGTGCTTTTGATGCCGGAATTACCCCTGGAACCAATTCAATAGAAAAGTCTACTTCTCTATGAGGTGGAAACTTTGTAATGTCCTTGGGAAATACATCCTTGAACTGCTATAGAATGGGTTACCTTCTCAACACATATGCAGCCCCAAATTCCTTACCTTTGTCATTAGAAATGTGCACTACAAATAACATACACCCCTTCCCGCGACAACGCTTTGCTTGCATAGTTCTCACCATCCTAACTGATGTGGCTCTCTTCTTTCCTTGTAAGACTCTTGGTTCTCCATTGTCATAAACACACTCAATAGCTTTGTCATAACAATCCACCTTGGCTCTATGAAGGTACAACCAATCCATGTCCAAAAACATACTGTATGATCCCAATGGCAATACATTCAAATGTGTTTCTGTAGGCATACCATTCAAATGAAATGCACAAGCTCTTACATAATGATGAACTTGCTTCTTTGTACCTGTAGCCAATTGTAATAACTAATATTATGCATGAAATTCCTTACTCAAACCACATTTATCCACCAATTCAGAATTAACATAGCTATAATTAGATCTAGGGTCAATCAAAATGTAAATAACTTGATCACAAAAATTACTGTCCATCTCAATGATAGATGCTTGATGGTTTTCCTGTTTTTTATCCAATGATGGATCAATACAAGGTGCTCTCTTACCAACATCCCCAACAGTCTATGCATCCCATGCACTATACATTCAAGGCCTACCACCCTAATATTTTGGACAATCTCTCATGTGATGATCCCCTTCACAAGTCCAACGCCACATGGGTTCCTTATTCTGCTCCTCATATCGATATCTGATGCATTGAACTTATTAGATGGCACAACGTTCTCTTTATTATCTATATTTTGAGGTCTTGCTCATTTCTTGTCTCATGTTCCTTTGTTCCTTGCATTAGCTTTCCAATCTAGCTTAGTTTCAGATATGCACTTCGATTGTTCATAGTAATGCCTTAGATTTCGAATGGTATCGTCCAATGATTTAGGCTCATCAAACTCAATCTTGTCTTTGAATGCAACTGGTAATCCACTAATGAACATGTGAATCTTGGCCTTCTCCTTCGTGAGATAAGCCCAATACCTCAGTAAATCCAAGAACCTGCTAGTGTACTCCTCATCTATCATCGATCCCAAATTTAGCTCATAGAATTATTTTTCCCTATCATCAAAGTATATCTCCAACATATAATTCTTCTTGAATAACTGCTCAAACTCACTCCAAGACAAGTCTTCCTCATGAATTCATCTGACATTCTTCACGCCTTCCCACCAAATGTATTCTTTACCTTTGAGACTGAATGTAGCTACTCTAGCTTTCATGTTCTTTGAATAATCATGCAGACTAAATAACTTCCTCATGCTAAGAAAACATGCTTCTGCATCCTGTGATTCATTCATCTCTCCATCAAAAGTAGGTGGATTTTCTTTCTTAAACTCATCATATTGATCATCATGCCTATTAGAACCAGAACTAGAATGGTACATGTGTCTATCCCTTCTCCTAGCCGGAGTGTCCCACAATCTTCCATCTCTAACCATGTCATCTCTATCTGACCTGTGACCACAATGCGATCTAATACCATATGACCCATTAGTTTTGTCCACCTGCTCATAGCTGATCCAACGTAGTCCCTATTGTTGTAAATCTGACAAAATATAAAGTATCACTACATTTACCTCTTCTTGTTTCTCTTGTTTCTGCATGATTATGTCATTATCTGCCTTTCAACTCCTTATTTATTCCTTTAAGATTCTCAATTTATCTACCAAATCAGAAGAGTTCCCAACACCATACTACTCATTTTATTCATAGGGAGAGTCTTTGTTGTCTACCAGCTTGCTAGCCATTTGATATTTCTTCCTACAAAGTATATCATGTCAGCTAAACCAAATTGTAATAAACCAACATACCTTAGTATAGCTCAGGGAGGATACCTTGTCTGCAAGATCAAAAAATCAGCATGATATGTGTATAACATAATCATGATAGCATATAGAAAAATAACACATAAGTATATAACCATGCAACCATCATTCTAGCTACGGTCCAGTCATCAATGCATGACCTTATCAACAACACATACCACAACCTCATGCATGACGACAACCATTACATCATTGTACACTTGACCACATGCAAACATTAACATGCATAATCAAAATGTAACCAACAACACACATGCATGAACACATATGATTAATCATGAATGAATGAGACTTGAAACCAAACCTACAAGAATGATAAGTGAAACCAAGCATACAAGAATGCAACGAAACATACAAGAATGTAACCAAGGATACACTAATGATACATGTAAGTAAAATATAACAACATGTAACCAATCATAAACTCATGACGATGCATCCCACAATAACAACATCAACTTCCACATGGTTATATCACTACAACCATGATTAACATTATGCAAATGCAACGATCACATGGAACACAAGTGTAAGAGACACACATGCAATTGACATGCATCCATGACCAACACACAACCCATTCAGTGCAAGGGGTGAACGATGCTCTAATACCACTTTATAACACCCTCCTCCCACATCTACCGAAGAAACTGGCTAGCCAGAGTAAACATGTGATGAGAGGCCACTATGATATGATTTGTCCTCCTAAGTCACATTAAGGAAGTGGAACCGATGAAAACACACCATACATACATTCAACATCAACATTAGGACCCTTAGGAACTATTCCAACCTTTCTTCCAACCAACCCTTAGGTCCCACTAATATTTTGGACCACTTGACTGCTGGACGATCTCATGGTATGGGTATGCCAACGTCCAGGGACCTATGGACGCTCTCACAGACTTGCAAGCCAACGTCCAGGGAAATTTTAGCATAGTATTGTGCCAGCATCCCCGAGATTTGAGCCACTTTTTCAGGCCCAAAGCCTAGGTCACTCCCCAGAATAGAACAACATGTTCAAAACAGTAAGATCAGGGACATGATAGTGCAAAAGAAAGTAATAGAATAAAAGCTTGATTGGACCCCTACTAGCTGATGAGCCCCGAAAATGGGTAACTATATGGGGTCATTTTGCCTATTATTCTCATTTAATCCACCATTCTCCATAGTTTTATGCATTCTTTTGAATATATTTATGTTAATTGTGTGAATGGGAATAGTCACTTTACCACAAGGTCTAATACGTGGTTATTGCAGATTTTTGGACATTTTTGGACCAAGATCAGGCGTTTATGAGTAGATTGGCAGCCAAATACGAGGAGACAAGGCTGAGGATTTGTAGGAGGGGTGTCTATTGCACTAAATGACCCCTTACTCGAGTTCTACACCATCAGCTCGGAGTTCTATAGCCCACCAAAGATGATTTCAAGGGCAGATGAGCAGGTCTAGTGAAGTGGCTGATTGACTACAATTTTGGGCAGCCAAGCTCCTCAAGTTAAGGAGGACTACTGGGGGTCCTCATTTGCATAAGTTGGAAGGCTTCAAGCCTTGGTAGTTTAGTCATTTTGTTAGTCCATTTTCGCACTTTAGCATGGCTCTGTAATCAGCACATTTTCGAGCTTCTTCTTGCAGACAATTTGTGATGTAACTATTGTTTTTTGATCAATGAAGATGAATCCATCTTTGCACCATCTCTGAGCTTTCTTAGGAGGCTGTAGCTCTTGGGGTTGGACCCAACCCAAGTGCCAGTACCTCCTTTGTGTACTTTTACGTGTTTTTCTTGCATTCCTAGAATAAGTTTTGTTATTTAGGGTAAAATCTTGCTTCATTACTTAGGTGGTTTTTGATGATTTAGATAGTTGTTCATGCTTTAAGTTGATTTGACAGTTTGGTAACAGAAAAGATCCAAAAAAAGGCCACCAAGTAGTCCTTGATCTCATTTCTCCCTCTTTGGGACCATGAATTGAGACCAAGGTACACTTGTTGCCACAAAAACATTGTTTTTTCCTTCTAAATGCAATTGCTAGTGTTAGATTTTGAATTGGAAAAGTTGATATCAGTTGTGTTTTCATGTTTAGATATGTTCTTACTCAGTTTCCATAGCTCTCTTGCATGATTTTCTATCTATAAACTTCTGTTCATCATATTTTTGGTTTTAACGACAGATTAGGTCAGAATAGATAGATCTTTGTTTTTTCAGTCTTTGCTTGGTCAGTTTTGGGAAACAGTGTGCAGAGCACCTATAATACATTTCTACCTACCCTTCCTCCATCATACAACTTGTTCTAGCCCCTAACTCAAGATTTCTTCCCTTCATTTGCCACACTTTCCAAACTTGCCCTAATTTCTACATTTTTGTGCAACATTGCTTTCTCCATCCTTGAACAAATCCAACCATCTTCATCACTCCTTAGCTTCATTTACCAGGTCCTACACCTCTTAACATCCTTATCCATCCTTCATTTCCACTTCCTCACCATTTTTCCACCATAAATCCTCTAAAAACCACTTTCGGCCTATTCCTGTAGAGATTTCATTTCATGCCTCGTAGGAATAGAGACAATTTAAGAAAATTCCTACCCAACACCCCCACCACATCACTAAGTCACCCTTCTCTCTTCTTTGGTGGTAGTGATCCTGAAGAACCTATAGGTGAAGCTCCAGAGATATACGAAGATCCTATAACAGAAGAAGAGCAAGAAACCATTCCTCCTGAGACCATGGCTAAAAACAGAAATGGTAGAGGGAATGGGGAAAGAGTAGAAGGTACCTTTCCCATCCAAGAGACCAATGGGGACACAAAAATGAAAAAAATCAGTCCCTCAGTCATACCTCACTTCCATGGATTGACTACTGAAGACCCCGATACCTTCTTGTTTGAGTTTGTTGTCCTTTATCGAACTTATGACTATGTAGAAGATGAGCAAAAGTTGAAACTCTTTCCATCTACCCTCAAGGATGCAGCACTCCACTGGTTCATGGGGCTACCTAGAAACAGTATCACAACTTGGGCTCAAATGCAACAAGCCTTTAACAAAAAATACCAGGCCTACTGTAGGTCAAAGGATACAAAGGAAGAAATCTTCCGAACGACCATGGGAAGTCATGAATCTTTAGAAGACTATGAAGAGAGGTTTCAACTTAGTTATAAAAGAGCTAGGTGCACACTTGACCCTGAATCTCTGAACTTGGTTTTACTCAGAGGAGTCCCTGAAGACCTTCTAGATACCCTCCATTCATTGGCTGGGGGAGACATCTACCAGCTACCTTATGATGACATAAAGACTGTATTTAGAAACCATTCTAGGGCATCCAGAAAGAGAGGTAGTGGAAGTCAACTCTTAGCTAGTACCCCCTTATCTAGTTCATTCCTAAAAAACAAGTTTTCAAATCAAATGGAAGATTTCAAAAGTGAGATGAGACAGACCATTGGCATGCAAATGGATACCTTACGAATCCAAAAGAAGCAAGAAGAAGCTAAGAGGGCTTTGGCCATCTTTTGTCCCAAGTGTACCAGAAGGCATCCTAGGAATGAATGCCCATTGCACTTTGTAGAAGTGTGTTTTGTTTGTGAAGAAGACCATCCTACAAATCAGTGCCCTTCCTTGCCTGGATTTAAAGCTATGTACCAAGGGGCTGAAGAAGCCACTGAACCACTCTACTTCATGAAGCAAAGGAGGCCACCTAGACCCAGACCTTACTAGTAAGGAATGCAAGGGACATCCCAGACTTATTACAAGCCCAATCAAGCTACTTCCATGCCTTCTTAGGGTCCCCCTGTGCATCCTTCCTAGACCACACACCCTCCTTGGTCATACCCTCCTCAATACCATACTCAACCAGTTGCTCACTCATTTCATCCTCACACTCAGCCACAACCTCAGTGGAATGCACCTCATCATGGGTGGAGGCCCCAATACAACTCTCCTCCCACTCTTTTGCCTCCACCACCTGCTCAACCACAACTGTTACCTCCTGCTCCTCCAAGACAACCCTAGATACCTGCTCAACTGAACCCGAACCCCAATAACAGATAGGCCCAGCAGGTATATACTGGAGAAGCCACATGCCCTACCTATGCTGTGGAGATGCAAGAGATCAACCTATGATCTAGGAAGGTCCTCCCAAATAGCCAACCTCCTCCTAGGGAGGACGAGGAAGAGAAACAAGAAAGTGAACCCAAAGCCATTCCACCATTTCCTGAGAGACTAACTGGAACCACACAACTAAACCCAGAAGAAACTGAACTTCTGGGAGAACTTAAACAGTTATGTGTGAAAATACCACTTCTCCAAGCCATAAAAGATGTACCAATCTACAATAATTTGATCAAAGAGAAGTGTTTTAGGCACCCAGGTAGGCGCAAGAGAGATGCCCCAACTATCAATGTCATAGGACAACTGTCTGACCTGATGTTGGGACAGATAATCTGTCCAAAATATCTGGACCCTGGGAGTCCTGGAGTCAATGCCCACATAAATGGCACCATAATCCCCCACACTTTGATTGATCTAGGGGTTGCCATTAATGTAATGACCAGGGACACTATGCTCAAACTCAACCTTCAAAGTTCCCTAAGAAAGACCTCAACAGTACTGCAGTTGGCAGACCACTCCACTGTGACTCTTGAGGGGATTGTGGAAGATGTCATGGTCTCCATTGATTCTTGGGAGTACCCTACTGACTTCTTGGCCCTTCGGACAAAGGCAAAACTCACTGGGTATCCCCTCATCTTGGGAAGGCCTTTGTTAGCTACTACAGATGCTTACATCAGTTGTCGAGTTGGGAGCATGACCATCAAGAATGGGCATATGTCCAAACAACTAGTCCTATATCCTCCTGCCCAACCTCTGCTAGAACATGACTTACCTCTTTGGTTGGAGTAAGAAGATGAAGGTGAAGTCTACTATGCCCCATTGTGCATAGTGGAAGCCACCAGGGGAGGTCCTCAAACCAAGGATGATCTTATTGAGAATTTGATTGAAAATCCACCCCCCAGTGTGCTGCCATTAGAAGAGTTGGTGGAAGAAACCCAAGCCAGTGCTTTAGTTGATCTCTGTGTGGCTGATCCGACCTATATCCGAGTTAATAATGTGGAATTTGGCCTTGAAAGAACCTTAAAGATCAACTCATCCCTATCCACCTCTCAGGAGAAAGAATTGTGTAGCTTATTGAACAACCATTTGGGTGCTTTTGCTTGGAGCTATAAGGAGATGAAAGGAGTCCATCTTTCAGTCTGTACCCATTACATCTACATTAAAGAGGATTGTAAACGAGTTAGGCAGCCTCAAAGGAGGATGTATCCAGCCCTTAAGGATATTGTCAAAGAAGAATTGCAAAAGTTGTTGGATGCAGGATTCATCTACCCCATCTCTGACAGTGAGTGGGTTTCTCCTTTGGTGCTTGTGCCTAAGAAAAATGGGAAGTGGATAATCTGTGTAGATTACTGAGAAATTAACAAAGCCACCAAGAAGGACCATTTCCCTTTGCCTTTCATAGATCAAGTGTTAGATGGCCTAGCAGGGAAGAAGTTCTTTTCCTTCCTAGATGGGTTTAGCGGGTACAATCAGATCCAAATCAGCCCGGAAGACCAAGATAAGACCACTTTCACTTATCCATGGGGTACCTTTGCCTACTGGTTCCTCCCCTTTAGGTTATGCAATGCTTCTGCCACTTTCCAGAGAGAAATACTAAGTATATTCGCTGAGTTGGTTCATGATTCAGTTGAAATCTATATGGATGACTTTACCCCTTATGGTTCTAACTTCCAAGAAGCTTTGACTAACCTGAGGAAAGTTTTAGCCAAGTGTATTGAGATGAACCTGTCCCTCAGTCCTGATAAATGTGAATTCCTAATGAGTGAAGGGACTGTGCTAGGTCATACAATTTCTTAGCAAGGTTTACAGGTGGATCCCAACAAGATTGCTATCATCCAAAGGGTCCCACCTCCTCAAAAGGTAAGATATGTTTGGAGTTTTCTAGGCTTAGTAGGATATTATAGAAGATTCATTAAAGATTTTAGTAAGATAGCCTCTCCATTGTTTGGTTTTTTGGGAAAAGATGCTGAGTTCATATGGAGTGACAACTGTCAAGAGGCTCTGGATGCTTTGAAAGGTAAGCTGATAACTGCCCCAATCTTGAGAGGTCCAAACTGGGCCCTACCTTTCCACATTCACACAGATGCCTCGAACAAAGCCATAGGAGCATCCTTAGGACAAGTTGAGGAGAAGCTACCATATGCCATATATTTCATTAGTAAAAACTTGTCCAAGGCAGAGCTAAACTATACTGTAACCGAGAAAGAGCTCCTGGCTGTAATCCATTCCCTAAACAAGTTCAGACACTACATCACTGCCTATCAAACATTCGTGCATACTGATCATGCTGCAATTAGGTATTTGATGAACAAACCTGATGTAAATGCTCATATCATTAGATGGTTGCTTTTATGGCAGCAATTTGATTTGACCATTGTTAACAAGCTAGGTAAGGAAAATGTTGTTGCTGATTTTCTATCTAGACTAGATTTTCCTGCAGGTGAAGAAGGGATGGTGGATGATCAAATTCCAGATGAACACCTATTTGCTATTTCAGTACTCTCTCCATGGTTTGCTGATATAGCAAATTATTTGGTTTCAACACAGTTTCCGCCATACCTGTCCTCAAAAGAGAAGAGAAAGATCGTGAGGAAAAGTGCCCCATTCACTTGGATTGGGGGCAATCTATTTAAGCTTGGCCCAGATCAGATTTTGAGGCGATGTGTCAGGGAGGAGGAATTTTTTGACATCCTCCTAACCTGTCATGATGGGCCCTGTGGAGGCCACTTTGTAGCAAAGAGAACTGCCTTCAAAATTCTACAGGCAGGATACTATTGGCCTACTCTTCATCAAGATGTCAGGAAATACATTAGCCAATGTGATAGATGTCAAAGGATGGGGAAACCTACTCCAAAGGATGAAATGACCTTGCAGCCTCAGGTGACTTTCGAGCCATTTGAGAAGTGGGGCATGCAATTTGTGGGTCCTATCAACCCTCCTTCAAGACAGAAGTCCTACATCATTGTGTGCACAGATTACCTAAAAGAGTGGGTGGAAACAAAGGCAATCAAAGCAGCAACAGAAGAAAAAGTAGCAGAGTTTTTGATAGAAAATATCTTCTACAAGTTTGGCTACCCAAGATAATTAGTCACAGATCAAGGAAGTGAGTTTACCTCTAACTTGATTGAAGACCTGCTCACTCATCACAAAATTAAGCACAAAACTTCCACCCCTTATCATCCGCAAGAAAATGGACAAGTGGAAGTTACTAACAGAGCTTTGGAAGGGATTTTGACTAAGGTAGTGAGCAACAACAGAAAATATTGGGCAAATCGCTTAGTTGAGGCCACCTGAGCCTATAACACTACTTGGAAAACTACAACAAGTTTCACACCCTATGAGCTGGTTTATGGGAAGAAGGCTTTGTTATCCATAGAATTTGAATATAACACATTGAAGTTGGCAACTCAGCTGGACGTAGATCTTAGCCATGCACAATAGGAAATATTGCTTCAGCTGAATGGATTAGATGAATAGAGAATGCACACACTTCTCCACTCAGAGGTAATCCAACTTCAGAGAAAGATATGACATGACTGACACCTCAAATAAAAGCAATTTCAGACAGGGGATTCGACACTATTATATGATTCAAGGTACAAGGATTTCAAGGTCAAGCTGAGGACAAGATGGCTGGTGTTAGTGTCGGTATCTTCATCCCTCCGCCAGAGATCAAATCCTCTTGTTGCATTGCATATTAGGTGTCCCACTCAGTCAACTGCATTCCATTAGGCGCGTGGATCATCTGACAGTAGTGGCTTCTCCTACAGTTTCCCTCATGTCATTTACCTGCTGGTACATGTTTTTTCATCAAAAAGTGTATACAGTCACCTTTTTGTCTTAAAGATTGCAGAAGTCTTTACTAGGGTTTTATTGTCATTAGGTCTAGGTTTTCATTATGGTTTCATCAAAAAAGTGTTTCAAAGTGTCCAATAACAACCAGCAGGCCATGAGGAGGTCCAGCATCAATAAGTTTCATCATTAAGTTCTTAGAAAGGTGTCTTTCCTCAAAACTCTATTTTGAGGAAAAACAGAGTATTTTTGCTTTTATGGTACAAAATTTTGTTAGTTTGATTTTCTTCATATGTAAATTACTTCCCCTGCAACCTAGGTTTCTTTCCCCAGCCCCAGTAGTTCCAACCATCTCCAAAACAAACAAAGCACAGGTCATTTAGTCCATCACAAAGCTCAATAAAGTGAAAAAAGTTCAAAAACATAGTTTAAAAATAAAGTCAAATTCCAAACAGTATGAAAGTGGGTTTTATGAGCCAAAAATTTAAAACCTCTTTGTTTATAAGTCATTTCTTCAAATTTAAAATTCATTTGCACTCTTGGAGCAAAGCAAAGACATTTTGGAGGTGAGCAAGCCAAAGTTGGAGAAACCGTTGCCAAAAACCAGAGGCGTGGCGCATTGGGTAACTAGCGCGACACACACACTGGGCGCGGCGCATTGGGCTATGAACTTCAGTTTAAAATTGCACAAGTGCGGCGCATACACTAGGCACAACGCGTTGGGTTTGATGCATGGCACACACAACCAACAAGCCCGAAACTTCAAACACTTGCTCCAAAATCGCCCAAAACGTGTGGATTGTCATTGGTACAAGTAGGTTGAGCCTCTACTACTGTTTTTCATCCAGGTTTGGTGGTTGTTTCATGGTGGTTGATATATGGTGATTCTTTAAAAGAAATCAAACCCTATCTCTTTCAAATTTTCAAGGGAAACTGTTGCCTAGGGTTAGTATTGACTGTTTTGGCTACCAAGTCCACTTACCACTCCCTTACTCCATTTTTTCTTTGATTTCCCTATCCCCTAAATCCACACACCCTTAACTTCATTAATCCCATATCCCAAATCCCATTTCCCAAAATCCCACATGCAAATTCCCAAACCCTAGTCCTATACAAAAACTCCCAAATCATTCCCTATTTCCCTAATTAAACCTATCCCAACAATCCCTAAATCCCTCATTGTTTCCCCTCCCTCATATCACTGTTTCCCTTGGTGGCAAAAGTCAAAATACAGCTCACCTATTTCTCATCAAAACAGCTCCAAAACAGTTCAATCACTAGAAGACATAGCATCTAATCCTTCATATGATTATGAAGAGGAGACCCACAGTGATTCACCTACAGAGGTACATGCACCCAGGAGGCCTCATAGAGGTGGCAAACATATTAGAGAAGAAGCAACCACTCTTGCTGAATTATAGGCCTGCCCCCTTGCCATCTCTTGTTTCCAACATCAGTCCTGCTATGAATTTTGTAAGAAGGTTGCTAGCATATAGTTTCATCATGATTTGGCTCGTTTGTTTGTGCTGCATTTGCATGATGGTCAAGCCACTCTAGCTGGTGTCACCTTTATATTAACACCAGAATCCATTTCACTAGCAACCGACATTGCTAACATTCGAGAGCAATGGAACAAGAGGTAGCAAATTGATCGGCAGCATTATGAACCATACATCAAACCTGGCTATTTGAGACAACTCAGCAAAGTATTTCCTTTCCGATACCTCAAAGATTCTTATGCTCCTTTGATGAAATTGATCATGAAGTATTTCAATTGTGAGGGCCGGTTTTCACGTTTATATACCTATCATATCAGGTTGCTGATGCATTTTACCAGGGTAACAATGATGAACATCCCTTACTTAATGTGCTGAAACATAGAGAATATGACCACCCTAGTGCAACACAAGACTCCTTAGGAGCAGTTCAACAATATTTACCATTTTGCCCTCATTAAAATTGTGGTCATTTATCAGCTTGGCTTACAGGGCATCACTTGGGAGGATTTCATCTCTCGTGAGTTTTTCAGAGCTCCTTAGGGACCTTCAGAGGCTTTGCATGAGACAGGTGGACCTTCTTATCAGCATGAGGGTCACGAGACACAAACCGTTAGCATGTCGGTGCTTATCACCTATCAGAAGGGCACTAGAAAGTTGTTTGCAGCAGCAAAGTGAGTGTTATCTCCAACCAGGGTGGAAGGGGCCTCACTTCCATCATCAGCACAATAGGTTTAGGATAGAGGCAAGAGGCCACTACAGGAGGAAGGACCATCAGGTGAGCGGGAGACTGATTTCATTCTCATTGAGGGTGATGATACTGATATGGGCCCATAAAGCCCAAATCTAACAGAAATCATTCAGGAGCAGCAAGCAGACATTGATGCCTTGTCCATCAACTTGGATAGAGCCCAATGGATGATACAGTACCTATAGCAAAGGAATAAGTAGCTTGAAGACCAACAAGTGATTATGGAGTTGCAAAACATTCGAGAGAATCGCCAAGCTGCCCAAAGGAGGAGGGTGGAGTTCACTTCACTTGAGCAGGAGGTTAATGCTGATAGGGAGTCATGGCTTCAAAGAGTCAATATCCACTTGGAGAGGAAGCTAGTAAAGGCCAACAATGAGAAGAATATGCTTAGAAACCTATCATATCATTACTTGTCAAGGAACTTGGTGTGCCAAGTAAGAATCAAGAGTTTAAAGGAAAAAATGAAGAGAGCATCAAGGAGGCAAAAAGAGCATGAAGGAATTTAGATATTGGCTGAGGCTTCCTTGGACCAACACAATGTTTGATGGAGAAGACTCAGCCAAAATTTCAAAAAATTTGGAGCACTTTTTGTATTTTTGAAATTTTTGGCACAAAAAAACAGAATTTTCTGCCCTATGCGCCACGCCACCTGGTGCTCGCTTTTTCTAGGAGCGTCCAAAGCATAAAAACTCAGCATTTTTGGATTTGGCATGAAAAGATATACTTCCCTACCAATGTCCAAGAAATTTGGACAGGTTTTGAGACCTCAAAAAGGTCAAAAACAATCAAAAAATGACCTCACTGCCCCTATTTTGACACACAGGAAGCAGTGTTGGGAGAACTGAACCTTGGAGGGGTAAATGGAGGAAAAATTGAAAATTTCCACTTGGGTTGGAAAGTAGATAGGTAGACCTTTTGAACAAGCACACCTGGAGCTCATGTGGACACCAGGAAGGCCTCCAAAAGTGGGTCCAAACAGACACTATGGATAGAGAATCAGGCGCAACGCATAGAGGAAAAAATGCCAGTTCGACCAAGTATTGCTCTGTTTTTTGCCCAGCTTTGGCTAGTTTGACTTTTTCACTTTCCTAATGGAAAATTTGTGATGTAATTTAATGTACATTGATGGATCATGATGTAAATATGTTAAATTTTCACTTGCAGAGGTAGATTCATTAGTTTAAAAGTTGTTTGAAGTTGAATGAATCAGTTCCCTTATTTCTAGAGGCATGTTGTTTTGTTGCCTTATTTATAGTTCTTAGTTTAGAATTAGTTGAAACAGCTCCTAAACATGTGTTCTCGACCCCTAGAGGTAAGGATCATCTATGGTTGTCTATATTATGTTGTTTTTCAGTCATTAGCATGGTTGGATTTTTGAGAAAGCCTTGAGCTTCATTGTACACTCTTTCAACATTTTGGCTAAGGAATTGAGACTAGGATTTGCAGCACTCTTCGGGATTCATGTGGCAATTTGTCTTGGTACAGTGCTTTTCTTTGTAATTGTGAATTTTCTTATATGTCATGTATGCCATTCTCTATCTTGTTTCTTCTGAACTAAACAAACAAGAGTGTAAGTAGAATCCATTGAAATTGCAGTGCTCTACTTGAAGTTTTCTTTAGTTTCTTGATGTTTTCAGCTGTTTGGGGAGGATCCATGGTTGCTATTTCCCTCTTCAACACCTCACCTATCTATTCCTTCCATTTCATTCAATTTTAAGTGCCAAAAACAATTGCCTACCATGCCCCATTGAGATCTCTGTAGGACTGAGCCTCAATCCCCGCACCCAAAATGTATGTTTCCATCTGAGCCAACAAAGCATTATTTTATTAAATCAAAATCTCTTGCACTTATACCTAGCCTAAGATAAATATTTCTATCAGTCATCTCAAGCCCTCATCAATCATTCTTTGTTGAGACTAACCCGGAGAGAGCCCTCTCCTGACCTGGTAGGGCTAGCTACCAAGCTGAGCGTGGTTTGATGTTGGCCCTGGATCCTACCCTTTCAGCCTGAGGTAAATCTAGGCACTAATATAGTGGCAAATCCACAGGGGAAGAAATTTTATTATCATTATTTTGTTTTATAGACTAAAGACGGAGCCTGGAGTTAGCAAGGTAGCCTTCGAAACGCTCTTGCTTTACATTAGCGAAAGTAGATAAAAGATGCTTCAGTCAATCTCTAGTCTAGTCTTATAAGCTGAACATTTGACTTGCAAATTGCCCCAATAACATGTATCAAGTTCAGATCTGATTGTTGATGGTGGACAACAGTCAGACACAGGAAGGTTGAAATCATTCACCTAGCGACTCCAATGTCGAAGAATCCTAAGGTTCCGAATTTTTATGGCGACTCTACTCTTCAAGAATTAGAAGCCTGAAGAATTTATTGGTCAATTCATCGCTATCAAAATGGATTTTCTTGCTGGACGGTATGCTCCCATGAGCCAAGATCACATTCCAGGTTTTCCAAATAAAATTCCAAAGGTAAATTGGCAAAGGAATTTTCCTATGTTTAAAGATGATAATAGGAATGATGCTACTTTACATATGGTTAGATTTCACATACATATTTGCAAGTTGAAGGTTGATTTTCCTGAATATTGCTTGATGAAGATATTCATGGCCACTCTGGAAGGTGAGTCCCGATCTTGGTGTTAGGTTCCTATACAAATAGGTTTCATATTTCATGATTGACTGTGGAAATGCCAAATATGATCATTTTTTCCATGCTGCAAAGGTTCCATATTTTCCAAAAAACAGAAAAATTTAAAAAAATGTAAAGAGGGTATGCCCTAAAAGAAAAATCAAAGGGCAAGAAAAATTAATTGGTCAAGAAAGAAAGAAAATGAACCCCAAAGAAAGACCAGGAAAGTGTGCTAGTCAAAATGCCACTACTGTCCTATTTTTGCAAAGAATTTCAAATCATGCAATCAGTGACTTTGTCACACTTGATGGATGGCCCAACAGCTCAATCTTGGCCAGTCCAGGTTTAAATTTCTTGTTTTAGCATTAGAGAATAAGGTCTGTTCAAACGGTTCAAGCTTGGCAAATCACTAGCTAGGTAGAGAAACAAGGGTGCTCAACAGTTGAATCTGAGCCCCTGGAAGAGATAAGGGCAAACTTAGATAGGATGGTAGTCAAAAGAAAAAGAAAGAAAGGGTTTGCTAGTTCAAATGCACCCAAACAAGATGAAGAAAAATTTTTAGGTGTAGCAGAATGGGTAAGTAATTCTGGTGTTGCAGAAGCAGGTTAGTGATCAGTTTTGTCCTGTTAAATATGATCTATCTAATGAGTATCACAAACATCCTGGAAAAGTGGCTACAGTTCAGTGGAGCATGACTGATTTCCCCTCTCATTTCCCCAAGAACACTTACTAACATCCCCTCAAGGACATTGGGATCTGCTCAAGTGGTCCTAACTCATTTCATTTTATGAGAAATAATAAGTGAAACATTGTGTTTACTTGGTCAAAACAAGCCACATTTCTTGTGTAAAATAATCACTCCATTTCCCTTTCATTTCTCTACAAACCTAAGTTATTACTTTATAAAGTTAGCCTTTTTTATCTACAAAACCATAGTAACACCCTAACTCTAATATATAGCTCCTATTTAAACTTTCCCCCCTCCCATACTATGTAAAAATACATAAAATCCCTAAAAAACTAAATATCCCAACCCCCGGCTTAATATAGCCATACACCATAAAGTTTCGGGAGTTATAGGTTCATTTGGAACCTTATAACAACCCTCCCCACGCATACATACACCATGGGATTTAATTAACTCTTGGTTAATTAAATAACCGACCCACAAAAACCAAAGCCGCCTGCATAAACCACATAAAACCCGGTTAACCAATGTTTATACCCCGCAAACATTTAAAAAACATTAAAAATCATGCGCGGGTTTTAAATTATAAACCTCCTCCAACTTACCTTCCCTTCAACCGTCGGATCGGGCCCTCCCCATCCAACGGCTCTCGTCCATATCGGAGCCGCTCTGGTGTACGAAGATTAGCACCCGATAAAAAATGGTTTTCCCGCCATACCCCGGGACGCATGCCGCCACCCCATTGCATCGCATCCATTCTGCCAGAAACCACTATCGTAAAAAGGGCGGTGCGATAGAAACCACAAACCGCTCACGCCTCCCGCTGACCATGTCATCCACCCACATCAGCGCCCTCGTCACTATGCCATCTGCCGTGTCTGCCATGTCATTTTCCCACGTCATCTGCCACATCACCTTCCGTACCCTACTACAGGATAAATTTACGTCATGATGACGTCATCACAAAAAGCCCGAAAAAGCCCAAATTTTGTTAAAAATTCGTGAAAGTGATGGTTTTTTGTTTATTTCTATTCGTTGGTTTGTGGAGACTGTGCATGCAAATTACGACGAATTTTCCACCAAAGCTCCAGTCTGCCACCCAGGGGAATTCGCTCTACAAACTCGGCCCCCTCAGCTTAGTCTTGTACCCACAGTTTGTGCCAGACGCTTGTAAAATAGGTATTTACCTGATATTCGCTCGTAAACCCTGTTTTTCCGAAGTTTCTCTATTAAAATCACCTAAAGAACTAAAATTCGAATTAAAGTGCGCTCCTACCTACGAATCTCTGCATTTTAATTCACTGTTTGACCCATTCTTCCAAAGAAAACCTGCAAATTCTGTTCTCCTTTGCAAATTGCCCATTAAACTGCAATTCAAGCCCATTTCCGCTGGAAAAATCTCCAAAAATGCCCAAATATTGAGTTAAATTTGTCAAGATCACTTGAAAAAGGGCACCATTTTCTCTGTTTTATCCAGCTTCCCAATTAAACTCTGCAGACTTCGTCTTTTCTTTGAATTTTACCCAGTGAGGCCATTTCCATATAAAACTCAGTTTGCAAAATTCCTGTGAAAGACCCCAGTGCCAGTACTCTATTTTCTGTTGTAACACAGACCCAAATTCCAATTATAAACATAGACAGTGAACCATGGAAGCTCCAGTGGCCTTGAATGTTGCCCCCTTGAATGCACCACATAAGGAATTGGAATGGATACCCCTTGCTGACAGGGACTTCCAAATTAAGGATATGATGGGTTACAAACCTCACCTGCAAGCCTTTTGTGAAATTAGAAATAGCTACAGAAGCAGCTCTGATGTCTTGGGAATTTGGGAGTCCAACATGCCTATTTATTACCTCCCTCCAATAAATGTGCTCCCTTATTTCATCCATTTATGTTGTGAAAATTATGAACCTGCCCAAAGAGCAGTTATGGCTCCATCTGGGACTGTGCTCTTTTATATTACTCCTCAATCCATAAATGAGATGTTGAACTTCAAGCCAACTCAGCCTCTAGCTCCTCTCACCATGAAATTCTTGCTTGACCAAGGTGCCAAACTGCCTAGCTCAGAGATAACCAGAATTGCACAGTTGTTTATGAAACCAAATTGCCAGCCTGACCAGCCTCCTCCTTATCTCCAAGTCTGGTTCAATGAGGCAGGGAGACTCATTATAGACATGATATCCTACATTTTAGGATTCAAAACCAGTGAGTATGTTGATGAAACTGTTTTAGTATTGATGTCCATATTCACTCCAGGACAGCCCCCTGCTGTCAAGTATGATTATGCCACCTTCATAGCAAATAAAATCCATGAGCAATTCATGAATTTGGAGAGAGAAAGAGTGTTCAAATACACATCCTACATGTATCATTTGTTGCTGTACTATCAACCTGATAGTTTCCAACTTCCTCTTAAAAGATTGGACCTCAAAGGAGAAAGGAGGTCTGTGATTTTCTGGACCTCAGTATTCCATGAAGTCCACAACTCCCCATATACATATTGTGAGTTCATTGACCTGTTCATATATCCAGCCACTTCTTTGTTGATAACAACTCCTTCGGCCAGGCTCTCTGCTGAAATGGAGAAAATTTTACATCTCTCAAAGGAATACAGTATTGGTGACTGGTATTTTTACCAAAACCACACAGTGATCAGGATTTATGGTTGTGAATTAACTCCCTACAAGCTGCCGAAGTGTGTCCCTATGAGACTCTTTGCCCTGGAATACTACTAGCAATTTAGTAGTTCATACTTAACTCATTTCTATGGGGCTAGGAAAAAAACACAGCTCAAGATAAGACATCAATTGGGCCCTTTTATCTTCAATAAAAGGGAAGAAGCCTGGGAAGAAGCAACTAAGATATTAACAGATCAACTTATGCTGAAACAAAGTTTTCATTGGTCACCATATGACCCTGAACATTTCATAATTTTTAGAAGAGTAAAAAACAATCTTACAGGATATGTGCACCACAAAATCCCTGAGATTGAACAATATGCTAATCAAAAGGATTGGGTAGAAGGCACACTAGTTGAAGAGCTTACTGAAGAAGAGAAATTAGAAAAAGAAATGAAAGAGCTTGAAAAAACACTTGACCTAGACTCTTTTGGGCAGGTCCCTTTCACATTACCTCAACACATTGGAGCGGGCACATCATCTGCTACAACTTCTCAACAACCTGCCCAAGGGAGTACTCGACCTGCAGGGACATCCAAGGGAAAGGAAGGACTGCATTCATATCAACAAGATACAATGGCAGACCAACCAGATACAGCAAAGGAGCAAAGTCAAGGGCAAGGTCCTTCAACACAAACAAAGGTACCTGAAATCCCTGTGTTACAAACTCCTCTCAATGAGGAAAGAGCCAAGAAAAGGGACAGACAAGAAGACACACCTCTAGGTGGGTCAACAGAACAGCAAGGGGAAAAGAGGCAAAGGTTAAATCCTTACTCTGAAGAGGAATTGGCAGAGGAAACAACAGGCAACTTAAGGGGTGAGGAAACAACTGAACAACAGGCTCCTCCAATTTTGGAGACATCAACTAATTCATATCAGCAAGAGCAAGAGAGGCAGCATGGTGTGGAGGTTACATCCACCAGGCAACAGAGCAAGCAAGGCTCGGATATCAAGAAAGCATTCACTAAAATAAAGGCCAGAAATGAGCCAGTAAGGTTCCAACTTTATAATCAATTGCTAAGAATGGCTCCCACCAATCAACAAAGGCTAATGGCAGCCTATGATATCCAAGAAGGGAAAATGACCCTTAGTCACTTCAGGCCTACAACGCAGTAGCCACAGTCAACTACTGATTATATCAGGACCAATCTGGAAGTTCTCTCTAAAGACATCCACCCAATGGACCAGATTGAGTTACATAAACAAACCAGAGAAATGGTATACTCTACCTTGGCAGACAAAGCATTATTGGCTCACAGACTGCAGAATTCATTGCACAATACTTCTGCCCAATTGGAATTGGAGAAGGCCTCCTCATTAGCCAAGGATAACCGAATTAAATCCTTGGAGAAAATTATCATTGAGCTGGGACATGATCCCAAGGATCCCAAGGGTATTCAGGCCTTAATCAAAAAGAAAGAAGAAGATATTGCGGCGCTTAGGAAATAGCTCAAGCTGCCAATTACAATGCACCCTCAGACCACAGAAGTTGCACAGCAGAAAGAAGTGGAGGACGTGGTGAGTTTGCTACTGAGGATGAATGAAAGGCTGGGAGAAATAGAGAATGCATTGGAGATAGCATTACAACGAAAACAAGGAGAATTGGCCTCCTAGCCACCAAAAACAGCTCCAATATGCACAACAACTCCTCCTACAACTACAGCAGCAGTCCCTCCCATTGTCCCAGAATCAAAAGTAGGTACCTCAACTACAGCAACAACTACAGCAGTACCAGATGCCAGCCTGAGCATGGAAGAGATGATGAAGGAAATAAAGGCTTTAGAACTCCAAATGGCAGAGTTAAAGGAAGCCAAAGAAAAACTGGCCAAAATAGAGGTGAATTATGATAAATAAAAAATAACTGTGGCTGTGAAAACAAGAGAAGTGAAGGCCCTGGAAAATAAGGTAAAAGCCTTGGAGAAGGACCTTACTCTTCACAAAAATCTGGCAGAAATCAAAAAAAAATTGTGTGCTAAAATTGGCCAGTCCATCACTGATCAATGGACATCAATCCAGACTATCCATGACCAGATTGAATTGATAGAGATAGCTCAATTTGAGACCGAAAAGGCCAGAGCATTATTAGCACACAAGCCTGAACATGCCAATAAACTAATTCATTTTTTGAATACTCATACCAGAGAGTAACTAGCAGCTCTAGACATCAGGACAGAACATGTACAATTTTGACAGTGAAAAAGGTGCTAACCATGAGGAATTTCATACAAACTTTAGAAAGAAAGTGCCAAGAAATGCAGACAGAAATAAATGCTTTCAGAGAAAAGTTTGCAGTATTGCAGAGCAAAGGGTTACCTAGCTTATTGACTAGAAATCGGAGACTGTGAACACATGAACAATATGCTCACAGGGTAAATACCTATGTTACCAATCAAATTACAGCATCATCAAGCATTTCAGAAGACACAGTACCTCCCTCTAGACATAGTTTATATGACAAATTAGAAAATTTGTTCTACATTGAACATGAGATGACACATCTTTTTGAAGTCCAGCGCAATTACTACAGGTATATTGAAGCTGATGAAACATTAATAAAACTACAAAGACACCAGTTGCCAACAGACCAATGGTGGTAGGGCATGTTGGAGATTTTACCAAGGTAGTGTTGGCACTAATTCTTTTTTGTTTTTCTGCATTTAATCAAACTTAATGCACGTGGCACATATCATAAATATGAAGACAACAAGGAAAGCGTTCACGCCAAAACGCATTAAAAAGAAATCGGGCACAAATGGAAGGACCAGGACAAGAATGCAGAAACACGGGATAAAGAAACAGCTGCCAGCTGACTTGATAAGTCAAAAAGTCAAAGATATCAGACCACCTAAGGCAGCCAACACAACGCAAGTTACTCCTGAATTCATTGTGCTCTATTTCCAATGCCATTTACTGCCTTTAAAGAAGTAGATGGATGAAGTTAATGCTTGATATTTTGTCTATGAGATATTTTGTAACTTTTTTTTATAAATACCTCCTCAAGAGATGTATTGTTGGTTGGTTGGTGAATATCATTCTGGACCTGTGCTATAATTTTGAGAAACTTTGTGAATAAATATTGCTGGGATGCTTTGCTGGTGAATTTTCGGGTTGTGGAATTAATGGCAGAAGAATATGTTGCAGAATTCTCGTGTTACTTCATGGATCAATAAGTCTTTTAACTCTTGTTTACCATTCTTATATTTTACATATCATCTATATATCATGTTTTAATTGCAAGAAAAAAGAATAACCCAGAATTTACTTGACTGTACTTTGTGTTCAATTCCTGTCAATTTTTATGTTTTCTACAGGACCAGCATAGGCAAGAATTATTGACTGCTCTTGTCTCCCTGGTTCTTTCACTCTAAATATCATCAAGGAATTCCTAACTGCTCCTTGGTAATGTTTATTCAATTTCCCTCTGTTAGCATAATGAAAGATTCTTGATTGCCTTTCATTCCCTGACTTCACTTCATCTTATTCCAGCTTGAAAATTGTTCTGTGTTTAATTATCTTGCTCTGTAGTCCTCCTTTTGCCTAGGAAACCATACCAGAGGTTTATTTTCAACTGACCCCATTAACACAATGGTCTGCACTTCTCTTATCTTGTAGCCCCGTTCTACTGAATGTCATCTTCCAAACACCAAAAAAATACTTGTGCTTCATAACTAGCCTAACATATAGCAAACAAATCTAAATCATAAAGAGAGAGCCCTCTCTGGTTGCAGATTGGCTAAAACCTGTAGCTAAAAGACTGGTTAGTGGTTACCTCGGCCGTATTCCCTTTTCTCAGATCTTTTGGGAAACAACCTGAGTGATAACATCATTGGCGACTCCACTGGGGACCGAACAACTGTGTTTGTTACAACTATCTATTTTCTAAATCTACAGACGAAGCGTGAAGTTAGCTAGGTAGCCTTTGAAACTGTTCTTGTTGTGCATTTACAGGAGTAAATAAAAGCTGATTTAGTCAAACTCTAGTCTAGCATTAGGATTTATACAGCTGCCTCAAAAATTTTATCAGTTTCCTTTTGTTTTCAGAAAGCATCTTTAGGAAAATTCAAAACTTTTGCAATTCACGCTTTCTTAGAAAAACATTGTAAAAAAAAGTGTCCTTTAAACTTTTCGAGAAAATCCGAAAAGCAAATTTAGAACCTGGCCCCAAGGAAAAAATTCGGTACACAAAATCAAACCCTGATCCAAATCCGCCAGCCATTTTTGAAAATCCCAACTTGATATCTAGAAATCTTGGAAGACAGGAGAATCCAGAAAATTCTACTGATTTGAACTGTGATATACTTCAGCAAGACCTTACCAAATCTGAGCTTACTCCTAGAAAACCAACAGTCCTTTCTACGGTTGGTACACCTTCTTCTAGTTCACCATCATCACTCCAAAACATCTTTTCCACTCCTCCATCAACTCCATTTATCTCAGCTATTATCCCTATGCTTGCAGCTATCCCATTTATACCTGTAAATATGGAAAACCGTTATGCTCCTTTGCAGTTGCCTGCAAATCCAGGGGCTATGCCTCAAGATTATCAAAGAAAAATTACATATTTTGATGGTACTGGCTCCTACACAGCCCAACAACACACTAAGAAAATGATGGACTACTTTGAGAACTATGAAATCGATGACAACGATGTCAGAATGAAAATTTTTGTTCAAAGCTTAACTGGTGAAGTAAGGACCTGGTTTAGGGCACTTGGTGCAAACACAATTGCTGATCTGGATGCCCTGTACCAAACCTTTTTGAACAGATGGGAAAAGAAGAAGGACCCATTGCATATCCTATCAGAGTATGACAGTTTAAAAAGAGGCCCACAAGAAACTGTCCAAGACTATTGTGCTAGATTCAACAATGTGTACAATGCTATCCCTCAAAACCTTAGACCTCCACCTGACTTAGCCTTAATCAAATTCCCTGATGGGTTTGACTCTGACATGGCATATCAGCTAAGGGAAAGAGCTCCTGCCAGCTTGGAAGACATGCAGAGCATAGCTGTTAGTGTAGAGGCAAATTTAATCTCTAAAAGAGCCCGAGCTAGAGTTGAAAGAAGGACTACTTTCAAAGAAGAGCCTTCAGCATTTGAACAAAAACTAGATGCAATCATCAAAGGCATGGATATATTGGGTGATAAAGTGGAAACCATTGAGAGAAAATCTTCTTGGGAAGGTCAACCAAGTAACACCACTAGAAATCCAAACTTTAGAAAAAATCAAAATCCTAACACGAGGAAGGTTGGCCCTAATCAGAATATTAAACCTCCATTTCAAGAGAACTGTGCCGAAGTCTCAACCTCTAGTGAGCCAATAGAGGACACCCAAATAAGCCTAATGGGTTTAAACAGTGAGCAACAAATCTTTCTAACACAAGATGACCAAGAGGCTCATAATTTCAATCAATTTCAAACCAAGTCCGAAGAATCATTTGATTTCAGGCAAGGGTATGATGCAGCAGTCTATGAGGTCCATAAACAATACAAATTAAGAAGCAAAACGATATATGTGCCTGAACCTAACAAGCTAAAAGATACCAAGCAGCCTAAGATAGCTAAGGATAAAGCTGCCCTGACAGAACGCCCTATTAAAATACACCTCAACCTAAAAGAACCCACGGTTGAGGATATATTAGACTTACAGCCATCAAATGATCAACCATCCACATCCTTTCCTCCAAAAAAGAATGCAGACAGCTCTCCTGAAAACAATTTCAAAGCAGATTTAGGTCATGACAACACTCATGATGAAGGAAAAACCACTGAGAACACAACAAAAGAGGAAAACCTTGCTGCCTGGAATACAAAGATTCAAGTGGAAAAACCTTTCAACCTAGAAACAGAAATAGGTAAGTTGAAAATAGCCATTCCTCTGTCTGAATTGGCTAAACACAAAGTTTACAAAGAAAAAATTAGTAGGTCACTTCAAATATCGGAGAATAGAGATGCAGTCAATGTTTTAGATGACCAACCAGAACTGATTTTTGGTCCTAAAGAAAATGGCAAAACTGTAGATGGAGGAGTTCCTCCATTCTATGTGAGCTTAAACATTCATGACAAGGTGCTTCATAATGCAAATTTTGATTCGGGAGCTTGCCATAATCTGATGCCTAAGTCTGTGATGGAAAGATTGGACCTAGATATCACAAAGCCATACAAAGACTTGTTCTCATTTGATTCCAGCTAGGTCAGGTGTCTAGGCCTAATCAAAGATTTGTGTGTATCTCTAGTGCAATACCCTACCAAGACAATCTTGATGGATGTGGTGGTAGCTGACATCCCACCTAAATATGGCATGCTTTTATCTAGATCTTGGGGTGCAAAACTCCAAGGGTCTTTGCAGCTAGACATTTCCTATGCCACCATTTCAGTCTTTGGCCAGCCAAAGAGATTATATCAGGAAACATTGATGAAATATGTGGTCAGCAGTCAAGAGAAACCCCAAAACTTCCCCATCTATTCCATGCATTCAGATATGGATTCATTCATCTTATACAATGCTGAAAGGTGCCCCAAAACTGATGTCAAACTCCTAGAATTAGCACAAGAAAAGAACATAAATGAACAATCTAGTGCTCAAGATCAAAAAATTGTTGAAGTGATTGATGCAACAAACGAACAAGACAAACCATCTGAGTTACAAAATCCAAATCTGCCTACTAAACAAATTGTCAAAACTCCTAAGGCTAGTGGTAATCAAGAAATCTTATGGTACTTAGAGTTTGATGGGTCAGTGAACAAATTAGGAGCAGGGGCAGGGGTTTGGATACACAACATGCAAAATGACCATGCTCAAGGACATGCATATAGGCTGAATTTCAGATGTACAAACAATATGGCCGAATATGAAGCCCTTTTGTTGGGACTCAAACTGATTAGAAGTCTAGGGGCAACCAAGATTTCAATTCTAGGGGACTCAGATTTGATTATCCAACAGATAAAGGGAAACTTTGTTACAAATGATCTTAGGCTAAGAGCTTACAGAGGGGCAGCCATTGAAATACTCAACACCTTCTTGGAATTCCAGCTCACCAAAATCCCAAGAAACCATAATTTACATGCGCATAGTTTGGCAACTTTTGCCAGCACTTGCAAGCTGCCATTCGAGCCCAATCATCACTTTACTACTGAGATTAAACATAGACCTGCTGTCCCGGATAATGTAAAATATTGGCAAGTGTTTGAAAATGATACACAAATCAATAATTTCTTGACTTTGAAAGAGGAATTCTCAAGTACAAACATAGACACAAGCACCATTGATGATCAACAACAAATAGACAAAATTGACCAAAATATATCAGCTAAAACAACAAATCAGATTTTGCATCCAACAATTTTTTCCAACAACAATTTACAACAACTGAAGCAAATGGACCTTGATGAAATTGCTGAGGCAGAAGCTAAAGTAATTGATTTAAAAGATAACTTTTTGCCCACAGACTTGACTCCTTTGGAGGATATATTTGATTCAAATGATATTCCAAGAAAGCCAAAAATGCAGCATCTAAATGCAGAAATTGAGGACTGTAACATAGGGACTGCACAAAATCCTAAAATGATAAAATTGTCCAAAGCCTTTCCCCCAAATCAAAAACTGAAATACATCGAGATCTTTAAAGAATTTCAAGATGTCTTTGCATGGAGCTATGAGGACATCAAGTCCTATGATACTTTGGTCATCCAACAGACAATACCTTTAAAAGAAAATCAAAAGCCTTTTAAACAAAAGCTGAGAAGGGTTAATCCAGTCCTCCTTCCTCTCATTGAAAAGGAAGTCAAAGAATGTACTAAACAAGAATAATTGCACCTATTAGATTTTCAGAGTGGATTTCAAATCTAGTTCCCACTAGGAAGAAAATGAGAGAAATAAGACTGTGTGTTGACTTAAGAAATCTGAATAAAGTTTCTCTCAAAGACCATTACCCCTTCCCCAAGATGGATCACATTTTACAAAGGGTAGTAGGAGCCTCTAGGATCACACTGTTAGATGGATTCTCAGGATTCAATCAGATCTTAGTTCACCCGGATGATCAAGATAAAACTGCCTTTACAACACCTTCGAGAACCTTCAAATATGTTAAAAGGCCTTTTTGACTTAAAAATGCAAGGGCCACATTTCAATGAGAAATGGACATAGCCTTTGCAAAAGAGATTCATGATTTTTTAGTCATATATCTTGATGACCTCACTGCTTTTTCCAAATCAAATCAAGAACATTTAGAACATCTCAGCCAAGTGTTCCTAATTTGTAGAAAATATGGCATATCTTTGAACCCAAAGATATCATTGTTTGGCCTAGAAGAAGGCAAACTCCTAGGTCACATAATTTCAAAAGATGGCATCAGAATTGACCCGGATAGAATACAAGCTATCCTCCAAGTGCCTCACCCAAGGAACATCAAAGAATTGCAAGCTTTCCTAGGAAAGATCAATTTCCTAAGAAGATTCATTCCCAACTTAGCCGAACTGATAAGACTGTTGAATAACATGCTGAAGAAAGATTCTAAATTCAAATGGAAAATAGAAGCTAAACAAGCCTTCGAAGATATCAAAATAGTTTTGACTAAAACACATATCCTCACAAGCCCCAAGTTTGATAGAGATTTTATAATATTTTCCTTTGCATCTGAGCATACTATTGTTGTTGTCCTATTACAAAAAGATGACCAAGGATGTGAGAAGCCCATTGCTTTTTTCAGCAAAGCACTTAGAGATGCTCCACTCAAATATCAAATCATGGAGAAACAGGCCTATGCCCTTGTAAAGGCCATCAAGGATTTCATAGTTTATATCTTGTACTCTCATGTGATAGCCTATGTTCCAAATGCTGTGGTCAAAGATATTCTGACTCAAGAAGGAATTGAAGGAAAAAGGGGCAAATGGATAGCCAACATTTTGGAATATGATATTGAAGTCAAACCAGCAAAACTGATAAAAGGACAAGGTTTAGCTAAATTGATGACTGAAACCAATTTCCAAGCCCTTGACATCAATGAACTAGATAACGAGCAGGAGATGGCGACTCCACAGATCAATCAAGCCTTCTTACAATCACCTTGGTATGCTGATATAATTTATGTATTGTTAAACCTGCAAGCTCCTCCAAGGTTATCCAAAACTAAAAAGAGATTCTTAAAAATGAAAGCTTTAAAGTTTTGTATTATAGACAATGTTTTATATTGGAAAAATGGTGAAGGCATTTTGCTGAATTGCCTAACATAGGATGAAACTGACAAAGTGCTCAAGGAATTTCATGTAGGGGACTGTGGTGGACATTTGTATTGGAAGTCAACAGCTGATAAAATTCTAAGAGCTGGTTTTTATTGGCCCTCCCTATTTGCTGATGTAAAGAAATTTGTAATTTCTTGCCATAAATGCCAAATCTTTGAAGGCAAGAGAAAGTTGTTACCTTTACCTCTAAAGCCCATTTCCACCGAAAGACCATTTCAACAATGGGGTTTAGATTTCATTGGAGAAATTCACCCTTCCTCCTCTGGCCAACACAAGTGGATTTTAACTGCCACAGATTACTTCACCAAGTGGATAGAAGCCATCCCTTGTAGGCAAGCCAATGACTCAATCATCATGCAATTCTTAGAATCCAATATTCTTTCTAGATTTGGTTGTCTGGAGAAGATTATAACAGACAATGTTGTTGCCTTTAAATCCAAAAGAATGATCAATTTTTGTCACAAATACCACATTACCTTAGGCCACTCCACAGCCTATTACCCTCAAGGTAATGGTCTAGCTGAATCATCCAATAAGAGCCTGGTAAACATCATAAAGAAAGTATTGGAGGAAAACAAGAAGAATTGGCACAAAAAGCTTGTTAATGCACTGTGGGCAGACAGGTTAACTACAAAAAGATCTATTGGAACAAGCCCATATGAATTGGTTTATGGCATGGAGGCTGTATTCCCTTCATCCCTGGGAATCCCTGTGATAAAAATGCTGCAAGAAATACAAGCAAAACCGATGATATTCAAAGAAGAATTAATCAAACTATTCACTTGTAGCAAACTAGAGAGGAAGTGTATCAGAGAACTCAGGTTCTGCTAGACAGACTCAAGAAGATTTTTGACAAAAGAACAAAAGCAAAGGATTTCTTCATAGGAGACAAAGTGTTGAAGTGGGATTCTAGGAGGGAAGACAAAGGAAAACATGGCAAATTTGATTTCCTATGGAAAGGCCCTTTTGTCATTCAGGCTGTACAAGGAAATAACACCTATTTTTTGAGAAGTTTGGATGGTACAGAAGCTGAGGAAGGGCCAGTCAATGGGCGAATGCTCAAGCATTATTTTGATCCTCTTTGTTAACATAACAGGACTGTACTTTGTACATAAATAGTGTCTATTTTAGCAGTTTATTACAGCAATAAGATAGGGAATAGGATGCAACAAATTTTGAGGGAAAAGCAAGGAATTGTGCCACCTTTTTGTGTATATTTTGAGTTTATCAGAAGAAATCAAGAAGAAAACTTGGGAGCTATAGAGATGATGACAAATACTCAAACAAACCAGCAAAGACAGAGCTGTAATTCTGTACAGATCAACTCATAAGAAGTGTATACATGCCACAAAGATTCAGTTTGTTTGTCTACAAGCAGAAGGAAGTTTCAGATTACAGCAAGAGTTGAAAGTAAGGCCATCTGACCTGTTGTTCTTGGCTTTTCACCTGGAAAAGCCATCCCCAAGTGGAGCCACTGTTAGGTTCCTATACCAATAGGTGTCATATTTCATGATTGACTGTGGAAATGCCAAATATGATCATCCTTTCCATGCTGCAAAGGTTCCATATTTTCCAAAAAACAGAAAAATTTAAAAAATGTAAAGAGGGTATGCCCTAAAAGAAAAATCAAAGGGCAAGAAAAATGAATTGGTCAAGAAAGAAAGAAAATGAACCCCAAAGAAAGACCAGGAAAGTGTGCTAGTCAAAATGCCACTACTGTCCTATTTTTGCAAAAAATTTCAAATCATGCAATCAGTGACTTTGTCACACTTGATGGATGGCCCAACAGCTCAATCTTGGCCAGTCCAGGTTTAAATTTGTTGTCTTATCATTAGAGAATAAGCTCTGTTCAAATAGTTCAACCTTGGCAGATCACTAGCTAGGTAGAGAAACAAGGGTGCTCAACAGTTGAATCTGAGCCCCTAGAAGAGATAAGGGCAGACTTAGATAGGAGGGAAGTCAAAAGAAAAAGAAAGAAAGGGTTTGCTAGTTCAAATGCACCCAAACAAGATGAAGAAATTTTTTTAGGTGTAGCAGAATGGGTAAGTAATTCTGGTGTTGCAGAAGCAGGTTAGTGATCAGTTTTGTCTTGTTAAATATGATCTATCTCGTGAGTATCACAAACATCCTGGAAAAGTGGCTACAGTTCAGGGGAGCATGACTGATTTCCCCTCTCATTTCCCCAAGAACACTTACTAACATCCCCTCAAGGACATTGGGATCTGCTCAGTGGTCCTAACTCATTTCATTTTATGAGAAATACTAAGTGAAACTTTGTGTTTACTTGGTCAAAACAAGCTACATTTCTTGTGTAAAATAATCACTCCATTTCCCTTTCATTTCTCTATAAACCTAAGTTATTACTTTATAAACTTAGAGTTTTTTTATCTACAAAACCATAGTAACACCCTAACTCTAATATATAGCTCTTATTTAAACTTTTCCCGCTCCCATACTATGTAAAAATACATAAAATCCCTAAAAAAATAAATATCCCAACCCCCGGCTTAATATAGCCATACACCATAAAGTTTCGGGAGTTATAGGTTCATTTGGAACCTTATAACAACCCTCCCCGCGCATACATACACCATGGGATTTAATTAACTCTTGGTTAATTAAATAACCGACCCACAAAAACCAAAGTCACCTGCATAAACCACATAAAACCCGGTTAACCAAGGTTTATACCCCGCAAACATTTAAAAAACATTAAAATGATGTGCAGGTTCTAAATTATAAACCGCCGCCAACTTACCTTCCATCAACCATCGGATCGGGCCCTCCCCATCCAACGACTCTCATCCATATCGGAGCCGCTCTAGTGTACGAAGATTAGTGCCCGATAAAAAGCAGTTTTCCCGCCGTACCCCGGGATGCGTGCCGCCACCCCATTGCATCACGTCCATTCTGCCAGAAACTACTATCATACAAAGGGTGGTGCGATAGAAACCAAAAACTGCTCCCGCCTCCCGCTGACCATGTCATCCGCCCATGTCAGCTCCCTTGTCACTATTTCGTCCGCCGTGTCTACCATGTCATCTGCGCACGTCATCCGCCACGTCAACTTCCATATCCCGCTACAGGTCAAATTTACATCATGATGACATCATCACAAAAAGCGCCAAAAGGCCCAAAAAAGCCCAAATTTTGTTAAAAAGTCGTGAAAGTGATGGTTTTTTGTTTATTTCTATTCATTGGTTTGCGGAGACTGTGCATGCAAATTACGACGAATTTACCACCAAATATCCAGTCCGCCACCCAGGGGAAATCTCTCTACAAACTTGGCCCCCTCATCTCAGTCTTGTACCCACAGTTTGTGCCAGACACCTGTAAAACAGGTATTTACCCGATATTCGCTCGTAAACCCTATTTTTCTGAAGTTTCTCTATTAAAATCACCTGAAGAACTAACATTCGAATTAAAGTGCGCTCCTACCTACGAATCTCTGCATTTTAATTCACTGTTTGACCCATTCTTCCAAAGAAAACCTGCAAATTCTGTTCTCCTCTACAAATTGCCCATTAAACTACAATTCAAGCCCATTTCCGCTGGAAAAATCTCCAAAAATGCCCAAATATTGAGTTAAATTTTTCAAGATCACTTGCAAAAGAGCACCATTTTCTCTGTTTTATCCAGCTTCCTAATTAAACTCTACAAACTTCGTCTTTTCTTTGAATTTTACCCAGTGAGGCCATTTCTATATAAAACTCAGTTTGCAAGATTCCTGTGAAAGACCCCAGTGCCAGTACTCTGTTTTCTATTGTAACACAGACCCAAATTCAAATTATAAACACAGACAGTGAACGATGGAAGCTCCAGTGGCCTTGAATGTCCCCCCTTGAATGCACCACATAAGGAATTGGAATGGATACCCCTTGCTGACAGGGACTTCCAAATTAAGGATATGATGGGTTACAAACCTCACCTGCAAGCCTTTTATGAAATTAGAAATAGCTACAGAAGTAGCTTTGATGTCTTGGGAATTTGGGAGTCCAACATGCCTATCTATTACCTCCTTTCAGTAAATGTGCTCCCTGATTTCATCCATTTATGCTGTGCAAATTATGAACCCGCACAAAGAGCAGTTATGGCTCCATCTGGGACTGTGCTCTTTTATATTACTCCTCAATGCATAAATGAGATGTTGAACTTCAAGCCAGCTCAGCCTCTGGCTCCTCTCACCATGAAATTCTTGCTTGACCAAGGTGCCAAACTACCTAGCTCAGAGATAACCAGAATTGCACAGTTGTTTATGAAACCAAATTGTCAGCCTGACCAAGCTCCTCCTTATCTCCAAATCTGGTTCAATGAGGCAAGGAGACTCATTATAGACATGATATCCTACATTTTAGGATTCAAAACTAGTGAGTATGTTGATGAAACTGTTTTAGTATTGATGTCCATATTCACTCTAGGACAGCCCCCTGCTATCAAGTATGATTATGCCACCTTTATAGCAAATAAAATCCACGAGCAATTCATGACTTTGGAGAGAGAAAGAGTGTTCAAATACACATCCTACATGTATCAGTTGCTGTTGTACTATCAACCTGATAGTTTCCAACTTCCTCTTAAAAGATTGGACCTCAAAGGAGAAAGGAGGTCTGTGATTTTCTGGACCTCAGTATTCCATGAAGTCCACAACTCCCCATATACATATAGTGAGCTCATTGACCTGTTCATATATCCAGCCACTTCTTTGTTGATAACAACTCCTCTGGCCAGGCTCTCTGCTGAAATGCAGAAAATTTTACATCTCTCAAAGGAATACAGTATTGGTGATTGGTATTTTTACCAAAACCACACAGTGATCAGGATTTATGGCTGTGAATTAACTCCCTACAAGCTGCCGAAGTATGTCCCTATGAGACTCTTTGCCCTGGAATACTACTAGCAATTTAGTAGTTCAAACTTAACTCATTTCTATGGGGTTAGGAAAAAAGCACAGCTCAAGATAAGACATCAATTGGGCCCTTTTATCTTCAATAAAAGGGAAGAAGCCTAGGAAGAGGCAAATAAGATATTAAGAGATCAACTTATGCTGAAACAAAGTTTTCATTGGTCACCATATGACCTTGAACATTTCATAAGTTTTAGAAGAGTCAAAAACAAGCTTACAGGATATGTGCACCAAAAAATCCCTGAGATTGAATAATATGCTAATCAACAGGATTGGGTAGAAGGCACACTAGTTGAAGAGCTTACTGAAGAAGAGAAATTAGGAAAAGCAATGAAAGAGCTTAAGTAAACACTTGACCTGGACTCTTTTGGACAGGTCCCTTTCACATTGCCTCAACACATTGGAGCGGGCACATCATCTGCTACAACTTCTCAACAACCTGCCCAAGAGAGTACTCCACCTGCAGGGACATCCAAAGGCAAGGAAGTACTACATTCATATTAGCAAGATACAATGGTAGACCGGCCAGATACAGTAAAGGAGCAAAGTCAAGGGCAAGGTCCTTCAACACAAACAAATGTACCTGAAATCCCTGTGTTACAAACTCCTCTCAATGAGGAAAGAGCCACGAAAAGGGATAGAAAAGAAGACACACCTCTAGGTGGGTAAACAAAATAGTAAGGGGAAAAGAGGCAAAGGTTAAATCCTTACTCTAAAGAGGAATTGGCGGAGGAAACAACAGGAAACTTAAGGGGTGAGGAAACAACTGAACAGCAGGCTCCTCCAATTTTGGAGACATCAAATAATTCATATTAGCAAGAGCAAGAGAGGCATCATGGTGTGGAGGTTACATCCACCAGGAAACAGAGCAAGCAAAGCTTGGATATCAAGAAAGTATTCACTGAAATAAAGGCCAGAAATGAGCCAGTAAGGTTCCAACTTTATAATCAATTGCTGAGAATGGCTCCCACCAATCAGCAAACGCTAATGGAATCCTATGATATCCAAGAAGGGAAAATGACCCTAAGTCACTTCAAGCCTACAATGCAGAAGCCACAGTCAGCTGCTAATTATATCGGGACCAATCTCGAAGTTCTCTGTAAAGACATCCACCCAATGGACCAGATTGAGTTACATAAACAAACCAGAGAAATGGTATACTCTACCTTGGCAGACAAAGCATTATTGGCTCACAGACTACAGAATTCATTGCACAATACTTCTGCCCAATTGGAATTGGAGAAGGCCTCCTCATTAGCCAAGGATAACAGAATTATATCCTTGGAGGAAATTATCATTGAGCTGGGACATGATCCCAAGGATCCCAAGGGTATTCAGGCCTTAATCAAAAAAGAAAGAAGAAGATATTGCGGCCCTCAGGAAACAGAGCAAGCTGCCAATTACAATGCACCCTCAGACCACAGAAGTTGCACAGCGGAAAGAAGTGGAGGACATGGTGAGTTTGCTAATGAGGATGAACGAAAGGCTGGCAGAAACAGAGAAGGCATTAGAGATAGAATTACAATTAAAGCAAGGATAATTGGCCTCCCAACCACCAGAAATAGCTCCAATATGCACAACAGCTACTCCTACAACTACAACAACAGTCCCTCCCATTGTCCCAGAATCAATAGCAGGTACCTCAACTACAGCAACAACTACAGCAGTACCAGATGCCAGCCTGAGCATGGAAGAGATGATGAAAGAAATAAAGGCTTTAGAACTCCAAATGGCAGAGTTAAAGGAAGCCAAAGAAAAACTGGCCAAGGTAGAGGTGAATTATGATAAATCAAAAATAACTGTGGCTGAGAACACAAGAGAAGTGAAGGCCCTGGAAAATAAGGTAAAATCCTTGGAGAAGGACCTTACTCTTCACAAAACTCTGGCAGAAATCAAAACAATTTTGTGGGCTAAAATTGGCCAGTCCATCACTAATCAATGGACATCAATCCAGACTATCCATGACCAGATTGAATTGATAGAGATAGCTCAATTTGAGACCCAAAATGCCAGAGCATTATTAGCACACAAGCTCGAAGAGGCCAATAAACTAATTCATTTTTTGAATACTCATACCAAAGAGCAGCTAGCAGCTCTAAATAGTCAGGACAGAACAGGTACAATTTTGACAGTGAAAAAGGTGCTGACCATGAGGAATTTCGTACAAACTTTAGAAAGAAAGTGCCAAGAAATGCAGACAGAAATAAATGCTTTAAGAGAAAAGTTTGCAGTATTGTAGAGCGAAGGGTTACCCAGCTTATTGACTTGCAATCGAAGACTGTTAACACATGAACAATATGCTCACAGGGTAAATACCTATGTTACCAATCAAATTACAGCATCATCAAGCATTTCAGAAGACACAGTACTTCCCTCTGGACAGAGTTTATATGAAAAATTAGAAAATTTGTTCTACATTGAACATGAGATGACACATCTTTTTGAAGTCCAGCCCAATTACTACAGGTATACTGAAGTTGATGAAACATTAATAAAAACTACAAAGACACTAGTTGCCAACAGACCAATGGTGGCAGGGCATGTTGGAGATTTTACAAAAGTAGTGTTGGCACTATTTCTTTTTTGTTTGTCTGCATTTAATCAAACTTAATGCGCGTACCACATATCATCAATATGAAGACAGCAAGGAAAGCGTTCACGCCAAAACGCATTAAAAAGAAATCAGGCACAAATGGAAGGACCAGGACAGCAACGCAGGAACACGGGATAAAGAAATAGCTTCCAACCGACTTGATAAGTCAAAAATTCAAAGATATCAGACCACCTAAGGCAACCAACACAACGCAAGTTACTCTTGCATTCATTGCGCTCTATTTCCAATGCCATTTATTGCCTTTAAAGAAGTAGATGGATGAAGTTAATGCTTGATATTTTGTCTATGAGATATTTTGTAACTTTTTTTTTATAAATACCTCCTCAAGAGATGTATTGTTGGCTGGTTGGTGAATATCATTCTGGACCTGCGCTGTAATTTTGAGAAACTTTGTGAATAAAGATTGTTGGGATGCTTTGCTGGTGAATTTTCGGGTTGTGGAATTAATCGCAGAAGAATATGTTGCAGAATTCTCGTGTTACTTCATGGATCAATAAGTCTTTTAACTCTTGTTTACCATTCTTATATTTTACATATCATCTATATATCATGTTCTAATTGCAGGAAAAAAGAATAACCCAGAATTTACTTTACTGTACTCTGTGTTCAATTCCTGTCAATTTTTATGTTTTCTACAGGACCAACATAGGCAAGAATTCTTGACTACTCTTGTCTCCCTGGTTCTTTCACTCTAAATATCATCAAGGAATTCCTAACTGCTCCTTGGTAATGTTTATTCAATTTCCCTCTGTTAGCATAATGAAAGATTCTTGATTGCCTTTCATTCCCTGACTTCACTTCATCTTATTCCAGCTTGAAAATTGTTCTAGGTTTAATTATCTTGCTCTGTAGTCCTCCTTTTGCCTAGGAAACCATACTAGAGGTTCATTTTCAACTGACCCCATTAACCCAATGGTCTGAACTTCTCTTATCTTGCAGCCTCGTTCTACTGAATTTCATCTTCCAAACACCAAACAAATACTTGTGCTTCATAACTAGCCTAACATATAGCAAGCCAATCTAATTCATAAAGAGAGAGCCCTCTGGTTGCAGATTGGCTAGAACCTGTAGCTAAAAGACTGGTTAGTGGTTACCTTGGCTGTATTCCCTTTTCTCGGATCTTTTGGGGAACAACTTGAGTGATAACACTTGGTATGAAATTTTGCCACCTGCTTGTATTTAAGATTTAAAGGATTTTCATGCCATGTTCTTTGAAAGGTATAAAGAATCTTATCAATCATTAAATTTAGTTCAGAACTGTTGCAAAAATGTTTATAGTTTTATTGAACATGTTGAGAAACTTGATGAAGATGATGGTTTCATGGATGATGAGATCATGGAAGCCCTGTATGAAAATCCATTTCAGCAGCATAAAGAAAGTGATACTTATCAAGATGATCAGGAAAATTTGCAGCAAGATCAAGATCTTAGTACAGTGGAAGATGATGAAAGAGAAGGTTTTATTTCAGATTTGTCCATAGAGGAAGACAGCATGCAGGGAAGCCAAGTTTCAATCTTAGAATGTGATAAAGTCAAGTCAGTTATTTCAGATCTAGATTCAGATCGTGATGATCAAGAGTACCTTGGTCTGAATCCCATGAAGGAGAGCTCTACTCTTGAGATCATCTGGAATCAAGAAGATAGAGTTATTGACCCAAGTGTTCTCATTTCATTAGAACCAAGCCTTCATGAGGAGGTAATCCAATCAGTTCATGAAAAACATGATGAGATCTTTGTTCAAGTAAGTGAAAAATATTCTTTCAATAACTCAGTGATAAATGACAATTTGATTGCCATGTCATATGAAGATGATCAACAATGTTTTCAAATTTCAGAAGATCGGGGAATTAAGGACTGTCATTTAGGTTTTTCATGTTTTAAAATGTTATTTCATGAAGACAATCACTATTTGAGCAAAATAAAAGAAAAAGTAGTATCTCCTCTATCTGAAGATGAGATAGATCAACTCCTGAAAGGTCATGTTACAGCTCAAGTTAACGCAGATCTGCAGTGTGCACATGGTCAAGAAAGAGTTGGTGAAACTTCTTCCACTTTTGAAAATAATGATAGTCTTGAAATTAGCTTTATTGATCAGCAAACAGATAATATTTTCTTTCATGAAGATGATAAGGCTGTCATGTTTGATAATCTGGAAGATTATTTTCTGTTTAAGAATGACCTTGACCATGAAATTGAGGAATATGAGCCCGATAGAGATAATATGCCAGAATTTTTTATGCTCCAGGAATTTATAGATAACACTCAGATGGAAGAAGCTTATACTTCTCTATGCCTTCCTATCACTCGGTAATCAATTGGTCTTTTAGATTAGAATGAAGGGAGTACCTATATTTTTACTGCTGGATCTCAAGACAAGCTAGTGCTTCATGATTTTCAAGATCCCTTCGGCATTCTTTTGCAAGCATTAGAAAAGATAAATGTTGGTTGGTTCATTATCATAAAAATTGGTTTCAGTGGTTATTGTGAGTTGCCTACATGTACATCGTTCTACCTTCTCGGGAAAGGTGAGAGAAGAATTTCGGTATGTAGCCATCTGCTGGATTGGTTACATTGGAAGGCTCAGTACACATGATTGTTCATATTTCATCAGTAGGCAGGTGGTTGTCATCATGATTTGAAACCCTCAAATCTCGATGGCCTGTTGCCATTTAAAAGCTTTGTAAGTACTTGTTTCATTTAAGTCAGCCTTGAGTCATTTTTTTGTTTAAGTCAGTTTAAAGATAGTTTCAGCCAGGGAAAATTTTAAGAACCCCCCTAAATTTATAAGTATAATAAATGCGCGAATCTCCATGGTATATAGGAAAAATGGAAGGCGATTTTATCAATAATATAATATGTATATATAATTTTTTGGCGAATCTCTCACCAAGCATGGCAAATATTTTACTCAATTATAAAATCTTGTAAGATATTGGTATTACCATGAGTCAATACCATGGGTTATCATAAACCTGGAGCTTAAAAATTACTATTAGCAATTTATAAAAATTAATAAAATTAATAGTTGATTTTTATTTTATTTTTTATTTTAACCAAGCTAAAATGTTTAACATACATTAAATTACAACATCCATCTTTACTGTTGATCCACCAAGCCCCGAGAGGGATCAAATATTTTTTCACTCTATGCTAGTTTGCATATCATGATATTTGATACCTCTCGGAAATTTTTTTTCACTCTATGCTAGTTTGCATATCACGATATTTGATACCTCTCGGGGGTTAGTAGATCCAGAGTAAATATGGATCTATGCTGGTTTAATTCCCCCATTTCAATAGGCTACATTCCAGGTGAATACCATGGGTCAATACCATGTGCCATTTTTATTTTTATTAATACTAATATTAGGGTTAATAATGTTTTTTTGCATGGTATTAATAACAATCTATTCCATGGTATTTGTCCCATAGTATTTTGCCCATAGGTTTCACCTAAATATAACTCATTTTTTGAGTGTTCGTAAATATAAGGTGACATATGGAGTAAATATAAAAAAATGTTTTATTTTTTTACCATAACTCTTGTTTATTTATATTTTTATTAATTTACCATACCTCTTTTACAAATATGGTATTTGGCCCATAGGATTCACTTAAATAAAACCTCTTTCTTGAACGTTCATAGATAGAACGAGGGTTATGGACTAAATATAAAAAGAGGTTTTATTTATTTACCATATGTCTAGTTTATTTATATTTTTATTTATTTACCATACCTTTTGAGTAAGTATAAAAATACGTTTTATTTATTTACCATACCTCCACTTTACTTATATTTTTATTTGTTTACACCCTTGCATGGATATAAGGTGACTTATGAGTAAATATAAAAAATGTTTTATTTATTTACCATTCCTCTCATTTATTTATATTTTTATTAATTTACCATACCTCTTTTATAAATATGGTATTTGGCCCATAGGATTCACTTAAATAAAACCTATTCTTGAAAATGGGCGAATGGAAGGTTGTAACTCCTAATTTCAAGGGCTAAATTTACCTTTTTTACCCTCTCCCTTAAAATAAGGTGGCCTATTTGAGGTGATTTGTAAAAATGTACTATGATACAAAATATTCGCCCACTAAAAATTTAAAACCCCTTAATTTCGCCAAAGGGCGAACATTTGCCCCTAAAATTTTCTATGGTTTCAGCTGAGTGTCCAGTTTCAGCGTTTGAGAGTCTTGTTTCAATTTTGAATTAGTCAGTTCAACTATGAGTTTTGAGTCAAAGTTTCATAGTAATTGGTTTTTGGTTTGTCGAAGTTATTGACTCCATAGCCCAATGGACGAAGGCACTGCTTGCTTTCCCAGAGATCTATAGTTCTTGGCACCTCCAAGGAGCTACCATCCACATTGGAGCCAATGTTAGTGTTGGTATCTTCATCCCTCCGTCAGAGATCAAATCCTCTTGTTGCATTACATATTAGGTGTCCCGCTAAGCCAGCTACATTCCATTAGGCGCATGGATCATTTGACGATAGTGGCTTCTCCTACAGTTTCTCTCATGTCATTTACCTGCTGGTTCATGTTTTTTTCATCAAAAAGTGTATACAGTCACCTTTTTGTCTTAAAGATTGCAGAAGTCTTTACTAGGGTTTTATTGTCATTAGGTCTAGGGTTTCATTAGGGTTTCATCAAAAAAGTGTTTCAAAGTGTCCAATAACAACCAACAGGCCATGAGGAGGTTCCAGCATCAATAAATTTCATCATTAAGTGCTCAGAAATGTGTCTTTCCTCAAAACACTGTTTTGTGGAAAAACATAATATTTTTGCTTTTATGGTAGAAATTTTTGTTAGTTTGATTTTCTTCATATGTAAATTACTTCCCCTGCAACCCTGGTTTCTTTCCCTAGCCCCAGTAGTTCCAACCATCTACAAAACAAACAAAGCACAGGTTATTTAGTCCATCACAAAGCTCATTAAAGTGAAAAAAGTTCAAAAACATAGTTTAAAAATAAAGTCAAATTCCAAACACTATGAAAGTGGGTTTTATGAGCCAAAAATTTAAAACCTCTTTGTTCATAAGTCATTTCTTCAAATTGAAAAGTCATTTGTACTCTTAGAGCAAAGCAAAGATGTTTTGGAGGCGAGCAAAGAAAAATTGGAGAAAAAGTTGCCAAAAACCAGAGGCGCGGCGCATTGGGTAACTGGCGCGGTGCACACACTCGGTGCAGCACATTGGGTTGCGACCTTTAGCTTAAAATTGCATGGGCGCGACGCATACATTGGGCGTGGCACGTTGGGTTTGATGCGTCGCACACACAGCCAGCAAGCCCGAAACTTCAAACACTTGCTCCAAAATCGCCCAAAACGCGTGGATTGTCATTGGTACAAGTATGTTGAGCCTCTACTACTATTTTTCATCCAAGTTTGGTGGTTGTTTCATGGTGGTTGATATATGGTGATTGTTTAAAAGAATTCAAACCCTATCTCTTTAAAATTTTCAAGGGAAATTGCTGCCTAGGTTTGGTATTGACTATTTTGGCTACCAAGTCCACTTACCACTCCCTTACTCCATTTTTTCTTTGTTTTCCCTATCCCCTAAATCCACACACCATTAACTTCATTAATCCCATATCCCAAATCCCATTTCCCAAATTCCCACATGCAAATTCCCAACCCTAGTCCTATACAAAAACTCCAAAATCATTCCCTACTTCCCTAATTAAACCTATCCCAACAGTCCCTAAATCCCTCATTGTTTCCCCTCCCTCATATCACTGTTTCCCTTGGTGGAAAAAGTCAAAATACAGCTCACCTATTTCTCATCAAAACAGCTCCAAAACAGTTCAATCACTAGCATACATGGCATCTAATCCTTCATATGATTATGAAGAGGAGACCCACAGTGATTCACCTATAGAGGTACTTGCACCCAGGAGGCCTCATAGAGGTGGAAAACATATTAGAGAAGAACTAACCACTCTTGCTGAACTACATGCCTGCCCTCTTGCCATCTCTTATTTCCAACATCAGTCCTGCTATGAATTTTGTGAGAAGGTTTCTAGCATTTAGTTTCATCATGAGTTGGCTCGTTTGTTTGTGCTACATTTGCTTAATGGTCAAGCCACTCTAGCTGGTGTCACCTTTACATTACCACCAGAATCCAATTCACTAGCAACCGGCATTCCTAACATTGGAGAGCAATGGAACAAGAGGCAGCAAATTGACCAGCAACATTATGAGCCATACATCAAACCTGGCTATTTGAGACAACTCACCAGAGTATTTCCTTTTCGGTACCTCAAAGATGCTTATGCTCCTTTGATGAAATTGAACATGAAGTATTTTAGCTGTGAGGGCCCGTTTTCACGTTTATATGCCTATCATATCAGGCTACTGATGCATTTTACCAGGGTAAGGATGATGAACATCCCTTACTTCATGTGCCGAAACATAGAGAAGATGACCACCCTAGTTCAATAGTATTTACCATTTTGCCCTCATTAAAATTGTGGTCACTCATCAGCTTGGCTTACAGGGCATCACTTGGGAGGTTTTCATCTCTCGTGAGTTTTTCAAAGCTCCTCAGGGACCTTTAGAGGCTTTGCATGAGATAGGTGGACCTTCTTATCAGCATGGGGGTCACGAGACAGAGACCGCTAGCATGCCGGTGTTTATCACCTATTAGATGGGCACTAGATGGTTGTTTGCAGCAGCAAAGCATGTGTTATCTCCACCCGGGGTGGAAGGGGCCTCGCTTCCGTCATCAACACAACAGGTTCAGGATAGAGGCAAGATGCCACTATAGGAGGAAGGACCATCAAGTGAGCGGGAGACTGATTTCATTCTCATTGAGGGTGATGATACTGATATGGACCCGCAAAGCACAAATCTTAGAGAAATCATTCAGGAGAAGTAGGCGGACATTGATGCCTTGTCCATCAACTTGGATAGATCCCAATGGAAAATACAGTACCTGGATCAAAGGAATAAGCAGCTTGAAGACCAGCAAGTGATTATGGAGTTGCAAAACATTCGAGAGAATCGCCAAGCTGCCCAAAGGAGGAGGGTGGAGTTCACTTCACTTGAACAGGAGGTTAATGCCGATATGGAGTCACGGCTTCAAAGAGCCAATATCCATTTGGAGAGGAAGCTAGAAAAGGCCATCAATGAGAAGAATATGCTTAGAAACCTGTCATATCATTACTTGTCAAGGAACATGGTGTGCCAAGCGAGAATCAGGAGTTTAAAGGCAAAATTGAAGAGAGAATCAAGGAGGAAAAAAGAGCATGAAGGACTTGAGATATTGGCTAATGATTCCTTGGCCCAGCACAATGTTTGATGGAGAAGACTCGGCCCAAATTTCAAAAAATTTGGAGCACTTTTTGTATTTTTGAAATTTTTGGCACAAAAAACAGAATTGTCTGCCCTATGCGCCGCGCCATGTGGCGCTCACTTTTGCTAGGAGCCTCCAAAGCACAAAAACATAACATTTTTAGATTTGGAATGAAAAAATATGCTTTCCTACCAATGGCCAATAAATTTGGACAGGTTTTGAGCCCTCAAAAAGGTCAAAAACACTCAAAAAATGACCTCACTGCCCATATTTTGACACACAGGAAGCAGTGTTGGGAGAACTAAATTTTGGAGGGGCAAATGGAGGCGAAATTGAAAAATTCGACTTGGGTTGGAAAGTATACAGGCAGACCTTTCCAACAAGCACACCTAGAGCTCATTTTGACACTGGGAAGGTCTCCAAACGTGGGTCAAAACAGGCTCTACGCATAGAGTATCAAGCGCGGCGCATAGAGGAAAAGTTGCCAGTTTGACCAAGTATTGCTCTGTTTTTCACCCAGCTTTGGCTAGTTTGACTTTTTCACTTTCCTAATGGAAAATTTGTGATGTAATTTAATGTACATTGATGGATCATGATGTAAATAAGTTAAATTTTCAGTTGTAGAGGTAGATTCATCAGTTTAAAAGTTGTTTGAAACTGAATGAATCAGTTCCCTTGTTTATAGAGGCATGCTGTTCTATTGCCTAATTTCTAGTTTTCAGTTTAGAATTAGTTGAAACAGCTCCTAAACATGTCTGCTCAACCCCTAGAGGCAAGGATGAGCTATGGTTGTCTATATTATGTTGTTTTTCAGTCATTAGCATGGTTGGACTTTTGAGAAAGCCTTGAGCTTCATTGTACACTCATATCAGCATTTTGGCTAAGGAATTGAGACCAAGATTTGTAGCACTCTTTGGGATTCATGTGGCAATTTGTCTTGGTACAGTGATTTTCTTTGTAATTGTGAATTTTCTTATATGTCATGTATGCCATTCTCTATCTTGTTTCTTCTGAACTAAACAAACAACAGTGTAAGTAGAATCCATTGAAATTGCAGTGCTCTACTTGAAGTTTGATTTAGTTTCTTGATGTTTTCAGCTGTTTAGGGAGGATCCATGGTTGCTATTGCCCTCTTAAACGCCTCACCTGTCTATTCCTTCCATCTCATTCAGTTTTAAGTGCCAAAAACAATTGCCTACCTTTCCCCATTGAGATCTCTGCAGGACTGAGCCTCAATCCCCGCACCAAAAATATATCTTTCCATCTGAGCCAACAAAGCATTATTTTATTAAATCAAAATCTCTTGCACTTATACCTAGCCAAAGATTAGTATTTCTATCAATCATCTCAAGCCCTCATCCATCATTATTTGCTGAGACTGACCCGGAGAGAGCCCTCTCCTGACCTGGTAGGGCTAGCTACAAGGCTAAGCATGGTTTGATGTTGGCCCTGGGTCCTACCCTTTCAACCTGAGAAAAATCTAGGCACTAACATAGTGGCAACTCCACAGGGGAAGAAATTTTATTATCATTGTTTTGTTTTATCGATTACAGGCGGAGCTTGAAGTTAGCCAGGTAGCCTTAAAAACGCTCCTGCTTTGCATTAGCGAAAGTGGATAAAAGCTCCTTCAGTCAATCTCCGGTCTAATCTTATAAGTTGAACATTTGATTTGCACATTACCCCAGTAACATGTATCTAGTTCAGATCTGATTGTTGATGGTGGACAGCAGTCAGACAGAGGAAGGCTAAAATCATTCACCTGGGGACTCCAATGTCGAAGAATCCCAAGGTTTCGAATTTTTATGGCAACTCTACTCTTCAAGAATCAGTAGCCTGAAGAATTTATTGGTCAATTCATTGCTATCAAAATGGATTTGCTTGCTCAACGGTATGCTCCCATGAGCCGAGATCAAATTCCAGGTTTTCCAAATAAAATTCGAAAGGTCAATTGGCAAAGGAATTTGCCTATGTTTAAAGATGATAATAGGAATGATGCTGCTTTACATATGGTTAGATTTCACATACATATTCGCAAATTGAAGGTTGATTTTCCTGAAGATTGCTTGATGAAGATATTCATGGCCACTCTAGAAGGTGAATCCCAATCTTGGTATGAAAGTTTGCCACCTTCTTGTATTTACTGTTTAAAGGATTTTCATGCCATCTTATTTGAAAGGTATAAAGAATCTTATCCATCATTAAATTTAGTTCAAAACTGTTGAAAACATGTTTATAGTTTTATTGAACATCTTGAGAAAATTTATGAAGATGATGAATTCATGGATGATGAGATCATGGAAGCCTTGTATGAAAATCCATTTCAGCACCTTAAAGAGAGTGATACTTATCAAGATGATCAAGAAAATTTGCAACAGGATCAAGATCTTAGTACGGTGGAAGATGATGAAAGAGAAGGTTTTATTTCAGATCTATCCATAGAGGAAGACAACATGTAGGAAAGTCAAGTTTCAATCTTAGAATGTGATAAAGGCAAGTCGGTTATTTCAGATCTAGATTCAGATCGTGATGATTAAGAGTACCTTGGTCTAAATCCCATGAAGGAGAGCTCTATTGTTGAGATCATCTGAAATGAAGAAGATAGAGTTATTGACCCAAGTCTTCTCATTTCATTAGAACCAAGCCTTCATGAGGAGGTAATCCAGTCAGTTCATGAAAAACACGATGAGATCTTTGTTCAAGTAAGTGAAAAATCTTCTTTCAATAACTCAGTTGATTGCCATGTCATATGAAGATGATCAACAATGTTTTCAAATTTCAGAAGATCGGGGAATTAAGGACTGTCATTCAGGTTTTTCATGTTTTAAAATGTTATTTCATGAAGACAATCACTGTTTGAGGAAAAGAAAAGAAAAGGTAGTATCTCCTCTGTCTGAAGATGAGATAGATCAACTCCTGAAAGGTCATGTTACAGCTGAAGTTAACCCAGATCTGTAGTGTGCACATGGTCAAGAAAGAGTTGATGAAACTTCTTCCACTTTTGATAATAATGATAGTCTTGAAATTAGCTTTATTGATCAGCAAACGGATAATATTTTCTTTCATGAAGATGATAAGGCTATCATGTTTGATAATCTAGAAGATTGTTTTCTGTTTAAGAATGACCTTGACCATGAAATTGAGGAATATGAGCCTGAGAGAGATAATATGCCAGAATTTCTTATGCTCGAGGAATTTACAGCTAACACTCAGATGGAAGAAGCTTATACTTCTCTATGCCTTCCTATCACTCAGCAATCAACTGGTCTTTTAGATCAAAATGAAGGGAGTACTTGTATTTTTACTGCTAGATCTCAAGACAAGCTAGTGCTTCACGATTTTCAAGATCCCTTTGCATTCTTTTGCAAGCATTAGAAAAGATAAATGTTGCCTGGTTCATTATCATAAAACTTGGATTCAGTGGTTATTGTGAGTTGCCTACATGTACATCATTCTACTTGCTCGGGAAAAGTGAGAGAAGAATTTCGGTATGTAGCCATCTGCTGGATTGGTTACATTGGAAGGCTTAGTACACATGATTGTACATATTTCATCAGTAGGTAGGTGGTTGTCATCATGATTTGAAACCCTCAAATATCGACGGTATGCTGCCATTTAAAAGCTTCGTAAGTACTTGTTTCAGTTAAGTCAGTCTTGAGTCATTTTTTGTTTCAGTCAGTTTAAAGATAGCTTCAACTGAGTGTCCAACTTCAACTTTTGAGAGTCTTGCTTCAGTTTGAATTAGTCAATTCAACTATGAGTCTTGAGTCAAAGTTTCATAGAAATTGGTTTTTAGTTTGTCAAAGTTATTGACTCCATAGCCCAATGTACAAAAGCATTGCTTGCTTTCCCAGAGATATGTAGTTCTTGGCACCTCCAAGGAGCTACCATCCCCATTAGAGCCAATGTTAGTGTCAGTATCTTCATCCCTCTGTCAGAGATCAAATCCTCTTGTTGCATTTCATATTAGGTGTCCTGCTCAGTCAGCGGCATTCCATTAGGCACATGGATCATTTGACAGTAGTGGCTTCTCCTACAGTTTCCCTCATGTCATTTACTTGCTGGTTCATGTTTTCTTCATCAAAAAGTGTATACAGTCACCTTTTTGTCTTAAAGATTGCAGAAGTCTTTACTAGGGTTTTATTGTCATTAGGTCTAGGGTTTCATTAGGGTTTCATAAAAAAAGTGTTTCAAAGTGTCCAATAACAACCAACAGGCCATGAGGATGTTCCAACATCAATAAATTTCATCATTAAGTGCTCAGAAATGTGTCTTTCCTCAAAACTCTATTTTGAGGAAAAAACAGAGTATTTTTTCTTTTATGGTACAAATTTTTGTTAGTTTGATTTTCTTCATATGTAAATTACTTCCCCTGCAACCCTGGTTTCTTTCCCTAGCCCCAGTAGTTCCAACCATCTGCAAAAAAAACAAAGCACAGGTCGTTTAGTCCATCACAAAGCTCAATAAAGTGAAAAAAGTTCAAAAACATAGTTTAAAAAAAAATTCAGATTCCAAACATTATGAAAGTGGATTTTATGAGCAAAAAATTTAAAACCTCTTTGTTTATAAGTCATTTCCTCAAATTGCAAAGTCATTTGTACTCTTGGAGCAAAGCAAAGGTGTTTTGGGGGCGAGCAAGGAAAAGTTGGAGAAAAAGTTGCCAAAAACCAGAGGCATGGCGCATTGGGTAACTGGCATGGCGCACACACTAGGCGCGGCACATTGGGTTGTGACCTTCAGTTTAAAATTGCATGGGTGTGGCGCATACACTGGGCATGGCGTGTTGGGTTTGATGCGTGGCACACATAACCAGCAAGCCCTAAACTTCAAACACTTGCTCCAAAATCGCCCAAAACGCGTGGATTGTCATTGGTACAAGTAGGTTGAGCCTCTACCACTGTTTTTCATCCAAGTTTGGTGGTTGTTTCATGGTGGTTGATATATGGTGATTCTTCAAAAGAAATCAAACCCTATCTCTTTAAAATTTTCAAGGGAAATTGTTGCCTAGGGATATTTTTGACTGTTTTGGCTACCAAGTCCATTTACCACTCCCTTACTCCATTTTTTCTTTAATTTCCCTATCCCCTAAATCCACACACCATTAACTTCATTAATCCCATATCCCAAATCCCATTTCCCAAAATCCCACATGCAAATTCCCAAACCCTAGTCCTATACAAAAACTCCCAAATCATTCCCTATTTCTCTAATTAAACCTGTCCCAACAGTCCCTAAATCCCTCATTGTTTCCCCTCCCTCATATCATTGTTTCCCTTGGTGGCAAAAGTCAAAATACAACTCACCTATTTCTCATAAAAACAACTCCAAAATAGTTCAATCACTAGCAGACATGGCATCTGATCCTTCATATGATTATGAAGAGGAGACCCACAGTGATTCACCTACAGAGGTACATGCACCCAGGAGGCCTCATAGAGGTGGAGAACCTATTAGAAAAGAACCAACCACTGTTGCTGAATTACAGGCCTGCCCTCTTGCCATCTCTTGTTTCCAACATCATTACTGCTATGAATTTTGTGAGAAGGTTGCTAGCATTCGGTTTCATCATGAGTTGGCTCATTTGTTTGTGATGCATTTGCATGATGGTCAAGCCACTCTAGCTAGTGTCACCTTTACATTAACACCAGAATCCATTTCACTAGCAACCGACATTCCTAATATTGGAGAGCAATGGAACAAGAGGCAGCAAATTGACCAACAGCATTATGAACCATACATCAAACGTGGCTATTTGAGACAACTCAGCAGAGTATTTCCTTTCCGGTAGCTCAAAGATGCTTATGCTCCTTTGATGAAATTGATCATGAAGTATTTCAGTTGTGAGCGCCAGTTTTCACGTTTATATGCCTATCATATTAGGCTGCTGATGCATTTTACCAGGGTAAGAATGATGAACATCCCTTACTTCATGTGCCGAAACATAGATAAGATGACCACCCTAGTGCAGCACAAGACTCCTCAGCAGCAGTTCAATAGTATTTACCATTTTGCCCTCATTAAAATTGTGGTCATTCATCAGCTTGGCTTACAGGGCATCACTTGGGAGGATTTCATCTCTTGTGAGTTTTTCAGAGCTCCTCAAGGACCTTCAGAGGCTTCGGATGAGACAGGTGGACCTTCTTATCAGCATGAAGGTCACGAGACACATACGACTAGCATGCCGGTGTTTATCACCTATCAGAAGTGCACTAGACGGTTGTTTGCAGCAGCAAAGCAAGTGTTATCTCCACCCGGGGTGGAAGGGGCCTCACTTCCGTCATCAGCACAACAGGTTCATGATATAGGCAAGAGGCAACTATAGGAGGAAGGACCATTAGGTGAGCGGGAGATTAATTTCATTCTCATTGAGGGTGAGAATACTGATATGGGCCTGCAAAGCACAAATCTTAGAGAAATCATTCAGGAGCAGCAGGCGGACATTGATGCCTTGTCCATCAACTTGGATAGATACCAATGGACAATACAGTACCTGCAGCAAATGAATAAGTATCTTGAGGACCAGCAAGTGATTATGGAGTTGCAAAACATTCGAGAGAATCGCCAAGCTGCCTAAAGGAGGAGGGTGGAGTTCACTTCACTTCAACAGGAGGTTAATGCCGATAGGGAGTGATGGATTGAAAGAGCCAATATCCACTTGGAGAGGAAGCTAGAAAAGGCCATCAATGAGAAGAATATGCTTAGAAACCTGTCATATCTTTACTTGTCAAGGAACTTGGTGTGCCAAGCAAGAATCAAGAGTTTAAAGGAAAAATTGAAGAGAGCATCAAGGAGGTAAAAAGAGCATGAAGGACTTTAGATATTGGTTGAGGCTTCCTTCGCCCAAAACAATGTTTGATGTAGAAGACTCAGCCCAAATTTCAAAAAAATTGAAGCACTTTTTATATTTTTGAAATTTTTGGCACAAAAAACAGAATTTTCTGCCCTATGCACCGCGCCACTTGGCACTCGCTTTTGCTAGGAGCGTCCAAAGCACAAAAACTCAACTTTTTTGGATCTAGCATGAAAAAATATGCTTTCCGACCAATGGCCAAGAAATTTGGATAGGTTTTGAGCCCTCAAAAAGGTCAAAAACACTCAAAAAATGACCTCACTGCCCCTATTTTGACACACAGGAAGCAGTGTTGGGAGAACTAAATTTTGGAGGGGCAAATGGAGGCCAAATTGAAAAAGTCCACTTGGGTTGGAAAGTAGACAGGAAGACCATTCCAAAAATCACACCTGGAGGTCATTTGGACACCAGGAAGGCCTCCCAAAGTGGGTCCAAATAGGCACTACGTATAGAGAATCAGGCGTGGCGCATAGAAGAAAAATTGCTAGTTTGACCAAGTATTGCTCTGTTTTTTGCCCAGCTTTGGCTAGTTTGACTTTTTCACTTTCCTAATGGCAAATTTGTGATTAAATTTAATGTACATTGATGTATCATGATGTAAATATGTTAAATTTTCACTTGTAGATGTAGATTCATCAGTTTAAAAGTTGTTTGAAACTGAATGAATCAGTTCCCTTGTTTCTAGAGGCATGTTGTTCTGTTGCCTAATTTCTAGTTCCTAGTTTAGAATTAGTTGAAACAGCTCCTAAACATGTGTGCTCGACCCCTAGAGGCAAGGATGAGTTATGGTTGTCTATATTATGTTTTTTTTAGTTATTAGCATGGTTGGAATTTTGAGAAAGCCTTGAGCTTCATTGTACACTCATATCAGCATTTTGGCTAATGAATTGAGACCAAGATTTGCAACACTCTTTGCGATTCATGTGGCAATTTGTCTTGGTACAACGCTTTTCTTTGTAATTGTGAATTTTCTTATATGTCATGTATGCCATTCTCTATCTTGTTTCTTCTGAACTAAACAAACAATAGTGTAAGTAGAATCCATTGAAATTGTAGTGCTCTACTTGAAGTCTACTTTAGTTTCTTGATTTTTTCAGCTGTTTGGGGAGGATCCATGGTTTCTCTTGCCCTCTTCAACACTTCACCTATCTATTCCTTTCATCTCATTCAATTTTAAGTGCCAAAAACAATTGCCTACCTTGCCCCATTGAGATCTCTACGGGACTGAGCCTCAATCCCCGCACCCAAAATCTATCTTTCCATCTGAGCCAAAAAAGCATTATTTTATTAAATCAAAATCTCTTGCACTTATACCTAGCCAAAGATCAATATTTCTATCAGTCATCTCAAGCCCTCATAGATCATTATTTGCTGAGACTGACCCGAAGAGAGCCCTCTCCTGACCTAGTAGGGCTAGCTACCAGGCTGAGCATGGTTTGATGTTGGCCCTGGATCGTACCCTTTCAGCCTGAGGTAAATCTAGGCACTAACACAGTGACGACTCCACTAAGGAAGAAATTTTATTATCATTGTTTTGTTTTATAGACTACAGACGGAGCCTGAAGTTAGCCAGGTAGCCTTCGAAACTTTCTTGCTTTGCATTAGCAAAAGTAGATAAACGCTGCTTCAGTCAATCTCCGGTCTAGTCTTATAAGCTGATCATTTGACTTGAAAATTGCCCCAGTAACATGTATCAAGTTCATATCTGATTGTTGATGGTGGACAGTAGCTAGACACAGGAAGGTTGAAATCATTCACCTCGCGACTCCAATATCGAAGAATCCCAAGGTTCTGAATTTTTATGGCAACTCTACTCTTCAAGAATCAGTAGCCTAAAGAATCTCTTGGTCAATTCATTGCTATCAAAATGGATTTTCTTGCTCGACAGTATGCTCCCATGAGCTGAGATCACATTCCAGGTTTTCCAAATAAAATTCCAAAGGTAAATTGGCAAAGGAATTATCCTATGTTTAAAGATGATAATAGGAATGATGCTGCTTTACATATGGTGAGATTTCACATACATATTCTCAAGTTGAAGGTTGATTTTCCTGAAGATTACTTGATGAAGATATTCATGGCCACTCTAGAAGGTGAAGCCCGATCTTGGTATGAAATTTTTCCACCTGCTTGTATTTACTGTTTAAAGGATTTTCATGCCATGTTCTTTGAAAGGTATAAAGAATCTTATCCATCATTAAATTTAGTTCAGAACTTTTGCAAACATGTTTATAGTTTTATTGAACATCTTGAGAAAGTTTATGAAGATGATGACTTCATGGATGATGAGATCATGGAAGCCTTGTTTGAAAATCCATTTCAGCAGCATAAAGAGAGTGATACTTATCAAGATGATCAAGAAAATTTGTAGCAGTATCAAGATCTTAGTATGGTGGAAGATGATGAAAGAGAAGGTTTTATTTCAGATCTGTCCATGGAAGAAGACAACATGCAGGAAAGTCAAGTTTCAATCTTAGCATGTGATAAAGTCAAGTTGGTTACTTCAAATCTAGATTCAGATCGTGATGATCAAGAGTACCTTGGTCTAAATCCCATGAAGGAGAGCTCTGTTGTTAAGATCATCTGGAATGAAGAAGATAGAGTTATTGACCCAAGTGTCCTCATTTCATTAGAACCAAGCCTTCATGAGGAGGTAATCCATTCAGTTCATGAAAAAAAGATGATATCTTTGTTTAAGTGAAAAATATTCTTTCAATAACTCAGTGATAAATGATAATTTGATTGCCATGTCATATGAAGATGATCAACAATGTTTTCAAATTTCAGAAGATCATGAAATTAAGGACTGTCATTTAGGTTTTTCATGTTTTTCATGTTATTTCATGAAGACAATCACTGTTTGAGCAAAAGAAAAGAAAAACTAGTATCTCCTCTGTCTAAAGATGAGATAGATCAACTCCTGAAAGGTCATGTTACAACTCAAGTTAACGAAGATCTGCAGTGTGCACATGGTTAGGAAAGAGTTGGTGAAACTTCTTCCACTTTTGAAAATAATGATAGTCTTGAAATTAGCTTTATTGATCAGAAAACAGATAATATTTTCTTTCATGAAGATGATAAGGCTATCATGTTTGATAATCTGGAAGATTGTTTTCTGTTTAAGAATGACCTTGACCATGAAATTGAGGAATATGAGCCAGAGGGAGATAATATGCCAGAATTTCTTATGCTCGAGGAATTTACAGCTAACACTCAGATGGGAGAAGCTTATACTTCTCTATGCCTTCCTATCACTTGGCAATCAATTGGTCTTTTAGATCAGAATGAAGGGAGTACTTGTATTTTTACTGCTGGATCTCAAGACAAGCTAGTGCTTCATGATTTTCAAGATCCCTTCGACATTGTTTTGCAAGCATTAGAAAAGATAAAGGTTTCCTGGTTCGTTATCATAAAAATTGGTTTCAGTGGTTATTGTGAGTTTCCTACATGTACATCATTCTACTTTCTCAGGGAAAATGAGAGCAGAATTTTGGTATCTAGCCATCTGCTGGATTGGTTACATTGGAAGGCTCACTACACATGATTGTACATATTTCATCAGTAGGCAGGTGGTTGTCATCATGATTTGAAACCCTCAAATCTCGATGGTCTACTTCCATTTAAAAGCTTTGTATGTACCTATTTCAGTTAAGTCAGTCTTGAGTCATTTTTTCTTTCAGTCAGTTTAAAGATAGTTTCAGTTGAGCGTCGAGTTTCAGCTTATGAGAGTCTTGTTTCAGTTTTGAATTAGTCAGTTCAACTATGAGTCTTGAGTTAGAGTTTCATAGTAATTGGTTTTTGGTTTGTCGAATTTATTGACTCCATAGCCTAATGGATGAAGGCACTGCTTTCTTTCCTAGAGATCTGTAGTTCTTGGCACCTCCAAGGAGCTACCATCCCGATTGGAGCCAATGTTAGTGTTAGTACCTTCATCCCTGCATCAGAGATCAAATACTCTTGTTGCATTTCATATTAGTTGTCCTACTCAGTCAGCTGCATTCCATTAGGCGCATGGATCATCTGACAGTAGTGTCTTCTCCTACAGTTTCCCTCATGTCATGTGCATGCTGGTTCATTTTTTTTCATCAAAAAGTGTATACAGTCACCTTTTTGTCTTAAAGATTGCAGAAGTCTTTACTATGGTTTTATTGTCATTAGGTCTAGGGTTTCATTAGGGTTTCATCAAAAAAGTGTTTCAAAGTGTCCAATAACAACCAAAAGGCCATGAGGAGGTTCCAACATAAATAAATTTCATCATTAAGTGCTCAGAAATGTGTCTTTCCTCAAAACTCTGTTTTGAGGGAAAACAGAGTATTTTTTCTCTTATGGTACAAATTTTTGTTAGTTTGATTTTCTTCATATGTAAATTACTTACCCTATAACCCTGGATTCTCTCCCTAGCCCCAGTAGTTCCAACCATCTGCAAAACAAACAAAGCACAGGTCATTTAGACCATCACAAAGTTCAATAAAGTGAAAAATTTTCAAAAACATAGTTTAAAAATAAAGTCAAATTCCAAACATTATGAAAGTGGGTTTTATGAGCCAAAAATTTAAAACCTCTTTGTTTATAAGTCATTTCTTCAAACTGCAAAGTCATTTGCACTCTTGGAGCAAAGCAAAGACGTTTTGGAGGCGAACATGGAAAAGTTGGAGAAAAAGTTGCCAAAAACCAGAGGCGTGACGCGTTAGGTAACTGGCGCGGTGCACACACTAGGCACGACACATTGAGCTATGACCTTCAGTTTAAAATTGCACGGGCGAGACGCATACACTAGGCACAACGCGTTGGGTTTGATGCACGGTGCACACAACCAGCAAGCCTGAAACTTCAAACACTTGCTCCAAAATTGCCCAAAACACGTGGATTGTCATTGGTACAAGTAGGTTGAGCCTCTACTACTGTTTTTCATCCAAGTTTGATGGTTGTTTCATGGTGCTTGATATATGGTGATTCCTTAAAAGAAATCAAACCCTATCTCTTTAAAATTTTCAAGGGAAATTGCTGCCTAGGGTTAGTATTGATTGTTTTGGCTACCAAGTCCAGTTACAACTCCCTTACTCCATTTTTTCTTTGATTTCCCTATCCCCTAAATCCACACACCCTCAACTTCATTAATCCCATATCCCAAATCCCATTTCCCAAAATCCCACATGCAAATTCCCAAACCCTAGTCGTATACAAAAACTCCCAAATCATTCCATATTTCCCTAATTAAACCTGTCCCAACAGTCCCTAAATCCATAATTGTTTCCCCTCCCTCATATCACTGTTTCCCATGGTGGCAAAAGTCAAAATAGAGGTCACCTATTTCTCATCAAAACAGCTCCAAAACAGTTCAATCACTAGCAAACATGGCATCTGATCCTTCATATGATTATGAAGAGGAGACCCACAGTGATTCACCTACAGAGGTACATGCACCCAGGAGGCCTCATAGAGGTGGCAAACATATTAGAAAATAACCAACCACTCTTGCTGAATTACAGGCCTACCCTCTTGCCATCTCTTATTTCCAACATCAGTCCTGCTATGAATTTTGTGAGAAGGTTGCTAGCATTCAGTTTCATCATGAGTTGTCTCATTTGTTTGTGATGCATTTCCATGATGGTCAAGCCACTCTAGCTAGTGTCACCTTTACATTAACACCAGAATCCATTTCACTAGCAACCAGAATTCCTAACATTGGAGAGCAATGGAACAAGAGGCAGCAAATTGACCAACAACATTATGAACCATACATCAAACCTAGCTATTGAGACAACTCAGCAAAGTATTTCCTTTCTGGTACCTCAAAGATGCTTATGCACCTTTGATGAAATTGATCATGAAGTATTTCAGCTATGAGGGCCGGTTTTCACGTTTATATGCCTATCATATCAGGCTACTAATGCATTTTACCAGGCTAAGGATGGTGAACATCCCTTACTTCATGTGCCAAAACATAGAGAAGATGACCACCCTAGTGCAGCACAAGACTCCTCAGCAGTAGTTCAATAGTATTTACCATTTTCCCTCATTAAAATCGTGGTCATTCATCAGCTTGGCTTACAGGGCATCACTTGGGAAGATTTCATCTCTCGTGAGTTTTTTAGATCTCCTCAGGGACCTTCAGAGGCTTCGCATGAGACAGGTGGACCTTCTTATCAGCATGAGGGTCACGAGACATAGGCTACTAGTATGCCAGTGTTTATCACCTATCAGAAGGGCACTAGACGGTTGTTTGCAGCAGCAAAACGAGTGTTATCTCCACCCAGGGTGGAAGGGGCCTCGCTTCCGTCATCAACACAACAGGTTCGGGACAGAGGCAAGAGGCCACTACAGGAAGAAGGACCATCAAGTGAGAAGGAGACTGATTTCATTCTCATTGAGGGTGATGATACTGATATGGGCCCGCAAAGCACAAATCTTAGAGAAATCATTCAAGAGCAGCAGGCGGACATTGATGCCTTGTACATCAACTTGGATAGAGCCCAATGGACAATACAGTACCTAGAGCAAAGGAATAAGCAGCTTGAAGACCAGCAAGTGATTATGCAGTTGCAAAACATTCGAGAGAATCGCCAAGCTGCCCAAAGGAGGAGGGTGGAGTTCACTTCACTTGAACAGGAGGTTAATGCCGATAGGAAGTCATGGCTTCAAAGAGCCAATATCCACTTGGAGAGGAAGCTATAAAAGGCCATCAATGAGAATAATATGCTTAGAAACCTCTCATATCATTACTTGTCAAGGAACTTGATGTGCCAAGCGAGAATCAGGAGTTTAAAGGAAAAATTGAAGAGAGCATCAAGGAGGAAAAAAGAGCATGAAGGACTTCAGATATTGGCTGAGGCTTCCTTGGCCCAAAAAAATATTTGATGGAGAAGACTCAGCCCAAATTTAAAAAATTTGGAGCACTTTTTATATTTTTGAAATTTTTGTCACAAAGAACATAATTTTTTTCCCTATGTGCCGCGCCACGTGGCGCTCGCTTTTGCTAGGAGCCTCCAAATCACAAAAACTTAGCATTTTTGGATTTGGCATGAAAAAATATGCTTTCCTACCAATGGCCAAGAAATTTGGACAGGTTTTGAGCCCTCAAAAAGGTAAAAAACACTCAGAAAATGACCTCACTGCCCCTATTTTGACACACAGGGAGAAGTGTTAGGAGAATTGAAGTTTGGAGTGGCAAAGGAGGCCAAACTGAAAAATTCCACTTGGGATGGAAAGTAGACAGGTAGACCTTTCTAAAAAGCACACCTGGAGCTCATTTTGACACTGGGAAGACCTCAAAAAGTGGATCCAAACATGCGCTACGCATAGAGAATCAGGCGCGGTTCATAGAGGAAAAATTGCCAGTTCGACCAAGTATTGCTCTGTTTTTCACCCAGCTTTGGCTAGTTTGACTTTTTCACTTTCCTAATGGCAAATTTGTGATGTAATTTAATGTATGTTGATGGATCACGATGTAAGTATGTTAAATTTTCACTTGTAGAGGTAGATTCATCAGTTTAAAAGTTGTTTGAAACTGAATGAATCAGTTCCCTTGCTTCTAGAGGCATGTTGTTCTGTTGCCTAATTTCTAGTTCTCAGTTTAGAATTAGTTGAAACAACTCTTAAACATGTGCTCTCGACCCCTAGAGGCAAGGATGAGCTATGGTTGTCTATATTATGTTGTTTTTTAGTCATTAGCATTGTTGGACTTTTGAGAAAGCCTTGAGCTTCATTGTACACTCATATCAGCATTTTGGCTAAGGAATTGAGACCAGGATTTGTAGCACTCTTTGGGATTCATATGGAAATTTGTCTTGGCACAATTATTTTCTTTGTAATTGTGAATTTGCTTATATGTCATGTATGCCATTCTCGATCTTGTTTCTTCTGAGCTAAACAAACAAGAGTGTAAGTAGAATCCATTGAAATTGCAGTGCTCTGCTTGAAGTTTGCTTTAGTTTCTTGATGTTTTCAGCTGTTTGGGGAGGATCCATGGTTTCTCTTGCCCTCTTCAACACCTAACCTATCTATTCCTTCCATCTCATTCAATTTTATGTGCCAAAAACATTTTCCTACCTTGCCCCATTGATATCTCTACAGGACTGAGCCTTAATCCCCGCACCCAAAATCTATCTTTCCATTTGAGCCAACAATGCATTTTTTTATTAAATCAAACTCTTTTGCACTTATACCTAGCCTAAGATTAGTATTTATATCAGTCATCTCAAGCCCTCATCGATCATTATTTGCTGAGACTGACCCGGAGAGAGCCCTCTCCTGGCCTAGTAGGGCTAGCTACCAGGTTGAGCGTGATTTGATGTTGGCCCTAGATCCTACCTTTTCAGCCTGAGGTAAATCTAGGAACTAACAACTGGGACTATATATAGTGGAAACATGCAATGATAATGGTTCAGTCCTTATTCAGACCATTGATAAAAAGGCCATCCCCATGCTCCTCAATGGGAATAGATTGAAAATCTATAGGAAGCCCCTTTCCAAGCAGGAGTTCATTGAGACTCGTCGAAAAGCAGTATTGGTAATGGAGCATGTCCCTGTCTCCACTCCACCTACATCATGAAGAAAAAAAAGAGAAAGAAAAAAGAAAAAATAGAAAAAGACACAGAAGAAGGAAAAAAGAATAAAAGATCCTTGGGTGAAAACATCTTGGAGGTGCCCAGGGCAGACAGTGAGGGTGAAAAGCTCTTGGAGGCACCCTAGTTATCTCAGACAAAAAAAAAGAGAAAAAAAAAATAAGAAAGAAAAATAAATCTAATTTCTATTGAATAAATTGTGGGTTGCAGGAAGGTCATTACAGGTTTTGGGAGAATTGTGCAAGTCAAAGACAAAGGACATGACCAGGATGCTTGTATCCATCACAATCCATTCCTCCATCATCGTTACCTTTTCCTAAGATTTGGTCTCATTTGGTCTAAAATTCCACATCCTATAGGAAGCTCTGTATCTTCTACAGGAGGATCCCGTAGAAACTATAGACAAGCCAAAATTAGTCTCAGAAGAGGATCTAAGGGTTTGAGATCTGTCTGTGAGGCCTATAAACCTCCCTGCCTCCATCCCTCACTATATGTCATCGTTTTCCATCTCTGTGCACCTCCATTCCACTCTTTTTCATGTCCTCGCACAGTCACACAAAAATCCTGTTTTTCATGCTGCAGACAAATTTTAATGACAAATCAGAACAACAGGTTTTTCACTCACCATACCTGCTAACCTCCATCTGAGATTCCTTACCAGCAAAGACCCTCATCAACAGTTGTAGCCCTACTCATTTTAGCTTGAATCTCAGAAGTAGAAGCAGCTACAGGAAATCCTACAAGATTCCTGTAGCAGCTGATCCCCCTAAGAAACATACTACAGAGCCAGGGATAGCAAAGTATAACCTATGAAACATGCTTGAGCTATCTTTGAACGTGTAAACATCAACAACAGTCTGCGGTTGAGCATGCAGAACGCAAGCAGCAACAACAATGAAGAAACGGGTTACAAAATCTGAAATGTGCATAACACGGCCGCGACTGCACAGGTAAGTGACTAAACCTATTCTGCAATTACTTGAATTATATTTCAAGGCTGTGTGACTATGGGAATGGTTCGATTTGAATGGAATCAGTGGCCAGTTAAATGGCCACCCTCGGTTAGTTGCACGTCCTCGTGGAATCTAAATGAGCTTCTTTCAAATTCAAAACTGCTAATAAGATACACAGCCAACACGTGTGGAATGTCCATTCACGAAGAAATAATCGGGACTGGTAGTGGTGGTGGCAGATAATGGGAGTAAGGGAGGTGATGGTGATCAGACGGCATGTAGAAACATTATGGTCATGATGTAGGATCAAGGGTTCGGTTCAGCCACGTCATCAACTCACCAAAAATCGCACCCGTAGATAAAACACAGCTCAGTTAAGCCATTCATCACTCTTTGTTCATTCTGAACTCACGACGTTTTCGACTGGAGTATGCATCTACCACTTCCAGAGCAGCTAACCAGTCATCCTCTGCCAGATTTATACCTGTTTTTCGAAAATCTCTCACCTATCGGACTCTACAAGAAGCACAGTTTCATTCTACAGGAGCCAGGTGACTTCTACAGGAAGGGTTCTACAGGAAAAGCAGAGAACATCTCTACAAAAACAAAACCCAGAATTTTCATTGAATTTCAAGCTCAAAATGAGGTAGGCTCAGGAAAACTTCTCTGTGCATGATTTGTTTGTGTAAGGTGGTGAATTGAACATGGCATTAGATTGAAAACAAGAGTAAAAGTCTGCCTGTGCATTGAAAAAAGTGAAAATCTGCTTGCATATTTCACTAAGTTTACCCAGTTTTTTTCTCTGCATCTAAAATCTCCTCATCATTTTTCAATTTCTCCTGGAAGGAAGATACATGCAGTAGTAGAGGCCACCCTGTGTGTGTGAAAAAACCCGAATTTACATATCTATCTATGTGCTGAGAAAAGACCCTGTGTCCTTATGCTCTGTTTTGTAAAAAAAAATTCTTCTCATTAACAGACAGTCAAATTATGGGTGACAACAGTTTTCAAATAGGGGAATTATTGCCATTTGATGTTGTAAGGAGCACACGAGAAATTCCTTCTTTGTTCTCAGAAAAAAACTGAATTCAGCTATCCTCTGTTTTAGTGATTGACTTTGTTTTTTTCCCACCTGAGCATTTTCTTTTCTGGGTAAAACACAAACTCAACACCATGCCAGGAGGATTCATGAGGAAATAACCCTTAAATTCTAGCAAATTGTATGACAACCCTGAGGTGGTGGATCTTTTCACTAGGGAAAACTGGATATCCTTCTTTGACAGAACTCAAGGTTATGATGAGGAGGTAACCGAAGAGTTTTTGATGTCCCTGAGACCACATTCGAAGACACATGCCATAGTTAGTTTTAGGGGTTTGACGCTAGAACTTACTCTTGATTTCATCAGTAGAATCACTGGTTTACCATTGGGGCTCCCTTTGAGCAAAGAGGAGAAGTCATTGGGACAAGTGGCTAAGAAAACATTTTTTTTGCCTGAGGAGCATCCTATAGAAGACAAAAACAGGGTCAGAACGACAAGCTTTCCTCCTCTTTGGAGTGAAGTCAGTTATCAAATCATGAAGTACATCAAATGTGATGGGAGGTTTACCATCATTTATGCTTATCAGTTTAGGTTGCTACATGAATTGAGGTATGGGATGGACTTGCCACCAGCTAAGAAACTGAGCATCCATATTTCCTCCTTTAGTCTTTAATTGAATGTGGTAAAAAACTAAATGTAGGAGTCCTAGATCAGTTAGCCAACCATGGACTCATCAAACTATTGGTGGAAGATGATTTACACACCTATACCATCCCCATAGCTTGGGAAATCTTCAAAAATATGTCTAGTGATGATAACATCAGAACTTTGGCTAAGAACATCAGCCCATCCAGCAGTGATGATGGGGAGGAAACTAAAGAAATTAAGAAGAACATTGATGAGGGAGTACAGGACACTCAAGCAAAGGGAAAAACATAGGAAGAACAGAAGGAAAAAGAGGAATTTGACAAGACTACTGAACCTAAGATAGAAAAGGAGAAAACAACAAAAACAGAGAAAGGAAAAAAGACAAATATTGGAAATAAAAAGGCCAAGAAGGCCCAAAAGAAGGCTGCCATAGCCAAGGCAGGCACCCAGCAAGAGAAAGGAGAGACACACCCTGAGATATCAAGGACACAAGCAGAAACAGGGGGCATAGATATTTCTACAGGAAGTGAAGAAAAAGAATAGCAGAAAGAGAAATCCCCTGAAATGTTGGCAAGGGAGGTAGAAGTTGTGCTTGCTGCATTAAGCACACCTACAAAAAAAAAGAGGAAAAAGAAAAAGGCAGACCTCCGTGTACTTTAAAGCCATAAAAAGCACATGGATCAAAGTAGGCAAACCTCAGCCACCGTCCAAGGAACTGATTGTCATTAAGGACTCACCCACTAAAAAGAAGAAAGAGTCTCCTTCCAAGATATCCATCACCTATGAAAGAGGAAGCCCAAAAACCTCTACATGGAAAGAGAAAATTAAGTTGATGGACTCAAAGGTAGTTCTATAGGAAGTTGCAATATCTATACATGAAACTCTAGCCAAGTTAAAAGACACTGAGGAATTGGAGGAGAAGGCAGCTAAACAATGACAAGGGTAGAGAAAAACTGAAGAAATACATCAACCTACCCCTCAACCTAATTTGGGCTCATATTACAATCTGTTAAAGGGTGGGAAAATCATTGCACAGAAATTTGCTGTACCATTATTTTTCCAATTAGAGAAAGAGAGGATCAGAACACACACATGTATGAAAATCGCCAAATCTAAGGGACTTGAGGACATAGGCCACATGGAGGATAAGTTAAAAGAATTAAGGGGAGAATTGGCCATGGTGAGGCACGTAGAAAGCTGCAAAAGAGCCTAGCTATAGGATGAGAGTGAGCTGTTGAAAAAGCAGTTACAGGAAGTTCATAAGGAAGATAGGCTGTCCATTTTGGGAGGGCAACTGCAGCAAGAAGGACCTCCAGCAAACAAGGACACAACTGAGAAACAATAGAAAGAGGGAGAGCTACAAGCTAATGCGGAGATGCTAACAAAATTGCTGCAAGAACAGGAGTCTCAGGAAGCAAAAGAAATACAAGTTTTAAAACAACAGTTGCAAGACAAAGAAGCCCAAATGGCCTTGATGGCCAACTGGGCAATAGAAGCCTTACAATGTAGGCAACCTGCTAAGTCTTATGCATTATATCTTAAAGACCAATGGTTGCAATTTCAATTTAACACATTGGCCCAAAGGGGCACCACTCCATTTCAGAATTACCATCAGTTTCTATAATTGTGTGACAGTAGCTCAGCTGAAGATAAGGCCAAGTTAGCAGAATTCTATTTACATAACTTGGCACTTCCTAACATGAATATATGGGACTCAAACACTGTATTAGGAGATCTGCAACTTATGGCCATGGCTTCTTGGTAAAGCCATGAGGAAAAGAGGGGAGTAGAGATTCAAAATATTATGGCTAGGGAACTAAATGAGCCACTTATGATCAGGGTAGAACTAGAAGATCCCTCAACTCTTATATATTCCCATCGGTACCTCGCAAAAAACCCTCACATCGCACTTGACTATGTTGAAAGGCAGGCTCATGCCATCGCTTACTTTGAGGACATGGAAAGACTGTTTGGTGATAATTGCATTCATGCTTGCACAAGGAGATGGAACACCTTGTCCCATAGTCTAAAAATAAGAGAATACCACTCCCCAACTAGAATGAGGGAAGCCATGAGAAGAGTACCCCTATACAAACAATCAATGCAAAACTTGAAAGCCAATTGGATTGGCCTTAAGTTTAGACCTCCACTACTGCTAGGGCTGTTGGAAGGGGTCAAGGAAGAAGAGGAGCAAAGACAATAGGAGGAGGTAGACAGAAAGGCAAGATTTCATGATAGGGAAAAGGACATCACCTCAGAGGCCTGGGCTGTCAGAGAGGCAGTCAAAGCAATCAAAGATGATGAACTGGATTAGTTGCTCAGAGGATGAGCAACACATTCAGCAGGGAGTGATGATGAGCCCTAGAAATGGGTAACTATATGGGCTCATTTTGCCTATTATTCTTATTTAATCCACCATTCTCCATAGTTTTATGCATGCTTTTGAATATATTTATGTTAATTGTGTGAATGGGCATAGTCACTTTACCATAAGGTCTAATACGTGCTTATTACAGATTTTTGGACATTTTTGGACCAAGATTATGCATTTATGAGTAGATGGGCAGCCAAATATGAGGAGACAAGGCTGAGGATCTGTAGGAGGGGTGTCTGCTGCACTAAATGACCCCTTCCTTGAGTTCTCCACCATTAGCTCGGAGTTATGCAACCCACCAAATATGATTTCAAGGGCAGCCAAACAGGTCTAGTGAAATGGTTGATTGATTGCAGTTTTGGGTAGCCAAGCTCCTAAAGTTAAGGAGGACTGTTGGGGGTCCTCATTTACATAAGTAGGAAGGCTTCAAGCCTTGATAGTTTAGTCATTTTGTTAGTCAATTTTTGCACTTTAGTGCAGCTCTATAATCAGCACATTTTCGGGCTTCTTCTTGCAGACAATTTGTGATGTAACTATTATTTTTTGATCAATGAAGATGAATCTAGCTTTGCACTAGCTCTGAGCTTTCTTAGGAGGTTGTATCTCTTGGGGTTGGGCCCAACCCAAGTGCCAGTACCTCCTTTGTGTGCTTTCATGTGTTTTTCTTGCATTCCTAGAATAATTTCTGTTATTTAGGGTAAAATCTTGCTTCATTACTTAGGTTGTTTTTGATGATTTAGATAGTTATTCATGCTTCAGGTTGATTTGACAGTTTGGTAACAGAAAAGATCCACAAAAAGGCCACCAAGCAGTCCTTGATCTCATTTCTCCCTCTTTGGGACCATGAATTGAGACCAAGGTACACTTGCTACCACAAAAACATTGTTTTTGCCTTCTAAATGCAATTGCTAGTGTTAGAATTTGAATTGGAAAAGTTGATATCAATTGTGTTTTCATGTTTAGATTTGTTCTTTCTTAGTTTCCATAGCTCTCTTGCATGATTTTCTGTCTATAAACTTCTATTCATCATATTTCTAGTTTTTAAGGGCAGATTAGGTCAAAATAGATAGATCTTTGTTTTTTCAGTCTTTGCTTGATCAGTTTTGGGAAGTAGTGTGCAGAGCACCTGTAATACATTCCTACCTACCCTTCCTCCATCATACAACCTGTTCTAGCCCCTAACTCAAGATTTCTTCCCTTCATTTGCCACACTTTCCCAACTTGCCCTAATTTCTACATTTTTGTGCAACATTGCTTTCTCCATCCTCGAAAAAATACAACCTTCTTCATCACTCCTTAGCTTCATTTACCAGGTCCTGCACCTCTTAAAATCCTTATCCATCCTTCATTTCCACTTCCCCACAATTTTTCCACCATCAATCCTTTAAAAACCACTTTCGGCCTATTCCTGTAGAACTTCCTGTAGAATTTCCTGTAGATCCCCTGCAACATCCTATAGAAAACAACGTGAGCGATTTTTCGAGATCTGAGGGCGGTCGAAATCTCCAGAAGGGTGTTAGGGACCCATTAGGTCCTCTCCACACCTTCCTAAACCCCTGCAAATGCCCACTCCATTTCCTTTCGCCAATAAACCTCCGCATAGTAAAAAATAGTCGAAACACATGCATAATAATTCTATATAAAATTGCTCAAGAATACAAAAAGATAATTTTTCCATATTTTCCTCTAGAAGTAGCTTAAACACATGTATTTTACCTCTCCAATAGTCCATGGCATCCGTTTCAGTAGTTTTACATCTCTTTTCTTGCACAAGTAGGGTTAGTCAGTAAAACTAGGGTTTGCTAGGGTTTGCATTCCTTTCAACTTTCATCATTCTTTCTACAAGTAGACTAGCCTCTTTTGAGTTAGCTTCCATCCATCACAGTTAAAATATTCTTCTAAGAACTCATAGAAGTTGTCTTAAGCTCCTATCGAACTTGTGCCAGCTGATCAAATGACAACCTGCAGTAAGAGCTAGTACTTGTGCATATAGCACTGTCGCTTCCAAGTTTGTTACGAACTACCGGGTTGATAAAATTAAAGTAGGGAGTCCCAAGAGTTGCAGCATCATTGCTACAATACTGGAGCTCACCACTGGCCACGACAGGAATTTCATCAAACATATCATGAGTACGTAATCTACAGCTATAAATAATAGATTTGGGCATAGCAATCTCATACTTAGCTGAGAATCGGTAAGAAGCATTGATGCCTCAACACATCAACTGACATTTCATCCATTAGGTCTTAAACACATTGTCCATTCATTTACAAGTAAAAACATGATGAGATCCATTCATAGCTACTGCCATAAAACACATATATAACCAACATAATAGCATCAAAAATACCAATGAAACTAGAGCCATATAAACCAGATATAATCCAGTATAATTCTCATGGAAATATGAGGATAAATAACCTCATGTTGATGATGAAAAATCCAAACCCGAGATGGGACTTCCACATTCCACCCAGCTGTAGAATGGCTGAGCCAAATCTCTCTTCATCCATTCCCCCCCATGCCATATTCCAAGCATGAATGTGGGATCCCATGGAACACATCAATCCAAAACCATCTAGGGATTCCACAGGTCATCCACCTCAACCCATCAAACAATGATTCCACGTCATGGCCGGACATCACAAAACCTTCATCATATTGGTCTCTATCCCTACAACCCCAATCACATATGTCCATAAACCAAGGGCTTCTAAACCCCTAAAAGTGTTGTTTCAAACCCTAAAGGATCAAGGTCAACCGATTACATCATTTCCCAGAAGTTCTCCCTAAAAAACTACTTAGAACTAGTCAAAACTAGACCATACAGACTGCTCCATGCTGGGGGCACGATGCATCTCACCTATTACACACGGGGAGTGCGATGCATACTGAAAATCCCTTCTGTAGGGTGTGATGAGAGAGAGCAGACAAATGGCAGAAGTAATTTGCTAGGTGGAAACTCAAAGAATCTTCTAGAAACTACTCATATGACACTTGCCTCTCTGAATTCGTCTAGGGATGAGTAAGAGATCATGAAATATCCAAGTGGAACCAAGAACTATCAGTGAAATTACACTAATCAAAATCCTAGAAGCTGACTCACTCTCCTACAATCATCTATATATGGATCCCTCATCCTAGAGATCCAAGGGGCTGGAATTTTGTAATTTGTAAGGAACCGTTGTTAGTTTTCTCTTTGAAGACATTGTATTGTTGGGTGATCTTGCTTTGTATGAGGTGAAGAGGGCTTTCATGCTGGGAGGATGATGTCAGATCAAACAGCTTGGTTGTAATCTTCTCTTCTACTACTTCTATCAATAAAGCTATTTGAGTTTTCCTCCATATGCTTGTATATCTCTGAATATTGTATTTGTATATGCATTTATATGGTTAATGTACATCTGATCCTACATTGTTTATGGTTATATATCTCTATGCTTTGATGGTATTTTGTTTCTTTGACTCTATAGGTGTTCTTTGAAGCGGGACAAGTGAGAAAGGAGTGGCGAAAGTTCTATCATGGGAGAGAAGAAACGAGCGAGGAGACTAGCGAAAGATTGAGGTTGGTACTCTCTGCTTCTCTCTCATCTATCTCTCATAAAGGAAAACACAAGTAAATTTAGTTTGTTTGTTTCTAAGATAGCTACCCATCTTAGTGGGACTAGCAACTCTGAATGGACACTAGTTTTCCTGATAACAAAATGGTGACCCCATTGGGGAACAAATAGTTTTTTTGTTTGTTTCTATTTGTTTTCTTTATAAACTATAGATGGAGCCTGAAGTTAAGCCAACTAGCCTTCAAACTACATTTGCTATGCAAGTGCAAAGTAGATCAACACTACTTTAGTCAATCTTTGGGTCTTTTTATGAATTGAACAACTAACTTGCAAACATCCTAAGTGCCCTGGTGTTAGCCCAAATAACCTCATTAGATTAGCCCCTATACTTTGTGTTTACTGACAATCATTAGCTTAGCTTAAATCCCTGAACTTAGCTGCAAACTGTAAGTGAAAACCAAGTTCAGTCTCGTCCATGGACCATTGCACTGTCTCTCATTAGAAATCTGGATGCATCGAACCTCTCGTGTGTTGCAGGTGAGATGCATCCCTGTTTCCCTGTGTTACAGGTGCGATGATTGACTAAGACTGTTTTTGCCTCTAGATTTTGGTTTTTTCTTCATTGTCTTCAGCTTTATTGAGTATTTTTGCTTTCTATGATCAGTACATCACTGTTGAAACCATCTTCCTTTGCATTATTTCAGCCTCCACTGATAAGGAATTGTGAATGTTTTTTATGTATTTTTCATCATTTACAGTTCTCCTTTGCAAATAGTAGCTTAATCGAACTATCGTCTTTTGATTTGAAAGTGTCGCAAGTGTCATTTTAAGTCAAGAAAAAGAGTGTCATAAAACATTCCTCTTTTAGATAGTCGATTACACTTTTTCCATTGTACTTGATTTGAATTAATAGTATTTCATGTGTCGAAAGCAATTTTAAATTCGAAATCACAAAGTGTCGTCTTAGCCTTCCTTTCGTCTTTTGAAGAGTAAATTGTTAGTACTGTCGCTTTGAAAGAAGATAGTTCAGATCTATACTTAATTTTCTTTTGTCATTCTCGCATTAAGGAAACTGAAAAACAATACATGCATGTGCATTTGCATTTAGACTGCATGCTGAAATCGATTTAGGAAAAGTGCATCTAGTGTGTGCTCTCTGCTCTATGTTGAAAGAATTTCATCTCTCTTTCCTTAGTAGCTAGGATTTTCATTGCAAAAAGAAAGTAAACGACTGTTTATCATCTTATATTGCATATTTAGGAATTGTATATCTACATCACGCAGTGAACCTTAAAGGCAAACTTCTTAAGAAAGATCAACTGTAAAATAAACCTCAATGAACGTAAAAACACTTTGGAACCTAATCCACAACATTTAGAAGTCTAGGCTAGAGACGTATTCCGGCATCATAAAGCCTGGTAACTATTGCTTTCATCTTAGGTTGGGTGATTCCTCCTCTTTAAGATGACAAGTGCCAGTACGAACTTGTGCTCCCACGTACCATCAAGTATATATTAGGAGACAACAATAGGCTACATCCTTTATCCTTAGGAAACCGCGTCTGCCGCCCTATCAATCGCAATGCACTCAACACATCATTCGGGAAGATTGACTGCCGTACCGTAAAAAGTATTTTGCAGTTTTGCAATTGGTTTGTTAATCACTCTGTCTAGATTTCCATAGTAGTCACTTTTGTTCCTTTTTAGACTCCTTAAAAGAAAAGGTTCATCTGAGCACTTGTCACTTCAGGCTCATTAAAAATTGAAGGTGACTAGAGTCATCTTTAGCTTTTTCACAACTCTAAAAAATTGAAAAAGCAAGTTGTGTCAAAGCGTCATAAAATTCATTGAATTCAAAATAAATTTTTCCCTTTTATTTTGAGTTGATCAAGTAATCCGCAATCATGGAAGAAAATCAATCAAAACCCCGTTGTTCATGGAGACTAATGAGTCAACCGTCTTTGACTCCAGAAACGAAACCATTCCGGGCCAAGTCATCTCGTTTAACTGGGTCAAAGTCTCCTGGTTTATTTGAAACTTGTGTTACAACATCCTCAGAGACTCCAATCACTCCAACTATTTCTGGTATCCCTGCCTCTACAGAAGAAGTTCCACAGTTACAAGAGGACACTAGAACTGATCCTATTGTAACAATAAACACATCTATTCCTGAACCAGCTCCATCTAGGATTAATTCAGAAGGTGTCACCACTCGAACATCTATCGCTGCAGAGTGTGTACTTTCTTTGGCATCGAAAATATTTTACAGACCTGACGGTCTGCCTCTTCCACCTAGACTGATTGTGATAGAAGATATTGTGGACGATCTTCCATCTAGTACCCCATTACATTTTGGAACTGGGATCCAACTATATCCTTCTAATTCAGAAGTTAGTCACCCTTCATCACAAGTTCTTGTAGAATCACTAGGAAGTCTTTTGGATAGACTCAATATGTCTGAACAACCATCGACATCTAGGACTGTGTCATCCGATACAACAGTAGCAGAACCTCCTACCACTACTCTGACAATGTTTGCTGGTATACCATCTGTCCCAACTAGCTCTCAACCGCTAGATGAAGTCCACCTAGGGACTGTTTCGATAGTATGGTCTGTTCCCGTTTGTTCGTTTGGAATAATATCTAGAATTTCTTATGTTGAGTATCAACAAATTGATCCTTCACAACAGTATCAATTTGGGCAGTCTAGTCTACAAAGACCAATTTTCCCTTTGAACACTGGATTGCCGCCATATGGGGGGCAGTATGCCTTTTCATTGTTCCCTCCAGGAGAACAACCATATGAGAGTTCACAACAGAATTCAGGTCAAGCTGGAATTGCATCCAGTGGTTGGGTGCCAATACTACCTCAACAGCCAAGAGTTGTATATTCAATGCAACCAAATCTACCTGTGTTGAATATTCCCACTACACCGGTTATTGTGACGATGTCACAAGTACAAGAGCTACCTGTTGTATGTCAACCTCAAGTCTCTCATGTCATAATACAACAACCTCTTGTCTCCATGACACAACCACAACCACCGATTAGTGGCTCCTCAACTGAAGTGACTCAGTCTCAATCGGGTACTATCACCCCTCATCTTGGTCAAACATCTAGTATTGGACAACAGCAAATGGCTTCACAACCATGGCTGGTGCTCAACAATCGTGATTCCAACAAGCTTACTGAGGACCTAAGCAACAAAGCTTTGCGGGTAATGGGTAGCCGTATATTCAAAATGGTCACCATCAATCATATCATAATGGTTATGCCCATCAACCTTATCAAAGTTATCAACATCAAATACATTATGCTGGTATGCAAAGTCCCACTACTCAGGCGATCCCGTCTTATCCTGGGTATACTTTTCCAAACCTAAATCAACAGTTTCCTTTCATTGCAACTTTAGAATTACCAGATCTGAATCGAATAACAAATGATCCAATTGCTTATGCCCCTTTTTGGCCAATGATTCCTCATAAACTTCCGTCAGATATTCCTAAATTCAATGGAAATCCAGGCGAAGATCCGTCGAATCATGTGATGACCTTTCATCTGTGGTGTTCGTCCAACACTCTCAATGATGATTCGATTAGGCTTCGCCTTTTTTAGCAAACGTTAATTGGTCCGACAACAAAATGGTACATCAAATTGCCTAGAGCTTCATTTGATAACTTCAGTGCCCTTGCCACCACCTTCTTAACCCCTTTTCAGTTACCAATAAGGTATGAAATAGGAACTGAACTTCTTACCAATTTTAAGCAAACGACAACCACTCACGTATCTGATCATATTCATGAGTGGCGACGTCAACGAAGAATGGTAAAGACGTATGTTCCTGATCAGTTGCTAGCTGAATGGTTTATTAAGTCATTCTTACCTTCTATTACAAAAGATGTGGCTAAGGGGGGATTTTTCACTGAAGAGCAAGTCATTGCTTGTGCACAATATCTAGACTTGATCTATACTTAGTCTGGCACGCCCTATGACAAAATTCTTGATGCTCCTATACCAGTTTTTTCCGGTCCTCCTCCTCCTAAATCAAACAAAGAATCTCATGTCGGCAATGGCATGATAGGTACAATCAACACGAAAACCACAAAGGATACATCTAAGAAAGCTCGTACGGTTTCTGGTCAAAATGCAAATGAAGAACTTCTTGCCTCGGATGTTAATGCCGTGTTGGCTGACAAAGGCAAAGAACCGAAGCAACTAGGGGGCAAGAAGAAAGTGAAAAGAAGAAAGAAGAAACATGATGATTCATCTCCTGAAAAATATTCCGCAAACCCTTCTGGACAAAATAAACCTCCTTCGACATGTCACATATGCGATGAAGACCATTGGATGAGTGATTTTCTGTATAAAGCTGAGATTAAGAATTTCTTTAAGAGTTCAAAAGCATCAATAGTCTTAACGGATCTGTTTCCAAACCTAGAAACCAATCTGGTTGCTAGCGACAATGCTTCCCCATCCCAAGTGCTTATGTTGTCCATTTTGAAACAAAAAAATGATGCTTTGATATCGACAAGAAATAAAGATGTGGAAATCCACAGTCGTTGAATAGCAAGGCTACATATCAACCCAGTAGTTTGACAACAACTTCACCAGAAGTTGTTCCAGCAATCATTCCTAAATTAACAATAAAAGCACCTAAGGGAGTAGTACATAAATCGATGTTTAATCCTCATGCTCGAGCAACACAGAATTATAATATAGTGGGGGATCTGGCCCAATCGCCATCTTCTATGTCGACACTTGAAGTACTACAGAATTGGCCCTCCCAAAAGTAAGCTTTGTTATCAACGATAGGTGGTATTGATCCAGTGGATTCTAATCTAGTGGCCTTCAATCATAAAGGATATGAACCTTAGTTACCAGCCCAGCTCCCTTTCCTCATACAAATAAAAACCCTCAACAAAACTGTTCATCAAACAATCATTGATGAGGGGGAATCTACCTGTATTATGTCAATGAGTTGCTGGAAAACTTTAGGCTCTCCACCCTTGTCACAATCATCAACGACATTAAAAACATTCTATGGAAGAACATACACGCCGTATGGGATATTAAGTAACTTGCAAGTTGAACTGGGGGGCAAGATAGTAGAAATTGAAGTTGAGGTCATTGATGGAAACCTTGACTACAAAATCTTGCTAGGAAGGCCGTAGATTTATGCTATGGCTGCTGTTGTGTCAACATATTTTAGAAAGATTGCATTCCCCTTCCAAGGCGGAATTACAATCATTGACCAACTAACCTTCCTCCCCAACAGTTCACAAGTTACCGGAAGCATTCCATTGATCCATGGAAGGTCTATATCGCTTCAAAATATCGGAGTAGGTCTCCTAAAAGATCCTTCCTTAATGGGTACTTTTTCCCTTCCACCTCCGAGTAATCTGGCGGAAGTGGACACAGTGGAAACCTATCATATGATATCTTCTACATCATCAAAGATTAAGAAGAACCCTGACCATTTTGATAGTGTGGATCATTACAAGGTATTGCCCCTAAGCCCTACCATACCTACATCATATGACGATCAATTCAGTGATGTTTTACATTATGTACTAGGGGCATTAGAACCAGATCTTTCCTTCATGACCCCTTATGAGTTATGATTAAAGGTCGCCAGAGGATCTGAGCAGAATTCCTTGTCTTGTGTCAAGCTCGTTATAAAATGAAACAAGGCTGAGCAAAGTTCCAAGTCGAGTCTTTCACTTGATCTCGTAAAGGAACCTTCATTCCATCCACCTAATCACCGTGAGTAGTCCGGTGAATGTAACGAAGCTTAGGGGGCATGCACCCTTGTCTATTTTGCGAACAAACCCAGCTGTAGAGATAAGTTTCCCTGTAAGTTATGTGATCAGTTCGAGTGACCTTTCACCTTTGTCTATTTGGCGGACAAAGTGCATGAAATGTTTTTTCTAAGTATTGATAGAAAATCATCCTGCTTAACCACAATAAGTTTCTATATGGTTACTGAAGACTTTTTTATGCTGGGGGCATGCAAACCTTTTTATACAAGCAAAAATGACCGATCTCATTTTTTAGCTTTTTAGCGTTTTTAGCTTTTTAGCTTTATAGTTTGGTCATTCCTAGCTTACATAAAAAGGAACACGAGCAGTTTTACATGAAGTTCAGGCTCGTTAAGAAATAAACATAGCAATGAGCAAATGTTCCCCCAGAGTTCAAGCTCATTAAAAAATGAACCCACCTTCAGTAAATAACCAATGCGATCGCATATTTATTAGCTTTTGAACCTTGGTCATGTTCTTAGCATCACCTCCACTCCTTTTTAGCTGATCATATGCCTCCGTTTGATTGTTTACCCTTTTGAGGAACAGTTGCGACGAGTGATTCTATTAGCCACCTTCTTTACACTGCTGTGATTCAAAAGTTCCAAACCTTACCTGGAACCAGTTGCTATCGAAAAACATCATTCGTTCCTCAAAAAACAAGTCTCCTTTAAGCTCTTTTCATCTGACTCATAAAATATGAAAAGATTGCCAAGAAATTGGCCTCTCCAGCTCATTAAAGCGATCAGAAGTGCCATCCCTCCTCTAGATTTTAATCTTTTTGGACCTGAGGGATCATTACACAAAAATATCGAGTGCTTGTCTTGTTCGGCTCATTAAAACTATCGAAAGTTCATCCCTTTTGTATTATTTTATACTTTTTTCGGACTTAAGGGATTATATTATGAAAAAGGACAACTAGAGTTACCTTTCTGTCTCTTTTTAGAATTTCTAAAATTTAAAAGGACCAAGTTATCCTTGTCATTAAACTCGTTAAAACAATAGCAAAAAACTTGACCATGCAGACAAGAGTGAGTTTCACTGTCGCTAGGCTCATTAAAACATAGCGACAGGTTTGCCCGAAGAGCAATTAATAGAACAAGCATAAGTTATCCTCCTCAATCTTGACAAAAATAAAGAGGTATTGGTCAACAATGACTGGGGAAAAAGGGAAGAAAACTCTAATAACTTCATTGGTAGCAGGTCGCTCTTGAACATGACACTTTCACTCCATCACCATGATTGAGTCGGGTTGGGTTATTCCGTTCACTGGTCCACCGTACCATCCATTTTTGGGTTAATGCTACCAATCCATTTCAGTGTCACTGATATGTTCAAGAGAAGTCGCTCAGAGAATTCACCAACCCAGCTAATGCCTCATCCGCTGCAATACCTTAACGCTCCATTCTTTCATGACCGCCACCCTAAACTGTGTATCATCAGATCATTTTCACCTCCAAAAAATCATTTGCTCCATTTTGTGTCATATATGTGGATTCATTAAGGCCCTCCTATGATGGGTCACTTCTTGTCGACATCAGCTCATTATTTAAGAAGTTGACTTAGGAACAACCCTTTCAGTACTTTGAAGCTTGCATGCCTCAATGGCAAGTTTCTCACTTCCGGCGACAAGTTTACATCAATGGCCTTCAACCGAAAGATTTTACATGGTGTTCCTCATCAACTCATGTATTCACACCACGTGAATTGTACTGCAGTACCTCGAGGGCCATTATCATTATTGGTGATTCCTCTCACGCATGTTAACAACTTAACAACTTACATCATTGACTGGTAATCAGGCGATGTCTTTCCATGTTCGACATCAGAACATATTTTCACATGGATCAACTTATACTTCGGGCGAAGATCAAATGAGTTTGAAGACCCTGAATCTAGTTTCATCTGTCTAGACTACGATATATTCAGGAAAATAAAAAAATCAAATACATCATTACTACACAGATAATCATCCAAACTAATGGATGATGGCTCTACCAAAATCATCAATCTACCACAAAGACAATTGTTTGTCTTATGTACATGAAAATGAATTTATAAAGATGAGCATGGGAATTCCCACCTCAGCTAGATCATGAAAATATTATGAAGATAATGTATTGTATTGTATCTTATTACAGGTCACCTTCTAGCTCGAAAAACCTCGGATCCTGATTATAAAGCATTTCACCCAACATTAGAAGATTTACGACCTCATGCTTTAGGGGGGAACTATTATAGACATATTTGGGAACTGCAACCCCAATCACATATGTCCATCAACCAAGGGCTTCTAAACCCCTAAAAGTGTTGTTTCAAACCCTAAAGGATCAAGGTCAACTGATTACATCATTTCCGAGAAGTTCTCCCTTAAAAACTACTCAGAACTAGTCAAAACTGGACCATACAGACTGCTCCATGCTGAGGGTGTGATGCATCTCACCTATTACACATGGGGGTGTGATGCATACTGAAAATCCCTTTTGTAGGGTGCAATGAGCGAGGGTAGACAAATGGCAGAAGTAGTTTGCTAGGTGGAAACTCAAAGAATCTTCTAGAAACTGCTCATATGACACTTGCCTCTCTAAATTCGCCCAGGGATGAGTAAGAGATCATGAAATCTCTAAGTGGAACCAAGAACTATCAGTGAAATGACACTAATCAAAATCCCAAAAGATGACTCACTCTCGTGCGAACATCTATATATGGATCCCTCATCCTAGAGATCCAAGGGGCTGGAATTTTTTAGTTTGTAAGGAACTGTTGTTGGTTTTCTCTTTTAAGACATTGTATTATTGGGTGATCTTGCTTTGTATGAGGTGAAGAGGGCTTTCATGCTGGAAGGATGATGCCATATCAAACAACTTGGTTGTAATCCTCTCTTATACTACTTCTATCAATAAAGCTATTTGAGTTTTCCACCATATGCTTGTATATCTCCGAATCTTGTATTTGTATATGCATTTATATGGTTAATGTACATTTGATCCTACATTGTTTATGGTTACAGATCTCTATGCTTTGATGGTATTTTGTTTCTTTGACTCTACAGGTGTTCTTTGAAGAGGGACAAGTGAGAAAGGAGTGGCGAAATCTCTATCAAGGGAGAGAGGAAACGAGCAAGGAGACTAGCGAAATACTGAGGTTGGTACTCTCTGCTTCTCTCTCATCTATCTCTCATAAAGGAAAACACAAGTAACTTTAGTTTGTTTGTTTCTAAGATAGCTACCCGTCTTAGTGTGACTAGCAGCTCTGAATGGACACTAGTTTTCCCGATAACACATACCTCTAGTGTGTTTGTTCCAACCAAGGCTCCAAGACTAGTAACTCAACCCAAGCTAAGGAAACATGAGAGCCAACCAAAACAAAACAAAGAAATAATCCCACAATCTCCATGTCTATCCATGAAATGGCAAGGCTAGGAAATCCACTATCAATCCAAGCAATCCTCCCTGCCAATGATAGATTATGACCAATAATCCACATGCATATTCCATGCATGCAAAAACTAGTGAGGGAAACATAAATGCAACTCGGTACCTGCAAGAAAATCTCATTGTAGTTGTTTATATCGATGCCCTCTTGTGCTTTCCTACTCTTCCTTTTCCTTCTTGCTCCACAAATCCAAGTATGCCACACCCTCCAAGAGTGTTCCAAGAAAAATCTAAGTATCCAAGAGTATGAGAGAGAGATAATAATGAGAGAGCTCTAAAACTGAATTGGCAAACGGTTACCAACTGATCCTCAGAACCATTTTTATGAATGAGGCCTCTATTTTCTTCATTTTCCATTATTTTCCTTCATTTTGCTCCTCAAATGCAACCTATGACCTTTCACCTCCCTTTCCTCCTAATTTCCATTATTTTCATAAATAAATGTGCAAAAAAGTCATTTTTCCTTTCCAAAGCCTTAGCCATTACCTTTGCCAATTTCCTTAGCCACTAAACAATCACAAGTGATCCCCATCACTAGGATTTTTCCCAAAATTTAGCTTTAAATAAGTGTCCCATCAACCGTGCTTATTATTTTACCTTTTATTAACTTTTATTACATGGAATTTTCAGCAGGGTTGTTACAAAACTCACTGTTACTGCGTGGTTAACTTTTATTACAATAATTTTCACTAGGGGAATATTATTCTATGTTGGCCCACAACAAAACATTTCAATAGAAATTTCATGTATCCTACTACTACAAAGGAAATTCAAACCCCAACTTGTTGTTCCACTTCTAATTTTACCAAAAATTACCTCACATTTAATGGTATCACCATATCTTATACCAAATAAAATTAAAAAAAATATATATCCTTTGGAGAAATAGGATCATCAAACAAAATTGAACCATACATATTAATGAACCTTATTTTATCTATTAATATTAGCATGACCCTATTTTTCTATTGGAAAGAGAAAAAAATTCATAAATAGTAATGAATCCTTATTCATTACCTGCATTCCTTTGACTTAACAAAAGATAATGGCACTAGGAGAGCGATGATATTGTGTTTCTGGCAGAGATATTTTATCTCTTCCTCCAAAACCAAGATTCTTCTTGTTTGTTGCAGCAAAAATGGAAATCCTTAATGGAGATGTTGCCTTCACAACTACTATATTTCTACTAGCGTATGGGCATAAAACTGGACGTTTTCCCACTAGAGCTATTAGTTGTCATTTAATTAAGCTATAATGATAGGTGAGAGCTATGCATAGCTCACTAAAGGTGTATCAAGAGGCTATTAGGCTATAGGCTATAGAATTGGACTCTTTTTATTTGTAACTTAGCGAAACAGAAAAGTTGTGGAGACAAGGTCCATTCTTATTCTTTCACTGGGTCATGTAAAATAAATGAAGCAAATAGTGTCAACCCCTTGGAGAAGGAAAGTTGAGAACAACAAATAGCATGAACAAACAAAGAACCCAATGAGCAGAGTCGAGAGGGGTCTCCCTTTGTAAACAAGCATCCATAGGATTGTAAGAGTAAGTATGAATATTTACTAGAAGTTGAGTAGTCTTCAAATCACCAACCACATCCAATACAAAGGTACCAACCTCTAAAATACAAATGATGTCTCCAAATAAGGTGCAGTCAATACCAATAATATAATATTTTGAATCTATTCTGAAACTTAAATGCCTCAAACTCTTATGAAAAGAGGTCATCATCAACTATACTCATACCATCTAGATCACACATGTTATTCACTTCTTTATTGGAAGCTTCACCATCATCAACAAGGTCTACTGTTGGATTGATAAATTCACAACTCACTTTGCAGTCACCATCCACATGTTTTTCGCCACTGAAGTCCCACTCCACAAATGACCTTCCACTTGTTCCTCTAGTAGTTAGAACTAGTTTAACTGAAAACAACTTGAGATAACTGACTTTGATTGCTACAAATTAGCAATCACACATGCTTAACTAAAATCTAACTCCTCCAACTTGAATTTACTGAGTAAATCAGGTGACACAAGCCATGTCACACAAGTTAACTGCATCCAATTTCTCTGTTGATATGCAAATTCAAATTTTATCAATCTAATCAAGGAAAAATCAAATTAAAAATTTCTTCCTCCATTTTTCAACACTTCCTCTTAGCAAGAAAGGGATTATCAACCACCCCTATCTTTGACCTATGAAACTCGAACTTCCCTCTTGACAAAGATTTTTTCAAAATTTCAACAACTTGTTGCTCTGTCAGAATGTAGTGTAGCAACATTATCTGCCTCTGCACATAGTCTTGTAAATGGTGATACCATATATCTATATGCATTTATTGATCGTGAAATATAGGATTCTCATAGAGTTTGATGTAACTCTGATTATCGCAGTAGATCACAATTCGATCCATCATCTGACCAAATAATCAAACAAGTATCTTTCTCATCCATATTGCCTCAAATGCTACTTGACTTGCAACTATGTATTTTACTTCTGCCGAGTTGAGCACTAAATATATTTGTTTCTTGTTGTACCAAGATATGGCTACAAACCTAACACTGAAAATTCCATTTGATGTACTCTTTTCATCAAATGGACTTCGTGCCCAATCTGCATCTATGAAGCTACACAACTTCACTCACTTTTCCTGTCTGTACCATAGTCCAAACTAGGTAATGCATTTGAGGTATCGCAAATCATGCTTAACTACGTCCCAAAATAATTTGGTTGGTCTAACTATAACTTGGCTTAACTAGTTAACTGCGTAGCGCACATATGGTCGTGTGTTCACAAGATACATGAGTGAACCCACTAGCTGTTGATAAATGGTAGCATCCACTTCTTCACCTGAAGTGGCATCCTCCTGCCTCCAATTGTTTTCTAATGGATGGGTCCCCGACATATAACCATACTTAGCAAAATGATGCCAGGGTTACCCAACATATACCCACAGTATCCATTTAACAATGCATCCACACCTTTGTTGCAGGTATTTAACTCTTCGATGGAGTCAAATATTCATTAACCATACATGCTTAAGGCCCTTTTATACAGTTCCTTTGTATCAGAACCAATCACCCTGCCTAAAAACTCCTATCAGGAATTAAAAACCCTTCAGAACCTTAGTTCAAGCCTTTAGCCTGCATATATATATATATATATATATATATATATATATATATATATATATATATATATATATATATATATATATATATATCTATATATATATATAACCAGTCCTCTCAACCTTTGGTTAATACATGTTTAACATATAAAACCCTTCATTTGTGCAAATACCTTTACAAAGAAAACTTATGCAAATATACCCTTTTCCACTTTCCATACGACTTCGGCATAGATTCTGAGGCTGTACCTCGATCACTATTGGCATTCGCACCTATCGTGAGCACACCACATATATGGTCATATCATCCCTCTGACTCTGATATTTAACTATCGGAACATTTATATATGTATATGGGACTTCCTTAAAACCCCACTTTGAAACCCTTTATTCAGATTTCAAATCCCATGCACTCGCACATAATAAATCATTGGATCTACCTTCTTCATCTGCACTCTGCGAACTCCACTTCCTCGACCTTCGACTACCGACACCTCCGATCGCCGATATTTAATCTTCATCGTCCATTTCAATCACCAATCCAGTGGCTATCAATGCATCGCTGATCAGCCTGTCAGCGTTCCACTCCTCTGATTGCGATTTAGCGATACAATCGTGATCATCGATCTAATATACGATCTGATGGTTGAGATTTATTTGTGCAATCGCATTTCGCTAACCCTTAAGGTTAGACACTTTCACTTCAAAGTACTGATCTTACGGACTTGATATGGTATAAAACCTCACCTATAGATGCTTCAAATCTGGAACTTGATTCCGACTAAGTTTTCACTTGGTTTTTAGTGTAAGTCATTATTCCGCCTACTCTTTAGCAACGTCATCTAGTCCGTTGATATTTGAGATCTAACGGTTGTTGAACATCCATATTTCACTTCACGCTTATCCCTATTTCTTAGTTTTTATGCTAACTCCTTAGAACTCCCATGGTTTAACTCCTCTTCGAAGGTTTCGATTCCTTCACTGTTTTCACTGCAACTCCCTTCTAAGCTGATTCCTCAGCAAAACCTCAATTCACTTCTTCTCTCCAGAGATTTACTCTATTCCCTCAATTGTTTCAAGGATTCTTTCTTATTCCTCTGAATCAATCCCCTCTTAGCTTCCACTTGCTTCTATCTCACCCAATTTCACTTTTGTATGTTTCTCGAACAGTCCTCAATGTCTCCTCTGTGTGTCCTTTGAACTCTGCCAACAATCACAATTACAAAACCTGTGGTTTCACACCAAAATCAATCATAAAACATGTGCTTCATATGCTCTAACATATTCAGGAAAACTCTGCATATATTAATGTAAAAGAAAAGATTACATTCGAGACACCTCGGTCTCACACAAGCCTCTTTCTCAACATTTGTGGCCTCCTTTCCTGTCCGTAGGCTTACATACATTTTTATGGAAACCTGGATTGGATTACTATGAAGAACCTGATCCCATCCTTTCCTTGAATCACTCAAATAAATCCCTAAAGCTTGTTACATGCGTACATATGTGGCAAATAAAGTCTTCTAAATACTTATCCATTCCATCCTTTTCTTTGTTTTAAAACAAAATTGTCCCTTTATTCAGCTCGATGGTACACATCCTCTTTTATCTAATTAAATCACTAAAAGGCCTAAATAACATTAACTTGAGACTTAGGAAAACTATTTCCTAACAATACATGACCCCCTATGTCTACTATTTACAATGATTTTCCCCTAGGTGAATGCTCCTGCATCAGACTCCCAAAGTAGAAAATATTCATGATCTCCTGATCATGTGTCTTCTGATCTTTGTCTTCTTGGATCCCACACTTTGTTCTGTAACTGTCCATATGCTTTGTTTCCTTGTCGCTGTTGCATTTTTGCTGTCTTTTGCTCCATTTTCTTCATCTTATCGATCATATTCAATTTTTGATTGATCTTGCTTCCCGCTACTACCATTTTCCTCCATTTGAACTACTTCATCATTAGTGGCCACATTTCTTCAATCTCTGTTTCCAGTACATGTTTGAACTAGTTCACATTCTGCTTCTTACTTTTGTCTCCTTTTCTTTGTTTTAGGTTGTTGCTATCTTCTATGCTAACTCTAACTTTGCTTGCTGTGAGTCCTATGCTGACTTTAACTTTGTTTGCTTCAACCTTTGCCTCGGTTGCTTTGGTGACTTCTCTTTTATTTGCTCCAACTTTTGGTTTTTTTGCTTTACTGACTCTTGCTTTACTTGCTACCTCCATATCATCCTTTCCCTCTTTCATGATTGAATCATGATTGTTCAGCACTTTCTCCAAAAAATTAACTTCTCTATTCCATGGATTGATTTCTTCAACAAAATCTCCTTCTTCCATCTTTAAGTGGCTTAGCTGTGCCAAATATCCTCCAGCATTTGCAACAAAACCTGCACTCACAAAACACTTGTTAGAATTAAAAAAATAAGGTTGTTGTGCCTTATTTCCCTTTGGAAACAATTAAGTTTGCTGCTCTATTTCTTCCTTTTTTGTCGGCACATCAATATGCTATTTTGAATTCTCAAAAGAATTCATGAGACTGTCCATTAGTCTCTTTTCCACATCATTTTCTTCAATGATATCTTCCTACTCTTGTTCATTGTGGTGAACTCCTTCTTTTGCAGTGTCAATCTGCTAAATTCTCATTATCACCTCCTTTCTCTTGTGACTATTATTCATGACAATTCTTTTGTCTTCCTTCTTCAGGAACCTCTCTTGAACATCCATTCTCTATTTTTCCAACTCCTTTCTTTGAAAATCCAATTTTCTATATAACTCAACAATTTCAATTGGAGTAGATTTTGGAAATTTTACACAATTCTCCATACCTTCCCTTGTTATGGATAGATCATCAGATGTCCTTTCTCCCTTAGCTAAGTATTTTGCATAGACTTCTTCTTTCCTAACATCTTTCAGTAGATGTCCTTATTTTTCCTTGACTATCTCTATAGCTTCCATGGCTATTTCAACTGTGCCTATCATCATGGTGAATTTCTGGTCCTTTACTATGTTTTTTTAGCTAACATATTTTCTTCTTCTTAAGTGAATTTTTCCTTGCTGTCCCTTTGTAACTCTTCTCCAAGAGTTATCCTTGTCTCACCATCTTCATTAACATTCTCTTGCATTTGCTTTTCATCAATAACATTAATCAAACTTATTTGATTACCTTTCCGAGACTACATTTCTCCATTCCTCATCAGAATAAGATTCTGATTCCTCATCTCCATGACAAATTCTATAGACTCATCCATAGACTTTCCCTTCTGTATGCAGTCAAATTCCTCCTCTTCTGAAAAGTTTTCTTTGTCACCTCTTGCTTCTAAAAATATAAGAACTTATGGTCTCACTTGATGGTTCAGCCATCATATCTCCTTGCTGCTCTAAATCATTCATATGATTCAGAAATTCTTTTATAGTCTCCTCTTCAATCTCTTCAAGCCCTTCACTTGGTTGCTTGACATCTTTCTCTAGCAGTACATGAGATCTATCTATCTCATCTTTTTCCAGAACAGAATTTAGATTCTGCTTGTCTTCTTCCTTCTTCATGACAATATCAACAAATTGTCTTATACCTGTTTCACCTGCAAACATACGCAAATTGTTAGTTTTAAAACCATGTGACCCTTTGGCCTCACTTGAAGTTCAGTCTTCTAGTCTTCCTCTTCAATTAGAACTTCATCTTCTATCAGTATCTCCTCATGCTATTGTGAACTATCCCAATAGTCCATGAGATCTTCACTTGATCTCCATTATTTAGCTTCAGTGTAGTCTTCACTTTCTCCCTGAATTTCTCTCTGTTCTAGTTCACAAACAGACTCTTCAATTTCTAATTCAACTTCCTTGAGTTTTCCCTCCAACAACTTTACTTGCATTTGTTGTAGCCTTCTCTATATCTCTTGCCATTTTACTGGCTTCTTCCTCAAGACCTAACCTATTCTCTGGCTTTCCTTAAACATCCTCCTTAATGCATTGAGTTGTTCTTTTAACTCTATAACTTCCCTGTCAATTTCCTCTTGACTCATCTTCTTGCCATTTGTCTTGGCATCCTTCTTCTCATATCTTCTGTTGTAGCTTCTTTCTGAACCTTTGTTATGATTATCAGTAGTCATCTTCCTCTCTTCTTTCTTCATGAGCCCCTCTGCAACAAGCCTTTGCAACAACTAGTCCTATTTGCTGTACTCTTACGTCACCAAGCTCTCCTCACTCAGTTTTTTGGTAAGCATAGGTCCTCTCTCTGGAACCTCTTCTTGAGCAACACCTTTGCTCCTTCTAGTCTGTTGCAATCTCTCACTTCCTCTTGAGAACACTTCAGCTGTCCTCACTGTCCAATCTCTTGTTGGATTCTTTAGGTTCACTACCGCTTCTCCTTCAGAGTATTCTCCTTACTCTACCTTCAAGAATACATATGGTTCTTCTCTCACGGCTTCTCTTGTTGTCACCTGTGCTTCAGTATAAAAACACACATTTTTAATTTAAAATAGAACATAACATATCACCTCTCCTTCAAGATCTCAGCATGATATTGTTTCACCCATTCTTCTGCACCTCGAATGGATTGCCCTCTGTTTTGTCTCTAAGTCCTCTTTCCTTCAAAACTTGCATTAAGCAATCTTGATTTTTCTTTCCTTTAAGGAATCTTCTATTCCTTCTATTCCAAGCCTCTTCTGGAATTGCTACGATCTCCCACTGTAGTCTTTATCATTCAGCACATTACCTTTTCTTGTGTGTAAACTCCCTTTCACTAAAATATTTTCCTTGCTCTGATTTCAACCTGCTCTGATTACAAACTTTTGCTCTGATACCACTAATGATGCACAGGTCCCCGACATATAACCATACTTAGGAAAATGATGCCAGGGTTACCCAACATATACCCACAGTATGCATTTAACGATGCATCCACACCTTTGTCCCAAGTATTTCACTCTTCAATGGAGTCAAATCTTCATTAACCATACATGGTTAAGGCCCTTTTATACAGTTCCTTTGTATCGACACCAATCACCCCACCTAAAACCTCCTATCGGAACTATTTTCATCCTCAAGCCTTCGTATGAGACTTTGATTAAAGCTTTCCCTCTAAATACTTCTATCGGGAATTAAAAACCCTTCGGAACATTAGTTCAAGCCTTTAGCCTGCATATATATATATATATATATATATATATATATATATATATATATATATATATCTATATATATATCTATATCTATATAACCAGTCCTCTCAAGCTTTGGTTAATACATATTTAACATATAAAACCATTCATTCGCACAAATACCTTTACAAAGAAAACTTACCCAAATATACCCTTTTCCGCTTTCCATACGGCTTCAACACAAATTCTGAGGTTGTACCTCGATCGCTATTAGCATTCACACCTATCGTGAGCACACCACATATATGGTCATATCATCCCTCCAATTCCGATATTTAACTAGCAGAACATTTATATATGTATATGGGACTTCATTAAAACCCCGCTCCAAAACCCTTTATTCAAATTTCAAATCCCATGCACCTGCACATACTAAATCATCGGATCTACCTTGTTCCACCACGCTCTCTGAAATTTACTTCCTCGACCTCCGACTACCGACACATCCGATCGCTGATATTTAATCTTCGTTGTCCATTTCAATCGCCGATCCAACGACTATCGGTGTATCATTGATTGGCTTGTCAATGTTCCACTCTTTCGATTACGATTTAGTGATACAATCATGATCGTCGATCTAATATATGATCCGACGGTTGAGATTTATTTGCGCAATTGCATTTCACTAACCCTTCAAGTCAGACCCTTTCACTTCAAAGCAACGATCTTACAGACCCGATATGGTATAAAACCCTGCCTATAGATGCTTCAAATCCAGAACTTGATTCTGACTAAGTTTTCACTTGGTTTTTAGTGTAAGTCACTATTTCGCTTGGTCTTTAGTGATGTCATCTAGAACATTGATCTTCGAGATCTAACGGCTGTTGAGCATCCATATTTCACTTCACGTTTCTTCCCTTTTCTTAGTTTTTACGCTAAGTCCTTAGAACTCTCGTGGTTTAACTCCTCTTCGAAGGTTTCGATTCCTTCACTTTTTTCACTGCAACTCCCTCCTGAGTTGATTCCTCAGCGAAACCTCGATTTTCTTCTTCTCTCTAGAGATTTACTCTGCTCCTTCAATTGTTTCAAGGATTCTTTCTGATTCCTCTGAATCAATCCACTCTCTGCTTCCACTTGCTTCTGTCTCGCCCAATTTTACTTCACTGTTCTGCTTGAACAATCCTCAATGTATCCTCTGCGTGTCCTCTGAACTTTGCCTGCAACCACAATTACAAAACCTATAGTTTCAAACCAAAATCAATCATAAAACAAGTGTTTCGTACGCTCTAACACAGTCAGGAAAACTCTGCATATATTAATGTAAAAGAAAAGATTCATTTGAGACACCTCGGTCTCACACAGGCCTCATTCTCAACATTTGTGGCCTCCTTTCCTGCCTGTAGGCTTACATACATTTTTATGGAAACTTGGATTGGATTACTATGAAAGACCTGATCCCATCCTTTTATTTAATCACTCAACTAAATCCCTAAAACTTGTTACATGCATACATATGTGGCAGATAAAGTCTTCTAAAGACTTATCCATTCTATCTTTTTCTCTGTTTTAAAATAGATTTGTCTCTTTATTCAGCTCAATGGTCCACATCCTTTCTTATCTAATTAAATCACTAAAAGGCCTAAATTACGTTAACTTGAGACTTGGGAAAACTATTTCCTAAAAATACATGACCCCCTATGTCTACTATTTACAACGATTTTCCCTTGGGTGAATGCTCCTGCATCATTTTCTAGAGGTGTCTCCATGGGTTTACAACTCTCCATGCAAAACCTCTATAGAATCTCACTTTTATACTTTCCTTGAGAGACTAACATTTCCCTATCTTCTTGCCGTACTTCAAACTTGAGGACGTAGTGCATATGACCCATGTCCTTCAATTCAAATTCCCTTGCAAGGCCCTCCTTACAAGATCTGATCAGCGATTCATCATTAGTTAAAATCAAGCATCAACATATAAGACAATAATAAGGAATTTACCTTCTACCAAGATGTGATTGAAATTTTCATCCACTTCACTTTTGGCGAAGCACAAAATGGTGAGATAACTATTGATCCTAGTGTACCAAGCATGGGGTGATTGTTTGAGACCATACATTGCTCGCTTGAGTCTGAACACATGAGACTCTCATTCAAATGTATCAAAACCTTTTGGTTTCTTATTGTACACCTCCTCCTCAATAACCCCATTGAGAAATATTGTTTTTACATCCATTTGGTGGATCTTCCACCCCATATGCATAGTAAGAGCAAGAATTGATCCAATGGATGAGTAACTTGCTAGAGGAGCAAATGTATCCTCATAGTCAATGTTTAAATTAATATGTTTTTGTCTTAATTGTTAATTGCCTTAAATGGGTTTCGTCTAAAGTGGCCATTGTATTAAATATAAAGTTTTTTCTTAAAATACTTTTGTCTCAAACTGATTGTCTTAAATATAAAGTTTTGTCTTAAAATAGTTTTGTATTAAACTGTTTTTGTTTTAAATATAAAGTTTTGTCTTAAAATAATTTTGTCTCAAACTCTTTTTGTTTTAAATATAAAGTTTTGTCTTAAACTATTTTGTTTGAAATATAAAGTTTTGTCTTAAAATATTTTTGTCTAAAATTGTTTTTGTCTTAAATTTATATTTAAGGCAATTCAATTGATATTAAATTTTAATGCAAAATAACTAAAATAAAAACTTTCTTTAAAAAAAAATAAAAATCTTTTGCCTTAAAAAAATGTAGTAAAATTTCCCTTGGTGTAGTAGTGTTTGGACAGTACTCTATCTTCACATTAGTAAGTAATAGTTCAATAGATTATATAAAATACAAGTAATAATAAATAGTTGAACTTAACTAAACTAAAACTCAATTAACATAACTAATATGGTGGTAATGTAGCACCCAGTAAACAAGATGTGATGGTTAGTATTATTTTCTCCACTAATATATATATATATATATATTACCAAAAAATGATGTATAGCATCTGAAAAAGCGATATACATCACGGTTAGTATTATTTTCTCCTATATATATATATATATATATAACCAAAAAATGATGTATAGCACTCGAAAAAGTGATATACATCATTTTTTTTTGTAAAACCTTGGACTTGGAGTATGTCCAAAAATGGCTTCTTCTTGGTTAAGAGCTCGTCTTCCTTGGACGTAAGGAAACATGTTAATAACGAAAGACCCAAAGGCATCTGACACGAGTGAACTCTTTCCCTCTTATGGACCACCAACGGGTTATTCCAAGTGGCGTGGTTTTCCTTAAATAAGAGTGACTCAGGTTTTCCTTAAATAAGAGTGATGAGTCAGCGTGCATTTACGGATAACAGCGAGAGATGGCTATCCTCACCACTGGTGACAACTGAATTATGATAGATTTTCCCACTTATAAAAAATACCAAAACTAAAACTTACGACTATTAATTCCAAAACTAAAAATTACAACTATTAATTTCACGTATTTACATAAGAAGATATAATAGTAATCAGTTAAAATCCTCGTTCATCCTCCAACGGGTCGAAGAACATGTGAAGGCAACTGCGTAAGTTATCACCGAGCTGCTAACAACGGGTAGAATCATGTCTTAGCGTCTGAAAATCAAATAGCGAGCATTTTAAATCATGATATTGTAATATTTGTTCACTTCATTACGTTTATACGAGTCATGTATATTGGAGAAAGGTGTTTTCTTTTAGAATTTTCAAATTTTCATAAATAAAACGTTGTGGATGGTTTCATTTGTGGTATACATAATTCAACTCACGAATTCAAAAAATTAAATTATGATGGTTTTTGTGTGGTATATATGATTCCACTGATGAAATGGAAGTTTCACTCTATTTTCATTACAAATTCTCAATATTATAAATAACACATAAATATTTAAATTCTCAAAGTTATAAATAGCAAAAAAAAAAAAAAAAAAAAAATTAAATTCTCTATATTATAAATAATATATAAATATTTAAATTCTCAACACTTGAGATTTTAATTTATATAATTATGCTAAGTATAATACATTGATGACTCTTTGGGTCTTAAACAATTATATTGGTCAGAAACAGATAGAGAGGTTGAGAAAGAAAAATAATTTATGTTAAGTTTTGCTGGACAATCACAAATGTATGCAAATGCAATTTATTAATTTAGAGAAATTTTATTTAAGATTAGCAGACAAACACAATCATTACAATTTGTTTATAATGTGTAAACTAATTGGTCAATGGGTGCACTGTGAGTTTGTGTTCTAAACTCTATGGGTTTCTTTATGGGTGTCCCAATTGCCTAATCTCCAATTAAATTATAATAATGGTAGTTATGGAAATCCACCCCATATCAAACCATTACGAGATCCACCTAGTTGTCAATTCTTCTACACCAGAAAATAAATAAATAAAAAAATCCATTACTTTAAATTACAATTTTAAGATTGATTGTTTATAATAGAACACTATTTATTGGGATGGTTTGTCTCCTTTCAGGCTTGTCCTTCACCTTAGCTCTGATACCATGTTAATTTTCACAGTGCTCTATGTCATTTCGATTACTTTTAGCCCAATTCAATTCCTCAATTAACAATCTTTTCAATAAGAATTAATCTTTCCAATCATCAACAATAATTGAAGATAGAACAGTAAATGCAATGATAAAGGAGACAATCAACACATTAACAAGAGGCACTAGGTTTGGTCAAAGATAGGGGGAAAACCCCACAAGGGGGAACCCTTTGAAAATTCTTCTTCTATTAGATTATCATAAAATGTTCAACAGAGAGTACAATGAGCCCAATACAAAATCATCTAGAAAAATTTCTCAATAACATTTAGAAACATGTTCCCAACATTAATATATATTAGAGACAACTTTTCTTGTCCACGGTCAACTGTGGTCAGATGTCAAATTTACCCCTAGAGCTCAACTAGATGGAGGAAGAGGTCTGCTTGTGACGGAGACCTTCTAACAACACCCTTGAGCCTACTATCCTACAGTTATATCTGAAAATTTCCTTTGACGAGCCTATGGTTGTGACCCAAAAATCTAGAACATGTGCAAGCTTCAGACCCTATATTTTCAGACTCGTGCGAACCACTTTCCTCAACCCTTCCTTAAACCTATGTGAACCAAACAATGAAGAATATAAGAAGAATATTCTTGGTGATGTCCAAATGAGCTTGAGGTCACTAGTATTTATAGGCTTCCAAGGATGACTGATTTCCCGTTAGGGCGGACCTATCCAAATGTGCATATGTGGGCTTTTCTTCATAAGTACACTTTCCCTTGTCCAAATTGAGCACTTCAATAGTCAAAATTAGTCCTCTCAAAAATAAGAATTTAGTCCCATGATTGCAATTTTTCACTGAACTTCCAAATCAACCCATTCACCATCTGTCTAGTTTCCTTAATAACAACTAACAAATTCTCTTAACAATAGGTTTTCCCTATTTTGTCATCCCAATTTCAAGTTTTTAAAAATCTCAAGAGGTCAATACAAATATAAGAGGCTTCCATAAACTTATGTAAATAATTGGTTGAGATGATTTCTCCAAAGAAAATACATTATCATTTGTGTGGGAAAAGACATAATATTGTGCACTAGAAAAATTGTACTGCAAATTGTCCTAAGCCACCTTTATTGGTAAAATAAAAAAAGATTTGTTTAAATCGATCAACTAGAATTTATGGTTTGTGAAATTGAACTGCAAAACCCAAAGAACATGGTTTATAGTACTACTTTGTGTGGCTTTTTTCCACTACTCGAAAAAAAGTACAAGTAATTTGGATCAGCAATGCATTGACTTGGATTATTAAGCATATGCATTAAATCTATAAATCTATGAGTTTCTTTATATATATATATATATATATATATATATATATATATATATATATATATATATATATATATAGATATATATATTGAGTATGATATGAAACTATTTTTTCTTGGTTAAGAATTTCCTTCCTTAGATATAAGGATATAGGTTTGAGGCCTAAGATCTAGAGGCATCTGACACAAGTGAAAGCCTGGGACCTTACATGATCCAGGTGGATCTTCAAACACCATGGCATGGAAACACTTGAAAATCATAGTGATCAAAATGATGTCAAACCAGAACCAAAGCGTAGATCTCATCTTCCTGATCATGGAGGTGTGAACGATTCGTCAATCCGAGTCCGAATGATGAAGTTATCATGAAAAGAAGGTGGCTCTGTTCCTTAAGAAAATGAGGTTTTTCTCATAAAAATGGGTTTTTTGGCCTTAAAGGAAAATCACAATTGGAATAGTCCAAAGGGTGAACTTAAGTCCGGCCTTTAGGAACCACGATTAGTAATCTCTGATATTGGAAGTTGGGGGCATGATAGTTACGATATCGATGCTATACAGGCTTGCGAATTGGCAATGGAGGATCAGCATCAATGAAACCCAAAGGCCGAGGACCGGAACCCCTGTGATTAGCGATTGATGATAACAGCAATCAGAGCGATCACTAATCAGCGTTGGCACATTCCAATGTATCGACGAAGGACCCCGAGCTGATGCGATAGCGATATGCGATTTAATCTTAGTGGTCGTATTAGGAATCCGATCAATAGCCACGTTTAAATCAGTGATCAAAATGATCGGCGTCGGAAATTGGCAATATGTGATCCCGAATTGTGATTAGGCGCAAACCTGATGGAATTATAGATCTGATTTGATAAAATTTGAAATCCAGGAATTCATACTTTTCAATGTATTCCTGTATATTTGTGGTTTCGGCCAAATCCGTTATGCAATGTGATAATCGATTAACGCAGTCCTGATAAGGTTTGTAGGGCCAATTTAAACTATTTTGAAGTCTGGATTTAAAGGGATTTTGTTGGATTTACCAGTTTTAGAATATTTTCTGTTTAAAACAAAAGAAGGCTATTTTCATGGTTTTGTTGCAAGAGTCGATGCTTCTATGCAAACGGCTTCCATTATAAACAACATACCTCTGATTTGTATGCGGCCTTGTCCCAAACGTGTATAAAACACAATGGGTGATACAGAGCTAAGAGGGAGAGCGTAGAAGGTTGTGTAGTAGTGGTATGACAGAAAGCCAGGGAAGATGCATGCCAGAGGAAGAAAAAGGCCAAAGAGAGCCTATGCTACAGAGATCCCGTGAACCAGAGGGAGAGAGAGAGCCCGAGAACCTGTGCTGAGAGATAGAGACCTCATTTAGGAGGCTGCGCCCGATGGAGAGCTGTAGAACGAGAGGACCAAGCAGAGACAGAGATAGCTAGAGCACTGCAGAGCCACAAAGAGCTGCAGTGACATCGCCAGGATGCTATGAAGCCAGATAGCCGACAACTACAGAAGCTGAGAGTGCAGAGTAGTTCCTATCTTCATGATCAATTATTCTTCTATGATCAATTCCTCTTTATGATCGATTCATATTTTGATTAATGCTTCTTTGATTGTTTCTTTGATCTATTATTCTCTGTGATCGATTCTTCTTCTTGCAATCGATGTTGTGGAATCGATATCCCGCAAGATTAAGCATTTTGACAGTTTGTTTCAGATGCTCAGCTTCTTCATATGGCCATTCATAATGAGGCCGTGACGGATTGGTAGCAGACTGTGCTTGTGCATTGATAATGTGAACAGATGTTGACCATGGACTGTTTTATCTACTTCTTCATTCACATATTCAGATGGCGTGTGGTGGTGTGAGGTATGTTGGTATCTAAATTTGAATGTCCATTCCATTCCAAATTCATCTTTTAACAATCATTCTTAGAAATTTAACCTTTATTATTCAACAATAATCCTTAGAAACTAAGTCATATGTTTTCATTTTCGTTATTTTGAGCTTGGGATTAATATTTGAAATTTTTATATTTAAATGACACTTTTCAGAAAAATCACAGGAAGTTGTAACAACCTGTGATTGTTTTTTTGTTTGACATGTTGCAGCATAGATGGGCAAATTCGAAGATTATGGGCATAAAGTACAATGTACAAGGATGGTGAAATAGCTATTCACTTTCGGTTTTGGAGAAAACCAGTGTCCAGTCAAAGCTGGTCAAAACCCAGCCACTTTATCACTTTTTCCTGATTTTTGTGCACAAGATATTTTCCGGTTTTAGAATTTTTGCATAAATGGAGGAACATACCTAAATTCAACCTCCTTGGGATGTAATTAATAGAATATTATTAGTATTAGATCGAGAAACAATAGTTTCTTTTGTTAGAGGATTCACAATAAATAACCCATATGGGAAAACTATGTGTTAGAATGGTTTTATGAACATATGAGAAGACAGCTTGTGTATCTTTGATTCCAGACTTAATACAAACTTCTTCAGCAATTTTATGTTTCAAGATTTAGCAGCTACACTCTTCTGAATCATTTCATAGTGTGCTTGTGGAGTGCTGAAGGGCCCTCACCACTTTTCTGGTACACTTTATCTTTACTCTATTTTTCTTACTAGCTGCATATTCGAATTTTGCAATTAGTCATTTCATGTTCAAAGTTAAAAGTTATGTTAGCAGAATTATCAATTAACAGAACTTGAATTTGTTGTGAAGAGAGAGCCTTATAAGAGGACTCAACTAATCTTGATCTTGAAATTGATATTTAGATGCTGTTGTCATTCAAATTCCAGATTTGTTTGCTAGCTTTAGTTTTGAAGGATAGTTCTAGCTTTATTTCTAAAGTGATTTAAGAATGGAGTTTTAAAATTCAATTTTCAGTTTGGTAAATGATTCTTGTAAGAGATCTAACTGATATTGGTTTATAACATTGCTTATCTTATTCACTGTGTGATTTAAATTGAAATTACTTTGGATTGTTGTGATTGTAAAAAATTCTTTGAAGCAATATTCCTGTAAGGGAATGTAGGATTACAATCAATCATCAACACTCTGCTTTTGTTATTCTGCAACTAGAATTTCATAGGATTTGTTTCTCTTAGATTGATGTTTGAATTATTTAAAAGGATAATAAAGGATATTTTGTAGAAAGCACTGTTAATTTAGTCCATTAGGTAGCCATTAGAATCTTAGAGCCTTCTAGATCTATATATTTTAGGTAAGCACCTCTAAGTGTACTTTCCTGGGTTGATAAAAGAATTAAGAGCTTAACTTGCCTTGGTAAGTTGGGACCAAACAAAGTATATGATTTATTCATATATTTCTTCTTTTACATTATGCTGCAGATCCTTGATTGATATTGATGTAGGATCTTCTTTATTTCTTGTTGTCATGATCCCTTGCTTCATGTTATGCGGAATGTTCTATATGATGTACTTGTTGTCATAACTCTTCATGTTATGCTTCGAGATCCCTTATTGTATGTTGTTGGGATACTCTTGTTTATTACATGTCGTCATGCATGTGTTTTGCTTTGACATCCCTTTTGTGCCATGTTGACGGGATGCGCACCATGCATGTTTTGTCTCATATTGATAAGAGTTTTGATTGAGAGTTCTAGTTGTGGAATATCTCTTAGAGCCACTCCTGCGTGAGGGAATTCTTCCTTGTCTGATCGAGAGATCATCTCTTGTGTACATCATGTTTATTGACAGCACATAATGCAACGACCTACACCACCTTAACTGGGGCCTGGAGACCTAGTCCCTCCTGGACGAACTTCATTATTAATGGCTTATGTTTTCATGTGCTCATGATTTTTATGTTCCTCTTCTTTTCCGTATGCATCTATATTTGTTAATGTTCTTTTAAAATGCAATTTTAACACATCACAAAAGTAAAAGGTCTTGGAAAGTTCCTTCTTCATACTTGGACCTGGATCAAGTGGTATCGGAGCAGGTCTTAACGTTGATGTAAATTGCAGTGTGAACAATGGAACATGAAATGATAGATGATGGAAGAGCCATGTATGAGACCATGCTTAACATTTCCAAGAAAGTGGAAATTGTATATGAAACTCTACAGAGAGAAACATAGGAAAAAGAGTCGTTACAGCTTCAGTTGAAAGCCATAGAGGAGGCCATGGAGGAACTAAAGCAAAAAAAATATAATCTTCAAACCAAGAATGATGAATTGAAGATGCGTCTATGTGAACAGAAGGAGGAGAAGCAGAGTTTGCACTACAGCTGCAAGAAAAGGATGAGGTCTTGGAAAAGCTGCAGCGAGACCCATGTGAGGTAAAAAGTAGTTCTCCATCTTCATGTATGTTTCTTGATGATGATTTAGCTGTGTTTGAAAATCACACCACAGGAATTGGCTCCAAATTGTTGAAGAGAATGGGGTATGAAGGAAAAGGCTTGGACATTAATGGCCAAGGCATTGTCAATCCCATCCAAGTAGAGGAATTACCGTGTCAAGCAGGACTTGGGTATGTCAGGAAAGAAGTTGGGGAATGCGATGAGACAGTGAGCGAACCAACAATGACGAATGATGAGTAGCCCTCATCAGTTCTTTCCAAATCAAAAGAGAAGGTCAAAGATGTTGATTTCCTTTCGAATTCATATTTTCATAGTACGATCTCTGTTGGAGATTTGGAGATCCCAATTACAGGGAAAAATATGAGGCTCCTTACAAAGACAAGGCATAAGGGGAAAGAGCTTGGTGATAATAACCAAGGCATCACTCAACCTTTGGAGGTTATGCATGAACCTCGATTTGTAGTGTCGAGGTACACCAGTGGAGAGTGCTCAAAGGTGTTAGATTTGTTTGAGACTTTGTCGAGGAAAGAGAATGATGGGAAAACATCCCCATCATCACATGGGAGTTCCCATTTCAGGGAGAGAGCTGAGGCAAGATCTCATCACCATGCGGACATTAGAAATAGCAAAGGAAGGTATAATAATTTTCGATCTTCGAATATTCATTTTGATCATGTTGTTAATAATGAACGAAGATCAAGGCATCAAAAAACGTGCACTTTTTGTGGTTTACCTAACCATACATTTTCCAAGTGTTGGAAAAGAATGGAAGCACTTATGAGGCATGAAAAACCCTCTCGACAGAATGAAAAGAAACAGGTTAAGCAGGTATGTAGGAAGAAATCCTACTGTAGTCATTACGACAGAAATGGCCATCAAAGAGCCACTTGCTGGAAACACCATCCAGAGCAGCGCCTTAAATACAAAGCGTCGGTGCATGAACTAGGTAAAGCAATTGTTCGACAAGCAAAACCACCTCAAGGAGGTGACCCATTCACAAAGATAAGTGAGAAATGGTTTCTAGACATGTTGTCGTTTCATGGTCATTCTTTTGTAAATCATTTGTTGCATTTTAAAATGTAAACGTGATGATATGTTTCCATCACGTAGTCAACAACAATGATGTCTAGTCATGTTTTGAGTCGTATTTTGAGTTGCATGGTAAAAATCTGAAAGTAATGTTATGTTTCCATCACTTCTCGACACAATAGTGTTTGGATTTATGCATGTAAATCATGTGATGCAGTGATGATGTGTTTTCCATCACTTTTTGAAGCAACCATCATAGGTTGGACTTGTTGTCATATCTAGAGTGTTATGTCCATCTTATTGTAAACATGACCACCGAGTATGTGTTATAAACTCGTGGCAAGTATGGGAAGTTTGAGTCTTTAGTTTGGTCATGTTATTCAAAGCATGTGATTTTCAAAATAATGTACTATAGGTTGCAGAAGTAGCAGGTGTCGGCTCGTCGCTTAAGGCTTCGAAGAACAAAGGTGAAGGAGATGGAAGCGAGACCTTTGTAGGACATTTGTGATGTAGACAGGGTATAGAGAAAGATGCAGATTACTTTTTATGCTTTTGGAGTGTAGAAATTTTGAATAATATAACACTTATTCACAGAGATTATCCTAATTATACACTACTTGCGAAATGCATGCATAATACATAACCTCCTCTACGTTGATCATCAATTTTGCGGAATTAAAAAATATGAAACATCAATCGCATGCGCACATTAACACAATATGTAATGGGGAAAGCATACAGCTGAAAACCCTGAACTATCTGTATATTATAATGATAGATAACATGTAACAATACATAGTACAATACTCCTCACAAGTACTCGGTACTATCTCCACCTGTTACACACAAACTAGCTCAGATCCGAACAAGTCACTGGTTCAAATCTCCTCTGCTATTTGCCTGCCTCTACTGTGCAATCCAAAGTGAGAATAATTACTTTCCAAGCTCGTTTTTCCTTGGCTTATACTGTGAAATCCTCATTGTCAATCACAATCAATGATTGTGCAAATCTCATGCACAGCTATAGTCACAACTGATAGCAGTCTCCACCTCTAACACCTGTCTCCACTGAACTGTCCATGCACTGAGTTAACTGATGTATTCTTTAGTTGAATTATGAGTTAATAATTAGTGAATTAATTAATAATTAATTCACATCACTGATCACTAGTGTATTTGATAGTTAGACTAAATACAACTAGTTCAACTAAGTCAAAATGAACACAACTCCATCAACTCCTCAATCAACTCCACCAAACTCAACCACTTGAGTTCTAACTGAAGTCCATCATGCAATAGCTCAACTGACCCATAAGAAAAGTGTATTTCCTTCTGACAGTTGCATGTGCCACATCCATAGCTCGAACTGAAGTGATGCAAGAGGATAGGATAATTTTTATAGTCCAAATATTATTAAGAGCTAATAATATTCCACTGTTCTATTTTTAGACTGGCAGTCTAAAAATAGACTCCGCCCATATGTATAAAAATAGAAGTCCATCTATTTTTACCAACATGACCAATCATCCACAAATAGAATCCTGCAACTCATAGACCATGATCCATATGTCTAAAAATAGACATAGTCTAAAAATAGACTTTGCACCAAAAAATAGCCTGCCACGCACTTAGTGAAGGTGACTTCTTTTCACTAAGCTCCATCATCTTGTTGCATTTTCAACACTCCCTCTCAACAAGTTATGGATTATCTGCAACCCTTATCCTGTAACTCTGGAATGTTTTGCATGCAACACATTTGTTCAGTCCACTTGCTCCAACAACACTTGGAAAAAAAACACTCCCAACTGACCACTCTGTTGGGCTAGGAACATACTCTGATGTTGAAGCTCTACCTGCTGCTGACAAGTGCTCCCTCTCTGACATCTGCGCTACGGCAACATCTCCATGCATCTTGCACCATTGCACACTTCTCTGTGCCACCTAGCACTGTGCAAAACACTTGTGCCTCTTGCATTGCTGTAGCCTGCTAGCTATGCATTGTCCTAGGATTCCCTACACTGTCGCTCTATCTGCCGCTCCATCCGCATCTGTCTCTACCTAATCAGTCAATTCCTGCTACTCCACATTGGGTCTCCTGTAGCAAGGTCTCATCCAAGAGGTTGGGTACCTCAAGGATCCTGCCCCTCCTCCTTGGGACGATCACTCTATATCTCCCCACCTCCTACCTGGAGGTATGGCTGCATGTGATCCCTCAACCCACCTGGCTCGAAGTTTCCCCCTACTGGAGGTCTCTGCATGAGTAGATGTCTCTACTCGATCTCCTCTTAGCTTCCCTTGTTGTGGCTGCTCCACAACCTCCTGAAGTTGCTGCACCAATCATGGCTCCTCCATAATCATCTGAGACTTCTTCTGGCTCTGCATGTTGAGAGGTAATATACGCTCCCTCTCAACTACCAGGCCTCCATCAGTTGCCTCGCTGCTCAAGGCTTTGCATGCATATTGAACCTCAAGAGCATACAGGTTCTTGACCCGTGAACCAATCTGCTTCACTTGTCTAGTGATGATGTGTCCAAGGAAAACCTTTCCCTTACTGAAGACTACATCATAGCCTTTGTCTTCCAGCATCGTGATCGAAACCAAGTTTCTCTTCAGTCCTGGTACATACTTGACATCGGTCAAGGTAAGGCGATCTCCATGCTCCCTCTGAAAAATAACTGTGCCTACACCTGAGACACTATACTTCTCATCATTACCCATCGCTATGAGTATCTAGAGATATTTCTCCTCCAAAGTATTGAACAAACTCTTGTCACCGGTCATGTGGAAAGAAGCTCCACTATCAAGAAACCAACCACTTCCCACCATGGATGAAACCATGCATGCAAAGATTGTGAAATCCAACTCAAACTGTGAAGCAAGTGCGTCACCATCAGATTCCTTGGAGGAACCTTTCTTGGACTTCTTCTTTGGGAAATTAGTAGCATAATGGCCCAACTCATGACAATGAAAGCATCTCACCTTTGACTTGTCAACCTTCTTCCCATCATTGGAAGAACTGGATTCGAAAAGAGAAACCTTCTCCTTCCCCTTCTTTGTTTGGGCAGCCAAAGCGCAATTTTCTTCATCAGATGCCTTTGATGAAGATCCGTCCCTGGTATTCTGCCTGATCTCCTCTTGCACAAGATCTGACCTAAGTCTCTCCCATCCTGGCAATTTATCTTGACCATTGACAGAGTCCTGATAGGAATGCCAGCTCTTCAATAGACCAAGGAGAGCCAAGCTCACCAAGTCCTCATCATCGACAGTCACCCCAACACTTCCCAGCTCATCCCCACATTGGGTGAACTTCGTGAGATACTTGGTCATATTGTCTCCATTCTCACACTTAATGTTTCTGAGTTTATCCTTGAGTGCCAAATTCCTCTGGTCGCTCTTGCTTTGGAATAAATCTATCAACGCTTTCCACATCAAGTATGGAGAAGCCTTTCCATGCAGGCTGGATACAATGTGATCCTTCACGCCCTCCAACAGAATCCTTCGACACTTTGCTGTCTTCTTTTGCCAAGCCTCAATGTGAGCAGCATCAGTAGGCTTTGGGACTTCAGCATCTATGAAATCCTTCAACCCATTGTCATCTAACACCGCCTCCATCCTGTCCTTCCATGGAATATAATTCGAGATGCCTTCAAGAGCATACTCCAATCGCAATCCATTGAAAGACATTCAACTTTGACACCAAGAAAACACTGCTGCAAATTCGAATTCCACCAGCTCAAAACTCAACCGCTTCTGATCTAAAATTCATGAGAACAAAGTATTTCCCATACAGATATTGACTGTATGGGCATTCATCGGATATCTCACCTTCCAAAAGAAGGATGAATCTAGAGGCTACCTGGCCCGATTATAGACTCTGCCTGAAGAAATAAAATGTAATCACTTACTGAATAATAGATCTGATGATCAACTCTGCTCTGATACCATGTAGAAATTTTGAATAATATAACACTTATTCACAGATATTATCCTGATTATACACTATTTGCGGAATGCATGCATAATACATAACCTCCTCTCTGTTGATCATCAATTTTGTGGAATTAAAAACAATGAAACATCAATCGCATGCGCACATTAAAACAGTATGTAATGGGGAAAGCATACAGCTAAAAACCATACACTATCTGTATATTATAATGATAGAGAACATGTAACAATTCATAGTACAATACTCCTCACAAGTACTGAGTACTATCTCCACCTATTACACACAAACTATCTCAGATCCGAACAAGTCACTGGTTCAAATCTCCTCTGCTATTTGCCTGCCTCTACTGCGCAATCCAAAGTGAAAATGATTACTTTCCAAGCTCGTTTTTCCTTGGCTTATACTGCGCAATCCTCATTGGCAATCTCAATCAATGATTGTGCAAATCTCATGCACAGCTATAGTGACAACTGATAGTAGTCTCCACCTCTAACACATGTCTCCACTAAACTGTCCATGCACTGAGTTAATTGATGTATTCTTTAGTTGATTTATGAGTTAATAATTAGTGAATTAATTAATAATTAATTCACATCACTCATCACTAGTGTATTTGACAGTTAGACTAAATACAACTAGTTCAACTAAGTCAAAATGAACACAACTCCATCAACTCCTCAATCAACTCCACGAAACTCAACCACTTGAGTTCTCACTGAAGTCCATCATGGAATAGCTCAACTGACCCATAAGAAATGCATATTTCCTTCTGACAGTTGCATGTGCCACATTCGTAGCTCGAACTGAAGTGCTGCAAGAGGATAAGATAATGTTTATAGTCCAAATATTATTAAGAGCTAATAATATTCGACTATTCTATTTTTAGACTGGCAGTCTAAAAATAGACTCCACCCATATGTCTAAAAATAGAAGTCCATCTAGTTTTACCAACATGACCAATCATCCACAAATAGCATACTGTAACTCATAGACCATGATCCATATGTCTAAAAATAGACATAGTCTAAAAACAGAGTTTGCACCAGAAAATAGCATGCGGCCCACTTAGTGAAGGCGACTTCTTTTCACTAAGCTCCATCATCTTGTTGCATTTTTAACATGGAGGACCAAAATCTCCTTAGTGGGGAAGATTGATCCAGGTGGATCTTTAGACACCATGACATGGAAATGCTCAAAAATCAAAGTGATCAAAATGATGTCAAACTAAGACCAAAGAGTAGAGCTTGTCTTCTTGATCGTGTAGGTGCGAATGGTTCATCAATCCAAGTTTGGATGATGAAGTTATCGTGAAAAGAAGGTGGCTATGTTCCTTAAGAAAATGAGGTTTTTCTCATAAAAATGGGTTTTTTGGCCTTAAAGGAAAATCACAATCGGAATAGTCCAAAGGGTGAAATTAAGGTGGGCCTTTAGGAACCCCGATCAACGATCTTCAATATCGGAGGTCGGGGCCATGATAGTTGTGACATCAACACTTTACATGCTTGTGGATCGGTGATGGAGGCTCGGCATTGGCGATCGGTGTCAGCGAAACCCAAAGGCTGAGGACCAGGACCCATATGATTAACGATCACAGATATTGGTGATCGGAGCGATCAGCCATTGACATCGGCACATGCCAATGTATTGGCGAAGGACCCCAGGTTAATGCAATAGTGATATGCGATTTAATCTTAGCTGTCAAATTAGGAAGCCAGTCAACAACCACAATTAAATCGGTGATCGAAACGATTGGCGTTGACGATCGATGATCTACGATCTTGACTTGCGATTAGGCACCAACCCAACGGAATTATAGATCCGATTTCATAAAATTTTAAATCCGGGAATTCAGACTTTTCAGTATATTCCCGTATATTTGTGGTTTTAGCCAAATCTGTTATGCGATGTGATAAGCGATAAAAGCGGATGTGATAAGGTTTGTAGGGCTGATTTAAACTATTTTGAAGTCTGACTTTAAAGGGATTTTGTCATATTTATTAGTTTTAGAGTATTTTCTGTTTAAAACAGAAAGAAGGCTACTTTCATGGTTTTGTTGCAATAGCCGATGCTTCTATGCAAATGGATTCCATTATAAACAACAGACCTCCGATTTGTATGTGGCCTTGTCCCAAACGTGTATAAAACATGATGGGTGATATAGAGCCAAGAGGAAAAGCGCGGAAGGCTGTGTAGCAGTGGTATGACAGAAAGCTCGGGAAGCTGCATGCTAGAGGAAGAAAAAGGCCTAAGAGAGCCTGCGTACCAGAGGCAGAGAGAGAGCTTGAGAGCTTATGTTGAGAGACAGAGACATCATTGAGGAGGTTGTACCCGATGGAGATCTGCGGAACGAGAGGACCGAGCAGAGACAGAGACGGCTAGAGCGTCGCAGAGCCGTAGAGAACTATAGCGACATATCCAGGATGCTATGAAGCCAAATAGCTGAGAGCTACAGAAGCCGAGAGTCCAGAGTAGTTCCTCTCTTCATGATTGATTATTCTTCTATGATGAATTCCTCTTTATGATCGATTCATCTTTTGATTAATGCTTCTTTGGTTGTTTCTTTGATTGATTATTCTCTGTGATCGATTCTTCTTCTTGCAATCGATGTTGTGGAATCGATATCCCACAATCTTTAGCATTTTGACAGTTTGTTTCAAATGCCCCGCTTCTTCATATGTCCATTTGTAATGAGGCCATGACAAATTGGTAGCGGACTGTGCCTGTGCATTGATAATGTGAACAGATGTTCACTGTGGACTGTTTTATCCACTTCTTCATTCACATCTTCATATTGCCCGTGGTGGTGTGAGGTATATGATTTATTCATATATTTCTTCTTTTACATTATGTTGTAGATCCTTGATTGATATTGATGCAGGATCTTCTTTATTTCTTGTTATCATGATACCTTGCTTCGTGTTATGTGGAATTTTCTATATGATGTGCTTGCTGTCATAACTCTTCATGTTATGCTTTGAGATCCATTATTGTATGTTGTTGGGATACTCTTGGTTATTACATGTCATCATGCATGTGTTTTTCTTTGACATCCCTTTTGTGCCATGTTGGCAGGATGCGCACCATGCATGTTTTGTGTCATACTGATAGGAGTTTTGATTGAGAGTTCTAGTTGTGGAATATCTCTTAGAGCCACTCCCATGTGAGGGAATTCTTCCTTGTATGATCGAGACATCATCTATTGTGTACATCGTCTTTATTGATGGCACATAATGTAGCAACCTATACCACCTTGACTAGGGCCCGGAGACATAGTCCCTCCTGGATGACTCTGTTATCAATGGCTTATCTTTTCATGTGCTGATGATTGTTAATGTTCTTTTAAAATGAAATTTTAACAGATCACGAAAGTAAAAGGTCTTGGAAAGGTCCTTCTTCACACCCAGACCTGGATCATTACAGACCACCAACAAGTGGATTGCAGAGAGTGATGGTTGTCCCGCTATCTGTTTGACAACTAAATAAGTATTCAATATATATATATATATATATATATATATAGATATAGATATATCTGAGAGGCGGAAGAGAAAAAGAAGAATTAGCTCAAAAATAGAGGTGGAGTGAACTCTATCTTCGCATTAGTCAATAAGAAATTAAATAGATTATACAAGACATATGCATCAATAAATGACTGAACTTAATTGAACTAAAACTCAACTAACTAAACTAAACTGGAATTGACTATGACACCTAGCAAACAAGAAGTGGTGGTTGGAATTATTTTCTCCAACACTCCGCCTTAATTACAACTACAAAGATTTAAACTAGGATTCTTGTTGTTATGATTCTCAGCGAGGCTTACAATGACTCAAAAACTTTAAAATAAGTTCTTGGACTAGATTTCTTTTTATTTTCCTTTTCTTCCAAATCATGTATCCTTTGAATTGCTTCATCTTTGTATTTTGATGCACACTTCAAATATCAGTTTCTTCATTGTTGGTGCAACTCTTCCACTGTTTTAATATACAAAATTATTTGAGGTTATCTATGCATGTTCTCTACTTCAAAAATTTGTTTGTATGTGGACTATTGCCATATGTCATCTTTTTTAGTGTGCTCTTCATCATCAATCTTTTGATCATCAATTTTCTACAACACAAGTCCGTAATAAAATTTTACATCTTCAGGACTCCAATACATGAAAATTTCATTAACTTCTTTATTTTCTACATTGTCCATGTTGTCTTCAACATGCACCACTCCAGCTGAATCTATGCAAACTTCATCAAAACATGGTGTTTCAAGCCATGCTTCAAGGAACTTTAATTCTTATTCAAATTTTGTTGTTTCTTTTTGGTTGTTGTTGACATTTGCACACTCAAAATTAATGTTAAGTTTATATGAAAAAACATCTTCATAACCATATTGGTTCTATTCATTTTTCTTTGCAACGAGAGCATTCTTCTCTTGTGCTTCCTTTTCTACCTCTATCGCTTCTTTCTTTGCCTCTGTTGTTGCATCATCATTTTCATTTTCCACTTCTTTACTAACATTTCTTGCTATAAACAAGTTGTCTTCCACTTGGATTGCAGACACAAGTGGACTTCTATCAAAAAATAACAACATATCAATAAGATGTTTTTGTTGCATCATGTGCAACCACTCATCACTAGCTAACTATTCTTCATCAAAGTTAACATCAACAATTTTAATTTTTGTATCCATGAATTCATTCATTGCTTCAATGGTAGTTTAACTATCATCAACAATATTTTTTGTTGGACTCACTAAATCATCATCTAGTTGTGGTTGAGCATAGTGGGGTTCATAAACATCTATGTGTTCTTTCTCTTCTGTTTCTGCGAATTCTGCAAAATCGTCATTCGCTTTCAAGTGAGATTCACCAAACTCTTCATCTTTCTATATATTGTTTGCTATAAATCAACATTATTTTTCATCTTCAACTTGATTACTCCCCCTTACACCAAAAATCCTCTCAATGGTATCCCAAACAGGGAAGATTTTAAGAACACCCCTAAATTTATATATATAATAAATGGGCGAATCCCCATGATACATAGGAAAAATGGAAGGAGATTTTATCAATAATATAATATGTATATACAATTTTTTTGGCGAATCTCTCACCAAATTATATTATCTTGTAAAATCATGGCGAATCTTTCATTGGATTATAAAATCTTGTAAGATATTGGCGAATATTTCACTGAATAATAAAGGATTTGTAAAGGGCTAACAAAGTTCATAATGAATATTTCTTGTAATGGCTTGAAGCCTTGCTAACCAATTCATCAAGAACCAAAACAAGTATATTCCTTATATGGAATATAAAGATATTTCTCATGGAAAGTCAATTAGGTTTAGTGCAAGTGGTAGGGAGAAATCCTACATGTGACAATGTGTTGGACTCATAATGAATATTTCTTGTAATGAATATGAGCCTTGTTTTCTAAGCAATCCCTTGAGGACTGAAATATGTATATTACTCATACGGAATATAAATATATGAGTGAGGAGTGAGGACTGAAATATGTATATTACTCATATGGAATATAAATATATTTCTCATGTATTGGAATATAAATATACGAGTGAGGAGTGGGAAATGAGCCACAATAAGTCCATAGAAAATCGACATGAAGAAGATAAGTGCAAAAAAAAAAAAAGGTGGAAATGGAAAAATTGAGAAGAAATACAAGGGAAAAATGGTGAAACAACAAATTAATAATTCATGGGAGGAACAATGATTAGAGATAGTGGGGGAATATGTTCCCTGAGCTTAGGGGTAACAAAGGTAGACATTAGAACTCCCACTTATGCAAGTGTAGCTAAACAAACATTAAGCTCTATGCCAGTCATGAGAGGGAGGAAATCTGGGAAAGAAATGTGAGAACATGAATTTAAATGGAACAAAGCATTGGGATTACAATCCTTTCTCATTGAGTTTGGGTATTTCCTTTGAGGCCTATTGAAAAATTAGGAAGGATCTATCTATGTATCTTGTTATATAACTAGTTTGTAAAATAGTTGCAAAGTAGCTATGTTAGAGCATGGATTTTGTAAAATGTTTTTGTAGGTTTTAACCCCATACAGAAATTACCTGCATATGAATTCTAAAACACATAAAATAAACAATGCGAGAGCATAACACATAAAACACATATACACAGAGATTTCCCTAGATCCCAAAACTGGGACTACCAGCTTGATTTTTCATTATGTTCCTTTCAATGTTATAATACATATTTATTCATGCCAAAGCATCCAATACCATGGACCGAAAACCATCGTGTCCAAAAAACATGTGAGAAAATCATGCACAAAACCATAGGTGGGTCCACCCAACCTAACATAGGGTCCAAAACCAAAATTTTCCGGGGTGCTCCCCGGACCCCACAAAGTGGGGTTACGGGTGCCCCTCAAACCCCCTATTAACTACGTGGAAAGAATATAACACAACCCAACATTCTCCCACTTGTTGTTTTCTTTCCAAAGGGGGTGACCAGAGAGCTTAGTCATTTTTCCAGCCCTGAAATGCCCATTGTCTCTCTACACCAAGAGAACTTCTTAGAGCTCACAGATTTTGTTAATGCATCTGCAGTATTCTTCAAAGTGTCCACCTTTACCAACGACACCTTTTTGTCTTCTATCATATCTATCACAAAGAGATACTGAACATCAATGTGCTTTGTCTTTGAATGATATACGGGGTTCTTTGCCAAGAAAATTGCACTTTGGTTGTCACAATCTATCCTTATAGCTTCCTATACTAACCCCATACTTGAACACAATCTATAAAACCAAACTACTTCCTTGCTTGCATGAGTGGCTGCCATGTATTCCGCCTATGTAGTTGACAGTGCCACTACAGATTGTTTCTTACTCATCCAACTGACTGCACCTCCAAATAGGTTAAACACATACCCACTTGTAGATCTTCTCTGATCCAGATCTCCAGCCCAGTTTGCATCAACAAAGCCATGAATATCCAACAATCTGTCCAATCCTAGTCTTCCTTGGTAGCACAAACCATAATCACTAATGCCATGCAAATACCTTAAAACCCACTTCACTGCTATCCAGTGCTCCTTCCCTGGTTTTGACATAAACCTGCTCAATACTCCCACTACATGTGCAATGTCTGGTTTAGTACATACCATTGCATACATCAGGCAACTGACTGGACTTGCATATGGAACACAGGACATGTCCTCTTCCTCTTCTTGTGTCTTGGGACACTGTTCAGCTGATAACCTCACACCTACAGGAATAGGAACCCTCACCGTTTACTATCCTGCATATTAAACTTCTGCAATATTGTCTCGACATACTTCCTCTAGTTTTACTAGAGCTTCCTCTTTGGCCGATCTATTTTAATTTCCATGCCGAAAATATAGTTTGCAGCACCAAGATCTTTCATGTCGAATTTGGAGGACAATTGGGTCTTCAAATCCTAGATAACTTCTTTGTCATTTCCAACCAACAACATATCATCCACATACAAGACCAGATAAATAACACGGTCACCAATTAATTTAAAATACACACAGTGATCTTCTTTGCTTATGGTGAAGCCAAGTCCCCGTATAAATGTATCAAATTTCTGATACCACATCCTTGGTGACTGTTTTAACCCATACAGAGACTTCTTTAACTTGCATACCAGTTCTTTCTTACCCTTCACCGCAAAGCCTTCAATTTGCTTCATGTAGATCTCTTCTTCCAGATCCCCGTGAAGAAATGTTGTCTTCACATCCATTTGTTCTACCTCAGAATCAAAAGCAACATCAATAGATAAAAGTAATCTAATAGAAGTTACCTTGGCAATAGGAGAAAAAATATCACCAAAATCAATTCTCGGCACCTGGGAATAACCTTTTGCTACCAGCCGAGCTTTGTATTTCTCTACTTTTCCTTCTGCATTTGTCTTCTTTTTAAACACCCATTTGCTACCAATGGGTTTCCTCCCAGCCGGCAACTCCACCAGATCCCAAGCCTCATTTTTGTGCAAAGATGCCATTTCATCAACCATGGCCTCTTTCCAGAGTTTTCCATCCTCTGAATCCACTGCTTCCCTCACAGTTCTGGGATCATCATCAATAACAGACAAAGAAAAATTTAAACAGAAAGAAGATGGACTATACCTTTCTGGCTACCTTCTTTTAAAACTGATCTTCTCACAGCCATAGTTTGTGGCTCTTCATCTTCTGATTCTTCCTTTGTTGTAGGTCTCATTCTTCCTCCTTTAGCTCAAACTCTATCTTCTCAGGTTCCTTTGGTTGGAATTCATGTCTAATAACATATTTCACCTCTCTGAAGACCAATTATCGGCTGTACACGACCTTCCTTGTTACTGGGTTCCAAAGCTTATAACCCTTTAAACCATCTTTATACCCAATAAAGATGCACTTTTCAGATTTACTATCCAACTTGGTTCTTTTCTCCTTTGGAACATGTACATATGCATCACATCCAAATACCCTTAGATGTGAAAGAGAGGGTTTCTTACCAGTCCATACCTCTTGTGGAGTCTTATCCTCCAACGCTGATGAAGGTGACCTGTTGACCATGTAACATGCAGTATCCACCGCCTCTGCCCAAAATTCCTATCCTAACCTGACACCACTGAGCATGCTTCTTGCCCTTTCCATCAACGTATTGTTCATTCTTTCTGCAACTCCATTTTGCTGAGGTGTATATGGAGTAGTCTTCTTCTGTGATATACCACACTTCTTACAAATTTATTCAAAGTCCTTGCTGCAAAACTCTCCACCATTATCTTTCCTCAACACATTTATCTTCTTCTCTGACTGGTTTTCCACCAGAGCCTTAAATTCTTTAAACCTGTCAAAGACTTCAGATTTCTTCTTAAGGAAATATATCCATGTATTCCTTGAGAAGTCATCTATAAATGATACATAGTACATAGACTTAGCTAGTGATGGAACCTTCACAGGTCCAAACACATCACTGTGCACAAGCTCTAATATCTGTTTCGCAATCTTACCACCAGAGGGGAAACTCACCTGATTCTGCTTCCCATATACACAATTTTCACAGAAATCAAAATCTAGAGAGCTATTACTCATACCTTCTACCATACCTTTACTATGAAGTATTCGAAGGCCCTTCTCTCCATTATGTCCAAGCCTTTGATGCCACAACGTGGTCTTCTCTCCAGAGACCACTAGATTTTCTGCTCCACTTTCAGGAACCATAGAACTATTGCACCCATCAATAACAATGCTACCTTGCAACTTGTACAGAATTCCAATCCGAACTCCCCGCATTAATACCAGTGCTCCCCAAACCATTTTGCAGGTATCCTTCTTGAACATTGTTTTTACACTTGCATCATCGAGCTTAGTAACAGAAGTCAGATTTTTGGCTAATGCAGGGATATGAAGAACACCCGAAAGTGTTCTAACCCTTCCACCTTGCAGCTTCAACTTTAATTTTCCACGACCAATGATTCTAGCCTTCCTGTCATCCCCCAAGAAGACATCACCACCATCATATTTCTCATACTCACAGAACCATTCTCTATGGGGGGGAGTGAAGTGAAAGGATGCACCTGAGTCAATCAACCATGCCTCATGATCTACATGTGTACTTGAAGAAGCCAAGTACACAACCCCACCATCATCTGAGGTGGTTTTCACCTCTACAGAAGGAGCCTCATCAGATCCCTTTCCTTTATCAGGAGCTTTAGATTTACAGTCCCTTTTGAAGTGGCCTTCCTTTCCGCATTTCCAGCACACCACCTTTACAGGTTTTCCTGGAGATTTAGATCTCCCTCTAGATTTAGATCTCCCACTTGATGACTTATTTTTGTTTCTATTCTAGGACAGTCCTCGTATAGACAAGGCATCACCATTTTGGCTCTCCATATTTTTCCATCTCATCTCCTCCATCAGCAAGGATGAGACTATTTCATCAAACTGCAAGGCAGTTGCATTGCTACCTATTGCAATAACCAGACTATCCCATGAATCTGGTAGAGAACACAACCAATTGATGCACTTATCTTCATCTTAAATTTTAATATCAACAGATGCTAACTGACTTACCATAGTATTAAATGCATTCAGATGCTCTGTCACTGAGTCTCCATCTTTCATCCTCAAGTTATACAACTTTTTCCACAGGAACAATTTATTCACCAGAGACTTAGATTGGTACAAAGTCCCTAACTTGTCCCACAAAGCCTTTGTTGTAGCTTCCCCGGATATATTTAGCAATACTGAATCTGAGGCACATAATCATATTGTGCTCTTTGCCTTCCGATCCAACTTATTCCATTCTTCATCGGACACTCCTGTTGGTTTAGTACTCGGATCTACCACGATCCACTGATCTTTATCCACCAACAGATCGTCCATCTTAAGTTTCCACAACTCAAAACTCTGACCATTAAATTTCTCGATCTCTATCTTTCCACTACTCGCCATCTTCTTTCACCACCAGAATCGATCTCGCAGATCTCCCACTGAACAGGGTCTACCACAGGCCTGAGCGAAACCCCTCAGCAACAAAGGCATCCCCTTGAAGCCAAATCTGTTCTGATACCAAATGTGGGTTTTAAACCCGTACATAAATTACCTTCATATGAATACTAAAGCACATAAAATAAACAATGCGAGAGCATAACACATAAAACACATATACATAGAGATTTCCCCTGGATCCCAAAACTGGGACTACCAGCTTGATTTTTCATTATGTTCTTTTCAATGTTATAATATATATTTATACATGCCGAAGCATCCAATACTATGGACCGAAAACCATCGTGTCCAAAAAAACATGTACAAAAATCATGCACAAAACCATAGGTGGGTCTGCCCAACCTAACATAGGGTCCGAAACCAAAATTTTCCGAGGCGCTGTCCCGGACCCCATAAAGTGGGATTACTAGTGCCCCTCTAACCCCCTGTTAACTACGTGGAAAGAATATAACACAACCCAACAATTTTTTACTCATCCTACCTATCTTTAGATGGAGATGAACAAATATGAGTATTGGAGATATAATTCTCCCATTTTTTTGTTGTAACAAATTGTACATGTATAGCCATGTCCATCATTAAGCATGCCCCAACTGTATCGACAATATTCCCAAAGCAGAAACTTTTTACTACTAAAAAGCATAAAAAATCCAACATTACATACTAAAAGAACATATTAATAAAATTTGCATGGTGAAAATTAGCACGAAAGGTTATAGCGCATAAAGGTTTGTAATAGAAATCAACCTTAAAACTCTTGCATCCAAGCAAAACAATGATAGTAAGCCCGCGTCTCCCTTGGAATTTTATGTATCAAGATGAAACCCCAAAACGCAAAGCCCTAGCCAAAAATAAGTGCGAACCCCTTGCATCAGTTAAAGAAGAGCTTTCTGCCCTGCAAAAATGCTCAACATTTCAAAGCGATGTCCTTAAAATGTAGAGCCCTACATATATTCGGAAGAGCTAAGAAGGAAGATGAGATTTTACTATTTGCGAGCAGGTAAATAGCCCGATCATGATTTAAGTAATGTTTTGTTAAATTTCGAGGGTTGTGCCTTGCAATTCAACTCAAAAAAGTTGTAATGTAATTAACTTATTTCTTCTTTATCTTACAATATTTTTTGAATTACCAGTTTTTACATCTTAGTATCATCCTCCCAACAATCTAAGCGCAAAGAAGCCTATCATGTGGCAAGGAATCTTTTTTTTCTACTAGGGTTTTGGATTTTAAACCATCATTGGAAAACTTGGCTCTGTGTGAATAAAAATAAGTTTTGAATATTTAGTTTTTAAATATGTACTAATTAAAAAGGATTTTATATAACAATTTGAAACTAAGGAGAGATTTAGTTTCTAGTTTTGAATATTATTTTTTAAATGTATATTAATTACAAAAGTCTAGGGAGAGATGTAGTTTTGAGAGAGATTAGTAGATAAGTGTTGTTATGATTTTTCTTAGTGAATTTCAGTTTTAAAATTGTCTATATTGACAAAAAATATTACAAACTATTTAAATTTTAAAATGAATATACATGGTCACCTAAGGTACTATGATTGTTTCCTTAACATGATAAAAAATGAACTAGCTAGAATCTAACAACACTTTAGGATACCACTAAGGACACATATAAAATAATAATTATAGTTATCATATTAAAATAATAATTTATGTTTTAATTTAACACAGTCAACATAATATTATATTGCATGATGGTTAATTTTCATATATATATATATATATATATATATTAGACAAACCCTTGTAACTTGAAATGACCTCTTTAGTTTTGGAATTAAATAATCTATATATATATATATATATATATATATATATATATATATATATATATATATATATATATAGATATATATATATATATTTTAATTATGTTTTGTGAGTGACCTCCTTGTGGAAAAATATCATGTTTGAATGATGATTATATAAATAAACCATTACAAATTTAATTATATCTCAATTCAGAAATTGAAAGTGAAGATAATCATTCACTCACAAATTTGGACAACTTGTAATTATAATTATCAAATCACTTTCCCTTTATATAATATTGTCTCATCAATAATTTTTATATCAAATTAATTAAGTATAATTTAAATGAATTTTAAAAAATTAACCATTAAGATAGAAAGTGATTAAGTCGTTAATATACCATATTTTACTGTACACAAACTATAAAATATAAAGGAACAAAAAAACATTTTTCTCATGATATTAGAAAACCTAAAATCTCCCAACAACTACTAGTGCTTCTAGCTTTTTTCAACCCCATAATTGATATTTTTCATATTATTGACTTTTAGTTTAATTTAAAATGAAAAAAAAAAAGATTAATTAAGCGGATAGATGTCTTTGTTTTGGAATAGGGTTTCACAATCATGATCAACCTATGCAAACCTCCCAAGTGATATGTATAATATGGGCACTTAATAGGCAAAGGTCATAGATGCTTCACCTGATCAAAACCATAATCAAAAGTAAACCATATCCCTATAAAAAAAAACCTTACATTTTGCAAATCCAATAAACTATATGCCTATGTAGACAAACCTTACATTTTGCAAATCAGAGTATACTACTTTAAGAATTCACAGCATACCTCTCTTTCGATACACACCAACCTAGATCCATCCTCAGTTAAGGTGAATGGGAAATGAGAATCAAAACCTAGTGAGTGGGAAATGAGAATCAAAACCTAGGGTTTCGAGGGATACCCAGAGGAAGAGGGAGAATATGGATCTAGGCTAGTTTATGAGAATCATAACCTAGCGAGTGGGAACTGAGAATCAAAACTGATGGTTTTGATGCATTGGAAGAGGAAGAGGGAGAAGATGGATCTAGGCTAGTTTAATTCCCCCTTTAAAAAGACTATATTCCAGATGAATATCATGGGAAATACTGTGGGTTCTCATAAACCTAGAGCTCAAAAACCACTGTAACTTCATAGAACAAGACAACATCCTTGGATGCAATAAAAAAACCTCCCAAATGATAGATAGAATATGGGCACTTAATAGACAAGGTCATAATGATAGCTAGAATATGGGCACTTAATAGACAAGGTCATAGACGCTTCACCTGATCAAAACTAGAATATAGACACTTAATATGAAAGGGTCATAGACGTTGCACCTGATCAAAACTATAATCAAAGCTCATCAAAACCAAAATATGGGCACTTAATAGGCAAGACCATAATCAAAAGTAAACGATATCCCTATGTAAAAAAGATATTACATTTTTCAAATCCAAGTATACTACTTTAAGAATTCGTAGCATACCTCTCTTTAGATATACACGAGAAAAGATCCATCTCTCTCTAAGCTTGAGAGATCAACAAATCTTGAGAGATCAACAGTTAAGGCTAAAGCGAAATGTGAATCAAAACTGAGGGAGAGAGAGAGAGAGAAAGAGGGAGAATGAGAAGATGGATTTAGGATGGTATAATTCCCCCCTTTAAATAGACTATATTCCACATGAATACCATGGGTTCTTATAAACCTTGAGCTCAAAAATCAGTAATGGACAAAACAATATCTCTTGATATAATAAAAAAATAATAATTTAGAATTTTCATTTTTACATAGAGTTATTTTTATTTTCATTTCAAATTTACCTTTGCTCAACAAAAATTGATTAAAAAAAATAATAACCTAAATTTTTTACATAAAATAATAACGTAGACTTTTCATTTTAACATAGGGTTATTAGTTATCAAATCTCTAGATAGATCCAAAGTTAAAATGGATCAAGGTTTGTTTAATTATTAATTATTATAATTATTAATTTTATTTTTTTAATGTAATTTCTATTTTTATGTAATTTCATTGAGTCAAAATATTTTAATTTTTAATTAATTAATTAATCAATTTTTTTAATTTGATTGAGTCATAATGTTTAGATAACATAACATGGCATTACAATATCTTTTCCATACCATAAATGTAATAACATTAAATTAAAAAAAAAAAAAACTATAAAATATTTTGATTGTAAAATGAGAGATGGTTTTTGGGCATGTGGTATTGATAAGTCATGGTATTGGCCCATGGTATTGTAACAAAGCATGTTCACAACTTAATAATGTCCATGGTAAGTGCGGGTGAATATCCATGGTTAAAAAAATTGTTATATTATAAGTATTAAATTTTTGTTTGCTTATTAATAAAGTTTAAATATGGTTACAAAATTATTAGACTAACTTATACGGTAAAATGGATCTTAATTTATAACTATTATTTATATCTCATATATTTGAATGTGATAAGGTGATGCAGGAGCATCTAGCTGACGGGTCAGCATGACAGAAGGTTGTTTGGTCTCTTAGAAGACTGAGAAGGAAATTGCTAAGTGAACATTGTAGTTGTTTTTTTCTATGTTATTTTAATTTAGTAAATGGTCTCTTAGAAGACTGAGAAGGAAATTGCTAAGTGAACATTGTAGTTGTTTTTTTCTATGTTATTTTAATTTAGTAAAGGACAGTACTTAGGAAGGTAAAGGATTAATTAGTTAAACTATTGCAAGTAATTATTTTTTTTATTTTCATGCCAACTTTTACAAGATGGCAACGTAGGACAATAAATAGGTTTTGGAACTAAAAAAAACTGTAACCAACAGGATGTTACCAATAGCAGTGAGGAGAAAACAGTTTCGAGACAATTATTGAAAAGGAAGAGAATGCAATTGTGAGAGGTTCGAATTTTTGGGGAGAGAGAGAGAAATATAATAAAAGATCTCTGAGCACACAGACTATTTTCCAATATCCTGTAACTGTCTATCTATCTTTCTGTTAAATTGCCTGAAAGAGTGAAAGCACATTCTCTGTTTTTATTCCACAAGCATGTACGCATATATGTTTCTATTTATGTTGATTCAAGTAGGCCCACAAATCAAAGCAATCTTGCAGACATAACTAAAGAGTATGTTGCAGAAACGAAGGCATACAATTCCTGAATTTGTTAACCAAAAGAGTGCAGAGGAATCTTGGACATTTATATATAATTCGAGCATCAAAGGTAGAGACAAGATGCAAGCATTTTCGAATAGTAAGGATAGACAAATCATACAGGTACTTCTGAAGAATAAACCCTTTCTGTTTCATTTATAAGATAAGCACAGAACCTCTGTTCGAATATATACAGTCACAAAACCTCGTTTAAATATACACATAGTCCATGCAATAACGATGTACAAGGTTCAATGGGGTATCATAGCATAAGGGTTTAGAAACCCTAACCACAAATCAAACCCTACAGCAACTACCCACAAGAGGAATAGTGTAAGTCTAATAGCCTAAGAATACATACTGTTGGCGGACTCAAATCATCGCAACAAGCTGTAGTAACCCTAGCCTACGACGAGAAAGAAACAAGTTACAAGATGACAGGGAATGACCGTACCCGGGTCTAGCCAGTGCACTAAGAAGCCAAGACAAAAACCCTCGAGGACGAACATACCTACAACGACAGACATCAACTGAAATTTATAAGCATACTGTGACAGATAAAGAAAAGACTGAAAGAAAATAACAAGACCAGGGTTCGAACTTACCTTATAGAGATAGGGCACTTACATTGCAGTCACCTAGGGTCACTCTGATCACGAAGGAGCAAGTGCGTCAGTTAAACAGCGTGAAAAGGAGAAAGAACTGATAGTAGGGAACAAGAATTTACCTTGACATCGCAGAAGAAACCAAAGTGAAGACCCTAAGACCTTAACCTGTCCACGAAATAAAGCAATGTAACCAAAGAATTCAACGAACAGTTGCATAAAAGGATTCAAGACAAAAGGAGTCGCACAGTCCAGCTAAATAACCAATATCAACTTGTACACAGAGAAGTTCCAGATTCCATCAAGCAAACTATAATCCATAGCTCGATAGAAATATTAAGCACTAGACAGAGAAACAAATAACAGAATAACCAGGCTCAAACAAGAGTTCATTACTAGATGGAGAAGTCGACAAGTTTCCAGGTCAAGAGCCGAGCCAAAGCACCAGAGGCAGCATAACGTTATACAGAGAAACCCACATAGAATAACCATATTGCAGAACCCTCAAACCTCAACAATTCATGAGCAAAATGACCAAGAGATAGGGTTTGAGACCCTCATACCAAAGCGGAAGTGACAATTCCGAGGAGTGGACACTTGTCCAATAGCCATTAGCGCGGGTACAAAACATTAAGTGCGGAATCCAAATCAACTATAAAATCATTGCAATCAACCGCTGAATGAAACAACATCACATGTAATCAAACCATTCATCATTAATTCTATTCATAATCATTTTATTAACGTTGGTAAGTGTGACAAGGGGGCGAGACCCATCAAGTGGTATCAGAACAAGAAATTGAAAGTGTCAGGATATGGAAGCTGGAAGATGAGGACATGGGAGAGGTGTGTGCAGAGCAGAAGACAAAGGACTGAGGGAAGAAATAAGGATCCTTACTGCTCATTTAGAGGCAGTGGAAGCAGGAAGGAGAAGGGATCCAGAAATAGGAGATGACAGCGAGGAAGAAGCCATAGTTACAATAGATGGATTGGGTGAGGAAGGGCCAGAGATGAGGTTGTTGAGGTTAGTTATATTGGCCAGCAGCAAGCCCAAACCGGAGATTCCTAACTACGATGGCAGCCTATCCACAGATGTTCTGTTGGACTGGGTAAGCGAGTTGGACAAGTATTTTGAAAGTGAAGAGGTCAGTGAGGATCGGAGAGTCAAATTCGCTGCAACCAAATTGAAGGGACATGCAGCCCTGTGGTGGGACAGTGTCCAAGCAGAGAGAAGGAGGATGAACAAGTTACCGATAAAGAAGTGGTCAAGGATGGTGGCCAAACTGAAAGGCAGATTTCTACCTAAGGATTACTAGGTTGCACTTTACCAACAAGTGCAGAATTTAAGACAAAAAGGGATGACAGTAAGGGAGTATACATAAGAATTCTGCCGGGTGAACTTGAGAGCTGGTTATACAGATGACACTTCGGAGAAGACAACAAGATCCGTAAATGGTTTGAGACTGGAAATACTGGATGAAATCAACATTCTTTCCATGAGAAATATAGAAGAAGCCTATCAGAGTGTTGTGAAGGCTGAGGAAAAGATTACTAGAAGACAAAATGCTAGGAGAGGATGGGGAACCAGTAGAGGATGAGGACAGTCCTATGGTAGAAGATGAACTACCAGTAATAGCGAAGAGGGTAGCATCTCCAAGGCTTCAGAAACAACAGAGAAAGGAGATAGCACTAGAGGTGGTAGGTCATATCAGCGAGGAAGGGGGAATGGCCGAGGTAGAGGAGCCAATTATCAGTGCTACAGGTGCCAAAAGTGGGGCACAGATTGTTTGAATGCCCTGAAGTAGAACAAGCTAGCCAGAGAGGAACGTTTGTTGCACAGCCTGAGGAAGTTGAGGCACTGCCCCAAGAAGTAGAAAATGTAGCGGAAATGGGGGAGGCCTTAGTTCTAAACAAAGTATTGCTGAAACCAGCCAAAGAAATAGCTGAACAGACCCAATGGAAAGCACTATTCTGGACCGTTTGCAAATCACACGGAAAGTGCTGCAAATTGATCATTGACAGTGGGAGTACAGATAATTTGGTTACCACCGAGATGGTGGAAAAGTTGGGTTTGAAGCGGCTTAAGCACCCCACCGCTTACAAGGTGTCATGGCTACAAAAAGGTCACCAACTATTGGTTGATGAATAGTGTGAGCTTGAGTTTCACATTGGCAGGTACAAGGACAAAGTTATCTGTGATATTATGCCAATGGACGTGTGTCACATACTGCTAGGAAGACCATGGCAGTATGATCAAAAGGTAGTACACGATGGGAAAACGAACTACTAAAAGTTTGTTAAGGATGGAATCAAGCATACACTTGTGCCCATCAAGGAAGAGAAGACAACAGAAGAAAGCGGGATGAAAGCATTGTTAATAGGTGGAAAATAGTTTGTGAAACAGATCGAGGAAAGTGAAGTGAACTATGCTGTTGTGAGGAGGGCAAAGACAGTGCTGTTGCACAAAGAATTATCTGATTTTCCTGTAGAAATTCAAGAGATGTTGCAGGAATTCAGAGACATTGTGGTCGATGATTTGTCGAACAAGTTGCCTCCCGAAAGAAGCATCAACCATCATATCGACTTTATACCCAGAGCAAGCCTACCAAATAAGGCAGCATATCGAATGAGCCCCAAAGATAATGAGGAGATCAGGAAACAGGTGCAGGAGTTGCTAGATAAAGGGTTGATAAGGGAAAGCTTAAGCCCTTGTGCAATACCAACAGTTCTCGCTCCCAAGAAAGGAAGAGAATGGCGGATGTGCACGGATTCACGGGCCATCAAAAAAATCACCATTAGGTACAAGTTTCCCTTACCACGGATGGACGATATGATGGACTGCCTAAGTGGGGCAGCATACTTCACAAATATTGATCTGAAGAGTGGCTATCATCATATCCGGATCAAGGAAGGAGATGAGTGGAAGACAACCTTCAAGACAAATGAAGCTCTGTACGAGTGGCTGCTCATGCCGTTCGGTTTGAGTAATGCACCTAGTACTTTTATGAGATTGATGAACGAAATGCTGAAAGAGTTCATTGGCAAGTTTGTGATAGTGTACCTTAATGACATATTAATTTTCAGCAGGACCAAAAAGGAGCATCTTCAACATGTTTGAAGAGTGCTGGAGAAATTGCAGTAGAATAAACTGCTGATAAATTTGAAAAAATGTACTTTCCTACAAAGGGAACTGATTTATTTGGGCTTTGTAATTGCAGAAAATGAGTTGAAGATGGACCCAGAAAAGATCACAACAATCATTAACTAGCCATCTCCGAAAAGCTTATTTGAGGTACATAGTTTTCATGGGCTGGTGATTTTTTATCACAAGTTTATAAGAAATTTTAGTGAAATCTGTGTGCCTATGTTGGACACCATAAGAAAGGCCAGTCAGCCTTTTTGTTGGACCAAGGCAGCAGAGGAAATCTTTCAGATCCTAAAGAGGAAAATAATAGAAAGGCCAATTTTAAGGTTACCAGATTTTAATAAAAATTTCTAGGCTCGATGTGATGCAAGTGGTACATCTATTAGCACTATACTCAGCCAAGAAGACAAACCTGTTGCTTTTTTCAGCGAGAAGTTGAACGAAAGCAGGCAGAAGTATTCCTCCTATGACAAGGAATTTTATGTTGTCGTCCAAGCTCTGAAGCATTAGAGACACTACCTGTTGGGGAGTGAATTTGTATTATTTTTTGATAATTCAGCACTGCAATATGTGATGCAATAGCATAAATTGAACCACAAGCATGCCAAATGGGTTGAGTATTTGCAGAGTTTCACCTTTGTGTTGAAACACATTAGCAGGCAGGCCAACAAGGTGGTGGATGCATTGAGCAAAAGAGCCTTGATCTTACTGGAAAGTACAATACAAGTGCTGGGTTTCAAGCATTTGAAAGATTTGTACCAGACTGACATGGATTACAAAGAGGCTTATGAAGCCTGTCAAAATACCATGCTGAGGAATAAAAGTCCATGGTTGGACTACAAATTGCAGGAGGAGCTACGGTTTAGAGGGGGGAAATTATGTATTCCTTATTGTTCAATGAGAGAAAATATTATACGGGAGAAGCATAGTGGAGGTCTAGCCGGACATTTCAGCATAGACAAAACTTTGGATCAGCTCGAACACTTCTATTACTGTCCAAGAATGCGAAGGGATGTACAACAATATGTGAATATGTGTAAAGTCTGCCAACTGGCAAAGGGACATAGTCAAAACACCGGACTTTACACACCACTTCCTGTTCCAAGTAGACCATGGGACTCAGTCAGCATTGAATTTGTCTTAAGACTGCCTAGAACACAGCGAGGTTATGACTCGGTGATGGTGGTGGTAGAAAGGTTTTCGAAAATGGCGCATTTCATCCCTTGTCGAAAAACTAGTGATGCCACTCACGTAGCTCACTTGTTTTTCACGGAAATTGTTGGATTACACTGCCTACCCAGATCTATTATTTCTGATAGGGATGTAAAATTCACGGGACACTTTTGGCGCACCCTGTGGAAGAATTTGGACACATAATTGACTTCAGCTCTGCATATCATCCGCAGACTGAACGGCAAATAGAAGTGGTGAACAGGAGTTTGGGGAACTTGTTACAGAGCTTGACTGGGGAAAATTCATGGTTATGGGATTGTGTGCTTGCTCAAGCAGAATTCTCTTACAATGATTCACCGAACCACAGCATTAGACACAGTCCATTTAAGATCATGTACGGCATGCATCCTTGCAGAATATATGAGTTGCAGGATCTGGGAAAGTTGGAGCAGAGAAATGCTGATGGGGAAGATTTTGCCGAAGCGATGAATGAACTACACGAATAGGGGAAATCAAAGTTGCAAGACAGCATTCATAAATACAAACAACAGGCAGATCTAAAGCGACGAGAAGCCCAATTCAATGTAGGTGATGAAGTCCTTGCACACTTACGCAAAGAACGGTTTCCTAAGGGCATATATAACAAGCTGAAATTCAAGAAGATTGGTCCCTGCATGATTTTGCGTAAATTCTCAGCCAACGCTTATGAGATATAGCTGCCACTAGATATATGCATATCGCCTATTTTCAACGTGGCAGATCTGTTCCCATATACTGCCAACCCGGAAGATGACAGTGTGGTACAGCCAGAGCAGGACACCCAAGTTGGAGACAATTCTTGGAAGAAGCACATGCCTTCGGCTCAACCCCATGAGATCGAGAAGATTCTCGACACATATGTGGCCAAGAGGACTCACAGGAAGGAGTATCTACGATATCTTGTCAAGTGGAAGAACCATCCAATCGAGGACAGTTCGTGGCTCAGCGTGGTGTAGATACAGAAGGCGGGTTATCTTGTGGATGAGGTCATGGAACAGAGCCATGACTTTTTCTTACCCCGGGAGCCTGATGCAGGAGCATCTAGCTAAAGGTTCATCATGACAGAAGGCTATTTGGTCTCTAAGAAGACTGAGAAGGAAATTGCTAAGTGAACACTGTAGTTTTTTTTATGTTGTTTTAATTTAGTAAAGGACAATATTTATGAAGGTAGAGGATTAATGAGTTAAACTGTTACAAGTAATTATTATTTTTATTTTCATGCCAACTTTTACATGATGGTAACGTAGGACAATAAACAGTTTTTGGAACTAAACAAAAATGTAACCAACAGGATGTAACCAATAGCAGTTAGGAGAAAACAGTTTCCAGACAATTATTTAGAAGGAATAGAATGCAATTGTAAGAGGTTCGACTTTTTGGAGAGAGAGAAATCTAATAAAACATCTTTGAGCACACAAACTATTTTCCAATATCCTGCAACTATCTATCTATCTTTCTGTTAAATTGCCTGAAAGAGTGAAAGCACATTCTCTGTTTTTATTCCACAAGCATGTACGCATATACGTTTCTATTTATGTTGATTCAAGAAGGCCCATAAATCAAAGCAAGCTCGCAGACATAACTAAAGAGTACGTTGCAAAAACGAAGGCATACAATTCTTGAATTTGTCAACCAAAAGAGCACAGAGGAATCCTAGACATTTATATATAATTCGAGCATCAAAGGTAGAGACAAGACGCAAGAATTTTCGAACAGTAAGGACAGACAAATCATACAGGTACTTTTGAAGAACAAACCCTTTCAATTTCATTTATAAGATAAGCACAAAACCTTTGTTCGAATATATACAGTCACAAAACCTCATTTAAATATACACATAGTCCATGCAATAACATTGTACAAGGTTCAATGGGGTATCATAGCATACGGGTTTAGAAACCCTAACCGCAAATCAAACCCTACAGCAACTACCCACAAGAGGAATAGTGTAAGTCTAACAGCCTACGAATACATACTGTCGGCTGACTTAAGTCATTGCAACAAGCTGCAGTAACCCTAGCCTATGACGAGAAAGAAACAAGTTACAAGATGACAGGGAATGACCCTACCCGGGTCTAACCAGCGCACTGGGAAGTCGAGACCAAAACCCTCCAGGACAAACATACCTGCAACAACATATATCAACTGAAATTTGTGATGATACTGTGACAAATAAAGAAAAGACCAAAAGAAAATAATGAGACCAGGGTTCGAACTTACCTTATAGAGACAGGGCACTTACATTGTAGTCACCTAGGGTCACTCTGCTCACGAAGGAGCAAGTGTGTTAGTTAAATAGCGTGAAAAGGAGAAAGAACTTATAGCAGGGAACATGAATTTACCTTGACATTGCAGAAGAAACCAAAGTGAAGACCCTGAGACCGCAATCTGTCCACGAAACAAAGGAATGTAACCAGAGAATTCAACGAATATTTGCATAGAAGGATTCAAGACAAAAGGAGTCGCATAGTCCAGCTAAATAACCAGTATCAACTTGTACACAGAGAAGTTCTAGATTCCAACAAGCAAACTATAATCCATAACTCGACAGAAAGATTAAGCGCTAGACAGAGAAACAAATAACGGAATAACTAGGCTCAAACAAGAGTTCATTACCAGACAAAGAAGTCGTCAAGTTTGTAGGTCAAGAGCCGAGTGAGAGCATGAGAGGCAGCATAACGTTATACAGAGAAACCCGTGGAGAATAACCATATTGCAGAACCCTCAAACCTCAACAATTCATGAGAAAATGACCAGGAGATAGGGTTTGAGACCCTCATACCAAAGCGGAAGTGACAATTCCGAGGAGTGGACACTTGTCCAATAGCCATTAGCGCGGGTACAAAACATTAAGTGCAGAATCCAAATCAACTATAAAATCATTGCAATCAACCGTCGAATGAAACAATATCACATGTAATCAAACTGTTCATCATTAATTCTATTCATAGTCATTTTATTAACGTTGGTAAGTGTGACAAGAGGGCTAGACCCATCATAAGGGATTTAGATATATCTTAAAAGTAATTATAATATTTTTCCTTTTAGATTTAATTAAAAGTTGTTATAAAATTAAATTCAAATAAAGTATTTATAAATATTTTGATTGTGAAATGAGATATGGTTTTTGGGCATGTGGTATTGGTCCATGGTATTAAAAAAAATTGCGCCCAATGTAAGGTATTAAACCATTTTAATCTCCCAGGGGCAAATATCAAAATTTGGTAATTTTAAGGGAATACGATTTCCCAAAACTAGCGAATCAGACCAAATGAAGGCTCGGTTAGTTTATCCACCAATTTTTTATTTTGGGCTAAAATCAAAAAATTAATTATTTTTTAAATAAAATTGGGGCTAACTATATTGAAAGGGTTTTTAATAAAAAATTCACCCTCTTAAAATGTAAAAACCCTCAAATTTCGCCTTTGGGTTATAATTCGCCCCTAAAATTTACCATGACCCCAAACCTCATTTCTTGTCTTTGTATCTACAATGAGAAGAAAAATGTTTTGTTATATATTCCTTTATGCATTTCAATGAGAAGACATTCTTTTTCTTTTTAACTTCTAACTCTTTCAAATAGATTGCGAATAGCTCTTATTGTTGATTTCATTTTCTGAACCTCTTTGCTATTCCATTTACTTAAATAATTAAAAATTGTTTACGAATTTCAACCCAATCTTTACTTCAAATACAAGCTGAACACTACAAATCCAATACATTTACTATTCCATTGCTTCAATTTTCATTTTAATTCTCAAATAAATTTCAAATTGCTCTTATTATTGCTTTCATTTTCTGAATCTCTTTGCTTTTTCCATTTACTTAAATAATTAAAAATTGTTCACGGATTCCAACCCAATCTTTACTTCAAATACAAGCTTAACACTACAAATCCAAAAACTTAACCGTTCCATTGCTTCAATTTTCATTTTAATTCTTCGAACCTGAGTTAAACACTTCACCACTCACATATTCAAATATACTTTTCCCCTTAGCAAGAAATCAAGGATGTTTTCTTAAAAGAAAAAAGAAAAAGAAAAAATATGCCATTAATGAAATTTTACATTATAATAATTGGGAGTTCAACTTCACCACTCAAATATACTTTTCCCCTGAGCAAGAAATCAGGGACGTTTCGTTTGAAAAAAATAAAGTTAGGCCATTAATGAACTTTTACCTTATGATAGGTAGTTCTTGATGAAAACGGAGTCTGGGGTGTCTCCATTTTCAGTGTTTTTACACGCTCGCTCTTGGGCCTGTGGGTTATGGGCCCAGAAAGCCTTCTAGGATAGTTTCTCCGGCAAATCTTTAATCTTTCCAACAACCTTCCAGCGTCCATACTGCGTCCATACTGCTCCAGCACATCGAACTTCATCCTCGCCTCCTCAATCTTACCAGCCTGCACATAATTCCCAAACATAGACGAACAACAATCCTCATTATCTTAACGCAGTCTGGCATCGCGTCGAACAGTTTTTCTTTGCCCAGCAAGTCTTCCACGCTAGGGCTGTGCTTCCTGAAAGCTTCAACTCAGCCCAACGGAAAAAACTTCGACGTAGAACGCTGTTCAAGACCTCGCCGTAGGGCTTGAAGTAGTCCCGGAGGGTGTCCTCCATCGTCTCCCATGATATCCCGCCAATGAAAAGTTTGCCCTGGTCTGAATCCATCTAGGTAATAAAATCAAACCAAAAAACAACTACAAAGAAACTTCTAAAACCCTCCCCGGCAGATCTGGGTTTCGAGCATGCGACCTCTGCCTCCTCGTTCGCTGTCGCTCAACATCGTGGGACTGCAAACAAGAAATACCTGAAACCAAAGATACTTTCAACGCCTAAATGAACCGAACAGCATTTTGCAAAACCGGTTCTCCACATCACCGGCTGACTTGAAAAAAACACGCCATGGCTTCAGAAAACCGATGGCCAACCATTCAAAACAAGAAATACAGACATAAGTTCACAATGAAACAGTTCCATATAAATTCACACAAACACATTTTTTATAATTTACAAAGTCAGGTTACAATATAAGGCATCTCAGCCTTAATCCATAATTCCTCAAGCGACTACATTTTTCCCCTCTCTCGTAGGCACCAGTTTTCCTATTCTTGTCTTCCTCATTTACTCAAGAATCTTTCAGTTTTTATTACACCTACATTCAGTTTTAACTGTTTTTTTAACTAAAATTAGTTTCAATAACTGAATCTTGGTAAGATTGCCTTGGCCATCCATGTGGTTGTCCACTTGTCCTCCTCGTCTAATTTTCTTTCATTGACGTGTCAGGATGCTCCTGCATCAGTTCTCATAATGCACATGCGTAATTTTTATTTCCTTTTACAAAAGAATTCGATCAATTAAATTACTTTGCACATTATCAATTTGACTTTTCTCTTTTTTTCAAGAGAAAAAAGCATCATAGATTATATTGAGACAATATAAAAAACATCATAAGATACAAAAGTGTGGCATATGACAGTCACGATCTTAGACATCTAGAGGAAAAGCAAATGTAGAGGTCTGAAAAGGCACCATGTACAGAAGGACATCAATTTGACTTTTCTCATAAGCACATTTCTAATTGTTTTTCTGGGAAGTTATGGAAATTTGAATTATATTTTGAAAAAAAAATTGGTAAGAAAATTTTTAAATTTAGATAAAAATTGTTAAATTTTATAATTGTAAGTCTTTTGATAGTGCTGAGTCTATTTCCAGCAATAAAAACACGATTCAAATACTACTTTTACAAAAAAAATTTCTTTTAGATGATTCATTATTGAGTAATTCATTATTGAGTAAGCCCAAATTCCATACCCTAATACCTTATATATATTTGACTTTTAGTGACCCAGTTGACGGCTAATGCACCTTGAGATGATAAAGAGGTTTTGTTACTCAAGAAAAACCTGAAGCTACATGATCACTTCATTCCGCGAAGTTAATACTTCATTGTGTGGTCACTCGCCCTGCCTTCGACTACTTCCGTGTGGCTCCCATCCAATCAGGTGATTTGAATGCAGCCTCCAAACTCTGACTCGGTTCTTACGAACATTACCATTCACATGCTAGGAATATTTTCACACAAATTTCAAATGTGCTTTTCAAGGCTGGAGCGCATTGATAATAGAGACGAGAATGAAATAAAAAACAGAGATGGACCTAACTTTGGAGCCCACACTATTTCACATTACTAAATAATAGTTAAATAGAATACATAAAAGACAAACATTAATAAATAACTGAATTTAACTCAACTAAAACTCAATTAACATAACTGATCTGGTAGTGACTATAACACCTAGTAAACCTGAAGCGATGATTACAGTTATTTTCTCCACCTATATATATATAACATTTATTTTTACCAAAAAAAATACCCTAGAGCAACCGAGTTCTGAAAAGTCAATGAAAGCTAAAACTTACAACTAATTAGTTTCCCATCTTTATATAACCAGAGATAATAGTAATCCGTTAAAAGCCTCGTTCGTCGTCCAACAGGTCGAAGAACATGCGAAGGCAACCGCATGAAAATTATCACCGAACTGCTAACAGCGGGTAGTCAAAGAGAGAATTATGGCTTAGCATCTGAAAATCAAATAGTGAGCATTTTAAATCACGACAATGCAATATTCGTTCAGCTCATTACGTTTATATATGAGTGAGGTATTTTGGAATAGGTTTTTACGAAATTTCGTTTTCTCAACAATAAAATATTATGGATGGTTTCTTTTGTGGTATACATAATTCAACTGATGAATTCAAAAATTATGATGGAGATGGTTTTTCTGTGTTATATATGATTTAATTATATATAATTTAATTGTGAGATTATGATGGAGATGGTTTTTCTGTGTTATATATGATTTTGATGATATATTATTTAATTGTGATAAAAATTAGTTGATTCATGTTTTTAATTTTTTTACTCTATTTGTTGTCTCAAGCATTTGATTTGTATATGGAGATAGGTTTTTTTTTCACTGAACAACAACTCATCAATAAGATGTCTTTCATGCACCAAATTGATCCACTCTTCATGAGATACATAGATCTCATCAAATTTGACTTTATAGGTATCTGCATCATGGACGCTTTCTTCATAAAAAATTCAGATTTTACAATAATGGTTGTATTTTCATCATCACATGTTTTAATGTCAATTACAGGCATACATTCATCACCCATCATTGCATCTTCAATGTTCACATGTTCAATTTCACAATCAGTTATGGGATTAAATCTTACCATGTTCATGTAGTATGTAGAACATGATGTTTTCATCTAATGCAAATATTATAAAACGTAACCCTAATTCATTTTCACTATCATAGTTTAAATTGATAACATATTCAACATAATTCAATAAATTTATCTTCAGTATTGTTGTTTTCATTTACCTTCCATAATCTACCTGAAAAAAAGGGTAGATCCCACATTAACCTCTTAAGGATTTCATCAAATTCTAGATTTGCATCATGATCCTTGACTTGATAAGCTATCACCAAATTCAAAAGAACAATATATTGCATCTGTCCCTTGATGTTTTCTCCTTAGTTTCCTTCCATACTTTTTTAATAGCCTTTGTTGATCCATTTCTCCTTCCATTTTGTCCCTTGCATCAAGTTTTTGGACACTGCCTATGGCACAACACTCTATCCCATTCACACACAAGCCCGTTACATATAAACTAGCACATAAATAAGGAGGTTTGAACCACTTCTTAGATAATAAGATCTTAGACCTAATCAGTAGGTCTCAATCTTATCCTACAGCAACAAACAACCAAATGTGAAAAAGACTAACTTTCTTCATTAATTCTAACAAATTGATAAAATAGAAAGTTTTCAAACTATTCTTTTTTAAAATAACTTTCACTTTACTAGTATTACACATTCCTAATATTATAAATAACATATAAATATTTAAATTCTTAGTGTTACAAAAAGTATATAAATATTTTAAATTCTCAATATGATAAATAACACACAAATATTTAAATTCTCCATACTACAAATGACACCCGAAATTTATTAGAAATTTAAACTATATAATTGTACTAATTATCATACAATAGAGAATTATCGTACAATAGCGAGGTTAAGATATATGATAATTGTGCTAATTATCATACGATATAATTTTTATAACTCTGTCGGTCCTAAACAACTCTATTGATAAAAAACAGAGAGACAGGTTAACTTAGAAAAAAATTTATATCAACCTTTCCTTGACCATCACAAATGCACGCAAATGCAATTTATTAACAGAGAGAAATTTTATTTAATAACAGGGGATAAACAAAATCATATCAATTTATTTACAATGTGTAAAATAGTTGGGTGCACGGTGAGTTTGTGTTATAAACTGTAAAGGGTATCCCATTTGCCTAGTCTCCAATTAGATTATAACGGTAGTTATGGAAATCCAGGTCCCCGTATCAAACAAGTACCAAACTAGTACCAGATTCACATAGTTTCCAATTCTTCTACTCCAGAAAAGAAATCCATTACTTTAAATTACAATTTTAAAGTGGATCATTTATAACGTAACACTATTTCTTACGATGCCTATAAAGTTTGTACAAACCAAGCGCATAACACTTCGGGTATAATAGTACATGTACCGATGTAACTGCAGCAAAGGAAGCACAGCCTCCTCGTTATCCATGTTGAAAATGTAATTTCAACGCAGCCAGACCACTGCCAGAAAACGCTCAGCCAACCAGCCGGAAAGCTCTCGGGTTGATTTCAGGCAAAGGTACTTTTCTGATGATCGAGCCCGAGAAATTTTGGAGCTAACACGTGGTTCAGCCCTGACGTAACGCAACGTCATTTTATCGGAGGATAAAGTTCAACACTTGTTGGTCTTCCGATATTGCCCTCCACCGTCGGATGTGCTCCACCTTCTTCAACCGTTGATTGCCCGAAGCTGCTCCAAACCTGCATACGACAAACATTAAATTCATAGCGTGGAGTAAATCAAAGTTTTGTTGACCATACGTTTAATTAATGAAATGTCATAGTGGTAGGTAGTATATTGAAGTTTTCATATATTGCACGTAAATCTTTTTTATGGAGGTATGGGCGCATATGCTCATTAATTAAGTTTCGTATGGGATATGGGCACGTTTTAATATTTTTTTATATTTACATACGGCATGTATTGAATGTAAAAAAAACGTATGTAATGAGTCTTTTATGTTTTGAGTGTTGACTTTTTTTTGTAAGTGTTGCACACGGGAGGAAAAGAAATCATTCTTCACAGCAGTGAAAAAGAATGATGGAGCAGTAAAAGAAAAACACACAGCAGTGTGTAAAATGAGAAGAACCAGGTGATGTAATTTTTGGAATAGCAAAAACCATGTGTGGTTTTGCACAGCAGTGCAGAAAGGAAATGGTGGAGCGATTTTTGTAACTCTGTGTAAATTTCTTTTCACAGCAGTAAACTTATGTAAATCTTTTTATTACAGCAGTAAGTTGTTTTTCACACCAGTGAATATAAAAAGGATTTTACAGTGGTAAATCTTTGCATCAGGTTTTAATGAATAGAATGTTCTTATGGTGGTGAAATACTCTGTCTCTCAGTGAATTTTTTTTAAGTCTTCTTCTGCACAAAAGATCCTGAAAGGGTAGAAACAGAGCTTGCCTCTGTGTGTTTGTTTATTTGGTTTTTGGTATTTTCCCCATGTAAAAATACCCAACAGTGGTATCAGAGCTAGTCCAGGCTCTTTAAAGAAGTTAAAGAAGCTGAAGGGAGAAGGTTGTTGCTGCAGCAAAACTTCTCAGGCAGATAGAAGACTCAGACAACAAAGGATTCAGGTATTCTTCATAGCTATCTTGTTTGTTATTGAAGAGACAGTCAGTGTTTTAAATACACAGTCAAGGAATGGCCAGCACAAGCACTGGTATGGGTTTGTTTAACACCCAGCTCCCACAGTTTAATGGGAAAAGCTATGACTACTGGGCAATAACCATGACAGCCCTGTTTGCCTCTTAAGACTTATGGGAAATAGTTGAGGAAGGTTTTGAAGAACCAGCAGATGAAACTGAGTTCAATGCACTAACTCAGGGAGAGAGAGATCAGTTGAAGAGCAATAGGAAGAAGGATTCGAAAGCCCGTATGTTGTTGTATCTAGCAGTAGACCAGAGTGTGTTTCCAAGGTTAGCAGCAGCTAAGACAGCAAATGAAGCATGGCAAACCCTCAAGACAGCCTATCAAGGCATGGAGAGAGTGAAGACAGCAAAACTACAATTGCTGAGAAAGGACTTTGAGAATCTGTGCATGAAGGAGTCAGATAACATTGACTCATTCTTCACTCATGTGATTGGTGTAATCACACAAATGAGAACTCATGGAGAAACCATTGAAGATAGAAGGATTGTGGAGAAAATATTGAGGGTCTTACCCTCAAAGTTTGATGCAATAGTCACCACCATTGAAGAGACAAAGGATCTCTCAAACTATTCAGTTGATGAGCTACATGCATCACTGATAACACATGAGCAGAGGTTGAGTAGGAATGAAAACTCATCTCTTGAGCAAGCCTTCAAGACCCAGATGTCCTTTGGAAGAGGAAGAGGTCAAGGAAGAGGAAACCGAAGAGGAAGAGGCAGAAGCCAGAACAGAGGTGGAAGGAACAGCCCATCAAATGCACAAGGAAGAGGCAGCAATACAAATCAGAACCAAGGCCAAGGCAGCAGCCAACAAGGAGGACAACATCATGCTCAAGGACAAAGGTATGATAAATCTAATGTTCAATGCTATTATTGCAAAAAGTATGGACATTATGCAAGTGATTGTAGAAAGAAACAACATGATATGAACAGTAGACAAAATGCAAATGTCACAAGAGAAAACAACAGTCAAAATAATGTCCTGTTAGCTTGTAACATGGCTGAAACACATAGTGAAGACATATGGTTTTTAGACTCAGGTTGCAGCAACCATATGACAGGAAACATTGCCCTCTTCTCAGCCTTAAATCAGAATTTGAAATCAGAGGTCACACTAGGAACTGATAGTAAAGTGTCTGTTATGGGAAAAGGGGAGGTAAAAATATTTACAAAACAAGGAGAAAGGAAAACCATAGCAGATGTCTACTATGTCCCTGGAATGAGATGTAACCTATTGAGTGTTCGACAGCTTATCCAAAAGGGTTACAATGTTTACTTTGTAAATGATGTGTGCACCATCATGGACATACCACCCAGCAAAAGATGCATTGCTGAAGTGAAGATGACAAGGAACAGGATGTTCCCTCTCCGGATCAGGGCAGACATGAAAAACAAAGGTGAAATTGCAGCAGTCACCCAAGAGGCCTTTCAAAGCGTGCCAAAGGATGAGAACTGGTTATGGCACTTGAGATTCGGGCATCTAAATTTTGGAGGTCTGAATTTGTTGAGCAGAAAAGGAATGGTAAAAGGATTACCATTGATAGAGAAACCGGACAGCCTATGTGAAGGCTGCATTTTGGGAAAACAACACAGAGAAAGTTTTCCATCAGGGAAGAGCATAAGGGCAAAGGCACCCTTAGAGATCATCCACTCAGATTTATGTGGACCAATGCAAGCTCCATCATTAGCTGGCAGCCTATATTTCTTAACATTCATTGATGACTGTACAAGAAAGACTTGGATATATTTCCTTAAAAACAAAAGTGAAGTGTTTGAGAAATTCCAAAATTTCAAGGCATTTGTTGAAAACCAAAGCGGGCTGCATATAAAAGTTTTGAGAACTGATAGAGGAGGTGAGTATATCTCCAAGGAATTCCTAAGATTTTGTAGAGAAAATGGAATTCATAAACAGTTTACAGCAAGGTACACTCCGCAGCAAAATGGAGTTGCTGAAAGGAAAAACAGGACCATCATGGATATGGCAAGGAGCATGTTGAAGGCAAAACATTTGCCAAATGAGTATTGGGCTGAAGCTGTACATTGTGCAGTGTACATTTTGAACAGGTGTCCTACAAAAGCAGTGATGAACAAGGTGCCAGAAGAGGCATGGAGTGGGAGAAAGCAAGGAGTCACCCACATGAGAGTTTTTGGGTGTGTGGCCTATGCACACATACCAGATCAGCTAAGGAGGAAGTTGGACAGCAAAGGGGAGAAATGCATCTTCATTGGATACAGTGATGAATCCAAAGCCTACAGGCTGTACATTCCATCTACCAAGAAGTTCTTTGTAAGCAGAGATGTTCAATTCATTGAAGAGGAAGCTTGGGATGGAAGCATAGAGAAAACAGTGAATGTTAAAAACTGTTTGTCTCATGATGAAGATGAAGAGGAGGTGGCTGAAATGCATCCCCAAACAGCAGCGCCAACACAAGGACAACAAGGTACACCATTGAGGATCAATGAGAGTGCTTCTCCAAGCACACCACAAGGAGGAAATTCAAGTGCATCTTCAAGCACTTGCACACCAAGTGAACGAGGTAAGAAGTTTAGAAATCTAAGTGAAATTTATGAAGAAGGAATGAATTCCTTATTTGCCTTGTATTGTCATGTTGATGATCCTATTCATTTTGAAGAAGCTATTAAAGATAGGAAATGGATAGAAGCTATGGATGAAGAAATGAATGCCATAGAGAGAAACAAAACATGGGATTTGGTTGAGTTACCAAAAGGCAAAGAAGTCATTGGTGTGAAATGGGTCTACAAGACCAAGAGCAATGCTGAAGGCAAGATAGAAAGGCACAAGGCAAGGCTGGTTGTCAAAGACTACAAGTAGCAGTATGGAAGAGATTATGAGGAGACTTTCGCCCCGGTTGCAAGAATGGAAACCGTGAGAGCAGTGCTGTCCGTAGCAGTACAAAACAAATGGAAAGTCTACCAAATGGATGTGAAATCAGCATTCCTAAATGGAGTGTTAATGGAAGAGGTCTATGTGGAACAGCCTCTCGGATATGAGAAGAAAGGTGAAGAGCACAAAGTGTGCAAGTTGAAGAAAGCTCTTTATGGGCTGAAGCAAGCGCCAAGAGCATGGTACAGCAGGATAGATTCATATCTATTGGATAATGAATTCGACAAGTGTGAAGGAGAACCCACAGTCTACATCAAGGAAAAGGATGGTAAGATTTTAATTGTTGTTTTGTATGTTGATGATGTGATTTTCACAGGTAATGATGATCAGCTCATTAAAAATTTTAAATCAGTCATGAAGGATGAATTTGAAATGACTGACATGGGTTTGTTAAGATACTTCTTAGGCATAGAAGTAGATCAAAATGAAAAAGGAATTTTTATATCTCAAGCAAGATATGTAAATCAAGTTTTGGGCAGATTTAACATGCAAGAGTGCAAGGCAGCCATCACTCCCACAGTGATGGGATTAAAGCTCAGCAGAGAGGACAACAGCAAGGATTTTGATCCTAGTTTGTATAAAAGCATTGTGGGCAGCCTTATGTATTTAACAGCAACTAGGCCTGATTTAATGTATGCTGTTAGTTTAATTTCCAGGTTCATGGAGAGGCCGAAGGAGGCACATTGGCAGGCAGCAAAGAGAATTTTGAGGTATGTCAAAGGTACCAAAATGTTTGGAATTTTATATCATGCCTCAGAACATTCAGATTTGGTTGGATACACTGACAGCGATTGGGCTGGAAGTGTAGATGATCGGAAGAGCACTTCCGGTTATGTTTTTAATATGGGTTCAGGAGCCATTTCATGGGCTTCTAAGAAGCAGTCCATTGTAGCATTGTCTACAGCAGAGGCTGAATATGTGGCAGCTACAGCAGCAGCATGTCAAGCAGTGTGGATGAGAAGAATGTTGAGAAGCTTAGGCCAAGAGCAGGCAAAAGCGACAGTGATTTTTTGTGACAATAGCTCAGCTATTGCTTTGTCAAAGAATTCAGTGTTTCATAAGAGAATGAAACACATTGATACAAGGTTTCACTACATCAGAGAATTAGTGAACAATGGAGAAATTGTCCTAGAACATTGCAGGACTCAAGAACAGGTAGCAGACATCTTGACAAAGCCACTTGATCAGAAGAGCTTTGAATTTTTGAGAAAGTGTCTGGGTATGACTGAATGCCCAGCTGTTGAAATTAAAGGGGAGTGTTGAAAATGTAATTTCAACGCAGCCAGACCACTGCCAGAAAACGCTCAGCCAACCAGCCGGAAAGCTCTCGGGTTGATTTCAGGCAAAGGTACTTTTCCGATGATCGAGCCCGAGAAATTTTGGAGCTGACACGTGGTTCAGCCCTGACGTAACGCAACGTCATTTTCTCGGAGGATAAAGTTCAACACTTGTTGGTCTTCCGATATTGCCCTCCACCGTCGGATGTGCTCCACCTTCTTCAACCGTTGATTGCCCGAAGCTGCTCCAAACCTGCATACGACAAACATTAAATTCATAGCGTGGAGTAAATCAAAGTTTTGTTGACCATACGTTTAATTAATGAAATGTCATAGTGGTAGGTAGTATATTGAAGTTTTCATATATTGCACGTAAATCTTTTTTATGGAGGTATGGGCGCATATGCTCATTAATTAAGTTTCGTATGGGATATGGGCACGTTTTAATATTTCTTTATATTTACATACGGCATGTATTGAATGTAAAAAAAACGTATGTAATGAGTCTTTTATGTTTTGAGTGTTGACTTTTTTTTGTAAGTGTTGCACACGGGAGGAAAAGAAATCATTCTTCACAGCAGTGAAAAAGAATGATGGAGCAGTAAAAGAAAAACACACAGCAGTGTGTAAAATGAGAAGAACCAGGTGATGTAATTTTTGGAATAGCAAAAACCATGTGTGGTTTTGCACAGCAGTGCAGAAAGGAAATGGTGGAGCGATTTTTGTAACTCTGTGTAAATTTCTTTTCACAGCAATAAACTTATGTAAATCTTTTTATTACAGCAGTAAGTTGTTTTTCACACCAGTGAATATAAAAATGATTTTACAGTGGTAAATCTTTGCATCAGGTTTTAATGAATAGAATGTTCTTATGGTGGTGAAATACTCTGTCTCTCAGTGAATTTTTTTTAAGTCTTCTTCTGCACAAAAGATCCTGAAAGGGTAGAAACAGAGCTTGCCTCTGTGTGTTTGTTTATTTGGTTTTTGGTATTTTCCCCATGTAAAAATACCCAACAATCCAGTCCCTTGTATATGTAAATGGCCCAATCAAACCGAACTAGATCTTTACAGCTTCCAAATCAACGCAATCTCTAGAAGCAGGTCTCGCCAGGAAGGTGGGATGCTCTTGTCCAGCCATTATTACCACTACTTTCTCTTCTTCAATATTTTGACCTGGTATCTCAGCCTGCACAACCAACTCAGCGGAGGCATCGAGACTTTGCCCATTACTCTGTGAATGGATGGTTTCCCGACATGAGCAAGCGAGTATGACAAATGCTAAGGCTATTAGAACTATCAAGGCAGTTATGCCACCGAACAGAAGAGACACAGGCCACCGCCACTCAGCCTGTTTGGCTGTGGCAATCCCCTTGGTGTTATCCATAAAAATTACAGCCAAGAAGGTATTGTATGCATACCAGTCTCAGTTGAATTTGGAAATCATCCGGAGGAAATTCATGTCAGAAATTGATAAATAAAGTAATATAAGCTGCAACTTTTGAGACTAGATAAGCTACACTTATGTTAAGTCCCAAAGAAGTGGTCCGGTCCAACTGTTAAGTGGGGATTTTTGATCTCACAGGCTTTGTGGTCCAGACAAAATTATGTATATCTGAGATCTGCTCCAAACACGATAACACCACTGAAAAAGAAAAGAACTAAGCTCACTTTAATGGTGGCCATTCAGGCTCGTGAAAGGTGTATAACAGGAGAGTTCAAAATTCGTTATGACTTTTCGACCTATCCATATGGTTTTCATAATCTGTGAGGTCCCATATGTGCAGGCCATGACAAGAAATAGGAATTGCAGATTTTATTCCTTTGAAATATGCGGCTTGGGTCACGTCTGTATCTGTGGCCAACCAATGATAGCAAAAGAGAAGAATGTGGTGCTCAAGGAATGTTGTGAGTGTCACCAGAAAATCGGGACAAATCTGCAATTGTCTAATCGTGCATCGATCCTATTAATTTTACAAAAATAACCATCTGTTTTTAATTTTAGAAAAATAAAATAACCATCGGAACATGACAAAATTTATGCATTTTATCCACTTTTTAACCAAACCAGTTTAGATCTATTTAACTCTTTATTTATCATGGGGAAATCATTATTCAAATTCCGCATTTCAAAAAGAAAATTTGCATTTTGATAATTTTTTCTAGACATATAATAGATCTAGATTAGTTTTGTTAAAAAATAATAAAATATGTTATTAAACACATAAAATAAAACTATATAATTATTTTTATATATTTAATAATTATTTTATCATATACTTTAAACTGAGCTGTAAAATGGTCCTTAAGGGTTTACGATTTTGTTGTGGCCCGAGGGGATTCTAACTTGAAAATTGAGTCTCTGAACTTGTCTTTCAATATCGGAAGATATTTTCAATATCAGAAGAATAATATCGGGTATTTAGCTCTTCATTTTTATTTCATATCGGTTTCGAATAATTTCTCTCTTTGATTTTTATTCTACATTGTTATGAGAATCGATCCCTCATATTCTTTTACATGATTGCGACGGTTGGGCTATGCTTCTATATGAAAAAAATTATTTATTATAACGTAAAATGAATAAGGGAAAATAATCATTTTATTTTAACAAAAATAAATTAATAAATAAAAAATTATAATTTTTTTTTTTATTATATAGGTGGGAAAATCTATTATAATTTAATTGTCAAACGAGTAGTGAGGACAACAATTTTTCGCTGTTAATTGTGAGCACAGACTGACTCATCACCATTAGTCAAGGAAAACCACGCCACCTACCCTTAATCAAGGAAACCCAGGTCACCTAGAATAACCTGCTGGTGGTCAATTAGGGGGCAGACTTTCACTCCTCCTAGATGCTTATGGGTTTTGGGCCGTTAACATATTTCCACAAGTCCGAGAAAAAATAGCTCTTAGCCAAGTAGAATTAGTCCCCAATATTAATTTGCAAAAGAATATTAAATTTCAGATGCTTATGGGTCTTGGGCAGTGTTTCCTTACATCATATAAAAACTAGCTCTTAGGCATGCAGAAGCAGTGTTATTCCTTAAGTCCTAGAAAAACTAGCTCTTAGCCAAGCAAAAGCAATCTCCAACATTAATTTGCAAAAAAATATTAAATTTGAGATGCCTATGGATCTTGGGCCCTGTTTCCTTATATCCTAAAAAAAACTAGCTCTTGGCCAAGCAGAAGGTGCAGTTTTAGAAATATTCCCGTCTCCAACATTAATTTTTTTTTTCCAAAGAAAAAAGCGAACTTTTTATTAAAAAATAAAAAGTTACAAGCATATGCTTTAAGCATTCAATTTGGCTGTGTGGAAATTAATCATACAGCCCGCAATGTACAGCACTGCCTAAAAAGCAGAAAAAGAATGAGCTGCTCCAGTTTTCTGGAGTGCAGCAAAAAAGGAAAAACCAGCTGGTCTAAGTCTTCCTGCCCTTCTTCTTCTCCACTTTTCGCCAACCATCCATGTTGGGAGGGGAGTCAATAACGGCTAGCTGGTTTTCCATCGTACTCATTGGTTGCTCCTTATCTGAATCCGATCCTTCAGGACTGTGGCTTCGTTTGTTACCGCTTATTTCCATCTGGAGCTCTTGTTCCTTTTCCTCATTGATCTCCTTGTCCTTTTTGTCCTGATTTTTATCCTTTGCTGTATTTTGTTCTTTTTTCTTTTCTGCAGTTGCCTTCTTATATGCAGTGTCTATATTCTGCCATCCTTTCGGCTTCCTTTGTTGTTGCTTGCTCTTGTTGAGGCTTGGACATGCATTGTATAAATGACCTGTTTGTTGACATCCCCGGCACCTGAAAGCTATATTCTCATAGTCCAACGGTTGTTCCCACTGTGTATTATTGAAATTCAGAATGATACTCTCAGGTAGTCCTCGGCTAAGATCTACCTCGACACATATTCTGGAAAAAGTAAATATTCCTTTTATGTGTCTCTTTGCGTCTATATTTATCATTCTCCCCAGAGTATTTCCAATTGCTATTAGAACCTTTGAATGCCAAAAATGTAGAGGAAGATTATGCAACCTCACCCATACAGGCATCCTTGATACCACCATGGTGTTAGCATCAAAATCAGGAAACCAAGGGGTAATAAAAAGTCCAGCACTGCCCCAGAACCATGGCCCTTGGTTGAGTACTGTTTCCCTTTCTTCCTCTGTTTCAAAACATACTATAAAAAATCCTTTGGGGTATAGATAGATTTGGCATTTTTTTGTCCAAGCAGAATGAATCCATTGATACAATGCATCAGTTCTAGGCCAAAAGCCGTTAAATCTACAAATGACTGCATTTTTTTGTAGATCTGAATATATATTTTTTACCTCTGGTATTTCGATAGAGATAGCTGGGCTCTCCGGCATTTGATCTACAATGTACTGCCCTGGAGGTTCCGTAGCCGCTGTGGAATTTTTTCCTTTGCCCTTCACTGCTTCCTTAAAGGACCCATTGCTTTGCGAGCTATTTCCAGCATTTCCGGCTCCTCCTCGTAATCTCATATTGAGAATGATTGTGGAACCTGGCTTGATGTTATATCCTTGCATGGTTCTGTATTCCTGCAGTGATCTGCCCTCATTTAACAGGTGTTGTTCCTCAGCCGGGTAGCCAGTCTGATCGGCAATATTTTTCTTTAGATCTGAAACCCTGTCACTGTCATAAGTCCAGATCACGATTGTAGTTCCTTTTGGCGTCTTCACAAAGATTTGAAACCCGGATCTGGCAATCTGGGGTGGCTCGGTTCTTGTCAGATCTGAGCCATCTAACTCCGTATCCGAGAGAGGTTCCAGATCTCTTGGATTTTGGCGTTTCCTTCGATTGTTGTCTGGATCGGGTAGATCCAGGCCAGATCTGGAAGTCACTGATCCACCCGCTCTGTCATGGGCACTTGTATCCAGCAGTGGGATCCAGATCTTCGGGCTCATGGCCGGTATGGTTAGGGTCTCTAGACCCGACTTCCATTCGATGACGTAAACCCTCGTCTGTTCAGCCATGTACCGGGCCATCGCATTCTGCACAGACCATATACCCCTTCGTTCTGTCCAGCTCGGCCTTCCTGCTACTGGCTGATCTGACCAATTTCCAGCCTGTATGTTGCATTTGACGAGGTCCAGAGGGGTTACGCCATTATCGGTTAGACCGCATCTGAGAATGCCTCCTATGGTGCGAGCCACATAAAAGGCTGGGGAATACATGGCATTTTTCCCCGGCTCACTGGGCGCCAGCACGTCAAAAGTCTTGGGAACCTTGGCGTTATCATTAACCTTTTCTGCGGAAGCCCTGGCGCTGTGGATATTCGACAGAGGATTCCTGTTTCTGTTTCTAAGCGTCGCTGATACAAACGTGCCTCCTCTGAGATGGCAAGAAGAAGCAGGGGCATACAGAGCGCATGGAATCGTCGATCGGGTGGTTTGCTCGAAAACAGTGTTGAAAGGGTTCATGGCGACCTGGTTCTTGGCGGCATCCATTTTTCCTCTCCCTCAAGAATGTCTCCAACATTAATTTTCTAAAACAAATATTAATTTTTTTATAAAATTTATTTCAATAAATATTTATAAAAATTATAATATTAAAATGTTAATACTATTTTTCCTGATAAATGTTCCCTGTATTGGAAAAAAGATATTCTTTGGGATTTGCAAAATGTAAATGAACAAATTTATTACTTTTTCCATGATAGATAAAAGGAATACATGGAGAGATTCTCCACTTTAGGAAGTAATAGTCACTCTTGTATTAACTTTTGGGATGAAGTGGTGAAACTTTCCCTAAATTTGATTTAGGGAATTGCTTGTTTTAATAAAAAGTTTAATTCATTAATAGAATGGAGTTATATGTTCTGTAAGTTATATGTTCTGTAAAAGAATATTATAACTTAGAGGAAGAAATATATGAATTAGAGGAAGCAATATTGATAAAAATAATAATATTATAATATTAACACAAATTTATCGTAGAGGTTAGTTGTGATGAAAAAAATGTCGAGTATTGAAAATTGTGTCAAAAATTAAACTAAAAAAGAATCAAAATCATTATTCTTTCCGCATTAGATGAAAAAAAAATAGGTGGTCCCCTCTTGAATGTAATTGTAGCCATTGCATGACTTTTGGGATGAAGTGGGGAATTCCTACGAGATTGGATTCTTATAAACCATTTGCTTTAATAAGAGTATATGATCTTACTTATTTTAGTGATAATGATCAATTAGAGTTATATGTTATTAGAAATTACTAATTTTTTTAATACGAGTTAGAAAAGTTTGAAAAATGTGTCAAAATTTTAAATTAAAAAATGACAAGTTTATTTTGTTTTATAAGAGATAAAAAATTAATTTATAGATAGATGGTTTTTTTAAAAAGAAATCGTTTCTATTGTATAAACTTTTGGGATGAAGTGAGAGAACTTTCTTTAGATTTTGTTTTTATAAAAAAAAAATTAATAACAAATTATTTATTTCCATGCTGTGAGTTGTTTTTTAATTTGGTATTGATGTTTTAGTTTATCTTGTCTTGTTTTTTTTTTGTCAAATAAAAGTGGAGCCTTCTATTAACTGTAAGAAAGATTACATATGTTACATGGCTTTATAAAGTAAGGATCAACAAGGGCTAACGCTATGAAGGGTAACCAAATCCATAACTCGAAACAAACCCGAAACCATCTAAGATCTCGTGTGATCCGACGATCACAAACACTCTCGCCTCGGCAACCTGCGCCCCTTTTACCTGGTTCATGGACCCGAAATGATTGTGAGCCATTGGTTTATAAAAGTTCAGGTCCATTTTGAAACTTAAGCTTCGATTGCTTGTAGAACCCGGTGATTGATCTACTGGTCCTCTGAGATATCGGAGCTGAAACCTGCACGGTCTATAATTGACTTTTCGGACCTGATGAGGATTATAAATTATTAGACTAAAGAGCATCGGGTCCACTTTGTTGGTTAACTTTTGATTGCTTTTCCGCCTGATGGCCATTAGATTACACAGGCTGTCAAGATCTATGGCCGACGACCAACGAAGAGACCTATTGTTTACTAAGTGCCTCTCCCCTGTGTAAAGCTCTGTTTTAAGCATTTATCTTCTCCCCTTTTTCCTTTTCTTCTTCTTTGAAAATTAACGGTTAAAAATGACTTCCATTTCTGCTTTCTCCTGCTTCCACTAGTCTTCCTTCTTGTTCAGTCCTAATAGTTTGGAAGTTTTCCATGTCTTTGTCCACTTGTCTTTGACAATCCTCACGCAATTTCCCTAAGGGTGTTGAGTCCCATGCATGCCTACTGTAAATTTCTTTGCAAAACACTCCTTCATTCGCCAGACGATCAGCTAGCATATTGGCTTTTCTTCACACATGAACAAAGCTGGCCATTCTTAGGGTTTGAAGGTGGGAATGAATACGCTGAAAGACTTGCAAAAGTCGCCAATGTTTTGATACTTTTCCAGGTGCTTTTCCATTGCAGATCTTCTTGGCCACAATAATAACCAATTCTGAGTCTGCTTCAATGACGACATTATAAGAATTTGACTTAATTAGTATTTCCAGGCACTGCTCTAAGGCCATGAGCTCTGCCATGTTATTTGTGGTAGTTCCGAGATGGCTATGAAAGATGTCATTTATGCACCCCTGCTCATCTTTGATGACTCCGCCAAAACCAGCCATCCCTGGGTTTCCTTTAGAGGGTCTATCTATGTTAATTTCCAATAAACCATGAGGAGGAGGTTGCCAAAATTCTCTACCAACGTTTATCTGACTCACATCCTTGTGTATGCTTTGGGGAACTAGTGAATGGAGACCCAATTGCAGCAGAACACGAATTTCCTAGGGTAGAGTCAGGTTCTCAGGAGGTCTTCCTAACATGGCACCAATAGTGTCTTTGAGCTTTCTTAATATCTGTGCAATAGTGTTCTGGGTTGAGCCAGTTTTGCCCTTGAAAATCATACCATTGTGTTCTTTCCAGATGTCCTAGATTAAGAAGCCTAGAACCAGGGTCCAAGCGTTGTTGATGATCTCATTGCCTGAGAAGTTCCTTCTCCAATTCCTCAAAGTGTTAGTAATACTAAGGCCATCCCTGTTAGTTTTCCTGAAGACTAAGGCCACCCAATCCCACAATGTTGAGGTGAAGGGGAAAAGGTTGAGTAAGTGTTCCATCGTCTCCTCTTGTGTGCCACACAGATAGCATTTGGATGGGCCAACAAAACCTTTCTTCAGAAGATTTTCCCAAGTTAGAATTTTCTTTTGTTGAACTAACCACATGAACAACTTTATCTTCATCCAATGCGGGTGCTGCCAGAGGTTCTTCCATGCCTTATCAGGGTTTTGATAATCGAACCCTAGAGCTATTTGTTTGGCTTCTTTTAGGTTAAAGTTACCTTCTATGTTTCTTCCCCATCTTAGTTGGTCAGGTGAGGATGATACCAAAATTTTCCTTTGTTCCAAGTCCATAGCAAGAGAGTTTGCCTGAGCTTTCAAAGGGCTCTCTTCCTTGTAGCCTAGATCCTTCCATATTCTCCATTTTCCATTGTTCCTTACCTGCTCCCAGAAGTCACTTACCATGCATAAACCTTTGTTATCGGTGTCATTCTTGAGATCAATTAGTTCTTCCCTAAACAGGTTCAGTTCTTGCTAGCAGTTGTCCTCCCAAAATCTTGCCAGGTTCCCATCTCAAATCTCCCAGAAGCTGTGCTACTGGACAATACCTTTATTTTCCCAAGAAAGATTCCAAACGTGGTGGCCCTTGATAAGCCCAGACATTCGAATGTGATCCTTTTCCTTCCAATTTCTTGCATATTTCTATTTCCAAAGCTTGGCCCATGGGGTTGCCGATTCCTTGAGCCACCTCCACCAAAGCTTTGCACCTGAAACTCTGCTGAGGCTTTTGAGGTCATGAAGCCCCAATCCTCCATGGGCCTTAGGTTTGCATAGCTTGTCCCAAGCTACCAAAGCCCACTTCTTTTTCTCTTCCCCTCTACCCCAAAGAAAATATCTTTGAATGTTCCTGATCTATTGTAAAACTCCTTTAGGAACAAGAAGAGCAGACATTATGAAAATGGGTATGGCCTGTAGGATAGCTTTTGTGAGCACAAGGCGCCCTGCTAAGTTTAAATATCTGCATGTCCATTTCCTGACCTTATCCTGAAGTTTGTTAATGACCGGCTCCCACACTCCCCTGCTTAGAGGTTTGTCTGTAAGGGGCATTCCTAGGTACTTAGAGGGTAATTGATCCCTTTGGAACCCTAGAATTCTGGTATGATTTCTCTGAATAGAAATGTCAGTGTTAAAAAGGAAAACTTTTGATTTGTCTAGGCTTACCTCTGTACCCGCAGCCATAGCAAATTCATTCCAGATTTGTTTGAAATATTTGGCTTCCTTAACTATGGGAATGCTTTACAGCATAGTGTCATCCACAAATTGTTGGTGATTTGAGTTCACTTCATCTGTGGTGAGTTTCAAACCCTTGATTCTTCCCTCAGCACTTGCCATTTTTATCGCTCTACCTAGCCCTTCCATCATGAGCACAAAGAGGAAGGGGGAGAGCGGATCTCCTTGTCTTAGTCCCCTAGAGGGCATGAAGGTTCTTGAGGCCAAGCCATTAAGCAGGATTGAGAAATTGACCATGGATGCAAGGGCCATAACCCATCTGATCCAATTGTGGTCAAAACCATAAGCTTTCAACACTGCCCTGATGTAAGTCCAGCTTAGATTGTCATAAGCTTTCGCTAGGTCAAGCTCTATGATCATACCAACTTGCTTGTTGCATTTCAGAGAGTGTACCATCTCATGAGCTTGTATGATATTGTTGAGAATATGTCTTCCTTCCACATAACCAGTTTGCTCCTCTGAGATGAGAGCTAGAAGAAGGGGCTTGAGTCTGTTAGCAATCACTTTTGAGATTATTTTGTACACCACATTACATAAAGTTATGGGTCTGAATCTGTTCTGTGTGATGGATTTCTCTTTCTTTGGAATCAAGGCTATGAAAGAGGCATTGAGAGCCTTCATGACCAATATGGATCTTCTTGAGTCTTCCACCACCTCAAGGATGTCTTGTTTGACTGTTTTCCAGCATCCTTTGAAAAAGTCCACATTGAAACCATCCAGACTAGGAGCTTTCCCATTTTGCATCTCGTTGATAACTTCATTGACCTCATCTTCAGACACTGGCCTATTGAGATTATGATTGTCTCCCCTTATGACAAGCTTGGGAATGTACCTTGTGAATTTGTTAATGAACTGTGACCTGTCTAAGAGAGGCTCCTTTGCAATGCTAAGGAAGTGTTGTACTAGGACAGATTCCATTTCTTTGTGGGTGATGAGCTCTTTCCCTTGAGAGTCTTTGAGTTTTAGAATTCTGTTGTGTGACCTGTGACTCAAAGTTGACTTGTGAAAAAACTTTGTGTTTCTTTCCCCTTCTTTAATCCACTGTACTCTCGATTTCTGTCTCTAGAAAATCTCCTCTTGCCTGCACCTATCATCCCATTCCTTCTGAAGAACATCTTCTTGAGATTTCCTTTCCTCGTTAAAGCCATCTGTGATCATAAGCTGATTAATCCCCTGAAGTTTCTGTTCAACTTATTTTTTGTCTTCGAAAATGTTACCAAACTATTTTTGTTCCAATATTTGAGTCAGACTTTAATATGTTTAAGCCTTTGTTCTAGCATGAGCATTTTGGTGCCTTGAAAGGGCAACTCTTCCATCCACCATTTATCAATATTGCTGGTGAAGTCATGGTGAGAAATCCAGACATTTTCAAACCTAAAAGGTCTATTCCTCGGTGTGCCCATAAAAGTGGCTTCAAGCTGGACTAGCCAGTGGTCTGAGCCTCAAAAAGGGAGGATTCAAGCTGACATGTTTGGGCCTCTAAGAAATAGGTCCTCTGAGATCATGAATTTGTCTAGTTTAGAGGCAACTTGAGAAGCCCCTCCTCTCTTTTTGTTCCAGATGAAGGTGCCATTTATTGTTTCAACATCCAATATTCTCATGTTATTTATGAAGTTCTAGAAGGCAATGGAGTCTCTGCCTAGTGTTCTGGTACCCCCTTTTTTCTCTATAAGAGATTTGATCATATTGAAATTCCCTACCAGAATCCAGGGTATATTAGGATATCTCTCTCTTAGCTCCTCAAGGGAAGTTAGAAGCTTGAGTTTGTCTTCTAGTTTTTGAGGACCATAGACATTTGTAATCATGTAACTCTCCTTATCACCCATAGGTTGTATTACCAACGAAAGATAGTTCCTAGACGCTTTTGTGTCCAAGATTCCAAGTTTTTGGGGATCCCAGAGCGTAAGAATCCCTCCTGCTAAGTTATCTGCCTTAACCTCTAGATACTCATACCTGCTCAACCATTTGCTATGTATTTCTCTAATTTTATCCATCGAGCATTTTGTTTCCTGAATGAAAACCACGTTTGATTTTCCTTCTTTTATTCTACTGTTGAGATTTATTTGTTTCCTTTTACTTCCTAGGCCCCTAATATTCCAGGTTGGAAACTTCATTAGGAAATATTTTTAAAAGAGTAACTGGTTAGATCTTTCATGTTACCTGAGTTGATCATGAGTTTTCCACATTCTGTTAGCAGCTCATTTTGTCTTTTTCTTCCTCTTTTCCTACCTGGGTTCTTGTAAGAGTGCCTTGGTGTTTCCTCCATTGTCTTCATCCCTCTATTTTCTTGGCTTTCATGGTTTGTTTTGACTCGATAGATTTTCTATTGGGATCTCCATAGGAAGAGTTGTTGAACCCTATCAAACTCCTCTTTTGGCAGGGAGTCCAATCCTTTGGTGACACCCTTCTCTAGAAACTTTTCTAGATCCATGTTTTCCTTCTCAAGAATCTCTTGTAGTTCACGATCCTCCATTCTTGCCTCACTTGGGGTCATCTCATGGTCCCTACTGAGCTAAAAAATGCTCAATAGATCATCCTGTTGCTGGTTGTTCTCTGGTATGTCCTCCATGCTAGTATCCCTATCCTTCTCATTAGTCTTAGTCTTCGATTTCTAGTTTTCCCCATTGTTTCCCATTTCATCTTCTAAGATTTTGAAGCTATTATCACTCAGTTTTCTGTCATCGTTGACTTTCTATTGGTGTCACTTTCCTCCTTTCCCCTTACCCCCCACCTTAGTGAAACCCTCAGGATCTTTGCTTGTGGTGTTTTTTTTGTTGCTTTCCAGTTTGTTTCATGGGTACTCTCTATATAGGTGCCCATGTTCATGGCAGTTGTGACACCTAAATGGGACATGCTCATAGTTCACCGCTTGCACCCATTCCTCATCATAAACTTCTAAAATGATCTCATCTGAGAGTGCCCCAGATAGGTCCATTTCCACACAGATCCAGGCAAAGGAAGTGTATTTGCCTCTAAATGTCGCATCTGATATCTTTATAAAATTCCCTAGTTTATTACCAATAGCCCTTAGAGACTCCGACATCCAATAATCTAAAGGAAGGGAGTAAAGTCTTATCCATACCTGTATTGCAGTGAAAATTTCTCATTTTGGAACAAAGTTCATCACCCATGGTCGCATGTATAGTCCTGCAGCAGCGTAAAAATAGGGTCCTCCCTCGAACACTTTGTATTTATCTTCTAAGCTCATGAACACCACCATGAAGAAACCCTTGGATCTAAGGTGAAGGTTTATTTTTCCTTTCGATTTCTAGTGGTACCTTATCCATGCATGTAAGGCCTTCTCCATCGGCCAAGTCCCCATAAATTTGCATATGATCGCATGTTCCACCATGTGATCTCTATGCACCTATAGCGCTGGGTCACTTAAAATGACCCAAGGAGTGCTGGTCGACTTGGGTTTGTAGCCCCTTGTCGCCCTCAAAGGTGCAACATTCTCACTGCTGCCCTCTTTCCCCTTCTCCCTACTATCTTCCTGAAGATTCACTCTTTATTCGTGAGATTTGATTTTTCCTCAGCTAGTGTCCTCAATGATCCCCTATGTTGGTTCCTTGAAGTGATGCAGATCAGATTCCTTATTTTTGTTTGCTACTATCTGATTGTAGGAGGGAGTAGAACTCCCTCATCCACAACCCACCATGGTCACCAGCTTCAAATCTTGACTCAAACCCTAAATCAGAATGTAGAGCCTCCTAAGAAAGCTTGTTCAAAATATTGAAGCAGTGTCGTCTATTTTAGTTTATTTTGTCTTGTTAATACAATAGGGTTTTAGCTTTATTATAGTCAAATTTTCTACCACATTTAATGTATGCAACAAAGCTAGAAAGCATAGTAAAAGCAATTTCACATTAAATACAAAGTCATGTAAACAAAGGTTGAAGGAAGGTTAAGTTTGAAAACATTTCTACCCTCTTTCTTATTGATGGTGTAAGACCCCATAATAATGCGGTTTGATCTCTTTATTGAGACATATAAGTGGTAACTACAGTGATGAATACAGTTCCTAGGTGCATATTCCATGGAGGTTACATTTTTTATAAGGGTCATGTTTAGCCTAGCTAACTAAGTAGACAACTTGGGTATCTTCCTGAAGGAGGATGCACTAAATTGGCCATCACTTTTGCAGCTCATAAAAGGAATTGTTGATGGTTTCCTCATTTCTATATCTTGTTTCACTTGAGTGTAATTGTGTCTGGGAATTTAGATGTATCTTTCCATCTCTCAAGCTATATGCATTATTATTTTAATACTTTTCATATAATTTGAACTCTTATATTACCATATAAGAATAGATGGTCTTGTAAAATAATGTAAGTCCATTCTGGCTAAGAAGACTATTGTTTCTCTGTCTTGTTTTATCTTTCTTAGCTAATATTTTTTTTAAATGTTTGGATAAATATTTTTTTTGGTTGGTGACTTCACTATAACATAGGGTTTCATGGTTCACATAAACACATCAAATGGTATCAAAGTATTAGTCCTGGACTTGGTCTCCACCATAATATTAAGGGTCGTGCCTCACTTAGTTGGTTGAACTCCAAGAAGAAGAATTCCAAATATATTTCATTAGAGAATGTACCCTCTGACCCAGATCTATGTTGGCACCTACTCTTGATCTCTCATTGCTTGAATTCCACTCTAAAGTGGAAGTCTTAGCCAAGTGGAAAGTTTTTTTTGTATCTAATGCATGGAATCCCAACATTCCTAGCCATATCTCTAGCTATTGGGTTACATTATCAACTATTACATTTACACCTCTTCTTCACCTCTCAATCCATTCTTAGCATAGGTACTAGAATGGTTTTGGCATAGATTGGATACCATTTTCTTCTCCAATTCTCCCTCATGGATCCTTGTAAAAAACCCTCCACTGAATAGGTTGATTCTAATGATGCTCCTCTACACCCAAACATCATCAAAGTACTACAACAAGTGCTCATCAATAAATCCCAACATATTATCTTTTAATTTGATATTAATATTCCAAAGGTATTAGAAGTTTCCCTGGAAAGCGTCAGAGGGTATTTCAATAAATTACAAAAGGATTACCTCCATTTAGATGTTATGAACATAAAAATAAAATAATACTTAGAAGTACTCCTAATAAAATATATTATAGATATATACGATAGAAAAGAATAGGAGATTCAGAAAATGGTACATGACATGTTCAATGTAGGTATTACTAAGCTAAGCAAAAGTTTCTTTTTGGCCCAAGTAGTGTCGATGGTGAGAAGAAAATATAATGGATGGAAGATATGTCTTGATTATAGAGATCTAAGCATAATCACCATCAAGTATAAATTCCTACATCCAAATATTATTGAGCTAATAGATCTTAATATTAAATTAAGATACTACCAAATCAGGATATCTTGCTATCTTGTGAAATAAAGATAGATATTGAATCAAGATACCACTAAATCAAATTAAGGGAATACACCCACAAAATATCAATTAGAACACAGGAATGGAACTATGAGCTCTTAGTCACACCTTATATGTTGACTAATGTTCCTTACACGATTCAAATCCTTATGAACAATTTTTTTGGACCTCATATTAGAAAGTTTGTGTTGGTTTTCCTTCATGATATACTTATCTATAACAAATAATGGGAAGCACGCATTAAATATGTGTATTAAATCCTACAAATCGTTGAGAACAATTAATTATATGTAAAAAGTCCAAATATGCTTTTGGGAAATAAATAAGTATTTGGATCATTTCTTCTTATGGGAAAGGGTTAAGGCGACCAAACTATCAAAGGATGCCAGCTATCACAAAATGGCCCATTCCTAAGAACACCAAAATTTTTATAGGATTTTGGTGTTCATATAGGATATTATCATAAATTTTTCAGTAGTTATGCACTTATTGTAGGCCCACTCACTAATATTTCGAAGAAAGATTCATTAGTATGGATGGAAGAAGTTATATTGGCACTCTCACTCTTAAAGGATGATATCTTTTCTAAGTTAGTATATATAACACTTGATTTTTTTGACATATTCATAGTGGAATGTGATGCATCAAGTTAAGGAATTGGAATAATATTGATGCGAGAAGGGAGATTGTTTCTTTGTAAGTAGAAAATTCGGTTGAAAAGACTCAGTGAAATCTACATATAAAAAGGAAATAGCAACAATTTGACAAACATTAAAAAAATCGTGATGATATCTCATTACGAGGAATTTTGATCTCATGACAGACCATTATAGCTTAAACTATTTTTTTGGAGAAAATATTGTCATCAAAAGAGAAACAAAAATGCCTTTAAAAATTACAAGGATTTGGTTTTGAAGTAATCTACAAAATGTGGAAGGATAATATAGTAATAGATTCCATTTCTAGAACAAAAGAAACCTCTAATTACGCTGAAGGTGTTTTCATTGCGAGTATGGGATGAGAAGACACTGTTCACCCCATCCAATCACCATGCTTCATTTTCGTTATCCTCTCTCCAAAGAAAAATGACACGTGGCACGGTCTTCTAAAATATTGTGAAGGTGATTCAACGGGCAATACCGTATGAATTGACCCACTTCATCTGCACATTGGCAACATCCTTTCCGAGGCATCGTCATGGCCCTTCGCCAAAGACATGGAAATATAGACCTTGACTGAGTCATGAATTTTTCATTTTCGATCCATCATTATGGCTTGAACTCGTGACATCCTTTACCCCATATGCTCTCCATTCAAGCCATGGAGTAGACAAGGCACAACACTATTAAAATAGTAATTACTCTTGCATGTGGAGCTGTCTAAACATAGAGTCAGTTAACTTAGTGATAGAGTGATCGAGTGTTGAGTCAAGTGGAGTTAAGTGATAAAATAATTTTAGTGTGTGGTTGCATGTGATTTCGTGTCAGGATATTTTAGGCAAGTAGCTAGTTGGAAAATTTTTAAATACCCTTCACTGGGTTCATTGTAAGCATCATGTTTTGTGTGATCAATAGAAGAGCAGCAACTCGTGTTTTATGTATGAATTATTTGTTTTGTCTCCTCTGCCTTTCAAACAAATTGGTATCAGAGGAAGACGATCTAAGGAACCAGAAAGTTTGCACCCAAAGAGAGTGGATGAGCAGTAATCCAGTAATCCGTGAGAAAGAACAGGAAAATATCTTTTCATGAAACATGTTGATTTCCTTCGATGCTGAAAGCGTTAGAGGACTAATGTGGTCCATAGATAATCGGTTCTAATTGAGGGTTTCGAAATCACCGTGAGTGTGGAATGTAAAAGTCATGGTAAGTAAAAGCTTAAAAGGTACCGAAGTCATGTGGGTAAATTTTGCCCCATATTAAAGTGGTTGAAATGGTTTTGTTAAAAGAACTTTACACTACAGTTAATACAGTGTTTTTTGAATTCACAAAGGGGTTATTATAAAGGTTTCTATTTTTATATATAAAGATATTTTATAAAAATATTTTTTTATATATAAAAAATAATCAAGGGATTTTATGAAAGGGTCTATCAAGGTCTTATTGGAAAAAGAATTTAGGGCTTTTTAAAGTCTGTCTATCTACAAAATTATTTGGTTTTTTTTTCAAGCATGATAGTGTTTTGGGTGAAGATTATGCCTTATGGGGGCACATATTGAAAATCATATTTTCTTTCGAGGGCAATATGGAAGATAGCCTCAAGCAATCAGGAAAGAATCTATAAAACAGAGGAAAGACCACAGTCATGGGTTACAAAGCACTACTAAAGCATATGAAGAAAATAAATCGAAAAGAAGAGGTAAAGATCATTGCGATGGTTAGAGAGGCTTAGGCCACAGCCGAGGAACTGAGAAGTCTAGTAGAAGACAAAGAATAAATGGAAGGTGATTGGTGTAGCTTTGATCTACTACCACCTCCTATGTTTACAGGTGAATATTTTGATCATTGGGTTATAAAGATGCTAACTTTTTTTCGAGCTAAAGAGTTAATTGAGTACAATTCCAATAACCCATATGATGCAGTATGTGATGTTTTAGCATTGAATTTTATAAAACAAGAATTAGATGAGAAGTGTTTGTGCAGGGTAGAAAAACCTACAACTTCAAAGGAAGCATGGAAATTCCTGGAAGTAGAGTTTGGTGCAAGGGAGAGTGACAGGCAACAATATGTTATGTTACAAGCAAAGAAGTCAGTTGCAGATCTGAGCATAGATGAGCAAGACTCTGAAAGGAAAACAGAGCTTGGAGAATGCCACTCAAAATTGGATGATGGTTGTCAAAACCATAAAATTGAAACCAATTATGCGAGCATGCATAAGGATGAAGAATATGAAACAAATATTGTAGAGAGAGAAGCAGGATCCTTTGTATGTGAAACAAAGCAAGAGCATATAAATACTCAAGTACTCCACTATAACATGGATGATGCAGGTGATGGTGAATCCCACTGTGATGAGACACATGTGGATGATGACTGCAAAGTGATATGTAAATTAGTGAATCCAGCCACAACTGATGGATTTGGTGAAGTTGAAATTGTTAATGAAATTGACAATGAGCACATGCATGTTTAGATATCCCAACATTGTGCGGATGAACATTATGTTGATGATATGTGTGGTATTTTTTTTAAAACGGGGATTGATTGTGCCAATATGGTAAGCGCAATGTTTGATGAAACATTGAAGGTTGAAGCTGCCACTGTAGGAGAAAGATATGAAGCAGTTGGAACTGATCATGAAGCAGTATGTCATCTAGTAGAAGTTGATGATCAAGAACAGAATAAAGTGATTGAAGAGTTTTTGATGAGAATATTCACTAACAACACAATAGTGGAAGACAACCTCCATGCAATTGAAAAGAAGGCAGATGTAGAGAAGGAAACTCTCACTAAAGAGAGTCATATGAAAGATGTTTTTAACATTGTTTTCGAATATGTAGGTGTTCAAAATAGCATGGGAGAAGAAGTTGAAAGGAAGGTTCTTAATAAATTTGATGCAGATTTGAAGCTAATTGAAGAATGGATTTAGAAACCAATAGACGAAATTGATGTGAGTCTTAAAGCAACAGATGGAATAAAAGAATTGAATGAAATGGTGAATGATGATCTTGAGTGTGCAGTTTACAAGAAAAAAGCAATAGTATGTGATGATGAAAGTGAAAATAATGATACGAATGTTTCTGAAGACAAAGATGAATGCATTGAAACCATTTTTTAGCAATGGAGTCAAGAAGAGATAAGATTTTGCTATCAAGAAATATGGTAGAAAGAAAGCCAAGAATATAAAGCACAAGAAGCAAAGCAATGAAGATGCAATGTTGTGGCAACAGTCCATGGTTGAACGAATATATGAAGAGGAAGCCCTAGAAGACAAGATCCAATTGTTTTTCAGAACAAGTTCAAAACAAGTCAAAGAAAAATTGTAGCAACAACAAGTGAATAAAGCCTACAAAAAGAAAGTTCAACAGAGAATGAAGCAATTTCGAGGATATAGAATTTGGAAGTAGAGAAAAGGAAACTACAAAATTGTAAAATTCTTGAGTTGTTGTAAGCCTAGCTAATACATAAACCATCAGACATGTTTATGTGATAGTGAAGTCATGTTGAGCCATACGGTCGTAATGAAGGGGGGGTGTTAGAAATAGTAATTACTCCCACATGTGGAGCTGGTTAAGCATAGAGTCAGTTAACTAAGTGATTGAGTGTTGAGTCAAGTGGAGTTAAGTGATAGACGAATTTTTGTGTGTGGTTGCATGTGATTTCATGTCAATTTTATGCAAGTAGCTAGTTGGAAAAGGTTTAAATACCCTTCACCGGGTTCATTGTAAGCATCATGTTTTGTGTGATCAATAGAAGAGTAGCAACTCGTTTTTTATGTATGAATTATTTTTTTTGTCTCCTCCGCCTTTCCAACAAACATGTTGACCCCTTTTTGACTTCCATTTGATCAGGCGGGATGTCATCATTTGTTGCCTCTAATATCTCTATGGGAACCGACAGGCATAGCCGCACAGACTAAGCAAGTCTAGGTCATTTTTTTATTTTGATGTTTGCATTCTTCGACTTCTGATGCATTTCAACTCCATCAAAATGTTTTGTTCGATGTGCATGTACCATTTCATGATCCACAAGAGCCATGTGAGTGCAATAGCCATCTCGTTCCTACTGGCCATTATTATGCTTGCATAGGTGCTTCTCAACTCCTCCTCAGAGTACATGCCACCCTTCATTTCTTTCCCGACATTAAACATGGAAACATTTCTCCTGAAGAGGAGGAGCTCATTATTCACTTGCATCTCTTTGTTCGCAATTGATATGTGGAGAATTACCCGACCTGATCTACTCATGCACCATAATTAATCGATTCATCATTGGATTATTAATCCATTGTATCCACAAGTGGTCTATGATAGCAGGATGCCTGCCTAGTTAGAGAGAAAACAATATAAAAAATTGTTGGAATACTCAAATGAGCAAGAAGTTGTGCATATTAATGAAAGAATCTCCATAGAAGATGTCACAAAATATCAGTCCAACCTCAAAATATCATGTTGCTTTCCAAAATGGTGTGTTCAAAGTGACTGCTCTAAAAATAACATTGGTTGTGAGAAACTCTAAACTGGTAATACCAAAAGGTTGTAACATTGATGGCTACATTGATTGTGTATCAGAAGAAACGTCAAGGTTGTGTAATGATAAAGGAGCATGATATAGTTGTGAACGATCCATTGAAGCCAAACAATCTGAATGCATGTGTTTTGTAATGGCGTATAATCTTGTTGAAACGACACCTACAATTTTGAACTCTTCCATGTCGTGTTTAGCGAACCAACAATCTTCTCACTATCATCATTTTTCAAAATATGCAGCTACTTTAGCTGATAATTTACTTTCTTCAAACGAGCTATATATTCCAAAGTGCAATCTACTGTATCCTTCATCAAACTATTCAATAGATTTTGCATCAAAATAATTGTATGACAATGCACAACACAAAGGTTGGAATTCGATTATTTATATAAATGAAGCATGTAGGGATTACAAGATTTGTAGAAAACGTAGGCTACAATCCTAAATAGATTGTATAAGAAGAAATATAAGCAATAAAATTAGAGGGTTGTTGCTTAATTCACACACTTGTAGATATGTCAGATGGGATTTCAATAAGAAACTTTTCGATTAACCGACACTCTAATTAATTAGTAGTATATCCTAATAGTGTTGACTAATCAATAGTGCCAAAATTAACTATTTGATTTGGTATGTTGATTATTTCTATACCTACTCCTTGCCGATTACCAACAGAAAATCATGAGAGAAGAATCAGACAATCCCAGAGGTATGTCGTAATTTTTCATTACATCACACGAATCATATTATTATAAATTTACTTGAATCAATTTGAAGGTAGGAAATGATATGGAAGTGATATTAGATTGCATTTAAATACTAGCACAACCACATTTACCAATGTGATTTATAAAAGCCCATAGGCATATATGAAACATATATACAACCACATTTTCCAATGTGGTTGATATACGCCGATAGGCTTATATCAACTACATTAATAATTATTATGGTATTTTTCTTAACACCAACTATTTAGGATTATTAATAACCATATAAATATTAACAACCAGATTATTTATTTTTATATTATTATATTAATATTACAATAATAATATAAACACCTAATATATATTAATTAATAATAAAAATAGCTCATAATAATATTATATTATTATTATATTATTAAAATAATATAATAATATAATAATTACTATGTTATTATAATAATAATATAAAATTATAAAAATAATAATAAAAAATATATTGTATTATTATTATAATAATAAAATATATTTATTATATTATTATTATATTATTATTATAATAATAATATAATTATATTATAATATATTATTATAATAATAACATTAAAGACCAATTATTTATGATAATTAATAACTATATAAATAATAACAACTATATTCTTATATATTTATATATTTATGATTATTATATTAATATTATTATAATAATATAAACTCAGATTATTATTATTATTATTATTATTATTATTATTATTATTATTATTATTATTAGGCTTTAGTATTTTTAATATTTATCTTAGGGTTTGTATACATTGGGTTTGTAATATTAGTCCCTTTTATTTATTATTACCCAAGGGATTATGAACAAACGAGAGTAATATTAAACAAGAATGACTAATATTATAAACCCAAGGAACTAATAAACCTGACTGTTTAATATCATAAACCTAAGGAATTAGTGAACCTAACAAATAAATATCAAAAACCTAAGGGATCAAGAAGCACACGCAATTGATATTCCAAACACGAGATTAATAAAGATGCCCATGATTGATATTATAAACCTATGTTAATAATAAACCCAAAGGATTAATACTAAAACCTGAAGGGATTATGAACCCAAGGAAATAATATTAAACCCAAGGGACTAATATTATAAACCCAACATTGGTAAGTTGTAATATAAATATTAGAAAGAATGAAATAAACATGGTTTATTTTCATGGTGAGAGAATCTTTGTCACAATGTGACATTCAACCATGGTTGTCTATGATTGACAATGGTTGACCATGATCAATATTATAAACCTAAAGGAATAATAAACCCAAGGGATTGATATTATAGACCCCAAGGAATAATAAAACGATTAATATGAAAACCCTTAGGGATTATGAAACCAAGGGAATAATAGTAAACCCGTGGGACTAATATTATAAACCCAACAATGTTAAACGCAAATATAAACAATACAAGCACTAAAATAAACATGTTTTATTTTGATGGTGAGACAATCGTTGTCACAATGCAACATTCAAACATGGTTGACCATGGTTTGCTATGATTGACAATGGTTGACCATGATTGATATTCTAAACCCAAAGGAATAATAAAATGAAGGGATTAATACTAAAACCCCAAGGGATTATGAACCGAAGGGAATAATATTAAACCCATGGGACTAATATTATAAACCCAACATTGGTAAACCCAAATATCAATAGTACAAATACTAAAATAAACATAGTTTATTTTAATGGTGAGAAACCAAAACAAACATGGTTTATTTTCATGGTGAGAGAATCCTTGTCACAATGTGACATTCAACCATGGTTGACCATGGTTGTCTATGATTGATATTATAAACCTAAGGGAATAATAAATGCAAGGGATTGATATTGTAAACCCCAAGGAATAATATTAAACCCATGGGACCATTCTTATAAATCCAACATTGTTAAACCCAAATATAAATGCTACAAACACTAAATAAACATGTTTTATTTTGATGGTGAGACAATCATTGTGACAATGCGACATTCAAACATAGTTGACCATGGTTTGCTATGATTGACAATGCTTGACCAGGAGGAATTATGAACCAAAGGAAATAATATTAAACCCATGGGACTAATATTATAAACCCAACATTGGTAAACCCAAATATCAATACTACAAACACTAAAATAAACTTAGTTTATTTTAATGGTCAGAGACTAAAATAAACATGGTTTATTTTCATGGTGAGAGAATCCTTGTCACAATGTGACATTCAACCATGGTTGTCTATGATTGAAAATGGTTGACCATGATCAATATTATAAACCTAAGGGAGTAATAAACCCAAGGGATTGATGTTATAAACCCCAAGGAATAATAAAACTAAGGTATTAATACAAAAAACCTAAGGGATTATGAACTAAAGGGAATAGTATTAAACCCATGGGACTAATATTATAAACCCAACATTGTTAAACCCAAATATAAACACTACAAACACTAAAATAAACATGTTTTATTTTGATGGTGAGACAATCATTGTCACAATGCGACATTCAAACATGGTTGACCATGGTTTTCTATGATTGACAATGGTTGGCCATGATTGATATTCTAAACCCAAAGGAATAATAAAACGAAGGTATTAATGCTAACTAAACCCAAAGGAATAATAAAACAAAGGGATTAATACTAAAAGCCCAAGGGATTATGAGCCGAAAGAAATAATATTAAACCCATGGGACTAATATTATAAGCCCAACATTGGTAAACCCAAATATCAATACTACAAACACTAAAATAAACATAGTTTATTTTAATGGTGAGACAATCCTTGTCATAATGCAACATTCAAACATGGTTCACCATGTTTGGCTGAGATTTATATCATAAACATAAGGGAATAAAAAACCAAAAGTTTTGATATTATAAACCCAAATGAATAATAAACCCAAGGGTTTAATACTAAAACCCCAAGGGATTATGAACCCAAGGGAATAATATTAAGCCCAAGGGACCAATATTATAAACCCAACATTTGTAAACCCAAATATAAATATTACAAACACTAAAATAAACATGGTTTATTTTCATGGTGAGACAATCTTTGTCAAAATAAGACATTCAACCAAGGGACTAATATTATAAGCCCAACATTGGAAAACCCTAATATAAATACTACAAATACTAAAATAAGCATGGTGTATTTTGAGAGTGAGACCATTCTTGTCACAATGCGACATTCAACCATGGTTGATGATGTTTGGCTATGATCGACAATGGTTTACCATGATTGATATTGTAAACCAAAGGGAATAATAAACCCAAGGGATTGATATTATAGACCCAAATTAATAATAAACCCAAGGGATTAATACTAAAACCCAAGGGATTATGAACCCAAGGGAATAATATTAAACTCATGGGACTAATATTATAAATTGAACATTGGTAAAGGCAAATATCAATACTACAAACACTAAAATAAACATAGTTTATTTTGATGGTGAGACCATCCTTGTCACAATGCGACATTCAAACATGGTTCACCATGTCTAGCTACGATTTATATTATAAACCTAAGGAAATAAAAAACCCAAAGTTTTGATATTATAAACCCAAATGAATAATAAATCCAAGGGATTAATACTAAAACCCCAAGGGATTATGAACCCAAGGGAATAATATTAAGACCAAGGGACTAATATTATAAACCCAATATTCGTAAACCCAAATATAAATATTGCAAACACTAAAATAAACATGTTTTACTTTCGTGGGGAGACAATATTCGTCAAAATGTGACATACAACCATGGGACTAATATTATAAAATCAACATTGGTAAACCCAAATATAAATACTACAAGCACTAAAATAAACATGGTTTATTTCAATGGTGAGACAATTTTTGTCACAATGTGACATTCAACCATGGTTGACCATGTTTGGCTATGATTGACAATTACAATGATTGAAATTATAAACCAAAGGGAATAATAAACCCAAGGGATTGATATTAAAACCCAAATTAATAGTAAACCCAATGGATTAATACTAAAACCCCAAGGGATTATGAACCCAAGGGAATAATATTAATCCCAAGGGCCTAATATTATAGACCCAACAATCGTAAACCCAAATGTAAATATTACAAAGACTGAAATAAACATGATTTATTTTCATGGTGAGAAAATATTTGTCAAAATGGGACATTCAACCATGGGACTAATATGGTAAACCCAAATATAAATATTACAAACACTAAAATAAACATGGATTATTTTCATGGTGAGACAATCTTTGTCAAAATGTGACATTCAACCATGGGACTAATATTATAAACCCAAATTTTGTAAACCCAAATATAAATACTACAAACACTAACATAAACATGATTTATTTTGATGGTGAGACAATCCTTGTGACAATGCGAGATTCGACCATGGTTTACCAGGATTGATACTATAAACCTAAGGGAATAATAAACCCAAGGGATTGATATTATAAACCCAAAGCAATAATAAAACTGAGGGATTAATACTAAAACCCCATGGGATTATGAACCGAAGGGAATAATATTAAACCCATCGGACTAATATTATAAACCCAATATTGGAAAACCCAAATATAAATACTAAAAACACTATGGTAAACATGGTTTACTTTTATGGTGAACAATCCTTGTCACAATGCAACATTCAAACATGGTTGACCATGGTTGGCTATTATTGACAATGATTGACCATGATTGATATTATAAACCTAAGAGAATAGTAAACCCAACTTATTTACATTATGAACCCAAATGAATAATAAACCCAAGGGATTAATACTAAACCCCAAGGGATTATGAACCCAAGGGAATCATATTAAGCCCAAGGGATTAATACTAAAACTGCAAGGGATTATGAACCTAAGGGATAATATTAAGCCCAAGGGACTAATATTATAAACCCAACATTTGCAAACCCAAATATAAATATTACAAAGACTAGAATAACCATGATTTCTTCATGGTGAGACAATCCTTGTGACAATGTCACATTCAAACATGGTTTACCATGATTGATATTATAAACATGAGGTAATAATAAACCCAAGGGATTGATATTATAAACCCAAATGAATAATAAACCCAAAGGATTAATACTAAAACCCCAAGGGATTATGAACCCAAGGGAATGATATTAAACCCAAGGGACTAATATTATAAACCCAGCATTTGTAAGCCCAAATATAAATATTACAAACACTAAAATAAACATCATTTATTTTCATGGTGAGACAATCCTTGTCACAATGTGACATTCAAGCATTGTTTACCATGGTTGGATATGATTGAAAATGGTTTACCATGATCGATATTATAAGCCTAAGGGAATAATACATCCAAGGGATTAATATGAGAAACCCAAAGGAATAATAAAACAAAGGGATTAATTTTAAGACCCCAAGGGATTATGAACCCAAGGGAATAATATTAAACCCAAGGGACTAATATTATAAACTCAACGTATATAAACGCTAAGTCAAATATTATAAACATTGAAATAAACATGATGGACCATCATTGATTTTCATATTGAGACAATCCTTATCACAATTCCATGTTGGACCATGGTCGACATCATAGTAAACCATGTTTGACTCAAGAATAATAAACCCAAGCAATTGATATTATAAACCCAAGGGATTAATACTAAAACCACAAGGGATTATGAACCAAAGGGAATACTATTAAACAAAAGGGACTAATAATATAAACCCAAGGGAATAATAAACCCAAGGGATTCATATAATAAACCCAAAGGAATAATAAACCCAAGGGAATATTATTTATTCTCATGGGTGAGACAATCCTTGTAATAATGTGACATTCAAGCATGGTTGACCATGGTTGGTTATGATTGACAATGGTTTACCATGATCAATATTATAAACCTAGGGGAATAATAAACCTAAGGGATTAATATGAGAAACCCAAAGGAATAATAAAACAAAGGGATTAATACTAAAACCCCAAGGGATTACGAACCCAAGGGAATAATATTAAATCCAAGGGACTAATATTATAAAACCAACGTATATAAACCCTAAGACAAATATTATAAACATTAAAATAAACATGATCGACTGTCATTGATTTTGATATTGAGACAATCCTTATCACAATTCCATGTTGGACCATGGTCGGCATTATAATAAACCCTGTTTGACTTGGGAATAATAAAACCAAGTGATTGCTATTATAAACCCAAGCGATTAATACTAAATCCCCAAGGGATTATGAACCTAAGGGAATATTATTGAAGGGATTAATAATATAGACCTAAGAGAATAATAAACACAAGAGATTGATATAACAAACCCAAAGGAATAATAAACCCAAAGGATTAACACTAAAACCTCAAGCGGTTATGAACCCAAGGAATTATTAATATTAAAAAGTTGAAGAATGAAGAAACCCAATGATTTTATATTATAAACCATTGGGAATTAATAAACCGAAGGGAAAAATATTAGAAACCAAAGGGATCAAACATGGCAAGGGATCAATATTAAAAACAGAAGGGATTAATAGGAATTAAGTTTTTACACCCTATGGATTGATCAACCCACATGAATATGAATATTATAAACCTAATGGATCAGTAAACCCTAGGGATTGTTAATATTATGAAAGTAGCATGTTAATAAATTGAAGGGATAAGCATTGTAAATGTAAGCGATTAATATTAAACCTTAGGACTATTATTTAAACCTTAATATTGGGGATTAATAAAACAAAGGAAATAAATGATAAATTGAAGGAATTATTAATGTTACAAACCTAAAGAAAAAATAAACCTAATCATTTAATATTATAAACCCAAGGAAATAGTAAAGCAAACTTAAGCCCTAAATCCATGGCATCAATATTATAAACATAAATAATGCTATAAAAAAATAAAAATAATAAACATAAACCAAAACCAATATAAGAACCACATTGCAATCCATAAAGCATTAAAACATGATAAATCATCATTACATTAATAATAACACATTTATTTTTTTTCCAAGGAAAAAACGGTAACCTTTTATTAAAAAATTAATGAAAAGTTACACTAGCAGATGCAATGAAGCATTCAGTATGTTGCCACATGGGCTCACATCGTTAGTAAACTAACATGCACAAAGAATAATAAGGAGAAGAGAAGAGAGAAAGAAAAAGGGGAAAAAAGCCTGACTTCCGGCAGTGAGTAAAACTCACGCTTCAGGTTTTTCGCCCCTTTTTCTTTTCAACCTTGCGCCACTCTCCCACAGTGGGCTCGGTCGAAGCAATGACTATCTGGGTTGTTACATTCTGTTGCCCAGTTTCTTTGTCTGAGTCTGAAGTATCTGAGTGATGCTGCCGTTTGAAGCCTCCAATGCTTTGATCCACTCTAGCCTTCTCTGTCTGATTTTGCTGGGTCTATGCCTGAATTGAGTGTGGCTGTAGCTCCTTGTTGACTGCTGTATTTTCCTTCTGGTTCTCTATTTCAACCTCCTCTATGGTGGTATCTTCCTCCTCTGCTTCTGTTTCTTCGTCTTCTGATACTGTGGGGGTTTTCTTTTCCGCGGTTTTCTTCTTTATGACGTTATCTATATTCTGCCATCCTTTGTGCTTCCTTTGTTGTGGCTTGCTCTTGTTGAGGCTTTTGCATGCATTGAACAGATGACCTGTTTGTTGACATCCCCTGCATCTGAAAGCTGTATTCTCATAGTCCAAAGGTTGTTTCCATTGAGTATTGTTGAAGTTCAGGATGATGCTTTCCGGTAACCCTTGATTGAGATCTACCTCGACACATATTCTAGCAAAGGTAAAGATTCCTTTTAAATGTCTCTCTGTATCAATCTTTAACATTCTTCCAAGGGTATTCCCTATAGCTGATAAGGATGAAAAGTGCCAAAAATGCATCGGAAGATTATGTAACCTTACCCATACCGGCATCCTTGACACCACCATGGTATTTGGATCAAACTCCGGGAACCAAGGGGTAACAAATAGTCCCGCACTGCCCCAGAACCATGGTCCTTCAGTAAGCGCTTTTTCCCTCTCTTCTTCAACGCTAAAGACTACTATGAAAAAGCCTTTTGAGCATAGGTGAATCCGGCAGTTTTTTGTCCATGCCGTGTGAATCCATTGATACAAAGCATCCGATCTAGGCCAGAAGCCGTTAAATCTACAAATAACGACATTTTTTTGTAGATCTGAGAATATGCATTTTACCTCTGGGATGTCCAACGGAATGGAGGGGCTCTCTGGTACTTCATCCACGATATACTGTCCTGGAGGCATATTAACAGTTGCATGTTCTTTCCCCTTTGGAGATTCTTTCCCTTTTGCTACGTCTCTATAGGATCCTGTAGGTTTTGATGTAGATCCCTTAGATCCACCTCGCAGTCGGTGGTTGAGGATAACAGTTGCGTCCTTTGCAACCCTGTAATGCTGGAGTGTGTGTTGATCTTGCATGCAGAGCCCTAAAAATAAAAGATTTTGTAATGCTACTGGAGTACCCAGTTTGACCTGGATCTCTTTTTTTAATTCTGATACAGTCATCCATTCCCAGATCTGCACACAAACGTGTCTTCCTTCTGTTGATCTGATAAAGATTTGCTTCAGATCTGCTGTGTTTGCCTTGTTCAGGTCCCGTTTTACTGGTTTGAGTTCTGGGCCTGGCTGGTTTCCATCTGTCTTTTGCCTAGATCTGGCCAGATCCGATCGTTCCACCCCTGAACTATAGCAATTGGCCCGATCTGGTGAGCCGTTTTCAGGATCAGGGCATCTGAAGAAAAGCTGGGGGCCTTTTATCTTACGCCGGGAGGGCGTCTTGAAGATAAGGGTCTTGTGGCTTAGGAAAAACACAGAATACCAAATAATTTCACCCCATACCTTATCCTCGACCATGCCTTGGAGAAACAAACCTAGGTCAACGGATCGGATCCTCGGCCAATCAAAAACGGGTCTGGGATCTGTCATATACCTCAGTTGTCGAAGATCGAAGGCGGATCTGCCATTCTGGAGCAGCGCGATTGTGAAGGGAGCATCAATACAGATCTGCAGCCAGAGATCGAAAAAACACTCCAGTTTCCTGTGGCTCGATTCATGAGTGCTCTTGCCTTCACCGGATCCCGTCCTGAGCCAGGGGGGGGCGTTCGATCCATGGTCGAGTAGGTTCATGGTGCCTGCGGCTACGCATAATGTATCTGCAGACAGCCGAAACTCTCGAATCTCCGCCATATCTGCACCAGATCTGCACCAGCAACCGAGGGAGTCGAGCGCTGAGGATCCATCGATTCTACGTCCATCCGTTCCATGGCAGAGCAGATCATATGGGGCTGCGGCGGCGCTGGTCGATTTTCCTGTAACCCTAACTTCATAACCTGCCGCCATCGCTCTCCCTTCAACTCTTCTCGGTGGGGAGGTTGTGAACCCAATCAGCTAGAACTCAATAATAACACATTTATATCACTACATTATAAACAATAAATAGAATTTAAGCCATAAATACATTGATATCAATACATGAATGTATTAATAGTATAAATCTCAAGAATATTGATATAAACAACTAGAACATGAAATCCCAACAATAATATTATAAATGCAAACGATATTTTCATTTATGAATGACATGTACAAAGTGAAGGGATCCACACAAAAGAGCACAATAATCAGAAATGAAAGAGAAATATATAAAATAGTAACATTTCCATTGGAGCAAAGCAACATAAATGAAAAAGCATATCTAAATTGCACACACTGGATTTAAAGAAGAACAACATAATAGGACATTTTAAGACCAGAGATATACAATTTTGTACTTAAAAACAACATTAGTGTTTATAATAATCAATTTAACCAACATTGCAACCACAGAAAGAACATTGAGTCTTAACATATACTTTTTGTTTTATTTACATCAAATAATTCCACTACAAAATTGAAGTTCAAACAATGTTTCAAAAGTCATCTATGGAGTGGCCTCTTCCAAAACACAACCAAACCGATGACAAAAGCAACACCAATTCAAATCAAGAGGATAGTGTTCATGATACTTAACACTTTCCAACCAATTCCTTCTTGTTCTCCTCCCAGACTCCCTTTGGTGCACATGTTTCAAGTATTTTACATGTGTTTTTGTTTGATCTAGCTCACGAATATGATCATCAATAAATGAAGAATGGAACCAATGTTTTCTATAAAACTTGTTCCAAAGATAAGAAAGAAAGCTTATAGCTCTAGCAATATCGCATATTGTTTTGGAATAATAGATAACATCATTATTGTCCATATCTACATTTGAAAGACACAAAAACAAAAGAAAAATCAATAAATACATGCACAAATATATATATATATATATATATATATATATAACACCCCATTTTTATTTATGTTAAAAAAAATTAATGTTATAGTGTTACATGAAAAAAAACAATCTAGTGTTACATGAACCAAATGATATAAAAATTTCTACAAATATAAGCCTCATTTCAAAATACAATAGAAAAAACTGTAGAAATAGAATAAAACCGTGGCCAATATTCAAAACCTCCATTTTTTCATTTCATGATGTAATATGAATCCAAAATATTAATATCAATATGAACTAGTTATAGAAATGATTTAGAATGATTGGTTTATATAATAATTGTTTATGTTTGAATGGTTTGTTGCAAAGAAAAGAGAAATAGGCACTTAAAAATTTAAATAAGTAAAATGAACAACATGAAAAACAATGTAAACAACTTTCTCAAATATTACTATGAATATGATGAATTTATTAATCTAATAAATATATGAAAATGATTATTATATTAAAAGTAAATCAAGGGGACAATAAAAGAAATTAAAAAAACATACTATAAAGAAGGTCACAATGTTATTAGTTGTATTTCATAGTGATATGGACTTCAATCGCTCCTCTTCCTTAATTGAAACATATGCAATATCTTTCATCTTGACATAACGTTGAAAACAAAAAGGCAGTGCAATGCATAAACCATCTATTGATTTCACTCTTGATATGGCTGTGAAGGTAAGGCCTTACTGCTCTTTATTCTCGATATCAACTGACGCTCATTCTAAAGTCAATCCTTGTGACTTGTGGATTGTAAGAGCCCATGACAAAAGGAATTTGTTTTCGATTTCTTCTTATCACTGGGATGATAGGGACAATGTTTGGATTGCTTTCATCAAATGGAACACCAACATACTTATCAAAAACAATAGTTGTGAACATTGGAAGTTGAGGTAGCTTAGATGTAGGTGGATAGAATATATCCTTAACATAACCAAGTGCGCCATTCACCAAGCCAGCTTCAACCCATAAATTACATGTCAGAATAACACGCTGATCACGACACAACAAAACTTCACGGTCGAATTGATCATCATCAACAACACTAATTTCTGAATGCCTTGAATGCTCAACAACACATCATGCAATTGGAGAATTTAATGATTTTAACATATGCCTATTATGGAAGGAGACCAAATTATTTGTTGGAAACATGTGAACTGCTACATTAAATAAATCTCTTTCTCTAGGATGCAACCTCATATCAGCCCGTGACATAAGAAACTCCCAATCTTCAAGAATAGGTTCTACATTTCTTATGTTATTGAGGACTCTATGAAAACAAGATTGTTTCTCATTATTCCCTTGTTGGTGAAAGATTGTGTCAATAGTGACAACAATGTTTAATTTGATCCACAAGACTTTCCCTGCTGTATTACCTGCATACAAAGGCTTATATGTCATAGGAGGTAGTTGGCCAAGGTCACCCACAAGGATGATGGATCTACCACTAGAAGGACAATTCTTTTTATCTGGAAATGCTTCTTGTAATCGAGCATCTATATCCATAAACAACCTTGATCCTAGAAATCTCATTTCATCAATCGATATATATCTAACATGTCACATTTCTTCTTGGAATACTACAAGTGACTACCCCTGTACTGGTTGGATATCTTTAATTGGATTTTTTAGAGCTGAGTGTATTGTTTTTGCATGTATATTAAAAGCAGCTATTCCTGTTGGGGCAAGAACAAGCAAAGGGCTTCTTCCATTACTTGATGAATTAAAAAGAGCTTCAAAAATACAATGGATAAGGAAAGACTTCCCAGTGCTCGCAGTGCCCTGAATAATCATAAGAAGAGCTCCACGAATATCATATTCAACAAAGTGCCTTAAGACAATTTCAAAAGAAAATCGTTGTTTTTCTGACAAAGAATCTAGAGATGCAAATGTTCTGTTTGAAAGGTCAACAATATCACCCATTGATTTTTCATTCCTTATAAAATTAATAGCTTCTTTTGCAACATCATCAGAAATAGTTGTACTTTCCTAGTCAAAGGATATATCAAAGTCCCTTCGACCAAGGGTGTGAAGATCAGAAACATTCACATCATTTGGTGGAACCAAGCGAGAGAAAATATGCCATTCTTGAAAATCATCTTCAAGATTCATTTCCTAGTTAGAAAAATAACCATCTTCTTCATCTTCAATATTGTCTATAATTGATGGATGTCGATCAACATGCCATGTTCGATATCGAAAATTCCTCCAATTTTCAATAATATTTTTAGCTGAAAGGCCAATTTTTGTAGGAATGTCACAAAATCGCTTGTACAATAGCAATTTTGTCCAACAAAAGTTTGAAATACCTCTGAAGCCTCACCAGGAATAGAATAAAACCATGGTCAAACCCAAAAAATAGCATGAAAATCTCTAGGCTTCCATGGATCTTGTTTATGCTTGCTATCAAATGTCCAAGATCTTGTTGTTTCTATCAAAGATAGATGTTCAAGGAAAAAAGGTCTCTTTTGATAATGTTGAACAAAAGTATTCTTAGATGAACATTGCAAGCCATCCCTTGATATTTTCCTAAAAACCTTTCTTCCAACATTTAAGGAAACAAATTTCCGACTACAAACAACAAGAGGTAGCTTAAGCAACATATGGCATGTTTCTTGTGCTCCAATGTCACGGTCAACAATCGTTTCTGCAAGAAACTTTCTATATGCACATAAAGCATGATCCTCAGAGCCAATAGAATTTGAAATTCTAGTTAACATATGATGATAACTTTCAGACCTTTTTTCTACTTTTGATGCATACTTAGCAATGTATTTCAACACAGCATAGCAAGAAAGCACTGGCTGGCAATCAACATTTGCATGCCACATTGTTAGAAGGTCAATGTTATGTACATTAAGCCTGTCATCATTTCTTGTTGGCTCATATTTTTTTCTTCCTTGATCATCTATGAACAATCTTGATTCATCACAAAGATCCCATGGAGCATTGTACCAACATGTTAGAATAGTGCCCTTTTTGCACAAACAAGAATCTACAATACACTTTATGTGCCTTTGGACATGGTTTAACAATTCTTCGTAATCATTATGAGGATTAGAAGAGAAAATCTGACTAATATTCAATAGGAAAGGGTCATCATTGAGGCTTCATGGAACCATTATGTTGCGACGATGTATGTCATGTGGATTCCATGCAGTTACATATTTGTCGAAGAATATCTTTGCAAGTTGTACATCATAAATATTTGACCAAACAAGTATTTCTATGTTAGGAGCACCTTCTAACCATTGGAAAAAATGGATATGTGTTGAACCTCTATGTTGCCACTCATATCTGAAAAAAATGAAGATATAGTTACTACAAACAATATAAATAGAATCATCATAAAAGTTGAAAAAGTATAGCAAAAAATTGAACACAAACCTATACCAAAAGTCTTTAGCTTTAATATATTTTTGGATAACTTCCACTCGAAAAATATTGAATCTGTGGTGCATAAATGTCACAACAATATGAGGGTATTGGATAGCCTTCTCAATTTTCATACGATGCTCATTTGAAGAACAAGAATGTGAATGTATGGGCATAAGGTTATGCAACTCTGGCCACTTTGTGTCAGCTGCACTCAATGTACAAATTAAAGACGAACATCCTAACTGAGTAATCATGTCCTTTAATTCAGATCAACACTTAGTCTAGTATGCCCTTGTACCTCTCAGAGAAGAACCAAACCACATAAGATGCTCAGCCAACTTATTATATGGTAAATCAGATAGTTGATGACGCAACTCCTCAATTGTTGTAGGTGAGTTATCATGTAAATGTTTCTTTGCAAAAAATGCAGCAGTTGCTTGGCTCTGATGCCACATTATCATGTTTAATAGGTAATATCGAAAGCAAGGATGGCTTCCAAATCTCTGATCATAGTACCTAAGAAGATGCAGTGCATACTCATGAAGTTCAACACTACAAATATGTGGTTGCAACCAATCAACATCACCAATGGGGAACAATGTTGGGAATGCCATATCTAATAACTCCTCTATATTATATTGATTAACTGGAGAGGTTCCAATACTCGGCCAATCCATGTCTTGAACATGTGAAGAATCAACATTATCAAGAAATGCTCTAATTTCTTCCACTTCTCTTCGTTCTTTTGGTAGGCGAGAAACAAAAGAAAAAACATGAGAGGGCAAATTCTCAACACGAAACCCTTCATTATTAGTTTCATTAATATGAGATTCTTCAATATCACAATCAACAAATTTAAGCCTAGAGGAGACATCTATTGATCTTTCGGGTAGAGCACTCACTGAATCATAATCAATTACAACATCTTGATAATATTGATCATGTTGGATTTTGAAAAGCAATGCATCCATCACTCGATATCTTTTGACATAACATTCATAATACTTAGACTAAGCGCCATGTTTGCTCACAATTAGAAAGTCAATATCTTCAATATGTCAGGGAAGGCTTTGTACAACTGTATAAATATCTTGAGGAAAGCTAATTGTATGACCACTATACTTATATTGCCCATCTCGAGCATGTGCCACTTGCAAAATAGGATTCACACGTGCTATTAGCATTTGTTCAACTTGAGTAAGAACTCTTAAAATATGAGGTTTCTCACCAGAATCCATGTTATTATATCAACAAAAATGATGGGCTCCTCTTTCACTCTTACATCATCTGAAAACAGGTCCTTCAAAATGTCTCACAACATGGATTCCGGGATATGATTCTTGGCAAATGTGGCACATTTGGACAATTAAAAAGCTATCTATCTTTGCTCGAAACCTTTTATGCACTACAATCATGTTTTCATCAAAATGAATATGATCTCTACTAGCTGAACCATGTTGAAAACCATTTCGATGAGTAAAATTTCTTCTAACATTTACTTCATCTTCAAGAACATGAGATTCCCTTCGCAAATTTGAAGCATGTGGAATGGATCTATGAGAATGTCTTTCCAAATTTATGGTGTGCAATTTGCGAACCTAAGAGGATGTAAAGGTCTCTTTGTCACAAGAGACTTTAAAATTTAATTTCCAACTAATTATAAATGAAGAAAATGAAAACGAATCAAATGCATTCAAAATTTACATTTGTGTCTTCATGTCGATGAGGGTTATGAGATGGTTGCTCTTGGATTCTAAGATCAGTGGATGGAACATTTTTGGATGTAGTTTCTATGCCTCTATTAAAATGAGTTGTTTCCTATTTCAAAAAAATTAAATACGTTATAAAACTAAATGTCCAAAAAAGAAAGATTCAAAAATTGAAAATAAATCAAATACATTGAAAATCTACATTAGTTTTACAATTTGATGTTCTGGATTCCAATTCTTCAACCTAATGAGATGAGATCAAGGTTTCTCCATGAAAGGTTAAAAAATACAAATTTCAGGCAACTGTAAATGAAAAAATGAGAAAAATATCGAATGCACTCAACATTTACATTTGCTTGGCAATGTGGATGAACGCTATGATATGGTTCCTCTTCACTTCTAACATCAGTAGATGGAACATCTATGAAGTTAATCTATATGCCTCTATTGAAATAACTTGTGTCCTGTTCAAAGAAGAATAAAATTCGCCATAAAATTCAATGTCCAAGCAACTCAAAATTTAAAAAATGAAAAGCAAATCGAAAACATTGAAAATTTACGTTAGTGTGACAATTTGATCATCGAGGAGAATGACCAGGATGATTATGACATGCTTCATCTTCACTTCTCAGATTAGTAGATGGAACACTTTGGAATTTAATTTTTATACCTCTATTAAAACAAGTTGTATCCTATTTGAAGAGAATAAAATAACATAAGTTTAGTAAACAAAACTTTGTAATTATAGGAATGTAATAGAACAACCACTATTGTAGCAAAAATCAAAATATAATTGTGTTACCTCCATTGTTCCACACGAAATGCTATCAGGGATGACTGATTCTCTTGGTGGGACCACATTACTTTGAGAAGCGGGATTTGAAGATCTAATGTTTCAAGCAACTAGATCCAAATTATCAAACAAATGGCCAAGTAAACTATCATCCAAATCATCACACAAAATGTCATCATTCCCTCCACCATGGATGTTTTGCAACCATTGGCCATCTAAACATGAAATTGGACACACAGAAGGGTTAGGGTGGACATTTGCATCCACAATATCGATATGGCATTCTTCCCAATTGCAAGATGTTTCCCCAATGTTATGAACATTTTTAGAAGAGCATCGAACAACAAGATTATGCTGACGAGGAGCATATCGTGATAATGAACTATCAACAAGAAATGTTCTTTCCATTATATCATCCATAGTATGATACTTATGAGGAATTATAAAATCATTTTCAAGAGTGGCTTCACTCATTTTTCTATTATATGTAGCTCTCCTATGCTCATTTATGGCATCCTTATTTTGTTGATACTATAAACGATGACTTTCATTAGACCTCTCACGTGAATTTGGTGACAAATTTATTTTTTTTGTTCGCTTTCTTGTGCCTTCAGATGACATGTCTACAATGAATAATAAAATATTCATTATGGAATCATAAACATGGAACATAACAAATATATAATATAAATAAACAAAAAATAATGAAAAGGGCACAAGTTTGTTTTTGGAAATCATCAAAAACATAAAAAAGTGTAGATGTTATTTTTTTCCAACTATATAAACTTATCAAAATGTATAAGGCTTTTTACAAATGGCTAAAAACAAAAACAAAAAATTTCAAAATGGTAAAAAACAGAAATGAATTCTTCCAAATGGCTTAAACAAAAAAGTATAAATTTCCATATATCATATTATAATCAAAATGAAACCCATACTATTGGGACACAATAGTCTAAGAATTATATGAATTGGAAGTATATCTGAAAATTTGGAACTATATACTATCAAAATATAAATACAAATATTAAAATGAACATAAGCATATAACATTGTTTGAGAATCAATGACAAAAACCAATACAAATAATATGTATAACATAACTCATAGAAATTATAGTTATACAAAAAAAGAAATATGCATAACATCGAGAAACATTTACATGTAAATAAGAAAAATTTAGGGAAAACAATATTAATATTTTACATCACAAAGATCAATACAAACATAATTTTAAAGTATTAACATAAAGACCCATAGTGTGTATAGAGAGAAAAATGGAAATATTTTCCACAACCATAGAGATTATATAAAATGGAAATATTCATAAGAACTCCTAAGAATACTAATATCCTAAGAATGCATAACCATATCCAATGGTGGAAACTCATCAACGGAATCCATACGTGGAGCAATTGCAAAAACATCTCCATACTCAATCAAATCATTGCAATCCTCCAATGTTGGGTACCAAAACCGAGACATCTGCTCATTAGTTGAATTATCAATATCTATTGAAAAACATATGTGAGTTATCGTGTCATATAATAGGAAAGGAACTTCACTGCAGTTGCACATAAGAACTAGACCATGGACTGTTCGGAATGGAAGATAACCAGGAGATTTTCTATTTATATCTGTAGAAATTTCTTCCAACAACTTCCATCTGAAACCCCAATCATCTTCAAAGTAGTCAATTCTTCGTTCAACACACAGTTGACCAAATTGGAAATGATCTAATTTTTCAATTGACCATACAAAAGTGGAGCCATCATTAACAAGGCATATAAACTAATTCATATATATTGCTAATGACATACAACGTATGTCACTGATTGGAACAAATGAAAAACCCCACACTTTTTTTATTACATCAAACCAGTAGATTGTATACCCGTACAGAGGATAATCTTCATACTCCTTGTCGAGATACAGCCAAAACAATTTACTTTTATAAAACACTACATTCTTAGGGGTGAAGTGCCACAAAATGGAACAACAACCCTTTTCCATACCTTATCAAGACTACTACAAACATAAAATTTAGACTGCATTCTGTCATAAATATGTTTTAGAACAACCCAGTCATATTTTCTGCTGCTTACATTTTCCAATAATGAAAAGAATCCCGAGTCTCCAATTCGTATTAGCCCTATGTTTTTAAATGCCTTTGTAAATGGATTCGTTACAAAATAGTTGAGTGTTTTGGAGCATTATGTTGGTAAGGATAAAACCACCATTGGTCCAACAATACACTCTACTCTATATCTTGAATCTATGAATCCCAAATGAAATTGAGATATGTGGCCATTCTGATTAAGGTATTGAGCAGCAAAACAATTGTCTTCACTATTGAGGAAAGGAACAAGAAATCCAAATTCGTTCGTAGAGACATTCTTGCAACGTAAAAAGAAAGAAGGGTTTTGCAAAGCATTCTTCCATTTTTTACAAACAGTGCTAAACTTTATCACAATAGATAAAGGGAGCCATAGGAAGACAAGTTCAAGAACTTCGAATGGAAGACAACTCCAATAGCTGGATCCATGATGAAACAATGAAATCACCTAACAGTAAAAAAAACGCATTTGATATCAACAAAACAATTTAATGTTGAATAAAATTAAAAGTAACATAAATACATAATTTACCATACACAATTTTCCATTTTGTTAAGGATAAAAAATGTTAATGGTTGTGTAAGAGTGAAATTTGAACTAATAAAAAATAGTTGGTGAACAACTTGGTTTTTTTCTAGATTCACGATCACATGCTTACCTGTTTTGTATAGTAGTGAATTTATTTTAGTTATATGTTTTAATTTTCTATGTAATGTGAATCGCCTAAATAATTTCTGGTTGGAATTTGACAAAAACAACTTGACTCAATCATAATGAATCCAAAAATATCAAATTAAAATTATATTACTAAATTTCTAAAATCATTTTAGTTAGTTATTAATAAAACAATAGATTGTTAATATGATAAGATAATCCTTGTAATGGACTGCATTAATATCACAACATAAGCATTCTAATGGACTACATTAATATCTACATGATTATGATTATGTGGTATATGGAGGTTAAATTAATAAATAGTAGGAAATTAAAATAATAAAAAATGTAATATGTTTTTATGTTTGTGAGATTTTTCAACATAGTTTTATATATTTATAACTTTTTTTAATTATTTGAATTTATAAATATTTATTAAAATAGTATTTCTTATTTAATAATGTAATTTTTAATCATACACTAATCATAATAATTATACTTTAAAGGTTCTTAACCATTAAGAAAATGTGTTTCTAAACCAATTAATTCTATATGTCTCCATTGTTTTAAAAAAGTAATGATATATAACTTGATTTTAATCTCAAAACTCAATTATTAATTTTATTTTATGTGTTTATAAATATTTTTAATGGGTTGTGTAGCAGGTAGACGTTAGGAAATTTTCGTTGGAACTAACTACATTTTTTTTTAACTCAATCTTAATTTTTATTGTTCACTCAAATTTACTTGTAATTTCAAACAATCTTTGCCAAATTTACTTGTGATTCCAAACAATCTTTACTCAATTTTTTTTGTAATTTTTAATTTGTTTTTGTTGAATTAAATTAAATTGTAAATCCAAACAGGCCTATAATTTCAAATCTCCTTTGCCCATCAAATGAAAATTTAATGACGTTTTTATATTTTTCATGCCTTTCATTATATGTTCTATGTAAATTTGTGAGTGTCAACTTCCTCTTATAGGGAAACTCTCTTTCAAATACTCTTGCATCTCAACTTTCACTAATCTCTGTGAAAGTGCCTTGTTCTTTCCTAAGTTAGCATATGTGCTTAGAAATAGCATAAAACCACACTTTTAAGGTTTTATAACGATTTTCATCTTTTTGGGTTAATAGTTTTGATTATATACTTAAATTTTAATATGTTAAAGGCACTAAAGAAGGCCACATAGCTAGGAAGATGACGATCCTCAACCATCATTCGATGAGATGGTGTTATGCATCCCTCTAAGCATATTAGACGTGGAAACCCTGCATCAAGAGAAAAATACTAAATGGAAGTAACTAGTTGTCGAAGAACCATTGCTCATCACAAATGATTCGTTCGCTAAGCCCAATCACAACACCTTTGATATTTTAGCTAAAATATATGATAACTTGTGGTTAAAATAACAATAATTATGTATATTGTTAATGCAACCATCAAGACATAAACTAATACTTTTAATGGTTTTCATATTAAACTTTGTGCATGTGATCTCTCTCAAATTTGCTAAGTTCCATCTACAACATGGGACAAATAAATAGTTTGTTACAACAATGAAGTGGACAAAAGTATCATCCTCATTGTGAAAGGTTTGAACTAACATTGCTAACTTTTGATAAGCATGATTCTAGGCAGTGCAGGTTATTTATTTTGACAACAAGGGCAGAATTATGATAATTTTTACAACTAATTGAGGAGCCTTTTATTAAAGATATGAACAATAGTGCGAAGAAATGCTAAGTCAATTTTTTTCTAAGAACATGCGCATGGATTGTGGTGAACTTTTGCAATTTGAGACCTCCTGAGGAATACATTTTCATGATTCAACGCTAGGCAGGCTTCAGAGAAAACTCTTTCCGATATGAAAGATGAAAATTCTCATACTTTTTGCAAATATGAAAGAGAAAACGGTTTCCGATATGAAAGACGAAAATTGTCATACTTGGTGCAAATATGAAAGTAGATTGAAAATATACAGGAAAGATTCAACAAATTTATTTTTTTCCAAAATTCAAAAGCATATTGTTACACGAGTGACTGCTTTTCAAGGTTGAACATTTAAGGTTCCAGAAAATACCGTTGGATTAAAAAAAATCTTGCTCGAAGTTCATTCAATAGAGCCTAGTTGTGTCCTACGTGAGTCTGTGATTGTGTCAATATTGGAGGCCATGAGTGTAATACCTCTTTGAGTCTCGACATAGCCTAGAATTAGGGGTAATGTAGAAATGAACTTCAATATGTGAGGAGTAAAGAAAAAAGAGAATGCTATGTTTATGGACTTAAGCATTTGTTGGACTTGGGAGGTTGGAATGTATGTTATGTCTAGAGTCCAATCCCTCCTTTTCAACAAGATTGAAAGCTGATAGATGAAACCAACTCTGAATTGTGAATTGTATTGTTACAAGAGAGCAGAAGGCCAGACAACAGAGTTTATAAAAATCGCCCATCCTTAGACAAGGAGTTGAGTGTTGTCAATTTATAACAAAGTCATACTACTTTAGAGGTCTACATTTGCTTCCTCCCTCTAAGCATTAGTTAGTATATAATATATCTCTAATTTTATAAAGTAATATACAATATTTTAACCCAAAAAAGCTCTTTAAAATTTAAATAAAGAAAAATATTATTTAAATAATAAATATTATAATAAAGTTATATGATCATGCTTAACTACAAAAAATCTACAAAAAATTCAACATAAATAGTGCATGAAAGAGTATAATTCAAAAAAAGCAAAACAAAAAAATTATAATCTTAAATTTCACAAAAAAAAACTACTCTATACATACTACTCTCAATAATTAGAATTTTTTTCTTGTCATCAATACAACGATCCATGTGAAATGAAAAACAATGTTTTAAGTTTTTACGGTTTCTTTTTCAAATTTAATGAAATTATAATTAAAAAATCAAATTATAAATTTGGCCATGAACTTAGCATAATTTAAATATTTAAATTTAGAAAAAGACAAATTAATTTTTATATGTTTAAAATTAAATTTTAAACTATAAATATTTTAAAGTTTTGTAATAAAATTAGAAAATATGAATCAAAATTGTTTGTACAAGCACTAAAAAAACTCTGAAAGGTATAGTAATTAATTAACGTTCAACTCTAAATCTCCTTATACCACAAATAGGATGGAGAGTCAAAATCTCCTTATACCACAATTTTGGCTGGAAAATAACAGGAATCAAAATCTTAGACTACAGTGGAAATAAATTTACGCAGAAACACAAGCTTCAAACCAGAGACAATGCATATCATCTTACTCGTGAAATCAAGTTCCTCTCATAAATAACTCCCACATGAAGATGAACACCGCCATTGTACATCTCTAAAGACATGAAAGTGGCCAATGTAAACACATTTAAAGGTAGAAAGTTTGTGCACTATCATTTGAAAAGTAAAAGACAACAAATGATTGAATTCAAATACATTGCCAAACAAACTAAAAAATACAATGAAAATGTAAATTTAAATGCAAGTGTTCCTACTTAAATGCCACATAGACAGACATGAAACAAAACCCACCCTATGAAACTTTAAATTAGATTTAAATCAAGAATTGGCCAAATTATAAAATTGATTTAAATCCACATTTTGCTAACCTTTAAATTAAATCTTAATCCACACATTTCAAAGAGTTGCAAATTAAATTCATACCCACACTTAGGCAGATTCAAAAGTAAAACTAGTGATAAAAAAAAAACTCTCGCCTCTACTGTTTTCGAAAATCATAGGAGAGGAGGAGATTGAGTACGCAAATCAAAAAATTAGGGCAAAATAGTCCTCTACTTGGGCGGTTGTTCCTTTGCTTAAAAAAATATGTATTGCCCTAGAAAATAAGAAATCTGTGCCTTCAGCCCTTAAAATTGAATTACGACCTTTATTTAATTTTACAAAAGAAATCATTTAAAATTTACACCAAATCCGTCCTTTCTTTTGCATTTGGAATAATCTACGGAGCCGCTGAGGTGAGGTTGACTGAGCCTGTACTCCCTCATTCGCCCCTAAAATTTATGACGAGCAATCGAGATACCTGAACGTTAAATTTATGGCTTCGAGAATTTTTTTAACCATCATTTTATACGTTTGAAAAAAAAAAATTGGCCATCAAATACGTTTAAAAATGGAAAAAACGCTCTGTGGAACGTCAAATTCCAGGACTGAATCCAAACAATTTTTGCCAAATTAGAAACAACATAAAAACACATGAATTTAAACATATATTAATTAAGGTGTTTAAAGGTTCTTTAAAAAGAATTGAAAAGATTTGTTTTATTGAATTAATCTATTCTTATACATATTTTTATTATACAATGGTTTTTTTGCAATTATAATTTATGAAAGAAAAAAGAAAAAAATGAAAAAAAAAAAAAAGGTGTTCAAAGATTCTCTTAAAAAAAAATTGAAAAGATTTGATTTATTGAATATATTTTTATTATACAATGTTTTTTTTTTAATTATAATTTATGAAAGAAAAAAAAAGGTTAAAGTAAGAGATTTAATATAACTTCTTATAATATAATTTTATAAAACCCATATCTTATTTTTCTATCATGTTGTAATATGTATGTAATATAATCAGAAGAGTTTTTTCATTATTCTCTTATATAATTATATTAATCTATTTCTTTCAAAAAAAATGTTTAAACAATTCTAAATAACATATTGGATACATTTAATTATTTAAATTAATACATTCAAGCTAAAAACATATACATTATACAAATTCCTATAATATTAATAACAACCAATTATATTACCCATATTACACATATACATAATCGAAATTCCTACAATATTAATGAAAACCAATTACATTTAAAACCCATATTTGTTCATTAGTCAATGAAATTTTTATTCATCAGTACACATGTAAATGTTCATCATTTTAGGTCACACCCTTTTTTTCAGCCCAACAAAATTTCCTATATTTTACAAGGCTTTTAAACAAGTAGAAAACGGTGTGACATTCTTTACAATGAACAATTAATAGAACAACATATTCCACTTGTTTGGATGCCAAAGTTAATTTATAGGGCCACATAGTTAATTTATAGTGAACAATTAATTTAAGTTAATTATGAATAATTATGATTAATTATAAGTAACTATGGTTTATTTACGTTTATGAGTAATTGACTAATTCTCTGTGTTATTTAGGTTTATGAGTAATTGGCTAATTCTATGTTTCAGTTTTTAGGTCTATGAGTAATTTCTAGTAATTCTAATAAATAGTTATGATTTAAATATTTATTAATTATTTGTGACTTAAACAATTTCTCTGGTTTCATTAGAATAAACATTCACATCATTTTCAAATTAAATCATGAATTATAACTAACTTAGATTTATGACTAATTATCATTAACTATGAGTTATTTAGTTTATGAGTAATTGACTAATTTTATGTTATAGTTTTCAGGTTTAGGAGTAATTTATACTAATTTAGGTATGTGAATCAACAATCTCTATTTAATAAATAATTTTGATATAAATATTTATTAATTATTTAGAATTTAAAAAATTTCTCATTTAATAAATACCTTTTAACCATTTTTTTTTTCTCAATCTGTCTACTTCTATTATTGTACAAAAAGATTCAAAATGTTACAGCAAGGCCATGGCCTTGAAAATCTTGCCATGAGATTGACAATTAGCATAGCTGAACACCTTCCAAAAATGGTGGACATCCATCTGTTACATCTTCTCCTAAGACTCTAAGTCTTGTGAAACAGACAAGCTGAAACAAACAACTATTGCACTGTTGGGCAGCGCTGAACATGGACAAATAGACATGGATCCATACCGTCGACACAGAGACATATAGACACTTACTAAGACCAGACACAGGCAGAATTGCAAGTTCCAAAAACAGAGTAATGCGCCTACTTCTTAGGCTGCCGAGAGCTGAGAGCCATCCAAGATCAATCGCCATCCGTAGTGTAGGGTTCCTCCACTACCCTGCACCCAAATTGCAAAGAGTCGTCTGAGTCTGAGCGAAGGACCACCGAGCCGGTTGGGACGCCCGGAGCAGGCTCGCTTGGACCATCAGGGGCGGCTTGAGTCGCCAAGGAGGAGCTACCCGTGACCGGGCGTTGAGTGTCAATTGGAGGTGCTGTCCCTGGTTCTGGCAGAATTGCCTGATGAGCTACTGCCTGGCCGCTGAGATTTGCACAATTTTCTATAGTGATTGAGACCAAGAAAGTGGAATTGGCAAGAGTGCAGGGGATTCGATAGCGGACTGTTGGATGCGCCGCATGCCCACAGTCAACCAGCCTTCCACGCCCATGACCTTTGCCTCTTCTGGCTTAGGAAACTTGAGGGCGATTTTGCTCAGGTGCCAACTCGACCGAGGAGGAGGGAGAGATGGGGGCAGACCTCTGTGAGGTGGCGCGCCCACGGGAGCCTCCGCATCTGCTACCCATTCCTGGACGCTCTCTCGACATTGCAGTATATAATGGATCATCCAGTGCACAAATGCACAGAGGGGAGAAACTAACCAGCACGTGAGCGCGTTGAACTCGAGCTAAAATCCTGTGAAACACTCTCAAGCTTGAGACGGAGACGAACTTGGGCACAGAGTGTGAATGCCCATGAGTTACCAACAGCGCCTCAGAGGAGTGTGAATTGGCAGCGGAGGGATGTGAAGAGGCCGCCGAGGAATGCCAAGAAACTGTAGAGGAATGTGAGGAGGTCGCTGGAGTGCAGACATTATGAAGCGCCATTGCACAATTTACCAGGAGGTAGATGGAGGAGTAAACGAACCACATTAATAACCCTGCGTGAGACCAGCTCACTTGATCTGCACGGTTCCTCGTGGCGTGCATGGGCTGACACCTGCCCATGTGAAGCGCCACCTTCGTACCCTTACGCTGATTGAACACCCGCATCCGGGAGAGAGAGATCTTTCTGCACCAAAGAAGCGCAATCCTGTTTGAGTTGTTCATCGGCTGCCATTTCAAGAGATCCAGAGAAGTAGGGAAGTTGCTGAGTGGCGCCCTGGTTGGCCAGTCTATCTGCAACTTGATTCGCTGTTCTTCTAACATGCTGAAAGGTTATGCTTTGGGGATTCCTTAGCTTTTCCTCCAGTGATTCCAATCTACTGAGCAATCTCCAGCTGGATGCTATTTTGACTGCTGTAGTACCGGCTTGTATTCTGTTGGCTGCATCTATTAGGATGGATGAGTCTCCTTCAACCTCTAGAGGGAAGAAGTGCTTTTGTTCTGCAATGCAGATCCCTTGCCAAAGTCCTTCCAGCTCAGCTGCATTGTTAGTGTCCTTGCCAATCGATCCATAATATATATGCAATATAGCTCCCGTATGGCTTCTGAAGATTCCTCCAAATCCCGTCGGCCCAGGATTACCTTTGGCTGCCCCATCAAAGTTCAGCTTGTAAGAGTTGATTGCTGGAGGGGACCAGGATAGCGGAGAGGCTGTGCGCGTTGGAGGACGAGCTGTAACATTTGCTAAAAAGGAGAGGTCCAGATTCCAGTCCTTCAGAACGATGCATTCCTGCGGAGAGTCTGGCAAATCTGTGTCATACCAGGTTCTGATAGCTAGAGTTTCTTGGAGGTTTTGTTTTAGGAGGAGCCACATAGCTTCTATTGGCCGGTGAGTGTTGTTGAAGATTCTGTAGTTTCTTTCCTTCCAGAGAATCCAATAAAGAAAGCCTGGTATTAGACTCCATAGAGAGTTAAGAAGCTGGCTTTTAAAAGGGTTCTTGGTCCATTTCCTTATGGTTTCTGTAACGTCCTCCATCCGAGCTTCCGATCTCCTGTTGCATTTTTCAACTCTCTCCCAAAGTTGCGTTGCTAGCGGACAAGTTTCCATTAGGTGTCTGATTGTTTCAGAGTGGAGATTGCAGTTTGGGCATCTTGATGGGCCAATGAATCCACGCTTTTGCAAATTGTCCCAAGTGAGTATGCGCCTTTTGCTTAAGAGCCATAAAAAAGTAGAGACTTTAGGCCAAACTCCTGGTTGCCAGACTTGTTCCCAGATTTGGTCCTTGTCTGTCTGGATAGCTGAGTAGCGCAATTGGTGTGCTTCTTTGGTGGTGAATGTTCCTTTTGGCGTATGTCCCCATCTTAGTTTGTCCTGCTGGTTGGAGAGTCGAATTCTTCTGTAGTTGAGTTCTTGATCTATGTCAGTGTGCGTTTCTCCTTGCCAGTCAATCTGCCAGAGGCTAGCGGGTTTCCAGATTTGGAAGTCATGGTGCGTGGGCTGTTGCCAGAATTGATGGACAAATGTGAGGTTCGCCTGCTGCATGTGGGTTTGCCATAGTGGCTTTTGGAATAAAGTTGCCAGTTTCGGGAGTTGTTGCCATGAATCGTCCCAGAACCTTGCCGTTGTGCCTGAGTGAATTTCCCAAAAACTATGCTCTTGTATGAAAGCACTGTGGAGCTTTGCGGCATTCCATATTAGTGACCCCTGGGTAGTTGTACTGATTCTGATAAGATCATTACATTGGCTGCCTGGGGCATATTTTGCTTGCCAGAGTCTTGCCCATGGTGAGTATGGCTTGGAGATCCAGTTCCACCATATTCTAGCTCCCATTGTGTTGTTACTTTGGAGAGGATCTCTTAAGCCCAGGCCACCTTCAGATTTGATTTTGCATACTTCTTTCTAGTTGACAAGAGCCCATTTTCTATTCAGGCCTGAGGAGCCCCATAGGAAGTTGCGCTGAAGGTTGCGGATTGCTTTGAGAACCCATTTTGGTGCGGCCATGATGGAAAAAAGATACAAAGGCATTACCTGGAGAACCGATTTGATCAAGACAAGTCTTCCGGCCATGTTTAGAGAGCAGAAAGTTCAGGACGAAAGCCTTGATTCTAATTTGTCTAGGAGAGTCCTCCAAGAAGCATGCTTGATGGCGGAATCAGCTAAAGGAGCCCCCAGATAATTAGAAGGTAGCTTGGCAATGGTGAATCCTAGAATACGAGCAATATTCCTTTGAGTAGAAGGGGGAGTGTTGAAAAAGAAGAGCTGGGATTTAGAAGCATTAATAGAGGTGCCAGAGGTGTTAGAGAAGAGGGAGAGCAGGGATTTGAAGACAGAGGCCTCTTGGGAGGATGGATGACCAAATAACATTGTGTCGTCTACAAACTGTTGATGGGAAAGAGGATTAAGACCATGGAGGGAAATTCCTTTTAGAGCCTGAGTGGAGACAACGGATTTGAGCAGTCTGCTGAGTCCTTCTGCCATAAGGACAAAGAGGAATGGGGAAAGAGGATCCCCCTGCCTGATACCACGGGAGGGGCGGAAAGGCAGGGAGGGAGAACCATTCAGCAAGACAGAGATGCTGGGAGAGGAAATTAGATTCATAATCCATCTGGTCCATGTTGAGTTGAAACCAAACGCTAATAACATCTTGTGAATGTAATTCCAACTGAGTTTATCAAAGGCTTTAGAGAGATCCAGCTTTAGAATCATACCTGGTTTTTTTTTAAGCTTTAGAGAGTGAATAACCTCATTCGATAGAATTATACCGTCCATGATCTGCCGCCCTTCTACATAACCCGTCTGCTCAGGAGAGATGAGTAGAGGAAGGAGAGGTTTGAGCCTGTTCGCTATTACTTTTGAGATTAGCTTATAGATGACATTGCATAGCGCTATTGGCCGGTATTTATCAGGCTTATTTGGTTCTTCACCTTTAGGTACCAGCGCTAAGAAGGTTGCGTTGAGGGAAGGAAGAATCCAATGCGTAATTCTTGATTCCTCTACTAGTTCCCATACCTCAGTCTTGATGAGCTCCCAAAACTCATGGAAGAAATTGGCCGTGAAACCGTCAGGCCCAGGTGCCTTGCCATCTTTAAGTTGGGCCATTGCTTCTTCAACCTCCCTGAGTGAAGTGGGCTGGAGCAGTTTGTTGTTGTGGTCCTCCGTTATGATTCTTGGAATGTGCTGTGTGATTGCTCTAATTGCCTGATCTCTGTTACCTATGGGCTCCCTGAGAATGTCCTGAAAATAATCTTTGAACTCCTTCTCCATATCTTCGTGTGCTTCTAATCTTGTTCCTTGTTGATTGTTTATAAATGCAATGTTATTATACATTCTTCTTTGGATGGCAGTTTTGTGGAAGAATTTGGTATTCTTCTCCCCCTCCTTGAGCCACCTAATTCTGGATTTTTGACGCCATAGAATTTCCTCTTGTTGCCTGCGAGCTTCTATTTGGTTCCAGAGGATCTGCTCCTGATGTGTCTGCTCCTCTGTCCTACCTTCCAGGATGAGAGTTTGTTGAAGCGCGTTCATTTGCTGTTCCAACCTCTTGCGATTCTCCTGTATGTTGCCAAATTGTGTTCGATTCCAGCCTTTGAGGATTTGTTTTAAATTTTTCAATTTTTGTTGGAATTGATACATTTTGGCACCCTCTGGCGGGATGAAAGATTGCCATGCTTCACTTACCACTGTCTTAAAGTTCGGATTTGTGAGCCAGAAGGCTTCAAATCGGAAAGGTCTATTGCTGCGTGTACCTGGCCGAGACCATTGTAGCATTATAGGCCAATGATCGGATCCTCCTTGGGGTATGATAGAAGCGTGGAAGTCCCCTCCCAGATGTATTGCATTATCCGAAATGAGGAACCTATCGAGCCTAGAGGCTATATGATGTATGCCCTTGCGCTTATTGGTCCAAGTGAAGACTCCATTGGAGGTTGGAATATCCATGAGTTGATTGTTGTGAATGAATTCTCTGAGGCCATTGCTGTCACTTTCTAGCCTGATTCTGCCTCCTTTTTTCTCCTCCATTGATTTTATGATATTGAAGTTGCCGCCACCTATCCAGAGGGGGAACCGCCTGTTTTCATTGAGAATAGTAAGAGTTTCCAGAAGATCTAGTTTTTGCTGAAGGATCTGCGGAAAATACACATTTGAGAGATGCCCATGGATGTTGGTACCAATGAGATGGAATGATGCTTGGATGAGATGATGGGTGGCATGAAAATCATATAGAGTGAGGATCTGCGGATTCCACAAAATGGCTAATCCCCCTGAAGCCCCAGAGGAATCGACTGAAACTGAGCAGCTGCCTACCCAGATTTTGTTACAAATTCTTTCAATAGTGGTGTTGTTGCTTTTTGTTTCTTGAAGAAAAACTATTGACAGTTTTTCTTGTTGAATCAGGTTTTTTATCATACGGTGTTTTGAGGGGCTATTAAGTCCTCTCACATTCCAGGAGATGAGCTTCATGGACAATGGGGTTTGGGTTTATAGAACTTTGTCAACTTAGGGAATCTCCCTGATTCCATAAGTATTTCTCCTACTATGATAGTCCTTCGAAGGTCTGTCTTGCGCCACCTTTTCTTAGTTTCTTTGAGAATTTTTTTTCCATCCCAAGGGATTCCTGCTTGTATACCAAGACTTTTGTTGTGATGTGCTTTGGTTAAGACTCCTTCAAGCCTGTCGATTTGCCAAGCGGGTATTGAGTTATATTCTTTCTGTTTGCAAGCCGTTTCAAGTTTGAAGATATCTACACCATCTAGGCTGACATGCTCCGGATCTTCCTCCATGATGATAGGGGAACTTTGGTCTTCCACATCTACATCTTCCTGTAGACTGAGAGCAAGAGCTGCATCTAGATCCATAGCCGAGGGCTGCTGGTTGAAATCTAGAATAGATTTCCCCTGGGTAGAGGGGAAAGGGCCGAGGTCCGAAACCATTTTATTATCCAAAAGGGGACTGGTTGAAGGGCGAGAAGCGACTGGAATGGAGGACTGCATGGGGGCAGAGGGAGAATGGGAGGAGGAGGGCAAGGAGGTGTTCTCCTGAGGTTCCGAGCTTGGTTTGACCTGAGGATCAGGAGAGGAAAGCGAGATGAATCTGTTCTGGGAAACTGTTTTGATGGAGATGTCAGGGACAACCTGGTTTTTCTTGGCATGCCTACGGCGGTTTGGAACTTTAGTGAATCCTTCCGAGTCTTTATTGGATTCATTGGTTGAAGATTTGGACTGTGAGTTCAGAGGGCAATCTCTGAAGAGATGGCCATGTTCATGGCATTTACGACAACGAAAGGGGATATGCTCGTAATCTAAAGGCTGAGTCCATTCAAAATCATCGTGAAAGAGACTTACTGAGTCGGCTAGAGCTTTGGTCAGGTGCATCTGGACACAGATCCGGGCATACGAGGTGTATTTGCGGGTTTTTGTTTCCTCTGCAACTTTGATGAAGGTCCCTAGTTTGTTGCCAATATCTGCTAGCGTATCTTCTTTCCAATATTCCACTGGGAGGGAATACATACGTATCCATACTGGAGCCCAGCTGAAATCTTCTTTGTCAGGATTGAACCTTGGCTTCCATTCCGTGAGGTAAAGTCCTGAAGAGTTGAAGAAGTACGGGCCTCCTTCAAATATGCGCGATTTGTCTTCCACACAATGGAAAATGGCTGTGAAGAAGCCTTTCGGTCCAAGCTGCAGGGTAACCTGTCCTTTGGGCTTCCATTTTGAAGCTATCCATCCCTGCAGCGCCTTTTCAGTGGGCCAAAACCCAAGAAACTTTCCTATTAGTGCATGATCCTGCATGTACTGGATCTCACCGTTAATGCGATGACTTGGAAGATCGACTTTGATTCTTTCTGCCGCCTTCGGGATGCAGGTAGCCGAGGTCGCCTTTGGCTGTGACGAAGAGGCTTTTTGTTGCGCATCTTGTTCTTTGTCAGCCGCATCGCTTTGTGCAGATGGTATCGGTTTGTCATTCGTCCTTTGTCCTCCCTGATCTGTTTCAGGGAAACCGCCAGGAGGGGTCAGAGGAATAGCATTCTGTTCAGTGTCAGAGGCTGGAGTTGAAAAAGGAGGGGGGGAGGATCCCACCCCTCCTGCAGGCGCAGCCATTGAAGGCCGTCAGAAGGAGCCCGACGACGCGAGCTCGGAGGATCAGGGGAGTGCAACAGTTAGGGTTAACAGAGTGCTTGCGGGCGGGCATTTTTCATTAGAGCTCGAAAGTCCCATTTAATCATGGGAGACCTTTTAACCATTATTACAAAGCTTAATTAATTTCATTAAAATTAGTATACAAAGATGATTCTTTTGTCCTTTCTTTGATGTAATGAATTTTTAATTAGCATATATTTTATTTTATTTTTATTTTGAGAGAGATGAACAAATGTTGAGAAATTTGAAGTTATTTATTTATTTAAATGAATTACGTGATTTCATTCACATTTTGATTTAGTTACTCATTTTTATTTGATTTTATATATTTTTTATTTGATGTATTATTATTTTTCATAATATTAAAGAGATACAACGGTTTCAATTAAATGTTTATATCTTTATTATTAAAAAAATAATATATATGATAAATTAAACTAATTTAAATATTTTTTTATACAATATTTAAATTTTTATAAGATATTTTTTAAGATATTCAGAATTTTGAAAAAAAACTCATATTTTTATCATTTAAAATTATAATATTAAAAGATTTATTAAAAGCAAAAAATGATAATTTAAATAAATTTAAAAAAATCAATAACTATATATTTTTTTGACTTGGAAAACAAAATTGAATAAATTTAAAAATATTTGATAGTAAATCACTTTCTCTTTTATAACAAGTAATTGGTATCATATTACTATAACTATTAAGATTGAAATTAGTTTAATTATATAAATCAAATACCTAATAATTTTTTTGATTTTTTTTTTAATCAAAAACATTTAATTTAAAAATATTTTTAATATATTTTATTTTAATAACTTATTAACTTATCAAAATCATAAAACTACTGTCATAAATTTATTAAAAAATTTCAACGATACACCTCATAAATACACCTCATAAATTGTAAATAAAAATCCTTGGAAAAGTGAATGAAACCTAATCTACAATGAGAAACACAGTAAGCAAACACATAAAACACAACAAGCCTTCTCTGGAGTTCACAAACTCTCGGACTCTCTCTGTCACTGTCTGCTCGATGTTGCCTCTACTCTGCAAGTTAGCTTGGCGTGTCTGTTCTTTGCAATTTGCTTCTTTCTCGCCTCTCGACTTTCTGCTTCTCTCTCTTTCTGTCTACTTTTCTCTCTATCTATTCATGGCTTAAAGCCAATCCACTCCATGACTATTCATTTCCACTTCCTAGCTCCCTAGATCTCCTGCCTCTATCTGCTTGAATTCCCCTACTCTGTGTCATCATCACTGTGTAATGCTTCACAGAGAGGTGGCCACCTATTTCCTCACGAACTAAGTGTCAATTCTCTTTGAACGGTCGTTATTTCTGTTGCTCAAATATTGCCTGCGAAACTAATTCCTCTACTAACTCATCAGTCATACTGGACCTAAAACCTCATATGACTCAACCTATTTCCCTGTCAAATCCAGTCATCCATCGGATCATTTCTCCATCGTTGATCTGGAGCCTCCAGATCCTACGGTCTTTGTCCATATCAGACGGGTAAGTAGCATGACCTTTACCTGTCCAATGTGAGTGGATTTCTCTCTCATCCACCAGATGTGTGTCACCCAGTGTATGGCATCAAGCGGGACTCGGTCAAACCCGCTTACTACTTGAATCCCTTCCAATATCCTACTGGTTTTAGCACAGGACCAACCTTCTAATGGAATTGGCGATTTTCGTATGGTTTTATGCTTTCCTCATGACCGAGAACTTGGGAGCTCTCCTCCACTGAGGGGGACACCTCGCGAGCACTAATCGCGTATCAGAAACTACCTCTATTTTTGGATTTGACCTCACGTTTTTCAATTTGTGTCAGCGCGTAGTTAGCATGGGCCAACGATCTACACGCTTTGCCCGAGGGTCCTCGTTGCTCCGTGCTAACCACAAATTGCCATTGTTTAGTGGTTATTTTTGCTAAGCTCAACATCCATAAGACTTTGAAACTTCAGCATGAGTTTCTATAGAGTTCGAGAAATTTTAAGAAAGTTTAAAGGATCCAATTCGGATCACCTAGGGACACAAAATGCATGTGAAAGGGACACAAAGTTTTTGAGACCTAATTAATTAATTGATTCAATAAAGAAAAAGGCTATGCATGAAATTGTTTCCTCTAGTCTTCTATTCTTGTCTTTAGACATCATTGAGTTAACTTTTAAACTTTTAAAATATTTCAAAATTTAAATTCTCTGCTCAACACATAACAAGGATAGACATGAAGGCACACAGGGAGTGTTACAAGAATGGCCCACAAAAACCACATTTGCATAAGTTCTAGCGAGGATCATTATAATTTAAACTTGGATAATAAAAATAATTCCATAAGGATGGATAGACATTTTTTAAACACGTAAACCTCCAAGATTGATAAAGTGCAAAATTTCGCTTACTTCTGAAATTTTATAGGCTGAATATTTACATCATTTCAAAAGAGTTTGAAGCTATGCCAAATTTCTGATTTAATGTGTGTATAATATACAACGCAAGGGGAGATCAACTTAAATTTGAGGTTGTTCGGGAATCATGGCCTGACATCCTCTGTGCATACAATCAGGTCAAAAGTGGCTAGGTATGTTTAGGGTTAGGCTTTTCTTTTTTAAATATGAACAATGGATGTCAGAAATCTATATATTGTTTAATATATATATAAATATATATATATATATATAATTTATTTTTTGTATGCACTGTTCAACAAGACTTCATCAATAGTGAAGAAAGCCATTCCACATTAGAGTAATGACAAATCTAGTTAACAGTGGTCATTGAAAGCAAATCTAGGTAAGAAATTGTGCACCTTTGTTAGGAAATAGAAGCAGAAAGAAGACCCTTCAAATAGTTTCAGTAATCCTTGCACTAATCCTTCTAGTAATCATTCAACAATTCCAACAATGGAATCACTAAGAAAGGGTTTCTCCAATGCATCTTGAGGGAAACCTGAAAAAAATTAGGTAGAGAAAAGGAAGGCTATGAAAGATTTTTCACCTTTTTTAGCAGATTGAACCTGAGAGAAGGCCTTCAAATCTTTAGAGTAATCCTTCCAACATTCCAGTAATCCTTCAACAATTCCAACAACCCAAGTGCTAACAAATAAGTGCATGCATCCATGGAGCCTTTGATTATAATAGATGGAATGGTAATGAATAATAAGTATAATAGATATTTAATGACAATTTGAAATGCTCAAGATGGTGTGGTGGCCTTATTCTATTATTGCTCAAGGTTACAATCAGGCATGGAGTGGAGAGTTATTCTATTATTCCTCCACATTATAATCAAGGTTACAATCGGGCATGGAGTGGAGAGTTATTCTATTATTCCTCCAGGTTACAATAAGAGATGGAGTCGCTGAGTTATTATTAAGAGCATGAATGGTGAAATTGATAGACACTATTTTTTTGAGTTATTACTTCCATTGCGGATTAATGGAATGATTGCTGGAATGGTGAAATTGATGGACACCTATTCTTTGGAGTTATAGAGACACCTGTTCTTTGGAGTTATTATTAACAACATGAAAGGGTGATCATAAATTATATTAAATCACATAAATTACAAAGTAACATATAAAATCATTATATATTAAAACAATGTTTTATATTAAATCATTTTATATTATATTAAATTACAAATTATCATATAAAGGTAATGTACATTGTATTGATTACAAATTATTATGTAAAAGTAATGTATGTTAAACTACACATTATTGTATTGATGAGGGTCTTAAAGACTAAAAATGGATTCTATTAAAATGATTTGGAACCATTATAGGTTAAAGCAATGTTTTGTATTAAAATCAATTTCTATTAAAACGTTGTATTTGTTTATAAAATCAATGTATATTAAATTAAAAATTATTATTATCAATTCAATGTATATCAAATTCCACATTATTTTTTTATAACTAAAAAAACTATGAAACCACTTTAATAAAAAAAATTAGCACCTTATTATAAATTTTGAAATAATAAAATCAAACCTATGTTTTGTATTAAAATCAATGTCCATTAAAACATTGTATTTTTTTATAAAGCCAATGTATATTAAATTAAAAATTATTATTATCAAATCAATGTATATCCAGGATAAAATCCCTAATTTAGATGAATGTGGCTTAGATTTATTATTTGTAAGTACTCCTCTCAAATTTATAAATATTGTCAATTTAGAATATTAGAATTAAACAAACTATATTAAAATGTCTTACTATGATTTTTCTATGCAGAAAATGCTTCTATACGATCCTTCAAAGAGAATTTCAGCCAGTGAGGCTTTATCCCATCCTTACTTTGACTTTGGTTCTGAACAGTCTTGACTGTTAGAGCTTTCAAAAACCTAAAACGATGTGATCTAATATGGCATCTCAAATTTATGTTGTAATGACTTACTTCTTTGCATTCAAATATATCGTTATAACTATGATTTATAATTATCTTTGTAAAGTAGTGTTGAAATTTAAAATTTAAACAAATTAAAATTTCTTCAACAAATCAAACAAATTAAAATTTCTTCAGCGTGTAATGCAATGAGTTAACCATAAAATAGGTGAGGGAATTAGTAACACATAGGCAACCACTCAGTTTAGCTAATGGACTGGAAAAAAACACTTGGCAAATGGTTGAAGAGGCATAAGTTTAAGAATGTGAATAGACATACGTTTCAGAATCAATGTGGGTTTGAATATATGTTTTATAATTTGTTTTAAATATATTTCTTAGTGCAGAAAGAACATTTGGAAAATGGTTGAAGAGGCATAAGTTTAAGAATGTAAATAGTTTTAGAATCAATGCTGGTTTGAATATATATTTTATAATTTTTTTAAATACATTTCTCACTAATGAACATACGTGGTTATCAACAAAAGCTACAGTAAATTTTTAATCATTCTTTGTAAAAAATTAATTTAAGTATCCTTTAAACATGTGATTTAGACATGCGAGTAAGTTAGTGGTGTGAATTCTATGCATTGATAAACTGGAAACCATGAGAATACACTGGCATCTTTCCATTTAAGCCATCTGATCGAAAAGATTAAATAAGAAAATGATTAAAGTGCGCAACTCGAACAGAACAGACACCTATCAGCGTAATTATGTTTATATCCCTCAAAATTTTGCTTGCAGTTTCTCTGTCATTGTAGTTATTGAATTGTCCTAAAATTGCATGTCCAATATTTATAAATTGAACTGCAATGAAAGTAAAGTGAAAGGAAAGTGATTGTTGAATTCTTAAAATATAATAGTATTGACATACCTCAAAGTTTGTGAAGTGAACCTCAAGTAAAGTCCAAATTTTATATGTTGTGAAATATTGAGCTTTTTCTTTCAGATTTATCATATTAAAAAGTGTGTTTCAATTTTTAGAACCAACCATTGGCTACAAAAAATGTCAAAACTCTCTACTCTTTGGCTAGTTAACCAAAAGTTAATATTTTCAACTCCTTTAGCTAAATTTAAATTAATTTTAGAAGCAACCTATTTTATTTTATTAGAATGATTAAATAAAATTCATCATGTTGATTTCTTAAATTTTAGGTTTCCTTCCTATTTATTGTCTTGCCTTAATTATATTTTAATTATCTACTTTTCTTATAATGAATTATTGGTTCCAGTGGGGCACAATCTTTTTTAATGTGATATGACCTTGAAAAAGAATCTCAACACAATGTAAATTACACTAGTCTTATTTGTAAAATATTTTTTGATTGACTTTTCTTAATTTAAGATATGTTTTTTATGTTTTTCAATGAAAATTTATTGCATTAAAATTTATTATTTCTATCCAGTTAATTGAGACATTTCTCATTATATATATATATATATATATAACTATAAAGAGTAGTATATTTATATATAAATCGTGCTCGTTTGCATTCAAAATCAGGATTTTACATCAAAATTTTGAACCTGTTAAGGGCTTCTGAAAATTCATTTGTTCTACATCCCTTCCTAGAGAATTTTTCTCCAAAAGGCCAAAAAAAAATTCTATAACTAGTAACCTGTGGCAATACATTCTACAATACTAATATAATAAATATTTACAAGTGATGTTTGCCATTAAAAAGCATCTTTAAACTAAGAGAGAAAACATATTACTCCTCCATCAGCGTTGGACTATTAACATCAATTCCAATATATTCTTCATCAGTCACTAGGTTGTTCTATGCTATTTTCAGCTTCAGTTGCTCAATTTGTTATCTCGGTGCATCCACCTCATCCTCAAGTTGTCGGAGGTGCTTCTTCTTCTCAATATGTTGCTCTTGCATTTCTAGCACCTCCTTCTATTGCTTATGGATCCACCTCTGCATAATTATCAAACCCTCCCTGAATTCCATATGCTCTTGCACACAACCATTACATATATGCTTGTTTCTGCCACCCTTCTGAGCCTTGCCCTCCCTCGACCCCCCTTGTTCCAGGCCGACGATGGCCCCAAGAACTTGACAGTGAGCCCTCCTCCACTAATTTGCTCTGCACACTCATTTTCACCACTGAGGAGATACCAGAGTGACCATTCTCCAAGGTGCCATGAAATCCCCACTTAGGATTATTCTAGGCAATAAACCCAATGCCACCATCTTATTGAACAACAAATGATGCTCTTACCAACACTCAACTTCCTCCCACGACTGCACACACCACTCGTTACCACCCTTGTGGCCAACACCCTAATAGAAATCCTACAAAAATTACTAAGTGACCTCAACCCTAGATGTTGGGCCTTCAGAGAGACCACTCGAGCATATACTAACAAAAAACAATGATAAAAGATCAAACCATTACCCAATTTATAGAATATGAAAGTCAAAACTCTTATGCAGGACTGGAAATTGGTACTCATTATGTTGAGATCCCAATGATCCACCATTATTTCCCATCTTCTCACTTCATCCTTCATCCTTACCCATGCCTTCCTCCCATGCACGATCTGAGCAATTCAGATCAGAGGGATTAAATTCTTCTCACCCTCTCCCATTTTCTTATTTGCTCTTGTGTTGCAATGCTGACCACTGTAACTATTTCTATGTTGTGAGGATTGGGCTCTCACATTGTGAGACTTCCCAATACCAAGTGTAGGACATACGTAATGGGAGCAGCCACGTTGTGGCAGCAAGTCAAGCCGACCTAGCCCACAAGGCGCAAGGATGGGTCGGGCCGAGTTAAGGCCGATGAGATAGGGACCGAGGAGTGGGGGATGGTTTGGTTCGAAAGGAGACATCCGAGATTGAAATGACGGAGGGTGACAAGGGCGAGGGAGGAGAAAATACACGAAAGAAGTGGGAAGGGAAAGGAAGGGGCCGGATTGGGGGGCAGGAAACAAAGAGGATGAAGGGAGAGAATTGGGAGAAAGGAGTATATAGGTGCTAACCCCAAATTAACCTTGTTTCCTTTATTTCCCAACCTCTTGATCCAGCTAAGAGTGCCTTCCCAAGTCCAATGTTTGAAAACCTTTACCATGTTTAGGGAATGTATAGTGTTTCTTCTATTTCATCCATTATACTTATTTTTGCATTCAACCGAAAGGTCAAATTTGCTTGCTTATCTTCTTCTTGGTTATTTCGTCTTAGGATGTGAAAGAATGACACCAAATCAAAGAGAGGAATCATACCTTGGGATATCTTAATGATTTTGTTTAGATTCATGATGTTTTCTGATGAAATGTATTTCATTTGTTTTATTATCAACATTGAGTCTCCCAAGACTTGGATCTTCCTAACGCCCTTTTTTTGAGCTAGAGAAAGTTTGAGGAATAAACCATAAGACTCAGCTTGATAGTTTGTCAGTCCCTAAGCATACCTATCTTTGATGTCTCCTTTAGGATTAATGAGAATCCCTACCACTCCCTCCACCACAAAATTCATATATTTTTAAATCATAATCAAATCAACTTATATGTAGTGAAGGATGTGAAAGATTTTAAAAAAAAAAATATTGTTATTTGACACAGTTAATGATGACGCGTTATTGTTTCTTGTGATCAATCATCAAAGGGAATTTTGCATTATTATGTTTATTGAACGATGCAACTATTTGACTAATTAAAAATAAATATTCTAATCATAAAGAATATTATATACATTTTAGATACAGTTGTATTTCGATATAGCTACAATATATCAACAATGAAAAAAATTACATTTATTTATATGAGAAAGTAGTATAATTCAAAACCATGACATCCAAGTATATTTCAAGTGCATTTTATAGAAATTATAATAGTAATACATGTGTGTAAAAAGTGGATGGAAAATATGGTTGTCACTGAAATAAATTAACTTAGAAAAATAATAAATTGAATAAAATTTGAGTTTGGTACAAATTCTAGAAAAAAAATTTATAATTGAAATTGTATTTCAAACTAAACTATTAATTAATTTTTATTAATAACAAAAAATATTTCTTTTTTTCTTTACAATAAAATCATTATTAAATATTTCTTCTATATCAAATAAGAATAAATTAATTATAAATTTTACATAAATTAAAACAAAAATTATAAAATTTAATTCTAAATTATTTATTACTTTATATCTCAGAAATTATAATTATTTATATACATAAAATATTCTAAACCTTCTCATACCCACGTGCTCATATTTTCTCATACCCTTCTCATAAATTGTAATTTTCTATTTATATGACAATTCATATGCAATCTACACATTGTCTAATATGAGAAGAAATTTCTTCTTTTCTAGAGTTGCATACAATATCATCTTCTGTTTTCCATTAGTAGAATTTTCTTCCATATTTAATTTTAGTTCCTTAGAGATAGAAACTTACAACTCCTTCATTAAAGTTCTGAGAAATAGTGAACCAAAAAATGACATAAAAGATACCACTAGGTACTCCTTGTAGATGTTGTACATGAATTTCAGCAACGATGTCTTGCCAGCCAACACCCCATATTGTACACACCAACCATAGGAGCTTGGAAGCCAGGATCATTGAGCCATGTCTATAGATGATCATGAGCAGTTCGTATGCTTACCCGTTTGAAACCACACAGGTTGAAGCAACAAGTTTTCCCGAGGTGTTGCAATAGACACAATTTCTAGAGTCATCACATTTATTAAGTAAACCATACTAAACTCTTGAAGGAGGGCATAATATGTGGCCTTCCAAACTCTAATTTGCATGGAAAGGTTGAGATTCCAGTGGAGGAAACACTAAAGTTGATACCACACTCTCTCTCTTTGTCGATTACACTTCTTGATCAAATCTCCAGCCTCTTGAAAGGCATTCTCCATCTTTATTAACCATTTTTTCAATGGATTTTGTAGCCTCTTCCATTGGTCTTGAAGCTGGTTCTGAATATTGTTCAACCTGTCCTATGTAGTGCTAAAGTTGGTTTCTATAATTTTGTTGTTTCTCTCCAACATCTTAACATCTTCTAATTTTTGGAAAATCACAGTAAAACTCCACAAGTATACTTGTAATAGTTGAAATTTTTAGGAAGACTTAGGATTTTGTTGTGCCCAGAGGGGATTCTGACTTGAAAATTGAGTCTCTGAACTTTTCTCGCGATCTGTGCAGCTATCTTTCAATATCAGAAGATATTTTCAATATCAGAAGAATAATATCGGGTATTTAGCTCTTCATTTTTATTTCATATCGGCTTCGAATAATTTCTCTTTGATTTTTACTCCACATTGTTTACGAGAATCGATCCCTGATATTCTTTTACATGATTGCGAGGGTTGGGTTATGTTTATACATGATTGCGAGGATTGGGTTATGCTTCTAGTGAAGATTAAAAAAATTATTTATTATAGCATAAAATAATGAGGGAAAATAATTATTTTATTTTAACAAAAATAAATTAATAAAATAAGAAATTATAAAATTTAAATTTTTTTATAGGTAAAAAAATTTATTAGAATTTAGTTGTGAAACCAGTAGTGAGGACAACTATTTTTCATTGTTAATTGTGAACAGAGGATGACTCATCACCTTTAATCAAGAAAAACCACGCCACCTACCTTTAATCAAGGAAAACCAGGGCACCTAGAATAACCTGCTGGTGATCAGTAAGGTGGTAGACTTTCACTCTTGCCAAATGCTTATGGGTTTTGGGCTGTTAACATATTTCCTTAAGTCCCAGAAAAACTAGCTCTTAGCCAAGTAGAATCAGTCCCCAACATTAATTTGTAAAAGAATATTAAATTTCACATGCCTATGGGTCTTGGGCCATGTTTCCTTACATCCTAGAAAAACTAGGTTTTAGTCAAGCAAAAGTAGTCCCAAAATTAATTTGCAAAAAAATATTAAATGTCAGATGCCTATGGGTCTTGGGCCCTGTTTCCTTATATCCTAAAAAAATTAGCTCTTAGCCAAACAAAAACACAATATTAAGATGTTAATACTAATTTCTCTGCTAAATGTCCCCGGTATTGGAAAAAAGATATTGTTTTGAATTTGCAAAATGTAAATGAACAAATTTATTACTTTTTGCATGATAGATAAACGGAATACATCGATAAAATGATAGATTGTCCACTTTAGGAAGTAATTGTCGCCATTGTATTTAACCTTTGGGATGAAGTGGTGAAACTTTCCCTAAATTTGATTCTTACGAATTGTTTGTTTTAATAAAAAGTTTAATTCATTGATCGAATGGAGCTATCTGTTCTGTAAAAGAATATTATAACTTTGCTATATGAACTAGAGGAAGAGATATTGATAAAAATAATAATATTATAATATTGACACAAATTTATTGTAGAGGTTAGTTGTGATGAAAAGAAAAATGTTGAGCATTCAAAATTGTGTCTAAAATTAAACTAAAAAATACTCAAAATCATTATTCCTTCTGCAATAGATTAAAAAGAAATAGGTGGTCCCCTCTGGAAAGTAATTGTAGCTATTGCATGATTTTTGGGATGAAGTGGGGAATTCCTGCGAGATTGGATTCTTATAAACCATTTGCTTTAATAAAATCATATGATTTTTACTTATTCTAATGATAATAATCTATTAGTGTTATAATCATTATTCCTTCTGCAATAGATTAAAAAGAAATAGGTGGTCCCCTCTAGAAAGTAATTGTAGCTATTGCATGATTTTTGGGATGAAGTGGGGAATTCCTGCGAGATTGGATTCTTATAAACCATTTGCTTTAATAAAATCATATGATCTTTACTTATTCTAATGACAATAATCTATTAGTGTTATATGTTATAAGAGAATAATAATTTTTTTAATAGGAGTTAGAAAAGTTTGAAAAATGTGTGAAAATTTTAAATTAAAAAATGACAAGTTTATTTTTGTTTTATAAGAGATAAAAAATTAATTTATAGATAGATGGTTTTTTTTAAAAGAAATTGTTTCAATTGTATAAACTTTTGGGATGAAGTGAGATAACTTTCTTGGTTTTTATAAATAAAAAAAACTAACAAAAAATTATTTATTTCAATGATTTATGGCAGGTTGTGAGTTGCTTTTCAATTTGGTATTAATGTTTTAGTTCATCTTGTCTTGTTAATAGAATAGGGTTTTAGTTTTATTGTAGCCAAATTTTCTACCACATTTAATGTATGTAACAAAGCAAGAAAGCATAGTAAAAACAACTTCACATTAAATACAAAGTCAGGTAAACAATGGTCGAAGGAAGGTTAAGCTTGAAAACATTTTCATCTTCTTTTTTATTGATGGTGTAACACCCCATAATAATGTGGTTTGATCTCTCTATTGAGAAATATAAGTGGTAACTACAATGATGCATATAGTTCCCAGGTGCATTTTCGAGGGAGGTTACATTTTTTATAAGGGTCATGTCTAGCTTAGCTAATTAATTAGACAACTTGGGTATCTTCCTTAAGGAGGATGCACTAAATTGGCCATCACTTTTGCAGCTCAAAAAAGGAATTGTTGAGGGTTTCCTCATTTCTATATCTTGTTTCTCTTGAGCATAATTGTGTATGGGCATTTAGATGTATCTTTCCATCTCTCAAGCTATATGCATTATTATTTTAGTACTTTTCATATAATTTGAACTCTTATATTACCATATAAGATTAGTTGGTCTTGTAGAAGACTATTGTTTATCTATCTTGTTTTATCTTTCTTAGCTAAATGTTTGGATAAATATTTGTTTTGGTTGGTGACTTCACTATAACCTAAGGTTTCATGGTTTACATAAGCACATCAAATGGTATCAAAGTATTAGTCCTGGACTTGCTCTCCACCATAATTTTAAGGCTTGTGCCTCACTTAGTTGGTTGAACTCCAAGAAGAAGAATTCCAAATCTATTTCACTAGAGAATGTGCCCTCTGACCCAGATCTATGTTGGCACCTAATCTTGATATGTCCATTGCTTGAATTCCACTCTAAAGTGGAATTCTTAGCCAAGTGGAAAGTTTTTTTTTATCTAATGCATGGAATCCCAACCTTCCTAGACATATCTCTAACTATTGGGTTAGATTATCAACAATTACATTTACAACTCTTCTAGGGTTTCAATTCACCTTTGAATCCATTCTTAGCATAGGTACTAGAATGGTTTTAGCATAGATTGGATACCATCTTCTTCTCCAATTCTCCCTCATGGCTCCTTGTAAGAAGCCCTCCACTGAAGAGGTTGATTCTAATGATGCTCCTCTAGACCCAAACACGATAAAAGAACTACAACAAGTGCTCATCAATAAATCACAACATATTATCTTTTAGTTTGATGTTAATATTCCAAAGGTATTAGAAGTTTCCTTGGAAAGTGTCAGAGGGTATTCCAATAAATTACAAAAGGATTACCTCCATCTAGATGTTATGAACATCAAACTAAAATAATACTTAGAAATACTCCTGGTAAAAGAGCTTATAGATATCTACGATAGAAAAAAATAGGAAATTCGAAAAATGGTAAATGACATGTTCAATGTAGGTATTACTAAGCCAAGCAAAAGTTTCTTTTTTGCCCAAGTAGTGTCGATGGTGAGAAGAAAATATAATGGATGGAAGATAAGTCCTGATTATAAAGATCTAAGCATAATCACCATCAAGTATAAATTCCTACATCCAAATATTAATGAGTTAATAGATCTTAATATTAAATTAAGATATTTCCAAATTAGGATATCTTGGTATCTTGTGAAATAAAGATAGATATTGAATCAAGATACCACTAAATCAAATTAAGGGAATACACTCCCAAAATATCAATTAGAACACAAGAATGGAACTATGAGCTCTTAGTGACACCTTATATGTTGACTAATGTTCCTTACATGATTCAAATTGTTATGAACGATTTTTTTTTGACCTCATATTAGAAATTTTGTGTTGGCTTCCCTTCATGTTATACTTATCTATAACAAATCATGGGAAGAACGCATTAAATATGTGTATTAAATCCTAAATTGTTGAGAACAACCAATTATATGTAAAAAAGTCCAAATGTGCTTTTGTGAAATAAATAAGTATTTGGATCATATTTTCTTATGGGAAAAGGTTAAGGTGAGCAAACTATCAAAATATGCAAGCTATCACAAAATAGCCCATTCCTAAGAACACCAAAATTTTTATAGGATTTTGGTGTTCATATAGGATATTATCATAATTTTTTCAGTAGTTATGCACTTATTATAGGCCCACTCACTCCTATTTTGAAGAAAGTATGGATGAAAGAAGTTATCTTGGCATTCTCACTCTTAAATGATGATATGTATTCTATGTTAGTATAGATATCACTTGATTTTGTTGAAATATTCATAGTGGAATGTGATGCATCAAGTTAAGGAATTGGAAAAATATTGATGCAAGAAGGGACAATGTTTCTTTGTAAGTAGAAAATTTGGGAGAAAAGACTCAGTGAAATCTACATATAAAAAGGAAATAGCAACAATTTGACAAACAATAAAAAAATGGTAATGATATCTCATTACGAGGCATTTTAATCTCATGACAGACCATTATAACTTAAACTATTTTTTTGGAGAAAATATTGTCATCAAAAGAGAAATAAAAATCCCTAAAATAATTAAAAGGATTTGATTTTGAAGTAATCTACAAAATGTGGAAGGATACTATGGTAATAGATTCCATTTATAGAACAAAAGAAACCTCTAATTACACTGAAGGTGTTTTCATTGTGAGTTTGGGATGAGAAGACACTATTCACCCCAACCAATCACCATGCTTCTTTTTTGTCATGCTCTCTCCAAAGAAGAATTACACGTGGCATGGTCTGCTAAAATCTCGTGAAGGTGATTCAACGGGCAATACCATATGAATTGACCCACTTCATCTGCACATTAGCAACATCCTTTTCAAGGCATCAACATGGCCCTTCGCCAAAGACATGAAAATACAAACCTTGATTGGGTCATGAATTTTTCATTTTCCAGCCATCGTTTTAGCTTGAACTCGTGACATCCTTTACCCCAGCGCTCTTCATTCAAGCCATAGAGTAGAAAAGGCACAACAGTGTTAGAAATAGTAATTACTCGTGCATGTGGAGCTGGCTAAAAATAGAGTTAGTTAATTGAGTGATTGAGTGATTAAGTGTTGAGTCAAGTGGAGTTAAGTGATAGATGACTCTTAGTGTGTCGTTGCATGTGATTGCGTGTCAAGATATTTTAGGCATGTAGCTAGTTGGAAAAGGTTTAAATACCCTTCACCGGGTTGATCTTAAGCATCATGTTTTGTGTGATCAATAGAACAACATCAACTCATGTTTTATGTGTGAATTATTTGTTTTGTCTGCTCCACCTTTCCAACAAATTGGTATTAGAGAAAGATGATCTAAGGAACCAGAAAGTTTGTAGCCAGAGAGAGTGGATCAACAGTAATCCGTGAGAAAGAATAGAGAAATATTTTTTCATGAAACACGTTGATTTCCTTCGATACTGGAAGCGTTAGAGGACTAATGCAGTCCATAGATAATTAGTTTTCATTGAGGGTTTCGAAATCGCAGTAAGCATGGAATGTAAAAGTTAGGGTAGGTAAAAGCTTAAAAGGTATCAAAGCCACGTGGGTAACCTTTGCCCCATATTAAAGTGGCTGAAATGGTTTTGTTAAAAGAACTTTACACCACAGTTAATAAAGTGTTTTTTAAATTCGCGAAGCGTTTATTATAAAGGTTTTTGTTCTTTTATATAAAGATATTTTATAAAAATATTATATATATATATATAAAATAATCAAGGGATTTATGAAAGGGTTTATCAAGGTTTTATTGGAAAAACAATTTAGGGCTTTGTAAATTCTGTCTGTCTACAAAATTATTTGGTCTTTTTGTCAAGCATGATAGTGTTTTGGGTAAAGATTGTGCCTTATGGGGGCACATATTGAGAATCATATTTCCTTTCAGGGGAAATATGGAAGATAGCCTCATGCAATCAGAAAAGAATCTATAAAATAGAGGAAAGACTGCAGTCATGGGTTGCAAAGCACCACTAAAGCATATGAAGAAAATAAATCAAAAAGAAGAGGCAAAGATAATAGCCATGGTTAGGGAGGTTTAGGCCACAACTGAGGAACTGAGAAGTCTAGCAGAAGACAAAGAAGAAATCGAGGGTGATTGGTGTAACTTTGACATGCTACCACCTCCTATATTTACAGGTGAATATTTTGATCATTAGGTTATAAAGATGCTAACTTTTCTTTGAGCTAAAGAGTTAATTGAGTACAATTCCAATAACCCATATGATGCAGTATGTGACGTTTTAGCATTGAATTTTATAAAACAAGCATTGGATGAGAAGTGTTTGTGCAGGGTAGAAAAAGCTACAACTTCCAAGGAAGCATGGAAATTCCTGAAAGCAGAGTTTGGTGCAAGGGAGAGTGACACGCAACAATAGGTTATGTTATAAGCAAAGTAATCAGTTGTAGATCTGAGCATAGATGAGCAAGATTCTGAGAGGAAAACAGAGCTTGGAGGATCCCACTCAAAAGTGGATGATGGTTGTCAAAACTATAAAATTGAAACCCATTATGCAAATATGCATATGGATGAAGAATATGAAACAAATATTGCAGAGAGAGAAGCAGGATCCTTTGTATGTGAAACAAAGAAAGAGCATATAAATTCTCAAGGACTCCACTGAAACGTGGATGATGCAGGCGATGATGAATCCCATTGTGATTAGACACATGTGGATGATGACTGCAAAGTGATATGTAAATCGATGAATCCGGCTGCATCTGATGGATTTGGTGAAGTTGAAATTGTCAATGAAATTGAAAATGAGCACATGCATGTTCAGATATTCCACCATAGTGTGGATGAACATTATGTTGATGATATGTGTGGTATTTTTTCTGAAATGGGGATTGATTATGCCAATATGGTAAGCACAATGTTTGACGAAACACTGAAGTTTGAAGTTGCCACTATAGCAGCAAGATATGACGCAGTATGTCATCTAGTAGCAGTTGATGATCAAGAACAAGATAAAGTGATTGAAGAGTTTTTGATGAGAATATCCACTAACAACATAATTTTGGAAGACAACCTCCATGCAGTTGAAAAGAAGGCAGATGTAGAGAAGGAAGCTCTCACTGAAGAGAGTCATATGAAAGATGTTTTTAACATTGTTTTTGAATATGCAGGTGTTCAAAATAGCATGGGAGTAGAAGTTGAAAGAAAGTTTGTTAATAAATTTGATGCAGATTTGAAGCTCATTGAAGAATGGATTTAGAAACCAATAGAACAAATTGATGCGAGTCTTAAATCAGCAGATGGAATAAAAGAACTGAATGAAATGGTCAATGTTGATCTTGAGTGTGCAGCTTACAGGAAAAAAGCAATAGTATGTGATGATGAAAGTGAAAATAATGATATGGATGTTTCTGAAGACAAAGATGAATGCACTAAACCCATTTTTTAGCAATGGAGTCAAGAAGAGATAAGATTTTTCTATCAAGAAATATGGAAGAAAGAAAGCCGGGAATATGAAGCACAAGAAGCAAAGCAAAGAAGATAGTTTGAAGATGCAATGTTGTGGCAACAGTCCATGGTTGAACTAATATATGAAAAGGAAGGTGTAAAAGACAAGATCCAATTGCTTTTCAGAACAAGTTCAAAATAGGTCAAAGAAAAATTGCAGCAACGACAAGTGAATAAGGCCTACAAAAAGAAAGTTTAATAGAGAATGAAGCAATTTCAAGGATATAGAATTTGGAAGTAGAGAAAAAGAAAATGCAAAATTGTAGAATTCTTGAGTCATTGTAAGCCTAGCTCAGACATAGACTAGACATGTTTATGTGATACTGAAGTCATGTTGAGTCATGTTGAGTTATAGTGAAGTCATGTGAAGTCATGTTGAGTCATGTAATTAAGGAGGAGTGTTAGAAATAGTAATTACTCCTGCATGTGGAGTTGGTTAAACATAGAGTCAGTTAACCGAGTGATTAAGTGTTGAGTCAAGTGGAGTTAAGTGATAGACTACTAAGTTAAGTGATAGACTACTTTTAGTGTGCGGTTGCATGTCAAGATATTTTAGAGAAGTAGCTTGTTGGAAAATGTTTAAATACCCTACATTACATTAGGTTCATTGTAAAGATCATGTTTTGTTGCAACAGCTTGTGTTTTATGTGTGAATTATTTGTTTTCTCTCCTCCACCTTTCCAACAAACACCTCGACCCTTTTTTCACTTGCCTTCTGTCCCGCGGGATGTCGTCATTTGTTGCCTCTAATATCTCTATGGGAACCGACGGGCATAGCTTGGGTCATTTTCGTCTTTAGATGTTTGCATTCTCCGACTTATGATGCATTTCAGCTCCATCAAAATATTATGTTCGACGTGCGTGTAAAATATTATGTTCGACGTGCGTGTAAAATATTATGTTCGACGTGCGTGTACCGTTGCAGGATCCACAAGAACCATGCGAGTGCAATAGCCATCTTGTTCCTACCGGCCATTATTATGCTTGCATAAGTGCCTCTCAACTCCTCAGAGTACGTGCCACCCTTCATTTTTCCCCTACATTAAACATGGAAACATTTCTCGCCAAGAGGATGCCACCCTTCATTTTTCCCCTACATTAAACATGGAAACATTTCTCGCCAAGAGGAGGAGCTCATTATTCGCTTGCATCGCTTTGTTCTCAATCGATATGTGAAGAATTACCAGATGTGATCTACTCATGCACCATAATTAATCGATTCATTATTGGATTATTAATGCAGTGTATCGACAAGTGGTCTACCTGCTTAGTTGGAGAGACAACAATACAAAAAATTGTTAGAATACTCAAATGAGAAAGAAGTTGCGTGTATTAATGAAAGAATCTCCATAGAAGACGTCACAAAATATCAGTCCAACCTCAAAATATCGTGTTCCTTTCCAAAATGGTGTGTTCAAAGTGACCGCTCTAAAAATAACACTGGTTGTGAGAAACTCTAAAGTGGTAACACCAAAAGGTTGTAACATTGATGGCTACATTATTCGTGTAGTATTCCGTTGAAGACAAACAATCTGAACGCATTTGTTTTGTCGAAACGACACCTACAATTTCGACCTCTTCCATGTCGTGTTTAGCGAAACAACAATCTTCTCATTACCATCATTTTTCAAAATATGCAACTACTTTAGCCGATAATTTACTGTCTTCAAACAAGCTACTTATTCCAGAGTGCAATGTACTCTGTCCTTCATCAAACTATTCAACATATTTTGCATCAAAATAATTGTATGATAATGCACAACGCGAAGGTTGGATTCCTGAATTCGATTATTTATATAAATGAAGCATGTAGGGATTGCAAGATTTGTAGAAAAACGTAGGCTGCAATCCTAAATAAATTGTATAAGAAGAAATATAAGCAATAAAAGTACAGGGTTTTTGTTTAATTCACGCACTTGTAGATATGTCAGATGGGATTTCAATAAGAAACTTTTTCGATTAACACACACTCTATTTAATTAGTAGTATTAATCGTAATAGTGTTGACTAATCATTACTGCCAACATTAACTATTTTGAATTGGTAGGTTGATTATTTCTATACCTACTCCTTGCTGATTACCAGCGGACGATCATGAGAGAAGAATCGTACAATCGCGGACGTATGACGTAATATTTTCATTACATCACAAGAATCGTATTATTACATATTTACTTGAATTGAAAAAGCTCAAAATTGAAGGTAGGAAATCGATATGGAAGTGACATTAGATTGTATTTAAATATTATGTTTTTCTGCTTCAAAATGTTGCTTGTAGTTTCTCTGTCATTGTAGTTATTGGATTGTCCTAAAATTGCAGGTCGAACATTTATAAGTTGAACTGCAATGAAAGGAAGGTGATTGTTGAACTCTTAAAATATAATAGTACTAACATACCTCAAAGTTTGTGAAATGAACCTCAAATAAAGTCCAAATTTTATATGTTGTGAAATATTGAGCTCTTTTGTTTTTCAGATTTATCATATTAAAAAATGTGTTTCGACTTTTAGAACCAACCATTGTGGCCAACAAAAAAGGTGGAAACTCTCTTCTCTCTGACTAGTTAACCAAAAGTTAATATTTTCAACTCCTTTGACTACACTTAAATTAATTTTAGAAGCAACCTATTTTATTTTATTAGATTGATTAAATAAAATTCATCAGCTTGGTTTCTTAAATTTTAGGTTTCCTTCTTATTTATTGTTTTGGCTTAATTATATTTTAATTATCTAATTTTCTTATAATGACTTGTTGGTTCTAGTGCGGCACAATCTTTTTTAATGTGATATGACCTTGACAAAGAATCTCAACACAATGCAAATTACACTAATTTTATTTGTAAAATATTTTTTGATTGACTTTTCTTATTTTGAAATATGTTTTCTTATGCTTTTCAATTAAATGTTACTGCATTAAAATTTATTATTTCTATCAAGTTAATTGAGACATTTCTCTCTCTCTCTCTATCTCTCTATCTATCTATATATATATATATATATATATATAGAGAGAGAGAGAGAGAGAGAGAGAGTAGTATATTTATATATAAATCGCACTCATTTCCATCCAAAATCAGGACTTTACATCAAAATTTTGAACCTCTTAAGGGCTTTTGAAAATGCAAAGAATTTTTCTCCAAAAGGCCAAAAAAATTCCTTTAACTTGTAGTGAGTGACTATACATTCTACAATGGTGATGTAATAAATTTTTACAAGTGAAGTTTTCCATTAAAAAGCATCTTTAAACTAAGAGAGGAAACATATTACTCCTCCATCGGTGTTGGACTATTAAGATCAAGTCTAGTATATTCTTCATCAGCCACTCGGTTGTTCTATGCTATTTTGAGCCTCAGTTGCTCAATTTGTTATCTCGATGTGTCCACTTCATCCTCAAGTTGTTGGATGCGCTTCTTCTTCTTAATATGTTGCTTCTAGCACCTCCTTCTGTTGCTTATGGATGCACCTCTGCATAATTATCAAACCCTCCCTAAATTCCATATGCTCTTGCACACAACCATTACATATATGCTTGTTTCTGCCACCCTCCTGAGCCTTTCCCTCCCTTGACCCCACCCCGCCCCCGTTCAAGGCCAACAGTGGCCCCAAACAGTGAGCCCTCCTCCACTAAGTTGCTTTGCACACTCATTTTCACCACCAGGGAGCTACCAGAGTGGCCATTCTCCAAGGTGCCATGAACTCCCCACTTAGGATTATTCGAGGAAATAAACCAAATGCCACCATCTTATTGAACAATGAAAATGTTTCTCTTACCAACACTCAACTTCCTCCCATGACTGTGCACACCACTAGTTACCACCCTTGTCGCCAACACCCTAACAGAAATCCTACAAAAATTACTTAGTGACCATAGCCCTAGCCGTTGGGCCTTCGCAGAGACCACCTGGGCATATACTAACTAAAAACAATGAAAAAATATCAAACAATTACCCAATTTATAGAAGATGAAAGTTGAAACTCTGATGCAGGACTGGAAATTGGTACTCATTATGCTGAGATCCCAATGCTCCACCATTATTTCCCATCTTCTTGCTTTGTCCTTCATCCTTACCCACACCTTCCTCCCACACGTGATCTGAGCAATTCAAATCAGAGGGATGAAATTCTTCTCACCCTCTCCCATTTTCTTACTTGCTCTTATGCTGCAATGCTGGCCACTGCAACTGTTTCTATGTTGTGAGGACTGGGCTCTCACATTGTGAGACCTCCCAATACCAAGTGTAGGACATACATAATTGGAGCAGCCACGTTGTGGCAGCAAGCCGGGTTGACCTACCCCACTAGGCGCAAGGATGGGTCGGGCCAAGTTATGGCTGATGAGATAGGGAATGAGGAGTGGGGGATGGTTCGGTTTGAAAGGAGACATCCTAGATTGAAATGATGAAGGGTGACAAGGGCGAGGGAGGAGAAAATACATGGAAGAAGTGGGGAGGGGAAGGAAGGGGTGGCGAGGCGGGAGGGGAACGAAGAGGATGAAGGGAGATAGTTGGGAGAAAGGAGTATATAGGTGCTAACCCTAAATTAACCTTGTTTCTTTTATTTCCTAACCTCTTGATCCAGCCAAGAGTGCCTTCCCAAGTCCAATGTTTGAAAACCTTTACCATGTTTAGGGAATGTATAGTGTTTCCTCTATTTCATCCACTATACTTCTTTTTGCATTCAATCGAAAGGCCAAATTTTCTTGCTTATCTCCTTCTTGGTTATTCCCTCTTAGGATGTGAAAGAATGACACCAAATTAAAGAGAAGAATCATACATTGAGATATCTTAATGATTTTGTTTAGATTCATGTTGTTTGCTGATGAATTGTATTTCATTTGTTTTATTATCAACATTGAATCTCCTAAGACTTGGATCTTCTTGATGCCCTTTTTTTGAGCCAGAGAAAGTTTGAGGAATAAACCATAAGACTCAGCTTGATTGTTTGTCTTTCTTCCTAATCCCTAAGCATATCTCCCTTCAATGTTTCCTTCAGGATTAATGAGAATCCCTACCCCTCGCTCCACCGCATAATTCATATATTTTAAAATCATAATCAAATCATCTTATATGTAGTGAAATATGTGAAAGTTTTTTCTTAAAAAATATTGTTTTTTGACATGGTTTATGATGACGTGTTATTGTTTCTTCTGACCAGTCATCAAAGAATTTTTTTCATTATTATGTTTATTGAACGATGCAACTATTTGACTAATTAAATGTAAATATTCTAATCATAAAGAATATTATATACATTTTAGATACAATTGTATTTAAATATAGCTACAATATATCAACAATGAAAAAAATTACATTTATTTATATGAGAAGGTAGTATAATTCAAAACCATGACATCCAAGTATATGTCAAGTGCATTTTATAGAAATTATAATAGTAACACACACATCTAAAAAGTGGATGGAAAATATGGTTGCACTTAGATGAATTAACTTAGAAAAATAAAGAATTGAATAAAATTTGGGTTTGGTACAAATTCCAGAAAAAATTTATATAATTGAAATTGTATTTCAAACTAAACTATTAATTAATTTTTATTAATAGCAAAAAATATTCTTTTTGTCATTACAATAAAATCATTATTAAATATTTCTTTTATATGAGATAAGAATAAACTAATTATAAATTTTACATAAATTAAAATAAAATTATAAAATTTAATTCTAAATTATTTATTACTTTATATTTTAGAAATTATAATTATTTATATACATAAAATATTCTCAAACCTTCTCATAACCATGTCGCTCATATCTTCTCATACCCTTCTCATAAATTGTAATTTTCTATTTATATGACAATTCATATGCATTCTACACATTGTCTAATATGAGAAGAAATTTCTTCTTTTCTAGAGTTGCATACAATATCATCTTCCTTTTTCCATTAGTAAAATTTTCCTCTATATTTAATCCCAGTTCCTTAGCAGTAGAAACTTACAACTCCATTAAAGTTCTAAGAAATAGTGAACCAAAGAATGACATCAAAGATACCACTAACTACTCCTTGTAGGTGTTGTACATGAATTTCAGCAATGATGTCTTGCCAACACCCCCATGTTATACACGTATCTTGTCGAATGTGCATGTTGTTGTTTATTACATGCAAATATGGACAATGAGATATAAGGGAGCCCTATTACACTTGGCAAATATGATGAAGTCTAGAGCAATCAAGTTGAAGGCACGCATCCAGAGTCAGATCTGGAACTATGAAGATCTCCTACATCTTATCACTAGTCTACAGGATTCCCATGCACGAGTATTCAGGAGTATGGATGTTGTTGTGCACGCACATGTGATCCCATCTATTGGGACACTCACCCAGGCAAAGACAAAGGCACATGATTGACTGGAGCTTGTCTCATACTTTGACAAGTTGATGTGCATAGCCACCAGCCCAGACTTGGTGATTAGTGCAGACACCATGCATCAATATGTTGTTGGTTTGGCCACACTCAAGACAATGATGTGCATGTTATCAGATGAGTTGGATAGAGGAGCTCGAACAGTGTATCTGGATGATATGAAGGCAGGAGTTCGTTTCAAGAAAGATTTCACCATAGAGTACACGAACACCATCGCGGACTACCAAGCTTGGAATTAGTTCGCCACTGTCAATCATAGAGAGGATGTCGAAGAGTTGGTATTCCCACAGTTGTCTGAGTCAGCGATTTCTTGCATGGATTGCTTAAGCCTATTTTGTCTCACATGTGTACATGTACAGATCGTATGTAATGTCTTGTCAAGTGTAAGTTCGAGTGTCGATTGTTGGATGTAATAGTCATAGAGTATATGAAGAGTCATGAGGGTAGATGAAGTATCACAAAGGGGAATGTCAAGGGCCACCCCACCCTTTGCTATATATAGTCCCTCATAACTCATTGTAAAGGCTTTTGGTTCGCCAAGCTTCCAATAGGAGTATCTTAGAGAGAGCTTGGACAATATTGTAATGAGCTTTGGCTTCTCCACTGTGTAGAGCTAGTACATCTCTTTGGAGGAGCAGGAAGCAGTGACTGTAACGTTCCCCTGTTGGAACTAGTGGTTGGTCATGGTTGTATTGTATGACTAGAACTTACACTTGTAAATATAACAGAGCCAGTAGGTTTCAAGCATATGTCGTATTGTATTTCAACTATCTTGTTTACTCTAAATGATCTATGTATCTATTTTCTTACGCATGCATTTGTAGCTATTTTCTGTATATGTATGTATGAATCTTACTAAAATGTGTTGTTGGTTTAACCATCACTTTGGTTTGCTAGCTTACTTTCCTTCCATGTTGTGATGCATATTTTCTCATGTGTTCCCTTCTTAACTACATTATTTCATAGGTTTCCAGGGGGTGAACTCACTTCACCCTCCATGTGTTAGGACCTCTCATGCTCCTTCCTTGACTTACTACATATGTCACACCCTTGCTACCAACATTCACATCTTACTTGCCTCTATGCAAGACCGCAGTCAATGTGATACCGTACGACCCACTATTGGGACTCCTACACCAAATGGTCTGTTGTTGAATTGGGACTTCTTACTAGGGAGATCCTCTGGCATGTTGGCGGGTCCAGCACTATCAACAATTTCATAAGAAAACATTCATTATTCTTCAAATGTGGAAATATGCCTTCTAATTCTGATTGCATATTTGTACTTGTAGTGAAGGAACGGTGGGTCTAGAGTGGTCTTTGGTCTTCCTAAATCATGGTTTCAGAGCCTAGGTGTCATGATTCAAGCCTAAGAGACAAAAAGCAAGATTTTGGAGAAAATCTGGTCAATTTTACATGTGCTACAAGAAGCCCTATTTTTCTACAGGAGCAAATAAATTTCTGAATGCCCTAGTAAATCAAGTGAAAATGGGATGGGATTTTCTATTTATTAATTAGGATGTATCATGACTCCATTCCAAGTGGAATCACTCCAAAATACATTTTTTAACATGTGCTAAAAAAATAGCAGAAAATTACTACTATAAAAACTAGAAATTCAAAAATTAGTGAGCTAGTTAACCTACCAAATGTCCAACCTAATAAAGTGAAAATGATATGGGGTAAATATTTTTATTAACTTGAAATTTTTTATGACCCAATACAAGTGGAATAAACTCAAATGAAATTGATTAACATGTTGTAAAAAAATAAAAATTACTACTATTTTGCTACATAGCATTCCCAAAAGTTCTAGATTTGTGAATTAGTAGACCAATCCAAGTAGCTCAATGATGAATATGACTTTTTAAAGTTGTTATAAGGATGCATCATGCTTGTGAATATTTAAATTATAACTTGAAAACCAACTCACTTCAATAATTTAACCAATGTAACCTATAGAAAAAGGAGCATGAATAGTAAATGCAGAAATAAGAGATGCAAGTGAAAAGGACATTTAAATGAAATAAAGAAATTGTAAAGGAGTGATTTGAGGCTCCTAGGATGACCAAGTCCAAGGAAAATCAGATTCATATGGAGGAAACCAAGCTTTAAAATCTAAAAAAGGCACCAAAGTTAATTATTTGAATCCACCCAAGTACATCTCTACTAGAAATGAAAGTTGCGCTGTTAAATAACAAGTTTTCTCCACAAGAAGACTAAGAAATGAATTCCCCTAAAGGCCTGTTCGAATTGGTACTTATACAAAATGATGAGGAAACATTCTCCTTTACAGGAGAAAACTTTTCCCTCCAAAACCACTCAAATAGTGGGTCTAGTTCACAACACTAGGAATTTGCATTAAATGACAAGAAGGACATTCCTAGATATTCTTAATGACTAGAGCTCCAAAATTTGTGCAATAATTTCATAATATATTGTTCATTTATTGTCCAATATTGATCCTCCAATAGTAGGTAGAAATTCGCTATATTATCTGATTCATAATTTACTCCATATTCTCTCAATATTCCGCAAAAATAAATAATATTAGGCACATAATATGCAATTATCTCTAAACTTTCCTAAGAACATACTAAAGCTAAACAAAGTTATTAAGTGTAGAAGGAGAGATTTAATATAGCCTTCATGTGCCTAGGAAAGGTTAGATGGGCCTCAATTTATGTCTAATTTGGAGGCCAATCACTCCCTCTAAAGCAGTAGAAACTAGTCTACGAGAAGGACTTGAATAAAATTATCTCTAGGTTTTCATCAAGGTGAGCTTAATGTTCTTTTCTTTATGAAAGCCCTGATATCATGTTGATTTTCTTAGTGCAATCAGGGTCAGCACAATATTTCTGAAATTTTGATAATCACTTCTGATGTAGATTTTATTTTAACTTATTCCAATATATCATTGAACAATTATACTTTAGAAATTCAACCATAAAGAACACTAGAAAAATAGAGATCACAATACATAAAGGAAGATGATATTTACCCTAGGAAAACCCACCAATGGGAATAACCCAAAAACATCTTCCAATAGAGAAAGTTTTCTTGTTCAATGAGAAACACACCTAGACCTATGATCAAACTGGGTCTTCTCCTCCAAGTCAAGTCATTCAATTTGATTCTGTAATTCTCTTTTCCTATTTGACTTATAATTTCGACCCTCCTATAATTTCCAGTTGCCCCATAATTTCGGTCCGCAGCTGTTTCCGCAGTTACCCATAAAATTTTGGCCCCCTTTAATAGAATGACTAGAAAACTCAAAATCACAGAGAGAGAAACTAGTCGACGAGTTTGAGTTGTAAGAGAGAGATGTGTTTCATTTGATTAGTTTAGCTCAAATGGATGTCTTATAGAGCCTGGGTCGATTTGACTTAAGGGAAACCAACTTGTCACTTTTTGGAGCCAAAAGTTACATATCAAAGAAATCAAATTTCCTTTTTAAAATGTCTCAACAATACTTTAAATCAAAATAAATTTTCCTTTAACTCAAGTATTCATAAATATTATTTACAATAATATATAATTACATCAAATAATTATGAAAACTGAACATAATTACGAACATAATTACAAGTTCAATAAATGAAAAAGGATCAAATATACACTAAGCCAAAGGCATTGATTGTAAAGAATTGTGACCTATTTATTATCCTCTCACTAATCCTAAACCATACTTAAAAACTCCTACCTTCGAGTTTGGACACGTGAGCAACACCCTTGATGAGATTCTTGAGCTCAAATTTTATGGGGGCATTTAAGGGTAATCTAGTACGAGCATGTTGAGATGGATTTTTCAATAATGATAAATAAGATATTCACTAGATCTATGCAAGTTACATGGTACATGATAATAACGATGCCACACAACTTAAAGATTTCATCTATGACCTCTAAAGAGCTGGTATACATTCATATACATACTAGTTGTAGAAGGATATTATAAAATAACAATTCAAATGTTCTGTAAATTGCAAACTAGATTAACCCTAATGAAGGAGTCTAATAATTGGAATTAAAATCTTGCGTCAAAGAAATTTGTTATCTAATCCTTCAAATCATAAGCTCTATTACCTTCACGTGTTAAACAATATGATAACTCTGTAGCTAACAAAATATTGAACAAAGGAATCTTTGGGACCATGAATGTGTTGGAATTTTCCACGAGTGTCACCACAAGCTAATGATGGTCTCTCGATGAGTTAGTGAAAACGGCAACCTCTAAAAACAACAATAATTTAACTTATTGGGATAATTAGGTTAATTATGAAATAAATTCGAAGATGGTTAAATATAAGAAAATGGGTTGGTTTTTGGAATATATAATTTTTAATGATAGGATCGCGTATAACTATGTGAATTTTTAATTTTCTTAATATTGTTATGTTATTTTCCAACCTATACATATATATTTATTGAAACTTAAAAGGGTGTTAAAATTATGAAACAATTTTTCTTTTTAAGATTGCATCTTTTAATGTTATATAATTAAGATTGTATCTTTTAATGTTATATAATGCACTATATTATTTTTTTCCCAAGTGGTTAAGGACCCAAAAAGTTATAGCAGAAATAAACAAGAGATATATTTTAATATTTTGATACTTGTTGGGAGAAAAATATATAAAAATTAGTAATGAATAATTTTTTTTAAATTATATATTTAGAATTTACACAATGGACTCTATATGCATATCTAGTTTCATGGACAACAAATTTATCTAGCTTGAAAAAAAAATGTCCGATACACACACACATCTGTGTGCATGTGTGTTTTCTCAAAAAATGGTGTTTGATGTATTTGTAGCCCAAATCACTATGTTCGAAATCCCAAACTTATATTAGATTCCAATACTAACCTTGTACAAGTCTAGAACTTTAGATATATAGATATATATATATATATATATATATATATATATATATATATATATATAGGAAGATTCTTTCATCATAAGAAAGGAATTTAGTCTATATTTAAATTTATTTGTTTCTTAATCAGTCATTCCCGATTCAAATTTTTCACTCTAAACTACAAATACTTGAATATATTTTTCTCTGTATTGCTAAAATACAAATATAAAGAGTTTGTAGAAGTAACTATAGAGTCTTAGTACTCTTAACAACATTATACAATAACACAATTTTTTAAATACTAACAAATACAAATAAACTTTTCTAATTTCTCCTTTTCTACTTTCACATAGATTGCTAAGCATTAATTAGAGCCTAACCATTCTAAATCCTTTTTTTTCTCATAATGTTAACATTACAAAATCAAAACAAATTTTATGGAACTATAAACAAAAATATAATAATTCATTTTCCTTTCCTGAGAAGTTTAGTAGGTAAAGGACACTGACTTGAAATGAATATCTTGAAATGTTACTATTATACACTCCTCCCAACCTTTGATACTTTACTTCATAGTATCCCCAAGCACTTTGAATGCAAATCCTTATTTCATCTTTTTACTTTGTTTTTTTTGTGTACTCTCACTAGATTGTCTCTACATGATTTTTCTCTCAACTACGTGACCAAAGTGGATTACCTCACTACAATTTAGTTAGTAGTTGGTAACTACCTCCACCTCACCCAATAGGTTGGAGGTAATTACTACCTCAATTATGAGCTCCACTTCCCCACTTTCCATGACAACTTCCTATCTTTAAGAGAAGTTAATGATCATTACTCCCATGATCATTTATAATTTAATCATTTAGATTAAATGTCTAGGAATTAATGAGTAGGTAATCAATATGAACAATTTACTTGTAGTCAACACTCTTTTAGCTAGGTGTAATTCCAACATGAGTTCCATATATTTGTTTTATTAACAAAATTATAAATACAAGATTTACTTTCAACCTTTATCCATTATCATACTAATAAATTATTTTCTAATAAGTATTCTCAAACTAAAACACATTCATACCTAACCACATTTACAAATTGGCAATAAAAGATTCAAGTCAAGGGATATCACATAGGAGCAAGGATATTTTTTAGGATGGAAATTTATCTTAAATTTTAGAAACCTCGGCAAATCTTACTAGTCCCAAATATGCAAACTATAAAATATTTGGAGATATATTTATAAAATATTGAAATTTCTATTGATTTTATAAATAGTGTCTATAAAATTTAAGCAATCTTTAAGGTAAAATAATTTTATACTATAAAATTTGGGTGAATCATTTTTAGAAAAAATGGAAATTGGAAAATCTTTTCTTTCGAAAAAGCATAGAAAATTAGCTCACTTGCGAGTACTAGCCCCTAAAAATTCCATGCATAGGAGCACATTTTGAAGGATCTAGGAATGCTTCCCTATAACGATTCAAAACAACCTCTAGGTGAAGAACATTCCACTACCACCACCTATGTGGATATCATATGTTGGGTTATTAAGTTGCTTCTATCAAGGTAGGTAGAAGGATTATAGGTTGTAAGAAATGTGATCATGGGAAAAGGAACTCACAAGAGTTGGGTGACTCAAGAAAGTTCCACAGGAACAATGGGATCATAGTCATTAACCCTTCATAGGAATCTTCTTACCTTGGCTTTTGGGCACACTGATCGTGGAAGATTTAAAGTTCCTTAATAGAAAACTGTTAGTTTTCATATGTAAAATGACATAGGGGGATTTTTTGGATGCTTACCCGCAAAGTCTTAGCTAATTAACTTTTTCTTTTCTATCTTCATGATGAAGCATTTTATTTGGTTAATTTAGAGTTATTTTTGAAAAGTTTATGACTGGGATGATGGTGTAGTTATATTTCTTAGAGGTTCAATGAAGACATTCTTGGTTATCCTAGTCCTATTATTACCAAATATCACTTATAGGCATGAAGAGAATGTGAATAATCACACAAGTTTGAATTTTAACATATATACACCCCATGGTCCTTGCAATGCTGCCTTAATTAAAATATCTGAAAAAAAGACCTACCACTAAGATGAAATGTCTAAAATGAAACTAAGCACGGATTAAAATATGTGGATATAATGATCCTTACTTTCTCAAAAACTTCACTAATATTTGATTGCCATTAAAAGAAAAATTAAAAACCATTTTTAAATTGATTTGCAAAAATCGGATTTTTTTTTTATTTTGGGTTCTTACACTAAACCTCATTAACTATGTGAAATTAAAAAAACAATAAGATAAAAACAAAGTATTCATGTGCGTAGTTGGGATAGTTCTTCACTATGTGAAATTAAAAAAACAATTACATAAAAACAAAGTATTCATGTGCATAGTTGGGATAGTTCTTACTTTAGTTAATCTTTTTTCTTTTTAATATGTGTTTGGAAGGGAAATGAGGAGGGCTTTGTAGATTTCTTTTGATCCACTCATATTACTTTAAGGGTGCAATGTGAACAACAATTTAAAGTTGTAAATATCTCTTCTAATCCCAATATGATTTAGCAAAAATAAATTAATCTATGAGATGATGTGCCCATGTTCTTAAGGAAGAGTGAGTAACACCAGATGAAAATACTTTACAAAGTGGAAAAATTGAAGTCGAGGAAAACATAATTAAACAATAGAAATTTAAACATAGAGCTCATGAAACTTGCACTTTTGTTTCTTCGATAATCATGCGAGTTTTCTGGCAGATATAATTGAGAATTTTATGAAAAAGGAAAGGTGAAAGCAAAGTTGTAAGATAGATGGGCTAACTTGAGGACTTTCACAACATGAATGGTTAGTATAGAGGGACCTACAACCAATTAGAAGGTGAGTGGTTAGTATAGAGGGGCCTACAACCAATTAGAGGGTGAGTTTGATGAATTCAAACTGGTGAAGTCCTTAATATGTTGGGAGAAAACTTTTTCCAAGATGAGCAAAAAAAATATCCACTACATGTTAAACATTACTCATGTTTCCAAGATGAGCAAAAAACCAATGTCTTATACATGAAATATAGGCTAAAGATTACTAATATTTCGAAGATGAGCAAAACAAATGTCCTCTACAAGATATATAGACTAAAGATTACTAATAATACATACTGAAAGATAATATGGTGAGAGCATTAAGGTCACATGCATGATAAACATAAAGAAACAAACATTAAAATAAAAACAAAACAATAATCATGAAGTAAGTATAAATTTATCGATTAATGGTAAGGAAAAGAAATCCTCACACCAGGAAGTGACAATCAATGGTCTCTTTCTCCTTTCCGTGACACGGGTTCTCGTTGATCTTTCTGGAAAATTGTTATACCCTGTAATTTAAAGGGTCTTTACTAAATTGTTTATCTTTATTTAAATATAAAATTAAAAATAATAATAATATAGTTTGAATATTAAAAAAGAAAATAGTTAATTTGTTATTATCAAATGCTAAATTGAAATGTATCAAAGCACATTATTTATTAGTGATATGCTAAATTGAATTGTCTCAAATTATATTTTTTTATTAGTGATGCAAATTTATATAGATAATAAAGATGCAATAACAAAAGAATTATTTATTTATTTAATATGGAATTTTTAATATAAAATATATTGATGTATTTTTTGTTTGTTTGCTAGGTTATGTGAGTTTTGAGATAATTGATCTTAGTAATCGTAACAATTGGATTGCACTAGACTTGGGTCGTACTATCTCTTAACATTGCTGGATTTTTTTCCACTAAGTTTTGAACATGTTACCTTTACACCATTAAGTATTTTAACAAAACACCCTATCACCATCTACTCTACACCCATGGGCTTAAATATATTCATATATTATACTTATTTATCTTTTCAATTTTATAAATCAACCAAAAAAATATTTTTAATGAATAATTTTCAAATATAAATATTCAAAAATAAAATTGCAATTTCATAAATTTGTCACTTATCAAATATCATAAATTAAAAGATAATTTTCCATTACTAAATGTGATGTAATGTTTGTTTTATTAATGATGATAATAATGGTTAAAGTCCACTAAGATTAAAGTTAATGGAAAATATGTATGTACTTACACAATAAACTAAAAATATTATGATTTTCTGTATTTAATTTTTTCTTTTTGAAATATCTACTCTATTTTTATTTTTAAATATTTAACCGGTGCAAAAATTTACAAATTTATAATTTATTGATTTATGTAAAAAATAATATATATATATATTTTAAATTTATTAATTATTTTATAATAACAATTTTTTTTTTATTATATATATTAGACTTTTTATATAACTTTTAAATCATAATATTCATCCTTAAAATTATAATAAATTTTAACATATAAAACATTTAATATATTGGATTTGTTTATATGATTTTTAAATTTAATATATTGGATTTGTTTATATGATTTTTAAATTATAATAAGCATTCATCCTCTTTAAAATTATAATAAAGTTTAACATATAAAATATTTAATAATCTCATTGAGTAGGTATGTTTTAAAGAATGCAAAGAAGTTAACATTTATGTGTAAATAAACATTTACAGAAGCACAAGAAAATAATCTTGCATAGTTTATAAATTGGAGCCATTGTGATTAAACGTGTATAAAAATAATTAATTATAATGTTATTTTAAGTAAAATTCTTTTCTATTTTTATTTGGAAAATATATATATTTAGTTAAAAATTAAAAAAATTAAAGTTATTTTAATTTTAAATTATAGTTGTTTTACATATTCCCAAAAAAAATTATAAATCTAATTTAATCTTATTATAAATTATATTCATATATTAGTTATCGCACCGTCCTTTTAAACTTAAAAAATATAAAAGCAAAGATATTTGAAAAAAAATTGGTATTTAGAATAGACTTTCATACGATGAAAATTTTATTACTGAACCTGGACCTATACTCATAATACATACAAAATGTGTAGCTGCGATTATCAGAAGGTTCTCCTAATTTGACTAGGTGAGTAATGATATATAATGTGTAGTACCTGGAAGACATAACCTGAACTTTTTGATAAAACAAAATTTTGTAGTTTTTGCTGGCTCTGCTCCATTTCAAATTTTCCTGAACTTTTGGGCTGACTGAAGACTTCCAAACTGTATGTCCCCTAATAGATTCACGAGTGTAACCACAAAACCAATAACAGCTAAGAATGGATAAACCTGCGCTGGAAATGATTTATCAAAACTTTTGTAACTAATTGGTAGAAATTGTAACTAATGAGTAGAAATGATACCAATGAGGTTTGGAGGATAAAGTTAAAATGTATGTGTGGTCTGTAATGGGGCAAGTTTGGGCAAGCTTTCACTAGTGCCTGATGCCTCTGGCTCTTGGGTTGTTAATCTCTTTCCTTAATTCCGAGGAAGACAGCTCTTAGCCAAGAAGTTTGAAAGTATACTAAGTATACTCCACGCCCTAGTTGAAATGTAATTAATAAATATTTTTATGATTTTCCCCTGTTAAATATCAATATGTAAGTCTATTTTGAAATATAGTTTTTATAATTTTTATTTAATTATTAATAATTATATGGTGGATGGAACCTCCCTATTTTTAATAATATAAACTAATCAAATAAATTCATTTTCAAAGTAATTATGCTTTTTTTTTAAATTAAATTCATTATTCATGAAAAAATATGATATAAACAAGTATTACATAAACCAGTATTATCTAAAAGAAAATATTAATAGATCAAATAATGTAATAAAAAAGGCAGTACTAATGCACTTTTTCTTATATCAACCAATAACATAATTAATAAATGATTAATTGATAGGTTAAATAATAAGTTATTGTAGGCAGAGAAGTTCTAAAAGAAAATATTAATAGATCAAACAGTGCAATAAAAACGGCAGTACTGATGCACTTTTTCTTATATCAACAAATAACATAATTAAATAATGATTAATTGATAGGTTAAATAATACGTTATTGTAGGCAGAGAAGTTCTAAAATAAAATATTAATATATCAAATAATGTAATAAAAACGGCAGTATTAATGCACTTTTTCTTATATCAACAAATAACATAATTAAATAATGATTAATTGAAAGGTTAAATAATACGTTATTGTAGGCAGAGAACTTCTAAAAGAAAATATTAATTGATCAAATAATGTAATAAAATGATTTTTATTGTTATTTTTTATATTATGTGATTGCGGGCAGTGGATATTTTTAGATATGCCAAGAATTTTGAATTTGGCACGTGAAAAAATAGTAGGAAGTCATTTCTAACCGAATGGTTGCAAATAATCTTTATTAAGAATAATACAGTTGCTTGATTAAGAATAAAGTCATTTATTAAAATTAAGTCTAATTTTTTTTCTCAATATTTAACCATATTTATATTCATTCCTCTTAATATTAAATTATATTACCATAAATTATGGAACATGGTGTTTAATAGTTTATCATATTATTTAATTTTCTATATAAATGTATTTGTTGTTATGTTTGTTATGTTTTTTTTTCTCAATATTTAACCATATTTATATTCATTCCTCTTAATATTAAATTATATTACCATAAAAATTTATGGAACATGGTGTTTAATAGTTTATCATATTATTTAATTTTCTATATAAATGTATTTGTTGTTATGTTTGTTATGTTGTTATTTTAGTTGGTTAAGTGTACGAAATTATAGTTATAAAATTTTGAAATATTAAATTAAGTTATAAATTATTAGCAATTTAATATGGGGTATGTGGTATTGTTGGTCACTTGAGATGTTTGGTGAAATAGGTATTTTAATATTTATTATGTATTGATTTCTATACTTATTTAGGCCTCATTTAATTTATATAATTATGCCCGTACTTCTATTAATTACTTAATTTATATATCTATGCTAGTGAATATAGTGATTACTAACTATTATTAAAGAATGCAAATGAAAAGTAACTCATCATTATTATTTAAAAATAGTACAACTCTATAATTACCACAATAGTCCTTCTAAAACATTTTTTACTATATATTATAATTTATTTTTTATAATTATTTTATTTATTTTATAAAGAAAAAATAAAATAAAATATTTAAAAATATTATATATCAAATTGAAAAATATAACCTAATTAAATATAATACATATACAATTAAGATGTATACAAAATTGCAAATTTGTAAATACTCTCTGCACAACAAGAGTATTATACATTAGTTTGGTGTGTAACATTACAATAAATTTACAATTACAAAGAGAGAATGTGGGAGGAAAAGGCGGTATGAGAAAAAGGATCTTGTGGGAGAGAAAGCTAACTCATACCAAAGAAAAATAAAGTTTTAGACCATGAACTCGTGCGACATTTCTAGGGTATAACGAGGCAAAATATAAAATAATAATGATTTGATTTCTAACAGAACGGTTACATGAGGCTCAAGGGGAACAGTGAAGATAATAATTCATTAATTGGGTGGAGCGTAGTTTTTCCTATTATATTTTCAAACATTCAAATAAGTAGATGAATTGGCGTTTCAGAGTATATTTTAATAAAAGGAAAAGATGTATTTATACATAAATATGATTATTAATGTTTAGGAAAGCACTAGAGTAAGGCCTCTATGCAATGCTTTAAATGTTTGTAGTCCCTATTTGACAACCCCCTAGGAGAATTTGATGAAGAAACCCAAGTCCAAAAGTCAAACATCAACATTTATGTGTATTAAGAGCCTAATTGACCAAATACATAAATAAGGAAAATTTGGTGCAGATATGCACTTACGTATATACAGAAACATAAACATATGAATTACCAATATAAAAAAATGTGTTGGATAAAGGAAAAAATAGAAATTAGGCACACATGCTTAACAATGTTCTTTATATCATTAAAAAAATTGGAAAGTATAAAATGAAGACAATTTTAATAGTTTGCATTATAAAGAGGCAAGCACGCGCGCACACATAAAGATAAAGGTAAGGAAAATATTTAAGCTAAAAAACCTTTTCATTGCAAAATAAAGTATGCTAAGAAATAAAGAGTACCCAGTAAATTGGTAAAATTTAATATATATTTTTTAATATTATAGATCACCATGGCCATATTGAAACAATCGTTTCAAGGTCAACACTTTCCTAAAAAAAACTACCAAACCTTAAGAGAGAACTGATTGTATATATAAAACTAGGGGTAGAAACCCCATATGAATACAAAATGGTTTAGTCTTTTTCATTTCCAAACTAATTAAAAAAATGAAATAAATAGGCCAATATGGTCATGGTCATGCTATGTCAACAACTAATTCACATGAACTAGAGATTAACCTACAAATAAAAAGGGGTTGAAAGGGTTAGAAACCCTAATTACTTGGAATTTCCTACATTGAAAAATGAGACAATAGGAATCCAGGGAAGAGTAGGTATGAACCTACAGTAGGAAAAGAGAAGTCGTATTGTAAATGGATGTATAAATCTTCCTTTGGACCAAATAAAAGAGGGCATCCTCGTATAAAAATAAAGAGAAATTACCTACATATAAAAACCCTCCATAATTTTTGTATATTGAGTAGACAAAGAAGCTAATAATCTATGGAATCGAGAGAAAACACTTACATATCCAAGCGAAAAAATGCATACATGTATATATGTGCAAGGTAAAAAAATGTACAATTACCTATCTTACTATGTTAAAGAGTTAGTAGCAATAGATAGATATGTTCAAAACATAAGTTATGTTGTTTACATATGAAATTATACCTAAAAAATTCTGAAATTAACCTTATGCCACTTGTACAAAACTATTTTTGGTATATAACTTACATGACTGATAGGCATACATGTCGTATAATAGATATCTATTACAACTTGGCTAGAAGGGAGGTAGGAAAAAATTAAGTGGGCAATCATGGTATTAAAATATAAAATACCTAATTGTTAAACTAAAATACTCTTAGAGAGTAGTTATAGAAATTTATTGGTACAAGTAGTCCATGACTACCTGTTGTAAGCCTATCCTCTTATAGTTAAGTACACATACCTTGTGTGAAAGATATTTGAGAATAACTATGGAATCCAAAACATTTACAAAATTACATGCTTATATACTCAGGAGTTCAGTTAAAAGAACAATCACATCATATGTGCTATCACATATGCTAAGAAGGTTTGGAAACCTTCGATATAAATTATTTTATTTAAGGTATATGATTGAATTGGAGGGAAACATAGAGGATATATACATAATAAAAGGTATATTAAACACTGTTAAGGTATGCATATACCAATTGGAAACATGCTTAGAAGAAGGGTTGAGAACCTTGTAGTATACAAAATAAAATATAACACAAAATATGATGTACTCAAACTGAGTTTGTTTGGGCATACTCAATGTTAACATTTGTTAAAACCTATTTAGATATACAAAACATATATATTGAATAAAAAACATATGCTAACAACATAACTTAAGTATGATTATGTTAAGTGTAATAACATATGGCTATAAATAAGTCATCTTGGCTGATATGAGTAGGCCTTGGGTTTCATGACTAATATGACCTGTGGATGAATTAATGAACTAAGAAATATTCTTAACAAGAAGGTCTCCTCATGAGGGAAACCATTGGAAACCTGTTAAAATTGTAGAATAGTTAAGAATCCTAGTAAGAACCATTAGATTGGGGTTAGTAATAACAACTAATGCTACATGGAATCATTTCAAAGACGTAACATTTCTTTTTTGTAGTGAGATTCTTCTTGAATATTATAGATTTTAAGAATTTCAAGAGAAACCTTTTCATTAGAGAAATTTTGAAGTCTAAAATGGGCCTCCTAAAAAAATAAAATAAGATTAGATTACATCATCAAATTTTAGAAGGAAAAAAGAAAAACTACTTTTTCAACTCATATTTTCAACTTATCTCTCTACAGTTTTACTAAAATTTTGAGCGAGATCCCTCATTGGTTACAAAATTTAATTCCTCATCTAAGGAACATGCATGTTTCATACTTTCGATGCTACATGAAAAATGAGAAATACATGAAAAAACATGATTGCAATCATGTTTTTCATGTATTTCGCATTTTTCGTGTAGCAGGGTCCATCGAAAGTGTGCACCATGGGTACTCATTGGATGAGGAATTAAATTCCGCATCCAACAATTGCTCTCACAGGGAGATAAGTTGAAAAGCTAGTTTTTTTTTTTTCTACTCCAAAAGTGGTGAATCATCCCCCATGGTTGACATCATCATCTCGAATCCTATTGGTTCTTATAAATTTTATTTTGGTTGTTGTTAGGCCATGGAATTTTCATGTTTAATTCACATTCTCACCCTATGCTTACTCATGGTTTTCATTTTTATTACTATCATTTTGCACAATTGTTGGGCTAGTAGCTTAAACTTGGAGCATGATCACGTAAGTGTTCATTATTAAACTTATCTCCTTTATTTCAATAAGATTTACATCAAAATGATTATTGATTACGGTGATTGTGTTGTTTCAAGAAGTCGTATGAAATCATGATCAAAGATATACATGCATCAACAATTAATTGCACCTACTTCTATTCCTCCATCAACGCTCCTACACTAGCATTCCTGCACCGATTTGGGGCTTTCGTACATCGGCACATTTTCAAGAAAATCCGAGAAAGGTTTTTGTTAAAAATGACATTATAACACCTTACCATGAGTTTTATTGCACCCAGGTTGCACATGTGGGTCTCTAGAAGCAAATCAACAAATATGCTCAAAATCCGCACATTTTCCAAACTGCCAAGTTTGACCTCGATTGTGTGAAGATGGAGGAGAATCTCATAAATATGAGAATATGGGTGTTCTATTAGTATCAAACTTTATCTAGAACCGAAACTATTTCAAAATATTCGCAATGGTTTAAAAGTTACATGAGGATCTTTGAGGCAGTTTTATAAAAAAAGATTGTTTTTCCCGAATTTTTGGATCTTGTCCAAATTTGCCAAAGAAATGGAAAATTCGTATCAGATCTTCATTTTCTCAATGGTACACTTGTTTTACTGGTCTCCTATTGATGGGAAGTAGTCGAGATTCAATCCCTCACTTTGTTTTCAAAGGTTTGGCTTGTTCAAAGTCTATCATGTAATTGTAAATTATATAAAAGCCAAATCATGGCTATGTAGGGGGGTGGGGAAGAAAACCAGTTATTGTACTTCCATGTCATTGGATCAAGTTTAGGGGGCCTTTTCTCCCTTTCCTATGATTATTTGGAGGTTGGATTTGAAGCTTTGATGTATAATTACAACAAACATTCAAGTTAATCTAAGGAGCTACACTAGTTTATCAATTTCAGAGTTTAAGTCTTATGTGAATGAGTTATTTGTGTATTTGATTTCCCACCTTTCGTAAAGGGAAATGAGCTGGTTGGCCAGGGCCAGCCAACCCAACTTGTTCTCCCTCTATCTATAAAGTGTGTTAGATATATATACATATATATATATATATATATATATATATTATGCAGATTCAAAGCAAGAAGTATTTTGTTTTGTTAAGCTAACAGATCTACGGTTTCTTCATAAATTGCGTGCTACTCGGATCTAAGGTTTGATAGTGTGGGTGTGTTCATTTATTTAATATTACTATAGTATTTCTTTCCTTTGATGCATTTAGTGAACTCCTTTCTGCAAAGGTGTGTTTCAAGTGTGTTTTAATCCTGCAAGCATGAGTTTTTTCGACAAGATTGTTTATTCCTACAAGGCGATTTATTTCCTTTACGCAAGTGTGTTTCATTTCTAAGTACAAGTTTGCAAGTATTCTCGGAAAGCAAGTTTGACTTAGAATTGATTCGTTAGTTATATTTCCTCGAGTCGGAATGAAACCCTGTTCACCTTGCAAGGATCTGTAACCATGTCTACTTCCTTGCAGGAATAGCCTAGTTGAGCACTAGAATCTATTGTGGGACCCTTTTAACTAAAACCTCCATTTGAGAAAGGCACAAATCTAGTTTATATGGTGACAGTCATCTGAAAGAGAAGTATTGTTGGTTCTATAGGGATAGGGACATTGTTCTCGGTACAGGAATCAATATTTTGGTACAGGAACAATGCACCCTAGTTCAGGAACCTGGAATTCTAATGCTAATTCGAGATATTCAGTGCAGAAACAGAATATACTTCTGGTACAGGAAAATCGTTCTAGTACATGAATATCGTCCCAAGCACAGGAACTCTATTCGAGTGCACGAATGTTGTTGCGGTGTAGGCATTGGTTCAGTCAAGGAATGGAAGACTTGTAACAAAGACAAGCATAACTATAAGTCTAATTATTTCACTATCTCTTAACGCACTGATACTCAGTCACAAAATATTTAATTTCTTTCCTTTATTTACCAGAATTGTTTCTGTTGATTCAAGTTCCTTTCATTAAGTTCTAGTGCAGGAACGAGACCCATTTCGGTACACGCATGTGGTTGCTATAGTGCAGGAATGAGATATATTTATTAAAGGACTTAGATTTATAATTATAATAGAAGATCATCCCTTTTGTTCTTTTTAAAGTGTTGGAGTTTTGATTACATGAACATATTTCATTTTCCAGCATTAATTTCAAAGTGATTGCAAGGCATGCTTTAATTTTTCTATCAAAATTTGTGAAAAGTATTTTTCTTGAGTGAATCTAGTTTCCAAAATGGTGTGGTGCCATTGTATTAATTAGTGTAGGTTGATGAAGTCCTTCTTTGCCATTTCCAATGTTGCATCTCTAAGTTTACGAACTCCCAAATTGACAATTAAATGATAGGTTGTTTATTACGCCCAACATTTTGGCACCATTGTTGGGGAGGCGCTTAGGGGATTGACCTTGGTAAACTTCTGTAGTTTGGTTTTCTTTTCACGTAGTTTCTCTTGAAAGTTTTTCTTATTTCAATTTATTTATTTTTTGCACCTCTTGTTTTTTTAAAGGATTTTCATCCCCCAGGTGTTTTAAGAACCCCCCTATATATACTAATCCATGTGATAACATAATATATCAGTTGACTTGTTGAGAATAGGAAAATGGTATTTTCAAGCATCATTCAATGAGAAGTTTTGATGCTGCTACAGAAACATATAAATGATCCAACGAAGAACTCACAAGTGCAGAATTTAATATTTTTCTTGAACATAAAAATAATATTATTAAATCTTTGATTTCAATGTTGGATGATTTTTAGTAACAACATAAAAAGGGTGAAGAACTACTATTGATATATTGTGCCAATTGTATGAAGAATCACTTCCTTGGAAAGTGTCCACTTAGTAGCCTAAAAGTTTGCAAAATTTGGGAAGCGGTTCATGCAACAGAACATTACCCATCACTGCCAAGATTACTAAAGGTACTCAGGAAATCAAGTAAGGAATCAAATCAACTTCCAGGTATAACTCAAAACTTATCATCATTTAATACTTGGATTAATTCTTATTCTCTTAAGAATTTTCCTCAACATGTTTATAATCTTGCAGTTTCATGGAAAAAATTTAGTCCTCCTCCAATTGAATACCCTACTTCATGGTCGTAGTGGCCCTCTCCTCGGATCTCATCCTTGAGTTAGATATCACCATGGCCTTAGGAATGGTTTGGAGCCTCTTCCCTAGGGAATTATTTCATGCAAAATCAATTACTTGAAAATAAACAACAACCACAATTCTCATTTAATGATCCACCAAGTCATTCTCCTCCATGGTCTCAGCTACTTGTGCAACCTTACTCTGATCCATACCTTATGCCTAGTCCATACCCTATCCCTTGTAATAATCCATATCCTAGCCCTTACCCCAATCCATATCCCAGCCCTTATCCTAATCCATACATTGGCCTTAATCCAAACTCTAATCCATACTCTAATTCAAACCCTAGACCTAACCCTAATCGTAACAAGTAGGTTGCACAACAATTTAAAACACTTGTTCTTCCTGTTGACTCCCCTATTGAGTGCAATGATATATCTTTGAGGTTAGGGGAAGGGGTGAGTTTGGAAACATCTCCTATCACTACAAAACATTCACACGAGGAAGATCTAATTCAAAGACCATCAGAGGAGCAATCTTCAATTGGAACATGTTCTAAAATTGTTGTTGAAACTCAAAGCCCTAAAATTTCCCTTAACCATTCTTGCCAATATGAAAAGAAAATGTTTGAGCCCAAACTTGAGGGGTTTCTCTTTTGTCTTTCACCAGAGCCCTTATGCCTCCTAGAAAGTGATTATCAAGTTGTGGAAGATTTGTACAAGTTGGAGAATCATAAATATGTGGATCCCATTGAATCCTGGTTTCAAGCAGTCATCTACACACCTTATTCCCTCATCATTCAACAACTCTTGGTACAATATCAATTAAAACAATTGGTTTCTCATACTCTCGTATGTGTTGAGGCTTATTCTTTAAAATTGAGTGTGGGTATATTTAATATTTTGTTACGTACATGGATTATTTGGAAGTACTCCTACACTTGCAGGAGCCCTTCCTTACTTTAAATTAGGGTAGGGTAGTATAACAACAATGAATAAAAATGTCATTTGAAATAAAATTGTATAGCATCACTCTTGAAACTGAAATTCTTAAGGCACAACTATTGAAATTCTTTGTCATTAAGCACTCTTGTGGTAAGACTTGTTAGAAGCAATTCACTCTTAATGCCTCATATTCTATAAAGTGACTTTGATTGTTGGTTGAGATTATTATTTGGGTCAGTTAGGAGGATTTTTATTGTTATATTTAATAATTTCCATTCATAAGCTTAAAAGCTTACTTTTCACCTATTCATTCTAACAGATTGTCATCCAAGAAACCTTTTCAAGTTTCTCTTCGAAGATATTGATGAAAACCCTCCTATGGTGGACCATGTCTATAAAAACGTAACAAGATTTCATGAGAACCTTGGCATGATCAACTTGAGGAATCTTTCAATCATTATCTTAGATGTTTTCTTTAAAGTGAACCCTTAGGGTAGAAGGACCAATGAGTAAATATTAGTAATTAAAAACTTTTCATGCCATCCCGTGCCTTTAAGGAGAATATTTTTTCCACCAACCTATTACATAACATATTTAAGGTTAATTATAATCAGAGTTTCTTTTAAAAACATATTAATTGAGGGATAGGAGGTCGCATTATGAGTCGACCTACCATGATCATGGGTCCTCACGAGAATGACATTACCACTACTGGTCACCAAGCCAAGGTAATGGTTTTCAGTTGAAAAGTTGGAAGAGAAGAGGTCTCATCTTGAGCCAACTTGTTCATTCTCATTAGTTCTTCTGAATGACATTGTCGTTAGTTGGTTACCAAACCAGGAGAGTGACCTTCAATTAATTTCTAAGAAAATGTAAATACTTTTAATTGACTCTGAATTTATATCTAATAGATGGGACATAGGTGTTCATTGGGTTAAAAGGCATCCTTGTTGAGGCTATAGACACCTGTTGGTAGCAGGGCCATGCCTGTGGTATTAAAGTTAATTTTACACTATGATTTACTTAGTTGTTTTTGTCTTTCCCTAAACTTATTATCATATATTTATGAGAATGGCTTTAAGATCATTTCAATAATGTGCTTTGGAGTTCTATCTTTCATAAGTATGAAGGTTTTCATCGATGCGGGACCCTTAGTGTAGGTGATTCACTTTGCTTGAACAAGAGGAGCTTACTATATGCTTGGGTAATGGTAAGATGGTCATCCTCGGAAGGTATTGTTTTGTCATATTTCTTTTTTGCTATTTTCCATCCATTTTAATGCCTTGGCTTCCAAACAATGTCACTTATATTTCTAATAATGAGGCTATTGAAAGTGAAGATTTGCTGATTTGGATTACTCTTGAGATGCTTTATGAAAAAAATGATGGTAGGCTATTTCATGATAACACGATTCTTGCAGTAATGACATTGTTAACATTCCTTTGGTACTCCTAGCATTAGTTATTCTTTTCGAAATAATGAAGATCTGCCTTGACATCATTAAATATATGGTAGCAATTATTTTGAGGAAAAAAGAGTCACCATCATACGTCACTTACCTACATTATCTTACTCAATTAGCCCTATGTTTAAGTCAATGCATCATGACTCTAATAGAGAAACCCTAACTCTACAGTCTTAATTAACTTTGGTCTCTGTTAGAGGTTTTGCTTACATGAGGACATGCAAGATGAGTGGCATGGGCAGATGTTAGGCTGTGGAATTGTCATGTTTAATTCATATTCTCCCCCTATGCTTACTCATGGTTTTCATTGTTATTACTATCATTTTTCACAATTGTTGGGCTAGTAGCTTAAAGTTGGAGCATGATCACATAAGTGTTCATTATTTAACCTATCTCCTTTATTTCAATAAGATTTCCATGAAAATGATTATTGATGATGGTTCTTGTGTTTTTTCATGAATATGTATTAAATCACAATCAAAGATACATATGTATCAACAATTAATTGCACCTAGTTATGTTCCTGCACCAACACTCCTACACTAGCATTCCTGCACCGATTTGGGGCTTTCATACATCAACACATTTTTGGGAAAATTCGAGAAATTTTTTTGTTAAAAATGATGTTCTAACACCTTCCCATGAGTTGGATTGCACCCAAGTCGCACATGTGGATCTCTAGAAGCAAATCAACAAATATGCTCAAAATCTGCATAGTTTCCAAATTGCCAAGTTTGACCTAAATTTTCGTGAAGATGGAGGAGAATATAAGAAATATGAGCATATGGGTTTTTTACCAGTATAACAAGTTATCTACAACATAAATGTTTTCTCAATATTCGCAACGGTTTAAAAGTTACATGAGGATCTTTGAGGTATTTTTATAAAAAAATACTATTTTTCCTGAATTTTTGGATCTTACGTAGATTTGCCAAAAAAATGGAAATCCATATCAGATATGCATTTTCTCAATGGGACAATGGTTTTACTGGTTGCCTATTGATGGGAAGTAGTTGGGATTCAATCCCTCACCTTGTTTGCAAAGTTTAGCTTGTTCAAATCCTATCATGTAATTGTAAATTATATAAAAGCCAAATCATGGCTCTGTAGGGGGTGGGAGAAAACCAGTTACTGTACTTCCATGTTGTTGGATCAAGTTTAGGGGGGATCTTCCCCCCTCCCTGTGATCATTTGGAGGCTGTATTCCAAGCTTTGATGTATAAATGCAGCAAACATTCAAGTTAATCTGAGTTATGTTAGTCTATCAATTTTTTAGTTTAAGTCTTATGTGAATGAGTTGTTTGTGTATTTGATTTCCCAACTTTCATCAAGGGAAATGAGATGGTTGGCTAGGGCCCAACCAACCCATCACGTTCTCCCTCTGCCTATAAGGTATATATATATATATATATATATATATATATATATATATATATATATATATAGGTTCAGAGAAAGAAGTATTTCGTTTTGTTAAGCTAATAGATCTATGATGTCTTCATAAATTGTGTGCTACTCGGATATGAGGTTTGATAGTGCGGGTGTGTTCATCAATTTAACATTACTATAGTATTTCTTTCCATTGATGCATTTCGTCAACTCCTTTCTGCAAAGATGTGTTTCAAGTGTGTTTTAATCCTGCAAGTGTGAGTTGTTTTGACAAGAGTGTTTATTCTTGCAAGGCGATTTATTCCTTTATGCAAGTGTGTTTGATTTCTGAGTACAAGTTTGAAAGTATTCTCGACAAGAAAGTTTGATTTAGGATTGATTCGTTAGTTATATTTCCCTAAGTGTGAATGAAACCCTGTTCACCTTGTGAGGATTTGTAACTATGTCTACTTCCCTGTGGGAATAGCCCAGTTGAGGACTAGAATCCATTGTCGAACCCTTTGAACTAAAACCTCCATTTGAGAAAGGCACAAATCTGGTTTATATGGTGACAGTCATCTAAAAGAGACAATGTTGGTTCTATAGGGATAGGGACATTGAACTCGGTAGAAGAATCAATATCCTGGTATAGGAATAGTGCACCCTGGTTTAGGAACTTGAAATTATAATACTAAGTCGAAATATTTAGTGTAGAAAAAGAATACACTTTTGGTACAAGAACATCATTCTAGTAAAGGAACATTGTCCCAAGTGAAGGAACTTTATTCCAGTGCAGGAACATTGTTGTGGTGAAGGAACATTGGTTCAATCCAAGGATGGAAGACTTATAATAGAGATAGGCATAACTATAAGTCTAATTATTTCTCTGTCTCTTAACGCACTGAAAGTTAGTCACAAAATATTTGATTTCTTTCCTTTTTTTACCAGAATCTTTTCTCCTGATTCAAGTTCCTTTCATTAAGTTCTAGTGTAGGAACACGACTCATTTTAGTACATGCACATGGTTTCTCTATAACAGGTATGAGATATCTTCAGTAAAGGACTCAGATTTATACGCATAATAGAAGATCATCCCTTATGTTCTTTTTAAAGCACTGAAGTCTTGATTGTAGGAACATATTTCATTTTCAAACATTAATTTCAAATTGATTGCAAGGCATGCTTTAATTTTTTTGTCCAAGTTTGTGACAAGTATTTTTCTTGAGTGCCAGTTTCCATAATGGTGTGGTGTCATTTTATTAATTAGTGCAAGTTGTTGAAGTCTTGGATTGACAATTAAATGTTAGGTTTTTTATTACACCCAACAATTGTACATTTTTATTTTGAGGCCCATTTTAGACTTCAAAATTTCTTTAATATACCTCCTCGATGAAGGAATCACAAAGATTGATTTTCTTGTAGCTTAAATTTCTTAAGTTTTAGAATACATGTTTGTGTGATAGGGATTTCCTAGTAAGTCATTTATGAATTAGCTAAGAATTGTGGCATAGAGGTTGACTAGTGAGATTTTCAAAGAAAAAGAAACACGAGAAGATAGGTAATTGTAGCTTGTGAAGGAATTACGAGTTTAAAATTATTGTTTCAAAATATTAGAATGATGGCACACTAAGATAGAATATTACAATATTTTATAATTGAGAGAAACAATAGTCTAAAAATAAAAATAGAAATAAAATTACAAAGTGAGAAAAGAATTTTGAGACTCTCAAATTGAAAATGATAGTGTTGAGGGAATCTTGGTTACTCCAAGGCACTCGATAAGCATGAAAACATTTCAGAGTAGTGTTGCAAATATTCATAGAAATAATAGTTATAATATAGACTAGACTTAATCTTGAGAACATCTAATTTCCTAAGGAGTTGTAATGGATCCTTAAAAGGTCAAATAAATCCCTGATTGGCATATACTTGAAAGATGTGGACATCATATATTTATGAGGTTACAGAATCATGTTGTAGATTTGTTGAAGGCTCCATTAATTGGCCTATTTTATAACATCTTCACAAAATAAAATATTTAAGTTTATTTGGAAGAAAAAAAGACAAGAAAGTTTTGATTGGTTGGAATGGTTGCTAATTGTAACTCCTATACTTATAGATTGATTTTAGTTAATGCAGTAGGATAAATAGGAAGGATGTCGACTATATTCCCTAGAGAAACCCAATATAGTTGCAAAAGGTTAAGGTTGAGTGAAGCAACCATAACTATGAGGGGGAAATCCCTTAACCTGCCTTTTTCTATTTTGATGTATTTTATTTAAAAGCTTTGAACAAATGTCATAAGATGCTGAATGAGAATATATGAATGATAAAAATGTAAAAGATGGAATAGTGAAAAGAAGAATGTTCACTAAATAGATATAAAATAATGAGATTTTAGGTCCATACAATAATGGATGTGCATGCATAAAGGCTTTGAGGAGTCGTTTTTCCTAACATGATTCAAATGACGGATAGTAGGTAATGGTAAACATGTATCTAGGAACATGTTAACAACTAGTTGGGGATCCAATTAAATCATTGTATGTAGTCTCGAAGAATAAAGTCTATGAAAAGGAAGGTGTTGATAGGAGATTGACACAAGTGACACTTATGCTGTTCTAATATGGTAAATGCACTAGCTAATAATACACTACTGGTCAGTGGTTCTCCATATAACTGTTCTAGAAATATTGATTATGCCTCTTTGTTTGTAGGCACATTTGAAGTATTATTGAATGTTTGATTATGTGCATGATACGAATAAGTATAAGTAATTACAAGAGTATAGGAAGGAATGATTATTTTTCAGACAATTTTACTAAGATGATGTGTGTCAAGACAATTGATATGCATAGCGTGCACAAGGAAAGGACCCCATGGTTTTTGCACAAAATAAAATGCATACAACACCCATACATGTTATCCAACAATCTGTAATTCACAAAGAAATGGAAGCCCCATGGAGAGAGTTTGGGGGAAATAAACTGATGAGGTATGGGAGGGGGGATTTCATGTGTTTGTTGTTGTATTTTTATTGTTGTCTTTTATTAACCTTGACCATGGTCATGTTGATTCTTCATTTCTCCTTTATGTCACTATGGTGGTTTCCTTATTTTTTTCCTTTTGTGGTTTGGTATTGATGTTTTTTGGGTGTGAAGAAGGAAAAAGAAAAGGATATTTAGAAGGAGAGATAAATAAGTAACCCAACTAGAAATGTAAGACCTCAATCAAATCTTACTTATAAAATAAAGGACATAAAGAGGTCAGAAGGAAATGGAAGAGTAACTAAAGTGGACATGACTAAGTCTGATTGAAAAAAATACATAGTGATATAATAGCCATGAAAATGATAATGCATGGTTGATATATACTTGATATTGTGAAATCAAGATAAAACCAAAATGATGTTGTTTTACGTGATAAATTATTAGTTGAAAGCATTCATAAGTAGCATAGTAAGTAATTAATCCTTAAGAATTTTATGAACACTATGTAAATGGTATAAAAATGGAATTGGTAATTCCCATGTCTTGAGGTTACGTAGTGAAGTCATTTACTGGATTATGTGTCGCTTGGAATATGCATGAAATAAGTATACAAAGTGAACTAATGTTGTTCATTACTATTGATGATGTGCATATAATGATATTTATGACCTTTGTTGGGTGTGTGAATAAAAAATTCATAGTGATTGCTTAGAATGAATGGTGACATGCTAGAATTGAATATGAATTTTAAAGAGGAGTGAGATTTACTCCAGAATTGAACCTTTTTTAGGTTAAAGTGTAATGGAATCATTTTAGTCCTGAAGAGGCTACTTAGGAAATGAAACAAAAATGTGAGAGGCATTTCCTTCACTTTTCAGAAGTGATAAAGGAAGGGGAAACAATCAGGACGATGTTTAACTCAAGGGGGGATATGTGATACCCCAAGTGAAATTTATTTTGCAAACATTATTATATATACTTGTAAATATTGTGGAATTATTGGTTATGGGTCCAAGACTAAAGTTAACTAACAAATGTAAATATTAATATATTGTTATGAATGAAATAGTGTTATTCTACTTATTGTTTATTTTAAAATATAAAAGGAGCCACCATGTGAGTGGTCAAACTCCCAACTGTCAAGACACAATTATGAATCAATCATAGTCAAAGAAAATATAATTTTGAACTCACAATTTTTATAGCTAAATGGAAATATATCCTCCATCTTTAAAAATATTCATACCACTAGAATAAATCTTATGGGAGAGAAAGTTCATGTGGTAGAAAGAGGAAGAGATATTGTGGGAGAAAAAGGAAATTTGAGAAAAACTCTCTAGCGGGAGAGAAAGATTAGACAATAAAGAAAAATAAAGTTTTAGAACATGAACTAGACAAAAATTGCTCGGGCATAAGGAGGTGAACAATAAAATAAATTGATTTGATTCCTAACATAAAGGTTAACTGAGGCTTGAGGAGAACCATGGAGATAACAATTCATTGATTGGGTGGTGTGTGGTTGCTCCTATTATATTTTTAAACATTCAGATAAGTAGATCAAATATAATTTCAAGGTCTTTTAGTTAATCTATATTGTATTTATATTAACATGTTCAATAATAAAGTGGAGTGTAGGTGTAATGTTTAGAAAATGTTTTATGAATGAATGATTTATAACAATTACAAAGTTATTCAAGTTTAGGTGGTGTTGGATAAGATAGCAAAATAGTTATCTAGGTATATTTTAATAATAGGAAAGCATGTATGTATACATAAATAGGGTTAGTAGGGTTTAGGAAAGAACTAAATGAATGCCTATATGCAATGCTTTAAACCTAGGAAGACACTATTTCATGACCGCATAAGAAAAGGTTATGTAGAATCCCAAGTCCAAGAGTAAAACATAAATATTTCTACGTATTAAGGAGTCTAACTAACCAAGTACATAATTAACAAAAAATTGATACAAATATAAACTTATGTATATATGCAAAAATAGAAACATATCAATGACCATTATAAATAAATGTGTTGGATAAAGAAAAAAAATTAAGCACATAGATGCTCTTTATATCATGAAAATAACTTGAAAGTATAGAATGAAGACAACCATGTAGAGGAATGAAGACATGAGATTATAAAAATAAATTAAAGATACAACTATAATAGTTTACGCTATATATATATATATATATATATATATATATATATATATATATATATACTTTGTTCATATAAGGGTAGAAACCCCATATGAATACATAATGGTTCAATATTTTTCATTTCCAGAATAACAAAAACAAAGGAAATAAATGGGGCCAATATGGTCATGGTTATGTTGTGCCAACAACTAGTTCAAATGAACCATATATTAACTTGTAGATAAAAGGGGGTTGTGAGATTTAACAACCTAGACCTGCCTAAGTTGAAAAATGAGGGAATACAAGGCAAAGTAGGTATGAACATGTAGTAGGACAACAAAAGTCGTATTAGAAATGAATGTATAAATCTTTATTTGAACTAGATAGGAGATGTTATCCTTGCATAAAATTAAAAATAAAATACCTTTGTATAAAAACCATTCAACCTACAAAACCCTACTCCTTTGCACAAGGGTGGATGTAAGGAGTGAGAGCCAAAAACTAAATTAGAACAAGGAAAATCCTTTTGGAATGTTGATGAAGTATTCAATTGTATGTCCTTACTTGTGGCCAAGAATATTTAAGTGGAAATCGAATTTGAAAAAAAAAGGAAGAAGAAGAAGAAGAAAGCTGAGGGTTTGATAGAATAAGAGATGCAAAGATATCGTAAGGATATACCTTGAATTCACCAGTAAATAATGTAAAAAATGATGTGATTTTTTTCCCAAACTCTCTAGCTCTAGTAGAAACAAAATTATTTGTGAGTGTCATCCTATGAAATCCTAGATCCATAAGTAGAGTAAGGTTTGAACCTCGCTAAGACACCCGCAGAAAGCCTAGGAGGAATATGATGAAAACCCTTTAAAAAAAATAAAAACTAAGTAATAAACAAGATAGAAACTCAGACAATCTCAGACAATTAGAAACTCATCACTATGACAATCAGGACTACATAGATTTTAGGGGGAAAATACCTTTAACATTGGCATGATTTTCCCTAAGTTGACTAATTTTTCACTATCTTCTTAGATTAGTGCCATATTTCTCTCACAACCTTTTTTTTTGGATTCTTTGTCTTGCCTCAAGACCACCTATTTCCGGGAAAACTAGTGTCTTTTCGATCTTCTAGTCCCACTAGGATTGGTAGCTATCTTAGAAACAAACAATCAAAGCAATTTGCAATTTCCTTTATGTATGATAGATAAGAGAGGAGCAAAGAGACCAACCTGGATCTTCCACTTGACTCCTTGATTGATTTCTCTCTCCCTTGATAGAGCTTGCACGTCTTCTCCTACTTATCTCGCTCAATGAATACCTATAGAGACAAAGTAACAAAACACCATCAAAGCATCTCGATCTATTATATCATAAACAATGCAGAATCAGAAATACATTGATCATACAATGGCATTCACAAATAACAACATTCACAAATACACGATTGTATGGAGGAAAACTCAAAGAACTTTATTAATAGTAGAAGGGAGAATTACAACCCAGCTATTTGATCTAGCATCATCCTCCCAGCATCAAAGCCCTCTTCACCTCATGAAAAGCAAGATCACCCAACAATACAATGCCTTTTATCAAAGACAAACTATCAACACTTCCTAAAAAATTACCAAATTCCAGCCTCTAGATCTCTCAGATGAGGGATCCATTTATAGATGTCTGCAAAGGTGTGAATCACCTCTGGGTTTTCAATTAGTGTCATTCCACTTGTTGTTCTTGGTTGACACTTGGAGATTTCTTGGATCTCTTACTCATCCCTGGGTGAATTCAGAATGGCAAGTGTCATAGGAGATGTTTCTGGAAGATTCCATGAGCATCCACTTAGCAAACTGTCTCGGACATTTGTCCATCCTTGCTCATCACACCCATTTGGCCAGTTCTGAGTGGTTTTTCAGGTGGAACTTTTGGGGAATGATGTAATCAGTTGACCATGATCCTTTAGGGTATGAAACAACACTTTTAGGGATTAAAGAGCCGTTGGTTTATTGACATATAAGATTGGGGTTGAAGTGCCCAAATATGTCTATAACAGGTGCCCTCTAAAGCATGAAGTCATAAATCTTTTGATGTCAGGTGAAATGCTTTATCATGAGGATCCGAGGTATTCGAACTGGAAGGTGACCTATATAAGATACAATAAAATACATTATCATCATATTATTTTCATGATCTAGCTGAGGCAGGCATTCCCATGCTTAGCTTTATAAATTCATTTTCATGTACATAGGATAGATAATTGTATGCAGTTGTAGACTGGTGATTCTTCATATGAAGAGTCATCTTCCCTAGCTTAGATGACTATCTATGCAGCTTTTGTGTACATTTGATGTCTTTATATCCTTGAATATATCATAGCCCGGATGGATGAAACTAGATTCAGGGTCTTCAAACTCGTTCAATCTTCACCCAATGTACAAGTCGATCCATGTGAAAAGATGTCTTGAAGTCGAACATGGAAAGACATTGCCTGATTACTAGACAATAATGTAAGCTGTTAACAGACGTGAGAGAAATCATTGATAATGATAATGACCCTCAAGGTACTACAGTACAATTCATGTGGTGTGAATATATGATCCGATGTCGAACACCACGCAAAATCTTTCGGTCGAAGGCCATTAATGTAAACATGTCGTCAAAAGTGAGAAACTTTCCATTGAGGCATGCAAGCTTCAAAGTACTGAAAGGGTTTTTTCTAAGTCAACTTCTTAGATAATGAGTTGATGTCGACAAGAAGTGACCCATCGTAGGAGGGCCTTGATGAATCCTACATCTATGACACGAAATGAAGCAAATGATTTTCTGGAGATGAGAAACGATCTTATGATACAAGGTTTAGGAATGGCGGTCATGAAAAATGGAGGTTGAAGGTATTGCAGTAGATGAGAAATTAACTGGATGGTGAATTCTCTGGATGACTTCTCTTGAACATATCGGTGATACTGAGATGGATCAGTAGCATTCACCCAAAAAATGGATGGTGTGGAAGACCAATGGTGATATGACTGGTGAATGGAATAACCCAACCTGACTCAATCATGGTGATGGAGTGAAAGCGTCATGTTCAAGAGCGACCTGCTACCATAAAATTCTTCAAGTTTTCTTCCCTTTTTCCCCAGTCATTGCTGACCAATACCTCTTTATTTTTGTCAAGCCTAAGGAGGATAACATTTGATTGTTCTATAATTTGCCCTTCGGGCAAACCTATCACTATGTTTTAGTGAGTCTAACGACAGTGAAACTCATTCTTGTCTGGGTGGACAAGTTTGTCGGTATTGTTTTAACGAGTTTAATGACAAAGACAACTTGGTCCTTTTCATGTTTAGAGAGTTTGAAAAGGGATGAAAAGAGAACTCCAGTATTTCTTTTTCTTAGCATAATCCACTAAGTCTCAAAAAGATTAAAATAATACAAAAGGGATGACTTTTCTGATCACTTTAGCGAGCTGAAAAGAAAAACGCTCGAACTTTTTCATGAGATAATCCCTCAGGTATGAAAAGTTTAAAATACACAGGAGGGATGGCACTTCCAATCACTTTAGGGAGCTGGAGAGGCCAATTGATCGACAATCTTTTCATATTTAGAGAGTCTGAAAAGGGTTTAAAGTGGACTCGTTTTTTGAGGAACGAGTGGTATCCGGGGTAGCAAATGGTTCCGGGTAATCTTGGGACTTCTAAAAACATGGTGATGTGAAGAGGGTGGATAACAAGACCACTCGTTGTAGTTGTTCCTCAAAATGGTAAAAAATCAAGTGGAAGCGTATGAGCGGCCAAACGAATGCAGGTGATGGAAGGAACACAACCAAGGTTCAAAAGGCTGATATAACTACGATCACAAGGGTTATTTACCAAAGGTGGGTTCATTTTTTAATGAGCTTAAACTCTGGAGGAGCATATGCTAAGTGGTAGGTTTATTTTTTAATGAGCTTGAACCATATGATAACATTGCTCATTTGAGTGCAGGTTCATGTTTTAGTGACGAGCTTGAACCTTGCCGAAAGTATGATTGGTAGCATTTTTATGTATGCTAGCAATGAACAAACTACAAAGATAAAAAATCTATTAAAGCTAAAGAACTATTGAGGTTAGGTAGGATGGTTTCATCAACTTGTTTAGACAAAACCCTTCCTTTGCTTTGCCCGCAGAATAGATGAAGGTGAATGGTGTGTCAGACCAATCCCCTGACCTCAGGAGTTAAAATGAAAAGCTCAAAAATCTAAAAATCTCAAAAATGAAATTGATCGTTCTTCGCTTGCATAAAAAGGTTTGCATGCCCCCAGGCATCGAGAAAAGGAGAGTCTCTAGCAACCATATGGGAATCACTGTAGTTAAGCAGGATTGTTTTTTTCAACGATTAGACAAAAGCACTTCCTTGGCTTTGTCTGCTAATTAGGCAAAGGTGAGTGGTGTGTCAAACCAATCACTTAACTTACAGTGAAATTCATATGGTAGGATGGTTTCATCCACAGAATAGACAAAACAATTCCTTGGCTTCATCCACAGAATAGACAAAAGTGAATGGTGTTTCAGACCAATCACATAACCTATAGGGAAACCTTATCTTTTCAGTTGGGCTCGTCTGTCAAATGGATAAGGGTGCATGCCCCCTAAGCTTCGTTACATTCACCAGATTACTCGCAATAATTAGGTGGATGGAATGAAGGTTGAAGAGATACTCCTGATGCAAAAAGACCATTTAGGGATGATGGTTGACTTGGAGCTGTGTTTGAACCAAGAAATGAAAGCTGGTCAATTTTGCCTTCATGCGGGAACACATCACTTGAAAGAGTGTCGAAACTATGGCTTCGATGCTATAAACATAGTCATGTCCAAGGAGTAGATTGTAATCTAACAGCCCTTGGACTACCATCATGTTCAAGTGAATGGTTTTCCTTCTCAAAGTTATCGACAACTTAGGAATGATCCCTAATGGTTGATTGGTTCCTTTGTTAAAGCCTAATAAATTTTGTTTACCAGGCGTAACCAATGGCGAACCAAGAGCTTTCCAAGAAGTTGAGGAAAGGATACTCACTGAAGCCCCTTCATCTATGATGGTGCCAGACACAATCATTTTGTAAACTTGTACTATGATTCGGAATGTTACATTATAAGGAAGGCGGTATCTCGCTAGTCGATTCCAATCAAAGGAAGTGATTAGACTGCTTGGAGGGGGTACCAAATAAACAGGTGAAATAACCCCTTGAATAGCGGGAACTGGGGGATTCTCTTCCTATTGTAAAGAAATGGGCAGATTGCCCCCAAGTTCCTCAAACTCTGAATTGATAAAAATAATTTGAACATTATCATTCTCACTCTCTTTGGGAATGATATCATCTGAAGGCAAGACTGGGTTGACTACCATCTCGACTTGTTGACTTTGGTCCGGTAAGGACTAAGAAGATTCACTTTTGACAATAGGTGTGTCGACCAACAGTTCAGTTAAGTCAGTCGAATTTCCAACTAGTAAATGACTAGGGGATAGTTTCTTGTATCCAAGTGGAAGTCGCTGCGGTGAAGCAGGACGGTTATGCAAGACTCTTTTGGCCTCATCCAAAAAAGGACAACAGGGAAGACGATGGTCCCCTTCACATAATCCACATGGAGTTCTGACCTTTCCTTTCTGTCCAGGAATTTCATTTTCACTAGTTGATGGTGTGCTGTCAACATGATCACCAGAGGTTGATGACACTGGATGGTGCGAATGGGGAGACCATTCTCTCAAGATCCGCGGAATGCAAGGACAATCTCGATGAAAATGGTTTCCTTCGCAAATTAGACAAGGATATTTTGGAGATTTAGTGTGTGGATTTTCACTAGATGATTCATGGTTGCCCCCTTGCTTAACTGACTTCTTCTTCTTCTTCTCCTTTCCTTTCTTCTTCTTCTCAGGCACTTGGTTACTAGCATCACTATTTTCACCAAGCGAAGATGAAGAAGGGGAGGGAGAAACAAACGAAGAGGAAGGTGAAGGGTCAACTTTAGTATCAACTGGATGTTGATTTGATTGCTGAGGAATCACGTTATTTTGAACCACAGAGGTTGAGAACAGCCACACTGGCAGGCCAATAGTCAGACCTGGCAGAGACAATGTGGCCATATGAGGTGCACCAATATTTCCCGAAGATGTAAAAGGGTTGGGAATCCCCTTAAGAGAGATTCCATGATTGGTAGAGTCCATTAACTCAACCTAAGATCAATGAAGGAACAAGGTTTTTATTCTGAATTTAAATAAATTTTAATGACGCTTTGACACAACTTCTATTTTTCAATTTTCAAGAGTCGAGAAAAAGCTAAAGATGACTCTAGTCCCCTTCGATTTTTAATGAGCCTGAAGTGACAAGTTCTTAGATGGACCTTTTCTTTTAAGGAGTCGAAAAGGAACGAAAGTGACTAATCTGGAGATCTAGACAGAGGGATTACCAAACCAATCGCAAAACTGCAAAATACACCTTGGTGATAAATTAAAGAGAAACTACCAAGGACTTATGTACGTTAGTCAATCTTCCCGAATGTTGTGTTCAGTGCATTGCAATCAATAGGGCGGCAAACACGGCTTCCTATGGATAAAGGATATAAGCCTATTGTGGTCTCCCAATATATACTTGACGGTATAGGGAGCACAAGTCCATACTAGCACTTGTCGTATCAAAGAGGAGGAATCACCCAACCTTCGATGAAAACGATAGTTACTAGATTTTACAACACCAGAACACATCTCTAGCCTAGACCTCTAGATGTGTTGCATTAGGTTCCAAAGCGTTGTTAAGTTCATTGAAATTTATTTTAGAGTTGATCTTGCTTAGAAGTTTGTCTTTCAAGGTTCACCGCGTGATGTAGATGTAAAATTCTTGAATATGCAATCTAAAATTATAAACAATCGTTGTTTATTTTTAGCAATGAAAATCCTAGTTATTAAGGAAAGAAGATTACGATTCTTTCAAACAGAGAGCAAAGAACACACACTAAATGCATTTTTCCTAAATCATTTTTTGCACATAGTCTAAATGCAAATGCAAATGCATGTATTTGTTTTTCGTTCCCTTTAATGTGAGTAATGCCAAAAAAGGAAAACTAAGTATAGATCTGAAATATTTTCTTCAAAGTGACACTTCAACAATTTCTCTTCAAAATGAAAGGAAGACTAAACGACACTTTTCGATTTCAAATAGAGAATGCTTTTGACTCTTTAAGATATCAATAAATCATATCAAATACATAACAAAAAATTCAATCGACTATCTAAGGAAGGAAGATTCAATGACACTTCACTTTTTGATACAAAACAACAGTTATGACACTCTTTTGCACCAAAACGATAGTTCGATTTAAGCAACTTTTTAACAATGAATTGCAAATGATGGACAAATACATAAAAACATTTACTAATCCTGATTAATGGAGGCTGAACTATGTAAAGGAAGGAGGCTTCAACAATGAGATACTGTTCATAAGCAGCAAAACAATTGAACAAAGCTGAAAACAAAGACAAAAAACCCAAATTTCAAGGACAGAAATAGGAGTACTCATTCATCACACCTGTGCTTCACAGAAACAGGGATGCATCTCACCTGCTACACTCAAGAAGTGCAATGCATACTGGCTTTGAGTGATAGACAGTGTGATGGGCCAGGGAGCACAACTGAGGTGGGTTTTGGCTCAAATTTGCAGCTGAATTCAGTGAGTTAAGCTGAGCTATTATGGAAAGTAAAGAACAAAGTACAGGGGTATGATCTTGGAAGGTTATTGAGCCACCAACAGGGCATCTAGAATGCTTGTAAGTCAGATGTTCAAATCATAAACTAAACTAGAGATTGACTGAAGCAGAATCCATCTACTTCGCAATTGCAAAGCAAAAGTGGTTCGAAGGCTATCTAGCTAACTTCAGGCTTTGTCTATATTTTATAAAACAAACAATCAATGATAGACAAACAAACTATTTGATCCCTAGTGGAGTCGCCATTTTGTTTCCAGGAAAACTAGTGTCTTTTCAATCTACTAGTCCCACTAGGATTGGTAGCTATCCTAGAAACAAACAATCAAAGAAATTTGTGATTTCCTTTATGTATGATAGATAAGAGAGGATCAAAGAGACCAACCTGGATCTTCTGCTTGACTCCTTGCTTGATTTCTCTCTCCCTTGATAGAGCTTTCACCTCTTCTCCTACTTATCCCGCTCAATGAATACCTATAGAGACAAAGTAACAAAACATCATCAAAGCATCTCGATCTATTATATCATAAACAATGCAGAATCAGAAATACATTGATTGTACAATGACATTCACAAATACATGATTGTATGGAGAAAAAATCAAAGAACTTTATTAATAGTAGAAGGGAGAATTACAACCCAGCTGTCTGATCCAGCATCATCCTCCTAGTATCAAAGCCCTCTTCACCTCATGAAAAGCAAGATCACCCAACAATACAATGCCTTTTCTCAAAGACAAACTATCAGCACTTCCTTACAAATTACCAAATTCCAGCCTCTAGATCTCTCAGATGAGGGATCCATTTATAGATGTCTGCAAAGGTGTTAGTCATCTTTGGGTTTTTGATTAGTGTCATTGCACTTGTTGTTCTTGGTTCCACTTGGAGATTTCTTGGATCTCTTACTCATCCCTGGGCGAATTCAGAGAGGCAAGTGTCATAGGAGAAGTTTCTGGAAGATTCCCTGAGCATCCACTTAGCAAATTGTCCATCCTCGCTCATTGCCTCCTACAGAAGGCCTCTTTTGGATGCATCACACCTGGCTAGTGTAGAAGTCACTATGCATCGCACCTTGACAGTGGGGTAGTCAGTATAGTCTAGTTTTGGCCAGTTCTGAGTGGTTTTTTAGGTGGAACTTTTGGGGAATGATGTAATCAATTGACCATGATCCTTTAGGGTATGAAACAACAATTTTAGGGATTAAAGAGCCCTTGGTTTATCAACATATAATATTGGGGTTGTAATGCCCAAATATGTCTATAACACCACCTTGAAATTTATTATTTTAACCCCAAGACAGAAAGGGGCCACTTGAAAATAAATGATAGAAAGGGGTCAAAAGGAAATGATAGAGTAACTAATGTGGACATGACTGAGTCTACTTGAAAAAAATAGATAGTGATATAATAACCATGAAAATGATAGTGCATGGCTGATGTATACTTGATATTGTGAAATCAAGATAAAATCACAATGATGTTGTGTTATGTGAGAAATTATTAGTTGCAAGCCATCATAGGTAGCAAAGTAAGTAATTAATCCTTAAGAATTTTATGACCACTATGTAAATGGTATAAAAATGGAATTGGTAATTCCCATGTCTTGAGGTTACATTGTGAAGTCATTTAATGGATTCTATGTCACTTGGAAGATCCATCAGATAAGTATACAAAGCGACCTAATGTTGTTCATTACTATTAATGATGTGCTTAGAATGATATTTCTGACCCTTGTTGGGCAAATGAATAAAAAACTCATAGTTTTTTCTTAACATGAATGGTGACATGCTAGAATTGAATATGAATTTGAAAGAGGAGTGAGCTTTACTCCGGAATTGAACCATTTTTAGGTTAAAGTGTAATGGAATAATTTTAGTCTCAGGAGGCTACCTAGGAAATGAAACAAAAATGGGAGAAGAATTTCCTTCACTTTTCAGAAGTGATAAAGGCATAAGGAAGACTGAGGACGATGTTTAATTCAAGGGGGGATATGTGATACCCCAAATGAAATTGCTTTTGTAGATATTATTATATATACTTACTTGTAAATATTATGGAAGTATTGGCTATGGGTCTAAGAATAAAGTTAACTAACAAATGAAAATATTAATATATTGTTACGAATGAAATATTGTTATTCTACTTATTGTTTATTTTAAAATATAAACGGAGCCATCATGTGAGTAGTCAAACTCCCAACTGTCAAGACATAATTATGAATCAATCATAGTCAAAGAAAGTATAATTTCGAAGTGACAGTTTTCATAAATAAAAAGAAAGACATCCCTTATCTTTAAAAAAATTCATACCACTAGAATAGACATGATGATAGAAAGTTCATGTGGTAGAAAGAGGAAGAGAGATTGTGGGAGAAAAAAGAAATCCAAGAAAAACTCTCTTGTGGGAGAGAAAGTCTCGACAAGAAAGAAAAATACTTTTTTAGAACATGAACTAGAGGAAAATTGCTAGGGTATAAGGAGGTGAACAATAAAATAAATTGGTTTGATTCCTAACATAAAGGATACCTGAGGCTTGAGGGGAACCATGGAGATAACAATTCGTTGATTGGGTGGAGTGTGGTTGCTCCTATTATATTTTTAAACATTCAGATAAGTAGATTAAGTAGTGTTTCAAGGTCTTTTAGTTAATCTATATTGTATCTATATTAACATGTTAAATAATAAAGTGGAGCGTATGTGTAATGTTTAGAAAATATTTTATGAATGAATGCTTTATAACAGTTACAAAGTTATTATTCAAGTTTGGGTGTTGTTGGATAAGATAGAAAAATAGTTATCTGGGTATATTTTAATAAAAGGAAAGTATGTATGTATACATAAATAGGGTTAGTAAGGTTTAGGAAAGAACCGAAGGAATTCCTATATGCAATGCTTTAAACTCACTAAGACACTATTTGATGACCACTTAAGAAAGTTGATGTAGAAACCCAAGTCCAAGAGTCAAACATCAACATTTCTGTTTATTAAGGAACCTAACTAACCAAGTACATAATTAAAGAAAAATTGATACAAATATACTCTTATGTATATATACAAAAACACAAACATATCAATGATCATTGTAAATAAATGAGTTGGATAAAAAAAATAAAAATTAAGCACACAAGCTTAATAGTGCTCTTTATATCATGAAAATAACTCAAAATTATATAATGAAGACAACCATGTAGAGGAATGAAGACATGAGATCACAATAGTAAATTAAAAATACAATTATAATAGTTTACTCTCTCTCTCTCTCTCTCTCTATATATATATATATATATATATAGAGAGAGAGAGAGAGAGAGAGAGAGATATTTAACTTGAAAATTGGTTTTGTAAGAGGTATGGTGTGAGCCTTCAAGGAAAAATTATTGGAATCAAAAGGGCATTGAGTTTTAAAGTAAAATAACTTTTATCCAAGATTAGAAAAATGGAGATAAGAGTGAATAATTTATACATGCATGCTTGCTTTTGCAAAAAATATTACTTGCAAAATAAAATATGTTAAGAAATAAACATTACCTAATAAATTAGTAAAATGAATATGATTACCCAATAGATATATAAAAAAATAGTTCCAAGGTCAACAAAGTCCCATAAGAAAGCTACCAAATTTAAAGTAATATTGATTATATATATATAAAAGGTAGAAAACCCATATGAATACATAATGGTTTAATCTTTTTCATTTCCAGAATAACAAAAACAAAGGAAATAAATGGGGCCAATATGGTCATGTTTCTGTTGTGTCAACAACTCGTTCGCATGAACCAGAGATTAACTTGCTGATAAAAAAGGGTAGTGAGAGTTAGCAACCCTAAATACCTAGAACTGCCTGAGTTAAAAAATGAGGGAATCCAATGCAAAGTAGGTATTAACCTGTAGTAGGACAAGAGAAGTCGTTTTTGAAATGCATGTAAAAATATTTCTTTGAATTAGATAGAAGATGTTATCCGTGCATAAAAATAAAAATAAATTACCTGTGTATAAAAACCATTCAACGTAGGAAACCCTGCTCCTTTGCACAAGGGTGGATGTAAGGAGTAAGAGTCGGCAACTAAAATTAGAACAAGGAAAATCGTTTTGGAATGTTGATGAAGTATTCAATTTTATCTCCTTACTTGTGGACAAGAAGATCTGAGTGTAAATCGACATTGAAAAAAAAGAAGACGACGAAGAGAGCTAGGGTTTGATAGAATAAGAAATGCAGAGATATCATAAAGTCAAAAAGGAGGGGAATTTTTCCCCAAATTCTCAAGCTCCGGTAGAAACAAAATTTCTTGTGAGTGTCATACTATGAAATCCCAGATCCATTAGTAAAGTAAGGTTTGAACCTTAGTCGGACACCCGCAGAAAACCTAGGAGGAATATGAGAAAAAAAAGGAGAGAGAGTAATAAGCAACATAAATTTTCTGAGGGATAGACCTAAATTACCAGTGAGGTCACAATCAAGGCTAAGAGTTTAACCTTATAGTAAAATTGGAATTATGCAGCAAGGGAGAAATTTCTCATTTAACTGAACACGTTGGAACATAGTTCTCATCTGAACTCTCAACCTAAATATGAAAGACTGATTAGTTAAGATTCCAGTAACCCATTAAGTCAACAACAAAGCAGTGTAAAGACAACTATTTACCTAAGTTGCTTCCAGGTATACCAAGTAGCCGAATAACGAATCTCCACAAAAAATTAATTAATGCCCAGAAGTCAAATGAGTCTACCTGAAAGGGGGAAAATCTCTTTCACGTTTAGGGTAGAAGGTAGACAAGATATGGATGGCCTGAAAGTGCCAAATCGAAGTAAAAGCTGAAAAAAATTGGTCATGAATTGCAAATCCCTAATCACCAGAGCGACGAAGTGAAAATGGCGGAAGTGGCTGTAGCAACCCTAGCTACTCACCGACCAATCCTTCTCATTAGATCAAGCAAATTACATCTATGCCATAAATCTCTTGACGGTTATGCGAGCGAGACAATTGTGCCCTCAGGGCCGCAACCACATATTTTAGAACACGAGGTATAGTATTTCAATCTTTAACATTGCAATAATATAACATATGACAAAATGATGGCATAATAGTTAATGTATCTCATATATAAAGTATGGTCATGGGATCTCATAACCCATTTTTATACAAAAACAAGTTAAGTGCTAGCCAAGGTGCATTTGACCTTATGAATTCCTTTATCACTTTGGAAGGGAGACTACCGGGAGTAACCCTCTAATACTTGAGCCCCACTAAATATATAAATTAATAGGAATCAATGAGGTTATTAGTAAATTTTGGTAAGGGGCAAAAGAAATTGTTGGGTAAATGATAATACTACAATACATGTATGTTTTTAGTTTTTTTTTTTAATTATTATTTTTTTTATGGTTATAAATTAAATTTATCTAATGGGAATTTGAGGGACATTATGCAAGGAATATTGGAAGGAAGAAATTCTTGAATACATTGATAGTGTCATCAACCACTACTAAGAGAGGGAGGTACACTTCATTTGGAGAGATATGTGTTTACATGAATATATCCAGCCTCTTCGAGCCTCCATAGATATTTATTATAAGGATAGTGTTTGGAAGCAGTCTCTAGATTATGAACTTGTCCCTTTTAGATGCAAACATTGTCATGAATATGAGCATCTTATTAGAGATTTTTCGATGAATACTAAGGAATTTCCTGAAGAATAAGAAAAATGATTTTGGAAAAGTGCCTGTCAGAAGAAGAAATATGAGTGGACATGGTACCTCGAATTCTAACAAGATCCCTAGATCAACAAATAGGTTCTGAGTCTCTCTTGTCTCAAAAGGAGCCTCTAGAGCAATCGACATTCAATCAAGTATGCAATCAATAGAAATAAAATACCATAACCCTATATTGAATCCTAGAGCTTCTACAAATATCTCTTGAAAAGCACCAACAAAATCCATTACCACATGAAATGGCCCTCCTTCAGAAGAAGCCTACTAGAAGATATCAATTTGGATGACCCATGACTAATTTCCTTGTAGAAAAATGTCATGTAAAGGATATGAAGGCCGTACAACCTTATTAGCCTAGGGTTTTGTACAATGTCTATGTTCAAAACGAGGAGAGAAACCGATTGACCTCTAGTTCTTCTGAGTCAAGTATTGGGGTTCTAAAAAGAAATTTCAAGGTGGTCTTGAGGCAAGAAAAAGAATAAAAAAAAAGGCCGTTCTAAAAAAGAAAATTTCAAGGTGGTCTTGAGGCAAGACAAAGAAGCCAAAAAAAGGGTTGTTCAAAAAAGAATTTTCAAGGAGGTCTTAGGCAAGACAAAGAACCCAAAAAAAAAAGGTCTGGGAAAATCATGCCCATGTCAAAGGTATTTTCCCCTTGAATTTCCTAGTTCTCTATATAGTCATGATTGTCATAGTGATGAGTCTCTAATTATCTCAGATTGATGGGAAGCATTGTCTTTAGCTTGCTGGTATAAAAAATCTATTCCATTTTAGTTCTTTTTTGGAAATCCAAGATATATGTAATTTTTTATATGAAATGATCCTTTACCCATAGCTAAATTAAATATTGAAATGTATACTTATTGATTAAAACATGCATTTCTTTGTAAAAAATTATAAGTTCAAATTCATATATATATATATATATAGACACATTACCATGAATTTTAACAACTAAATTTTTGATATTTAAATTTCATGATTTTATAATAATAATTATTATTATTATTATTATTATTATAAATTGCACAAGATAATTAATTGAAAACATAAATACATTATAGATGAAGACATTTCGGAAAAAAATAATTTGCAACCATTACGAAATTATCTATTATCCTTTTGCAAAAACGTTTGTATAACAATCATGCTGTTGAAATTAACCAAACGCAAAAACGTTTGTATAACAATCATGCTGTTGAAATTAACCAAACGCAATGAGTAATATCCAGTAAAGTTGAAAGAGATGAGTTGATATAGTTCCATTCTTCATGGTTTTTCAAACATATATAATAATTTTTATTTACCAGAAATCTCACAGGAATATACAAATTGAAACAATGAAATGAAAAAATAGAGAGAGCGTGTTTAAGATGGATGTTTTCATGTAAGTCGTATTAATATTTTTTGAGAAAGTATGTAGAATATAAATAAAATTAATTTAAATTTATTTTCTAGATTTGATTATTTTTAAGAAATTTATAGTATATAAATAGAATTAATTTACAGTTGATGAAATTTGGTTTAAAATTATAATTTTATTAAAATTTCATTCATTGAATTTGAGTTATATATATTTTGAATTACTTTTCACTAGCTTAAAATTTTTAATTTTAAATATATTAATATTTAATAATTTTAAATTTAAATATATTAAAATAAAGCAATAAATTAATAAAAAAATTAAAAAACAATTCATAAATAAATATTTACTAATTTTAATGGAAATTGAACAACATTGTTTTGTTCTATGTTTCTTTATATAAATAATCCACAAAGCAACATGGTAAGAGAATTTTTAATGAGCAATTTGAAAGGCTTTATTTTTCCTGGAATTTCATGTTAAAATACAAGAAAGCATTAACATGAAAGACATCATATTAATGGTCAAAATGAAAATAATTGTTTGATTTTATATATTTAACTTTGTTTTTACTAATTAAATATTTAGAATATTCCAAAACCTACAATCAACTTGATCGTCAAACAAATAAGCTGATAATAAAAGAGAATCAGGGCTGATCAAATAGAATGTATTTTAAACAGTAACATTACCAACCATATAATCCTATAATCCTAGATTTCTTAATACAATGGGTGGATAAAAAAATGTTTTGAAAGGAATTTGGTAAATCTTTCAACAAAAATAGATTAAAAATTAAAATACACTGGCAATTTGATTGTATAGACAAACAATAATTTTATAGCAAAAGCTATAAAATGATATTATTAAATTAATATTTTAAAATGATATTATTAAATTAATGTTTTAAAGTTTTAAAAAGTACTTTTAAAAAATAAAAAATCTAATATTTCTTTAAATAATAAAACAAAATTATTCAAACCAATGAAATGAAATAGTTATTATTAACTACACTCTCTGTGTGAGTTGGCATCATTACTATTCAAGAGAATTTACAGCATTTAAAAATAACATATTATTAAAGGATTAGACTTTAGTTTTTCTAAAATATCTATAAATCTTAAACCATAATTATTTTATTAAAATTAACTCTTAACTAAATAAAATAACCTAAGAAGTCAAGGTTTTATTTTGTATCTCACTATAATTGCACTAAGAAAACTAATTAATCAAATAAAAACAGTTTATTCATATTCCGACACCCACTTTATAATAAAACAAAGATAATTAACATCTTTTTGTGGGTTAAAAATGTTTTCATTAGATTTCAGTAAAATACAGTTTACAAAGATTATAATAGCAGCCTTAACTCTCTCATTCCAACCAGATTTTAAGATCATAGTGGTAGCCTCCACTTTCTCATTCTGACCAGAAATTTTGAGAGCAAAGGCCTGGACATTACAAAAATGACAACTAACATACATATAAAAAACAACTAACATACATTTTTGAGAGCACAACTAACATACATTTTTACATAACTAAAATAACAACTAACATACCTACCAAAAAATCAACTAACATACATTATTTCTGGACAGCTTTCAAACATACATAACTGACATAAACAAAAAGAAAACTATAGCTAACAGCTGCATACCAAGGTGGCTAGTGAGAAGGAAGTACAGGAGAAGCAGCTAAAAAACCTACAGAGTCATGAATATCCAAATAATATGACTTTCTAGATTAACTTAATTATTCTAATTTAATATAATTTTTAATTCAATTGTTTTTAAAAAGAAGGAATATGCGCCAAAGCACGAATGCATTTTAAGACCAGTACGTGAGCATCTAAATTTTATAGTTTAGAAAAATTTCACTTAAACACCTATACGACAAACAAAATTTTATAATTTGAAAAAAAAAACACTTAAACACCTATATGACAAACAAAACCAGTAAAATTTTAACCTGTCGTCTTTCTCAAGACACCACTGTTCTATTCCATTATTTAGGAAATTTGTGTAAACAAAATGCATAACGCTACACAGATAACAGCATACGTACCGAGCTAAGTCCTAGCTAATTATGTTAGCAGGCAATGGAAGCGTAGCCTCCTTACTATGCAGCCTCTTCTATTTTTAAATGGCCTGAACTTTGTATCCTTCTATGTGAGTTATGAGGCAGAACCCAGCTAGATTTTAACAGTTTGCAAATCAGTGTAACTCCCAGAAGCAGGTCTCGCAAGAAAGGTAGGATTCTGTTGTCCAGCCATTATTACCACCACTTTGTTTTCTTCAACATCTTGATTTCTTGAGATCTCATTCTGCAAAGCCAGCTCAGTGGAAGCACTGAGTCTCTGCTCATTATTAGGATAACCGGTGGTTTTCCAGTATGAACAAGCTACTATGAGTAATGCAAAGGCTACCAGAACCAACAAGGTAGTCACCCCTCCAAACAGAAAAGGAACAGGCCATTGCCCTTGAACTTGGTTGGCAGTGACAGTGACATTCGCCTCTGTGTTATCCATTGAGTTTGAGTCAACAGGACATGCAGGTCGCAACAGAGGCCAGAGACAACCTTGAATAACAACAAGAAGTTACTCACAACTTCTATTATATCAATTTCAAGTAGCCATCTTAAAAATACAGACAGACGTGTGCCTAATGAAGGTTGAATACCTAAATAAACCCTAATGAAAACTTGAACATATAAATGATAGGAGGATGGCCACCATTCGGATTTGTTGAACCGTCGTGATTTCATGATTGAATATCACTTGATTTTCGTGCCAGATCCATACGGTATTCCTTCACTTTCTGTAAGTCAAGCGGGTTGGAGACGAGAGGAGGTACTAAATGTCTCCAGGGTTTGCTGGAACTCAAGGGTTTGCTGGAACGCTGCAGAGCACTGAGGTCCGTAGGCCTTACTTACCACGTAACAGCACGTACAGCAAGCACGCGCTACTTGCCACCCGGCCTGGAATTCCAAATTTGATTACGGTTATTTGATTTTCATGACTGTAACTTTATTATTTTTATATAGATTCTAGAGGGTTGTATTGGTCTATAAATTTTTATAACAATTAAGAAATAGACTTGAACTTACTTATAATTAAAACAAGAAAGCCAATAAATCACTGGTGCAACTCTATAATAATATAAAACTGTTCAAGAAATATATCAACAAAGGTTACTATGACAAAATAAGATAATATAAAATTGTCTAAGAAATATATCGACAAATGTTACTATGACAAAATAAATGTTGCAACTAAGCAAAATGTCTATCTTGACCCTGGTTTAAATCAGGTATTACTTTCATATAAGTGTTGCAACTAAGCAAAATGTCTATCTTGACCCTGGTTTAAATCACGTATTACTTATTAAAATTTATGAGGAGCAACTTAAATACTTCGGAACTTCAAATTTACATTTCATCTTTTGATTACTATCTGTGACTTTTTTTAACTTGTAATTTTTGACTTTACAAAATATTTGAAACCTCAAATTTACATTTCAACTTTTCATTACTATGTGTGATTTTTTTTAACTTGTAATATTTGAGGTTATAAATTTTCATTATCCCACAGATATGATTAAAAGAGAAAAAATACTAAATTTTAAACAAAGCTATATAGTAGCTTGTACTTACAGCTTAGATTAAATATAGTTTAATTAGACAAAATAATAATAGAGACAAAGATTTCGTCACAAAAATAAAATAATTAATAAAATATTGTATTGTTAAATGGGATCACCAAAAATTAAGAAATATGATTAACTAATATTGTTTGTATTAACATACATATATTTGAGAATTGAGGTTTATGTCAAGACAAGATGAAGAAACAGGTCATGGCAACAACTTAAATAGGGATCAACGTAGAGACACTTATATATCTATATATCTATGTATCTATAGATATATATATCTATGTATGTGTTTTATTTTTATTAATATATAATTGTTTATAACTAAATCTATTAAAATATGTTTTTAATATAATAAGTCAATTTCAATTAAAAGTATTGTTGAAAAATTATAATTTATAAAAAAAGAAATAATAGAGAAAATCAAAAGAAAAAATCAAAACATTAAATAAAAAGAAAATAAAACTAAAAACAAAAAATTAATAACTAATAAAAATAAAATTTACTAAAGCAATCCACAATAAAACTTTAACCAAACACTTTATAAATAAATTAAATTAAATAATAATAAAAAATAAAAATAAAAATTGAATTCCTAAAATTAAACATGGATAAGGTTATAATTCTTTTGTAAAAAACAAACTAATACTTCAACAAAACTAAATAAATTATACCATAACTTAAATTAAAAATATACCAAAACCAAAACATAAAACATTTAAATTATTTATTCAAAATGGATTTTAAAAAGTTTAAATTAAAAAATATAAAACTTTAATCCATTTGAAAAAAAAAAAAAAAATTCCCCTGGCTCACCGAAATATTGAAACTTAACTGTAATCTAAATTTACAAAAAAATTGGGAAAATTCCTGTAGTGTTTTGCACAAATTTAAAGCCTCGTAACTATGGCAAAATAGAAACCATTATAAATAATACGGATGCCAAAGTTGTAACTCCTAGGTAATGCCAAAGGCAGCCTAAATAATATAGCCATGACTTGGAGGCGGCCTCAAACACGGTTGCAGGTCAATGCGTCCTGTGTGAGGTTCTGACTGCTGCAGGGCGTGATCTGACTCCATCATGAGGCTAAGAGTTGCAGTCGGCCCGCATGATGACTACGGTACCTGCGCTCTGTGGTTGCATCTGAACGCGGGGCGTGATTTCTAGCAGTTTTGCGAATGGAGTAATGGTTGTCCTTTTTCGGAGTCTGTTGAGTAAATTATTTTGAAATTCCAGAGGCTTTAAAGCCTGCAAGCTTACACTTTTAATGTAAGCCAAAACGTTTAAATGCCAAAACGTTTTTTATCATTATAACAAGTTTGATGCTGTTTGAGTTGTCCGTTGTGTTTTTCTCAAATGCTTTTCGGGGTTGGATTTCCTTCGTTTGGACTTAACGTTGGCCGCACCCTGAATAAAACACTCCTAGGATGCTCAAACATTGAAATATATATAACAAAAATTGGCGATAGCCATCTAAACGAAGTCTTGTAAGTAAAAGATTGGCGATAGCCATCTAAATGAAGTCCTGTAAGTAAAAGATTGAGGATTCAATTTCATCTGATGTAATCTAGTTTATTGTGAGGGAGATACGTCTTAGAGGTTAGCCTAGAGGAAGATAGGTCTTAGGTTTTAGGGTTATAGTAGCAGCCAGTGGAATCTCCTCTAGGTCTTAGGGGTTATAGTAGCAGCACGTGGAATCCGGTATTAAATATGTGTTACACTAGTATTAAGATTGAAGATTCAATTTCATCTGATGTAATCTAGTTTATTGTGAGGGAGATACGTCTTAGAGGTTAGCCTAGAGGAAGATAGGTCTTAGGTTTAAGGGGTTATAGTAGCAGCCCCTGAAATCAGGTATTAAATATGTGTTACACTAGTATTAAGATTGAAGATTCAATTTCATCTGATGTAATCTAGTTTATTGTGAGGGAGATACGTCTTAGAGGTTAGCCTACAGGAAGATAGGCCTTAGGTTTTAGAGGTTATAGTAGCAGCCCCTGGAATAGCATATTAAATATGTGTTACATTGTTACCCTACTATTAGATGACTGAATTATGGATTCTTATATATCTCTGTATATTAGTTGAGATATATTAGTTGTTAAAGGAAAAGATTGTTTTTAAAATCACTTTCTATAAATAAGATCCATCTTAACCATTTACAATAGGGATAAAATCTATTAAGGCTCAAATTTCATATAAAGTAAAAGAATTTAAAAAGATTTCTTTAATAGATATAATCCATCTAGTTGTAGATTACACAATTTAAACTTGGATCAAAATGTAAATTAATGTGACTAGTTGAAATGTTTACACAACTTAAACTTGGACAAAAATGTAAAATAATGAGACTCCTTGAAATGTTTTGACCATAATAATTTATTTATTTTAATTATTTTTTTTTAAGGTAACCACGGTTCGTAGTCAGAGAGTGGTAGTTACTTTGCAACAATCGAGACAGATTTGCCTAATATATCGATTCGAGGGCATAATCCACACAAATCTGCCTGATATATGGGGCCTAGTTCCATGGGCATCTATTAGCAACGAGGAGAGTGGCAGTTACGTCTGCAATAATCCACACATATTCCACACATATTTGCCTACTATATTAGGCCTAACTCCAAGGGCATAATTACATCTGCAATAATCCACACATATTTGCCTAATATATGGGGCCTAACTCCAAGGGCATAATCCACACACATTTGCCTCGGGCTATCCCTTAGGGCTCTTTTGTTTTTAAATTAAGTTATATAAATATACACACTTTTTTCTTGTAAAACCATATATAATATATAGTTACTTCAAGTTGAAATATTTTATTTAATATAGGGATTGAAATATTTTATTTATCAAACACATTTTTCATACTACAATGGTTTTTTGCTATTAGAACCTTGCATATTAAAATATTTTATGTACACAACTTAAACTTGGACAAAAATGTAAAATAATGTAACTCCTTGAAATGTTTTGACCATAATAATTTTGTTATGTAAATATACACACTTTTTCCTTTAAAGTATATATAATATATAGTTACTTCACCTTGAAATGTTTTATTTAATATAGGCATTGAAATGTTTTATTTATGAACCATCCTTCATATTACCTTGTTTTTTTTTTCCATTAGAACCTGCCATATTAAAATATTTTATTTCAACTAACAATAATTTTTTTTATTATTAATAATATTTTTTAAAGGTTACTCAAAAATTTTATATCAATAATAATATGAATCACACTTTTCCTTTTTAATAATAAGTAATTTAATTAGTTAAAATATATGTTTAAATAATTTTCTATATTAAAATATACATTCAAAATATAGTGGTTCATATTAAAAGTGTATGGAGTGAAAGTGACATATTTTTATCAAATCTTCTTTATAATAAGTAATATTAAAAACGAAAAATTAACATGGTAAAAATTAAACTCTTAATATTTTATAACTTTTTTAATTAAAACTACACCTATACATTTTTATTTTTTATTTTTTATTATAACCAAAATTAATCTTTTATTTAAAAAACATTTTGTTAAATAAATATCAAATCTAATACATCTAAAATATAATAATATAATTATTATATTCCATTCCTATCAAATATATTATTGCAAAACTATTAAATTATATATGTTGTTTAATTTAAAGAGATTAATCATGAAAAGAGTTGAGCATTACGGGCCATCCATTGTTATGATTGAAATTTCAGTTATCTATATATGAAAAGTTACAGGACTAAAAGTAAGTGTTATGAGTGTTATGAGATTTAAGGATATAAATGTTTGTGAATAATTTAGATTTATTTTAAATTTAGATTTTTAATATTGAGAGGATTAAATTTTTATTTTACAATTTTTTTAGAGTAAAAGAAATTTGATTTTTTTAATATTTAATATATTAAACTAGAAAATTTTACACTTTATATTTATTTATTTTTAATCTAATTTATTTATTTTTTAATATTTTCTAATTTTATCTTTTCTTTTTCAATATAATTTAACTCAACCAAAATATTTACAAAACATTATATTACAACCTAATATACCATCATACTAAATAATATGTTAATCAAAATATATACGTATATTCAAATTGTTGTTACTCATTTTTATATACCATAATACTAAATAATAATTAAATAAATATGCTAATAAAAAATATACCTACATTCAAATTATTCAAATGGCTGTTACTTATTTTTTGGTTTTAATTTCATAAGCGTGTTTAATATATTTAAAATTCTTGTTAACTGAGCTAAAATATTCGTTTATAATTGAAAGTGTTATAGAAAAGGTTGCAAAGCCCGAAACAGTGAGATACAATATTGTTTTAAAAAATACATTTCAGTAACATTATAACTTTCCAAAATAATTTTGGATGCATCAATAAAAGTGAGTAGCTCTATAAACTCGAGAACCATCGATTAATTAATGCTACATTTCAGTATTTTTCATCGATGGCCGACTTCCAAGACTTTGATGCAGGTGGAAAGTGAATACTTCCGTAACGTTTTTAGGTCGTGTTTTAGAGATTAAATTATAAATTATATATAATAAAGTTTGTTTTGCCCTTTTTCTTTTAAACCAATTTGTATTGTTTCATAATATTAAGATATTAAAATATATTTGTCAATTGGATATATTTTTTGAGTTTATTTTAGGTGTTTTCAATCTGTACAAAGAAAACTAAATATATTAAAAATTTTCGAAAGAGAGAATCATATCAATTCAAAAACACTTCCTGAAAGCTATTTATATAGAATTATCAAGAAAGATGTGAGTGAGGTACATAGCAAAAAATCAAGAGTTCAAGGAAGTCACTAGAGTAGAATTTTTGGTATTGGAATATGGAGGAATTGCAGATTTAATATTGCATTGGATATGGTTCTTCAATGGAGCTACCTTGGCATAGAGTCTCCCCAATAACATACAGTAGAACCTCTGGGCACACATGATATCATTCAGAGTAGAAGGATGTTATACTGTTCTTTTTGTAACTCTATCATATATATCATAGGGGATAGTAGATTGGTAAATATTTGTAGCCTCATGTGCTTGTGCTTAGGCAAGGGTTCTACCTTAAGGCCCACAACCACCCCCTTCCTCAACCATTGCGCATGCATGCCAAGGCATGGAGCTTATGATAAAATGATGTAGGGACTAGAAGTCAAGAATTAGAATTCTAGGGGAAGAGAAATAAAGATAGATGTTATGTTGCAAACTGCAAAGGAGATAACTATTGGGAGGCCTGAGAACAAACTGAATGCAGTGAGTCGAGAGGGAAAGCAGACTAATAGTGAAGACTTCAAACCATGTACAACATGTCACAAATCTTGAAACCAATATTCAATAGCAGCAGACCACCTATCAAGGATGAAGCCAACCATTATACTATCAAATGAAAAATGAATAGAGGCAATAGTCATAGAATGTACCACCAATAATGCAATGAGTAAAAGCCTATGGTTGAAAAGGTGGTAGATGGAGGAAAACAAACAACTTAAAAAGAATCTACCAAGTCACAAACAAAACAACTTGAAAAGAATCTACCACGTCACAAACAAAGGTCCAACAATTCTACCACGTCACAAACAAAGGTCCAACAATTCTCCTAAAATTTAGACCTCACCCTCACCTTAATTTCACCCTCACCTTAATTTCCCAACCACGGGATAGACAGCTCCCAAATCAAATCGTGCACAGAGCCAAACCCTCACAACTCGACTTGTCCAAGTACAGAAAAATCTAAGAAATCCCAGAAAGGAAAGCAATGTAGTAGTTACTTGGGGTTCATGTCAGTAGAAGAATTATAAGATCGTTGTTATGCAAATATGAAAAATGTAAGCAATCTCCAAAAAAGCAAGTGAGTTGTCCTTCAAAAGTCATAATGGCAATCTAAAAACATAATGAAGTTTGAAAGAATATCTTATCATATTCACAATCGAAGGGAGAGGCATTCACATGCGTCTACATGTGGAGGGAAAGCCATGCCACCTCCCTTCAATATTGCATGACGCAGCGGAGTAGTGGGCTCGGCCCCTAACAACCTACTTGCCTTCATTCTTTACCTTGATCGGGAAAGATTGTTTTTCCACATTTAAGTTTAATTTTTTTTGTTTTTATCTATATTAAATTAGGTACAAATCAAAAGTATAATTTTAATTATATACTTTAATTATATAATAGATTAAAAAATATCTATATTATTACGCATATTTAAATATATTTAAATTTAAATCATTATAATCAGAATTTTATTTTAATTAGCCCATGGGGCTTTGGATTGATGGTGAATGGGTGCATTGTTAAGGCTCTCCTTTTAATAGGAAACTATTATAATTTATTCTATAATTTGAAAGATGATTTAAAAAGTTTTAAACTTTGGATGGAGACATATTAATATAGTTATTTCAAACAAATTTTTAAGATGTTCATTATTAAATTTAGTATTTAAATCATACAATTAATTAAAAAAATTGATAACTACATTGTTGTTAATTTTTATAATTTATTATAGTATACAAAATTTAATCTTTCCTGAAGCTAAGGTAGCTATAAAATATTTTATTTCTTTTTATATTTACCACTTTTATAATGATAATAATGAATTTTATATAAATAATAAGTTGATACTAAATATAATAAATAATTTTTATTCAAATAATATTTAATAAGAATTATTATTGATTTATAATTTCTTAAAATGAAAAGATTTTAATTATTTATTTTTTCATCTAAACAATCAGTGACTACACACGTTTCATACTTGCATGATATAGGGTTGATTCCAACCACTGCCACTATAATTTCTAGATGCTTATGTATGTCCCTTTTGTAGACACAAGCGAAGTAGAGGATTTGAATTTATAACCTTCTCATACATAACACTTCATTTTCACAACCATCGCCAATTAAACTTCCCTTACAACCAATAAAAAAATTAAAAACAAATTATAATTATAATAGTTAATCAAATTTTACTAAAAGATTAAAATTATAAAACAATAGTTAAAATAATAAAATAAGAGTTATATATATATATATATATATATATATATATATATATATATAAAATTGTATTTTTTGCTTATTTCTTTATATATTTACTCAAATGTCAAGTGCATACATGTATTGGTTGCATAATTAAATTCCACATTTAATGAACACCCATTTCGAATACTTTTGTGTAAACTGATATTAAAAAAATAAAAGAAAAATAAAAGAATTGAAAGTACATGTAAAAATGATGCTTGTTAAAAAAACTTTTTTCTTGTATTTTCATTTTTTTTTTAAGTGTGGGTCTACTCAAAGGTATGCAAAGTGGATACTTGTCATTCATGGAATTTAGTTGCACATTCAATAGATGTAACATACAACAAAGCTTCATGAGTTGTTTTTTTTTTACCAAGTTTAATTTCATTTATGTTATTTAACTATTAAAACTAACTTGTGACTATAGTTACAACTGCTCCTTCACTTCTTTTTTTCCTTAAAGGGAAAAGAGGGCAGAACCATGGGAGGTTGGAAAGAGGAGGACTGTGTTGTATTCTTCCTTGAGCTGGCGAACATAACCAGTGGGAAAGAAAGTTGACGTAACAAGCTATGGGGTATGGGACTTGAGGCTGGACAGAGTCTTGATGCCCAAGGTACCCAGTTGTTCCTTATTGGTAGAAGTGGAAGGGCTCGGAGGGGGAACTTGGACGTAATTTCTAGTTCCGAGGCTCGGTGGTGAGACCTCCTGATTATTTAACATATACGTAACGAAATAAAGATAAGTGATACTAGCACGCTAATTATTATTAGTAGAATAGTTGAATGTTTACTCTGAATTGACACAATATAGTTATATTGAATGACCTGTTTACTCTAAGTAGATAGTTTGGAAATGATTTAGTATAAATTACGATCATTACTAATTTATGGGTAGAATAGTAAAGCAAGTAGATAATGCATGTTTCGTAATAGATACTAATACACATCTAGAGAACGGTACAACCTTCAGTTAACAATCAATGCTTAACTAATGAGAAAAATAGCATTATTGATGAATGTCGACTTAATTTGGAAATTCATAAGTATATGAACCGTAAAACAAATTCCTATCAGTCTTTTGCTAAAAATAAATAATTAAATGATATAAAGTGTAAACATATCATGCAAAAACATATAGGACTAAATATCATACCTCTGTCATACACTGGAATTTCCTTAATTGAAGAAATAAATTAACTCAGCAAACCATTCCATATGTTTCCAGTGGAATATACGATTTCATTACATATTCTTCATATACCTATGGCTTGTAGCCACATAGGAGTTCGTAAAGAACCCATCCATAGCCATGTACCCTGGTTGCTTAAAGTAAACCATGAACTCTAGTTATACTAAACATAAATATATGCAGAAAGAATTTTTAAACAAAGAGAAAAAGAATGTCATAACCAGTATAACAACTGAGAAAAAATCATGCATCGTATATACCCTCGGTAATCAACCAAAACCCCAAAGCTCAACAACTAATCGTATAGAAATTAGGGTTTACATAAAAAAAATGCCACAAAGTTCATGAATAATTCTAACGTAAATATATTATGTTGAATTCAGTTCAAGCGAAGAGCATTTCTCAAAAAAAATTTACAATCAAGTTTTGTCATGGGTTCGACGCAGAAGAGCAATGAACTAAATTAATAGTGTGTGGCTAGTATGAGTAAAAATAAACCCAAAATTTTAATTAACATAGAAATTCCTAGTCTAGAACACATTCGAGCCGAAGCCGCAACATCAGACCCATGTCCAGTAGTTAAATTAAGATTAGAGGGACCCTTCTTGGTCTCTTCCAAATAGTCAAAAAAGGAAGGAATTAATTACATAAAGAACTGACATTATAGTTTGCGAGTCCTATTGACCTCACTAGAAAATACTACAACTACATTGTAATTAACACCCTAATTCATAGAATTGCACAGGAGTAAGTTCCCTAGACTGCATCAGCCAACCATTAAGGGCCATGAGAGTAAGCTCCAACCTGTACTAGTTGCAGAGTTGTGGGTAAGCTTCGTCAACAAGCCATCATATTTAACAGCAAGCCCCTTACAGTTTAAAATGCATCATACCTGCAACCAACATAGGCAAATATTATGACCTAGATAATGAACTAACTTCAAGATGGTATTAAATGAGGAACAGAGGAATAAACCCTTACTTGAGTTTTTCAAGATGTGCATGGCGGTCTCACATCTACAGGAAATAGAATTCTGGGGTTAGAGATGCCTAAAGTAGAAGAAAGCTTGTAAAAGTCGAATGAATCGACAGTCTAAATAATCAGTACCTAGTTCATGCCGAGGAAAACAACCATCGTATAGTCTAGAATTTGAAGAGCCAAGCGCCCCACCTGACCAACATGGAAATGCGTTAACTCCTTGCATCCAGATAGCCCTCAGCTCAAAATGAGAATGGTTCAAGACATACACCATTCCTGTAGATAATGAAGACTCAGAGTTACCTCTACATGGCTTGCCACAAGGCATAGAGGTTAGACTATGAAAACTGCAATGAAACCAGGAGCATACGAGAAGCAGAGCGGCAAGACTCTCTACCACGAAATGCAAATGAGGAAGAATGCTGGTGGGAAGCCCGAGTGTTGGGTAGATGGATGATCCAAAGCAAGTATCACCATCGAATAGGATGCCTAACACTTGTCTCAGCTAGAGATTAGAAAATTGGGATTACTGCCAGTTGCATTAAAATTCGAGAATAAGTGATATGAATTCGCATACAGACAACCATGAATTCCAGGGCAAGGTGTAACCTAGTTACCTCGTGAAGGATCACATGGGCCTTGTGAAGGATCACATAGGCCTCGTGGGTTGGTAAAACCCACTATAGTTTTAGTACCCCAAAAACCGTCAGTCAGACATGCCTCGAATTTGTATCATCTTGAAAGATAAATACTTAACCAGAGATTCACATTTACTAGCAAGGTTTGATTTGAGGGTATTGCATTAATGTATATAGATATGTATCTATGTTAGATTTGATTTTCTTTTGTTTATACGTTGTTTTTACTATATTATATGTTTGTGTGTGTTACAATAGACGTTTACACTTAATATTTCAGTAAATCTACAAAGAGGTAAATTGAAAATACAATTAAAATAATTAGTTTTTTTCTCTTCCCTCGGAAGATATTTACCCCTCAAATGACCTCATTATATTGAATTTTATCGATTCTTTTAAGATTTATTTTATTAATATGATTTTGTTTTGAAATTTATTTATGACCTCAAAATTCCCATAAAAAATACGATAATTAATGAGTATGCTTTAAGTGCGACTTTTAAGAGTTTCCAATGAATTTTTAGCTGAATCTAGCGAAAAACTTTGTGGCCAAATATTGATTTGTGTTGTCCAAACTAGGTTTTTTTTACTGTAGACATAGATTCAATGCCATAAAAAACCCTAGGGCTCTTCGATTGTGAACAGCTCACTTATCAAACTTGTGATTTCAATTATTCCCTGTTGGATTCTAGACCAATTCAATCGAAAAATAAACCATAAAACTTTCCAAAATTCACACTTAAAGACTACTCGAATTAGTAAAAATAAAAAAACAATAAAAATAAAAAACATCTTTTAACTAAAATAATGTTAATATTTATTTTTAAAGAAATTTTAATTTACATTTTAAAACTATTATTAATAAAATAATATAAATTATATAAAAATATTTATTTAATATAAATAATTAATATTTAAATTTTATATTAAAAAATGTATCTCAAAAGGTGAGGGGTCATTTTTGTTTGTGAAGAAAAAATGGTGTTGCAATACATGTGGGGTCTAAAATAACCATGTGGAGTGCCTTGCTCTCTGTAAAGTCATGGAGCTTGTTTTAGAAAGAAGACTTAAGCAACTAACCATCTTCGGGTCTTTTTTATTATTCATTTACCAATTCACTAAGACGAAAAAGACTATTAATTTTATATCTCCTCCCATAATCTTCGGGATTGAGGCTTATTGGATAAATTTTGAACAGGTGAAATTCTATCACATTCTTAGAGATCTAAACTCTAATGTTGATTAACTAGCAAAAAGAGGGGCAATATGAGTCAAGGGAAAATAGAAGTTAATGCAAAATTAAGTTATTCTCTTGTTCCATAAATGAATCCAAATGATTTCACTCTAAATGTCGTTGGGGAGGGATCGTTCATCCTCATTCCCTGGGTTATAGTTTTGATTAGATCCTCAAAAGCCTCCCACCTTCATATTATATTGCATTGACGGGCTCATCTTTGGTCTCTTCTTTGCATGGATCTTCATATGTTGCTTTTTCTAGTGAATAGTTGGTTCCCTCTCTTGACTATACTTACTCTCTACTGTCATATATATTTAATTAATTGTGCACCCACATTATTTTTCTTCCTCTCAGCTACGACACCCTCCTTAGAAAGTATGACGATGAATTTAATTTCTCTATCCCACATGAGATTTAAGTCACTTCTCTTCTGTCCTAGTGATATTTTCTTTGCGATGGCAGATCAATGGTTTCAGGTCAAAATGTACCATGATTCAAGGGTCAATTATATATGGTTTTCCTAGGTAGTTCATATCATCAATTGAATTCCCATACTTTTGTTGTTAGTGACTGGAACTTCAACTTAGTTGGATGTATCGCTCTGGTTTTTTCTTCTTCAAATCCACCTTGGGCAGATTGGCAGTCCTTTGTTCTTTTCATTCTAAGCTCCATGTATTTTTTGGTCAATAGATAAGATATGCATGATTCCATTTGTGTCTCGAAGCTTATTGATAAGCTCTTAGACTCCCTACAGGCCCTAGTTTCCCCAATTAACAACTCAGAAAACTTGATAGAGTGTCAGCACTACTATTTTCAATTATTTGTGAAAGTCAAGATCTTGGCACATCATGCAAATATGGTGGACTCATTGGATAGGCTCAATGAAGATGTTCGGCAACTCAGTGCTTGGGTGGAAGTTCTAGAAGTCTTGACTACTCATGCAGAGAGAACTACTAAGGAGGGAAACATCATTGGGGCTCGTGCTAGGCATAGGATGCCACGCCCCTACCCTAGCGGTACTCTTCCAACCACACGATGGGGGTTGTGGCACCACCACCCACTTTCTTTTTAACAATACTTGTAAGTGTGGACTATGCCTACTTCCTATACCTAGTTTATTTTTCAACTTTCCTAAGTATAACATTCACATACATAGCAGAAACATTCAATTAATCATCTTCATCGTTATTACCATTTACACATATGCACAACAGATATTTTAATGGGAGGGGAAATTCCTTGAAATATGAGTCTGTCTAATGATAATAACAGTTTTACATAAAATATACAGTTTTACATTCTTTGCAGGAAACCCCAAGTTTCCTTGGTACAATTTCTATCACAACTATGCGACCTGGCCTGCACCGTTCAGAGTGCCCACCGGTTCTACCATCTGCCGCAACTTGTTCACCGTTGCACTATTCAGCATGTCATTCACCCTTAACTCGTTTAGCAGAACACCCTCAACTCATTCGAACAGACGCCCTTGCCCGTTCAGTTATTCAGGTCAGCGCCCTCGCCTGTTCCATCATTCAAACCGACCTCGCCCATTCAGTCGTTCAGGCTGGCGCCCTCACACGTCCTCGAACATTCAGTTGTTCAGACCAATGCCCTCGCATGCCCTCACCTGAAAGCCTTCACACAACTTCGCTCGAACACCTTCGAATGACCTTGCCTGTTTGGTCGTTCAAGTCGACACCCTCGCATGCCCTCGCCCGAAGGCCTTTGAATGACCTCGTTCGTTTAGTCATTCAGGTCGATGCCCTCACACGCTCTCACTTGAACACCTTCGAATGAACTCGCCCTTTCGGTCGTTCAGACAAATGTCGTCGCCCGTTCAGTCGTTCAGGCCGACGCCCTTGCACACCCTCACCCAAATGCCTTCACACGACCTCACCCATTTGGTTATTCAAGCCAACCCCCTCACACTTCGTCACTAGAATGCCTTCACACAACCTGCGGTTTCATTTCTGCATTTGCTATGCCTCCGTGCTTTGGCCTAAGAGTCCACCTCCACTTCGCCAAATTTCAGTCTTCCCAAGTAGCTCGCCCTCCTAGCTCGCATGAACACTTGGAAACTTCACTTGAATGATTTTTTCCACCATTCCAATGCTCTACTTATATGGCGGTTGGCCCATCGGTTGGGGTGTTGACTCACCAAGCTGACCCACCGTTTCATCCAACTCACCCCTCCGCCGCGTTGGCCCATGGTTTTGGCACCATGTGTAGGACCGCCCCCACATATAAACTCGCCAATACTCCTGATACTTAGTCATTTTTCAAGATGACTTTTGCATTGTACGTTGGCTCATCTCCTCCGTTCGGTCAGTTCATTGCACCGTGCGGGCATGCCCAAACTTGTCGGTTACCTCCCAACTCATCACTCGCCCATCATGCACCCTTCGCTTGTTTCCTCCGTCGTTCAACCTAACTCGTCACACCGTACCAGCATGCCTAACTCGCTAGCTGCCCCATCTCGCCACCCACTCGCCCGTCGTACACCCTTTGCCAAACAATCTGCAACTCATTGGCCTTACATTCTTCCCCACTCTAAATGGTTGTCACCTCGCCAACAACGTTATATGACATCACAAAGTGTCGCTAGCTCCAACATCAAAATTCTCACGATTTTTACCTCTACTCTTCCATCGTATAAATCATAAAGGCTTATGTCTCCATGAATCAGAAAGTCTCCTCAATCCATGACCATCAACCACATCTGTCACAATCCCCATATGCTGCCTCACTGTGGAAGGTTGGTCCCTCCAACTCAAGCTACATGGTCACTACAACATATCATGTCAACCTCATCATGTATTTTCATCGTGTGAACTGCTACCATGATACTCTAACACAATGCTAACACATCTTTGTCCACTGCTTGAGCCCACGATATAAACTAATCAGGTGATCACTCTAGCTATCACGCTCAAACCATGAGAATGCACATCCTCATGCCATCATCAGTCATTTCACCTAGCCTCTTGTCACAACATCAACTCGATCAAGAATCCATCTCCATCTCCATCAAAATGTAAGCCATGCCCAGGTCCATGAAGTAACCCCCATCTCATCTGCAACATGTTGTCCATGATGTTGGTGTCAATGTGTTGCATGTCAATCAGTCTCATCTATCCCAACATCATCATCCATATATGTGTAAAATCCATCTCCTCAAAATGAAGAGATCCTCTCATCAGACCGACTCTCAATGTGCCACATCTAGGTCCATGAAGCAACCTCCATCATATCCGTAATGTGCCATCCCTCAAGTCTGCCAAGGAAACAAGTATACACTTGTCTCATCACCCATGTGCTGCCCATGATCACAGACCAACCAGCTCCCATGTATCAAAAGTGGTTAAGTCTCGGCTCAACCCATGCCCAAGTGTTGCCACCAAGGCATCATCATCACTACAACTCCATCACTCCAAAGTGTCTCAAATCAATCCTCCACATCAAGTCACTCTCTCAAGCACACCCATAAATGTACTCAAAAGTATGCACCCCATACTGCATCAAATTCCCTGACCTCAGCTCCTCAATGCCTCAGATCCTCGAAGTCCACCATAATATGAAGTCCGCAAAAGTCACAACCTCATGTCATCATGAGCTCCATGAGTCATCTCCAACCAACATCATAGCAAGCATACATGTCTCGGCCCAAAGGTCTCTGCAAGATGTGTTAACTCTCCATGTAGTAGGAATGCTCCATAGTCTGCTCACAAATCCAACCAAGTCCATGGCCTTGTTGTACAAGAGTGCACAACATCCCCATTAGCTCATAAGTGAAAAGTCTCCATGTTACATCGGCAAATCCAGCTACACATCATCCCTACTTTGGCACTCCTCATTGGATGCCCATATGTGAAACCTTTACAAGTGCTCCTGCATAATGTCCCTGCATAAGACTACCATGCTCCAGGTCTCCAACTTGATGTCCATGACTCAAGTTTCCCATGTTGTCCAACTAAGTAGACCCATCACAATAATCAGTCATCCTCATCCAAGTCTGCAATCTGGTCTAGTGAATTCGGTTACCCAAACCATATATATCATCACATGAGTCTCTTCAACCATGGCTATCCCACTAAAGGTTCCACCAAGACTCCTTCTTGGTCTCAGCTCTGAGAATTCCACCCAAGTATCATCAAGTGTGTTCCCTTCTCCATTCTGTTCATGAGTCATGCTGGGCACTTAGCCAATTTCTCCATATGGCTAAAGCATTACCCATTCCTTTGTAATGATCATCACGTTCCTCCCTTGTCACGGGTATTTGCACCTTCTGCCATAATGTCACAAACAACCACAATAAGCTCTGCATCAGTCAATGGTCCTTGCCTATTTGTATAAGGTCTCATCATAGACATCCATGGTAAGATCCTCCATTGCATTGGCAAATAGATTTTTCCCTTCCCCGCATATGGTCCATCCTCCAAAAGTTCAAATGAAACACAAGTATAAGTACTTACTTCAACATGAGGCTCCTCCATGTGAGTATCCTCATCCATCAATGTCTACAAACTGCATGATCCTGGTCCAACTTGAACAATTTCAAGTTCATCCTCCATCATTGTCATGACTGCAACATCCTCAAACATCACGACTTCCTCTTCTTTGTCATTACAATTTGTAGCTGCAACCTTCTCCATTGCCCAACCAAGTCGAAGAAGCCCGTATTCAAAATTCCTTTCCAAGACTTCAAGTTCACCTCAAATCCGTGGGTTCTCCTCTTTCATTAGTTTCAACTTGTATAAGGTAAGCAAGAGCCTCCCTTGATTCTTCCAAACCTGCCATGGTTTGTTGTTCAACTTGGCCCAAGCACAAAGCTTCACCCCTGCTAAACCTATCACGAAGTTTAGCACTTCACCTCCAAATCTGAATCACCAAAGCCAGCAGAATACGGAGCTCTAATACGACCTGTAACACCCCTACCCTGGTGATACTCTTTCAAGCACACAATGGGGGTGTGACACCAGCACCCACTTTGTTTTTAACAATACTTGTAAGTGTGGACTATGCCTACTTTCTACACTTAGTTTTTTTTTCAACTTTCCTAAGTATAACATTCACATACATAGTGGAAACATTCAATTAATCATCTTCATCATTATTACCATTTACACATATGCAAAATGGATATTTTAATGGGAGGAGCAACTCCGTGAAATATGAGTCTGCCTGATGATAATAACAGTTTTACATAAAATATACAATTTTACAGTCTTTGCAGGAAACCCCAAGTTCCCTTGGTACAATTTTTGTCACAACTATGCAACCCAGCCTGCATCGTTTGGACTACCTGAACCACCATTCGAAGTGCCCACCAATTCTACCATCCATCGCAACTCGTTCACCATTGCACTATTCAGCACGTCATTCACCCTCGGCTCATTCTGCCGAATTCCCTCAATTTGTTCAGGCGCATGTCCTTGCCCATTTAGTTGTTCAAGATGGTGCCCTCGCATGCCCTCGCCCATTCCATCATTCAAACTGACCTCGCCCATTCAATCATTCAAGCCAACACTCTTGCACGCCCTCACCCATTCCATTGTTCACACCGGCGCCCTCACACACCCTCACCCCAACACCTTCGCACAACTTCACCCGAACGCCTTCAAACGACCTCATCCATTCAATCGTTCAAGTCGACACCCTCGCCCGAACAATCTTGCCTATTCAGTCGTTCAGGTCGATGCCCTCGCCCGAATGCCTTTGAACGACCTCACCTGTTCAGTCGTTTAGACAAATGCCCTCGCATACCCTCACCCATTTAGTCGTTCAAACCTATGCCCTCACATGCCCTTGCCAAAACGCCTTCACATGACCTCGCCCGTTTGGTCATTCAAGCAGACGCCCATGCCTGAATGCCTTCGCATAGCCTGCAGTTCGATTTTCTGCCTTTCCTGTGTCTCTGTGCTTTGGCCCAAGAGTCCACCTACACTTTGCCAAATTTCAATCTTCCCAAGTAGCTCACCCTCCTAGCTCGCATGAACACTTGGAAACTTCGCTTGAATGATTTTTGCCACCATTCCAATGGTCTACTTATATGGTAGTTGGCCCATCAGTTGGGGCGTTGACTCACCAATCCGACCCACCATTTCGTCTAACTCGCCCCTCCGTCGCGTCGGCCCATTGTGTGGGCACCCATGTGCAGGACCGCCCCCACATATAAACTTGCCAATACTCCTGACACTTAGTCATTTTTCAAGATGACTTTCGTGTCGCACGTTGGCTCATCTCCTCCATTTGGTCAGCTCGTTGCACCGTGTGGGCATGCCCCAACTCGCCGGTTACCTCCCAACTCGTCTCTCGCCCATCATGCACCCTTCACTCGTTTCCTCTATCATTTAGCCCAACTCGTCGCACTGTGCGAGCGTGCCCAACTTGCCGGTTGCCCTAGCTCATCGCCCGCTCACCCATCATGCACCCTTCACCAAATGATCCACAACTCATGTGCCTTACATTCTCCCCCACTCTAAATGGTTTTCATTCTCGACAACACCGTCATACAACATCACAAAGTGTCGCTAGCTCCAACATCAAAATGCTCTTGATGCTTTCCTCTCCTCTTCCATCGCATAAACCATAAAGGCTTATGTCTCCATGAATCAGAAAGTCTCCTCAACCCATGACCATCAACCACATTTGTCGCAATCCCCACATGCTGCCTCACCGTGGAAGGTTGGTCCCTCCAACTCAAGGTACATGCTCGCTGCAACACATCATGTCAACCTCATCATGTATCGTCATCATGTGAACTATTGCCATGATACTCCAACACAATGCTAACACATCTTTGTCCACTACTCGAGCCCCACAATCTGAACTAGTCAGGTGATCAATCCAGCTATCACGCTCAAACCATGAGAATGCACATCCTTATGCCATCATCAATCATTTCTGCTAGCCTCTTGTCACAACATCAACTCGATCAAGAATCCATCTCCATCTCCATCAAAATGTAAGCCATGCCCAGGTCCATGAAGTAACCCCCATCTCATTTGCAACATGTTGTCCATGATGTTGGTGTCATTGTGCTGCATGTCAGTCAATCTCATTTATCCCAACATCATCATCCATATATGTGTAAAATCCATCTCCTCAAATTGAAGAGATCCTCTCATCAGACCGGCTCTCAATGTGCCACATCCAGTCCATGAAGCAACCTCCATCATATCCGTAATGTGCCATCCCTCAAGTCTACCAAGGAAACAGGTATACACCTGTCTCATCACCCATGTGTTGCCCATGATCATAGACCAACCAGATCCCATGTATCAAAAGTGGTTAAGCTTCAGCTCAACCCATGCCCAAGTGTTGCCACCAAGGCATCATCATCGCTACAACTCCATCACTCCAAAGTGTCTCAAATCGATCCTCCACATCAAGTCACTCTCTCAAGCACACCCATAAATGTACTCAAAGTATGCACCCCATACTGCATCAAAGTCCCTGACCTCAGCTCCTCAATGCCTCAGATCCTCAAAGTCCACCAAAATATGAAGTCCCAAAAAGTCACAATCTCATGTCATCATGAGCTCCATGAGTCATCTCCAACCAACATCCTATCAAGCATACATGTCTCAGCCCAAAGGTCTTTGCAAGATCCCTTAGCTCTCCATGTAGTAGGAATGCTCCATATTTTGCTCACAATTTCAACCAAGTTCATGGCCTTATTGTACAAGATTGCACAACATCCCCATTGGCTCACAAGTAAAACGTCTCCATGTCACATCGAAAAATCCACTTGCACAACATCCCTGATTTGGAACTCCTCATTGGATGCCCATAAGTGACACCTTTACAAGTGCTCCTACATAATTTCACTGCATAAGACTGTCATGCTCCATGTCTCCAACTTGATGTCCATGACTCAAGTTTCCCATGTTGTCCAACTAAGTAGACCCATCACAACAATCGGTCATCCTCATCCAAGTCTACAATCCGGTCTAGTGAACTCGGTCACCCAAACCATATATATCATCACATAAGTCTCTTCCACCATGGCTCTCCCACTAAAGGTTCCACCAAGACTCCTTCTTGGTGTCAGCCATGAGAATTCCACCCAAGTATCATCAGGTTTGTGCCTTTCTCTAATATGTTCATGAGTCATGTCGGGCACTTAGCCAATTTCTCCATATGGCTAAAGTGTGACCCATTCCTCCGCAATGATCATCACGTTCCTCCCTTGTCACGGGTATTTGCACCTTCTACCATAAGGTCACAAACAACCACAACAAGCTTTGCAACACTCAATGATCCTTGCCTCTCCATACAAGGTCTCATCGTAGACATCAATGGTAAGATCCTCCATTGCATTAGAAAACTGGTTTTCCCCTTCCCTGCATATGGTCCATCCTCCAAAAGTTCAAATGAAACACAGGTATAAGTACTTACTTCATCATGAGGCTCCTCAATGTGGGTATCATCATCCACCATTGTCTGCAAACTGCACGATCTTGGTCCAACTTGAACAATTTCAAGTTCATACTCCATCGTTGTCATGCTTGAAACATCCTGAAACATCATGGCTTCCTCTTTTTTGTCATCACAATCTGCAGCTGCAACTTGCTCCATTGCCCAACCAAGTCAAAGAAGCTCATCTTTAACATTCCTTTCCATGACTTCAATTTCACCTTGAATTCGTGGGTTCTCCTCTTTCATCAGTTTCAACCTGTATAAGGTCAGCAAGAGCCTCCCTTGACATTCTTCGAAACCTACCATGTCTTGTCATTCATCTTGGCCCAAGTCGAAGCTTCACCCCTATTAAACCTGTCACGAAGTGTAACACTTCACCTGCAAATATGAATCCCCAAAGCCACGGAATATGGAGCTCTGACACCACCTGTCACGCCCCTACCCTAGTGGTACTATTCTAATCGCACGATGGGGGGTGTAGCACCACCACCCACTTTCTTTTTAACAATACTTCTAAGTGTGGACTATGCCTACTTCCTATACTTATTTTATTTTTCAACTTTCCTAAGTATAACATTCACATACACAGTGGAAACATTCAATTAATCATCTTCATCATTATTTCCATTTACACATATGCACAATGGATATTTTAATGGGAGGGGAAACTCCCTGAAATATGAGTCTACCCAATGATAATAACAGTTTTACATAAAATATACAATTTTACAGTCTTTGCAGGAAACCCCAAGTTTCCTTGGTACAATTTCTATCACAACTGTGCAACCCATCCTGCACCGTTTGGACTACCCGAACCACCATTCAGAGTGCCCACCAGTTCTACCATCCATCGCAACTCGTTTACTATTACACTGTTCAGCACGTCATTCATCCTTGGCTCGTTCAACTGAATGCCCTCAACTCATTTAGGGGGGTGCCCTCGCATGCCCTTGCCCGTTCAGTCGTTCAGGCCAGCGTCCTCGCACTCCCTCGCCCGTTCCATTGTTCAGACTGACCTCGCCTATTTAGTCATTCAGGTCGGCGCCCTCGCATGCCCTTACCTGTTCAGTTGTTCTAACCGACGCCCTCGCATGCCCTCGCCTGAACACCTTTGCACGACTTCACCCGAACGCCTTTGAACGACCTTGCCCGTACGATCGTTCAGGTCGATGCCCTCACCCGAATGCCTTTGAATGGCCTCCCTTGTTTAGTCGTTCAGGTCGATGCCCTCGCACGCCCTCGCCTGAATGCGTTCAAATGACCTCGCCCATTTAGTTGTTCAGACAAACGCCCTCGCACACCCTCGCCCATTCGGTCATTCAGGCCAATGCCTCGCATGACCTCACCCGAACGCCTATGCATGACCTCCCCTGTTTGGTCGTTCAGGTCGACGCCCTCGCCCAAACACCTTCGCATGACTTGCGGTTCTATTTTCTGCATTTGCTGCAGTTTTGTGCTTCAGCGCAAGAGTCTATCTGCACTTCGCCAAATTTCAGTCTTCCCAAGCAGCTCGCATGAACACTTGGAAACTTCGCTTGAATGATTTTTTCCACCATTCCAATGCTCTACTTATATGGTGGTTGGCCCATTGGTTGAGGCGTCGACTCACCAAGCCAACCCACTGTTTCATCCAACTCGCCCCTTCGTCGTATCGGCCCATGGTGTGGGTGCCCATGTGCGGGACTGCCCCCACATATAAACTCGCCAATACTCCTGACACTTGGTCATTTTTCAAGATGACTTTCGCGTCGCACGTTGGCTCATCTCCTCCTTTTGGTCAGCTCATCGCACTGTGCGAGTGCACCCCAACTTGCTGGTTACCTCCCATCCTGTCGCTTGCCCATCGTGTGCCTTTGGCTCGTTTCCTTCGTCATTCATCCCAACTGGTTGCACCGTGCGAGCATGCCTAACTTGCCAGTTGCCCCATCTCGTTGCCCGGTCGCCCGTCATATGCCCTTCGCCAAACGATCCACAACTCGTGGGCCTTACATAGGAGGTCTCGTCAAGTTCATGAATTGGAGGAAAATGGTCATGGTCCATGGTGAATCCCTCTCTCATTTGTAGAAGAAGTTTTCTTGATATATAGTTTGCTCTACCTTTATATCGTGTTATAATGTAAGCATGCAAATTTTATTTTTTGTAAGGCTATTTTTTTTAAATTTATGAAGAACATCTTTTCGGTCTCAATAGCATAATCAATTATGGAAACAATAAACATTCTTTTTACTCTTTTAAAGATCTCCCATTTGTATATAACTCGAGATATAAAGATACTAGCTCAAACCCAAACTTTTATTAATATAAATGTATCTATCCACTTTGTTTAATATATATAATAACATTTTCATTTAATACTTTCTATAAAATATTAGATAATACTATATTTCAATGGAGGGAGATATCGTTCAATGCACGGAGATAACTAAGATACATTAATATGTTGGAGCAAACTTTTAGTAAGTTTGACTCACTTATTTTGAAATGATTTTTTTTCGCAATGTATTTGTGCCCAATAATTTGTGAGGGGTGTATATTAAATTTATGAAATGTGTATATACGTTTGTGATTTATTTAAATTTAAAAAAAAAAAAAAATTTAAACCAAATACAATAATTAAATTAAATTTTATAAATAAATAGAGCAATTTAAACAAAATACAATAATTAAATTAAAGATGTAGTTTAGTTTTTATTATTTAATTTGTATTATAAAAATTTTGATAAAATCATAACTTTTATTAGGTAGAATATGCTTTTTAATGTATAGATTAATTTATTGTAATAAAACAAATTTCTAATTGATTTTATAATTCAATATGGAGATTTTATAGTTCAGATTTGTAATGTTAGTGGATTGATATGAAATTTTGAATTAAATTAATCAAAAAATATATTTTAATATTATAAAAACAATTTATAATTAAAAAATTATTATTTTTAAATAAATATAGTTTTTTAATATTATTTATTAAAAATCCTCAATTTATTATTTAAGTTGTAAATTCATTATTTATTATTATATTAACTAAATTATTATACAAAATATTTTATATTAATAACATATAAATGAAACCATGTAATATGAGGCCCAAATTAATAATATCATTATTTTTTTCTTAATCATTATATATATATATATATATATATCCAGAATGAAAGCCCAAGGGTTAGCTCAGTGAGTCAAAAAACCCTGCCTCGCCTTCGGGAAGACACAGAGTCAATTCTACTCGAAGCCCTTGGGGTTAGGTCTTGCTAGTAGGCCGAGGGGCGATTAGCCCAGATTTTCCCATGGACGTAGCGACCACTCACTGACTAGGGTGTTCGTGAACCACAACATTAAAAAAAATAAAATAAAAAAAAAAATAAAAATAAAATCCAAAATGAACCATCTATAAATTATTAATATGAAAGACAAGTTAAAATTTTGTTACACAAGGGCCAAATTAATACTATGATTATTTTTTAAATAATAATTTTTTTTATATATATAATATCATATATCTAATTTGTAATAACTATATATATAATAAAATTAAATTAAATAAATATATAAGAATAAAATTGTATTGTGAACTCAATTTCAAATTAATATTGCATAATGTATTACTAATAAGGGTTAATTTGTTTTTTCCTAAAGGAAAAATGGTAATTTTATTTAATTTGAGAGGAAAAAAATTACATTCTACAGATGTTGGTAAGCATTCAATCATGCCAGCCTATCGACTAATACAAAAAAATAAAAATGAAAATGAAAAAAGTAATTACATGTTTTTTCTAGGTCTAAGTGTGATAAAAGTTACTTAGCTTTTTTTTTCTCTTTTTTCACTCAAGTTTTCACCAAAATCCTTGGTTGCAAGCAATGGTTACTATTTTTAGTTGATTTTCATTTGCCTTCAGGCGATTTCTTTGTCTAAGTCTGAGCTCTCATATACATGGGATCTTTTTATGCCCACTGATTCATTTTCAGTGAGTGTTTCCTCTTTCTACTGCTCTGATACTATAATCTCTGTTAATCCAGTACCCTTCTGACTTTCAGCCATTGTTCATGACTAATCCACAACCCTTCTATTTTCTTGGAGGCCAGGTTATGTCTGTGCATTTGTATTTGGGTTATCTTCCATGGATTCTTCTTCATCATCTTCAGAAGTGTTGGGAATTTTCCAACCCATTGGCTTAGAAGGATGCCTATTTTTCTTTTTCGGGCCTGGTTTTCTAGTAGGAAGATTTTTTGCAGGTGTCCTGTTTGAAAATAGGTTTGACACCTGAATGTTGTATTCTCATAATCTAAAATCAGTTTCCACTTAGGGTTATGATTTAAAAGAATATGATTAGGTAGACCTTTTCTAAGTTCTATCTCTACACATATTCTGGGGAATGTGAAAATCACTTTTATTGTTTTATCCATGTACTTCTTTTTAAATTTACCTAGTGTATTTCCAATATCCTCCAAGAACTGATGGTACAAGAAGGGAAGAGGGGGGTTTGGTAACCTCACCCATACCACCATTGTTGTTACCATCATTCTTGTAGCATCAAATTCTATGAACCTTGGGGTAATGAAAATCCCAACTCGACCCCAAAACCATGGCCCATCATTTAGAAATTTTTGCATATCTTGTCATGTGTCAAATTGTACTATGAAGAACCATTTAAAGCATATCTAGAGATGACAATTTTTTGTCTAAGAAGAAAAAACACACTGATATAATTCTTCAGGTCTCAACCAGAAGCCATTAAACCAACATCTTAATGCCTTATTTTATAGGTCAGAAAAATATGACTTTACCTTTGGGATTTTATGACCATAGCTAGTACCTTTTCCATTTACTCGACAAAATGATATCCTGATAGATTTTGGATCTGAGTAGATGGAGTGGTAGTATTCCTTTTCACCACATCCTTTAACAAGATCAATCCATTTTGGTCTCTAGAATTTGTATTAGGGTTTCTAAAGGTTGTAGCTCCACCTCACATCGTCATATTTAATATTATAGTACAATCCCTTAGCACACTATAATATTTCAGCTTAAGGGAATCATAGGGAAATTTTCCTTCATATAAAGAAATTTGGAGTGTTGTTGATATTCTCCTATCACTTTGGATGTTTTTCTTTAGATGTTTCACTAGATTCAAGCCCTGGATTCACCGGATTGATACCTTCTCATTTAAGATTTTGAAGAAAATATGGCATTTTTCTTTTTCTATTTCTCCTTTTTCCAAATATGGAGCCAAAATACAGATAGAAGCCCCATAGAAGGGTGGACCTAGAGATAAATTTTGATATTTATCAGTATCGAAGGCCGAATAAGGAAGAAGTTTTAGATCTATTGTAACTAGTCCTTTGGCAGATACGAACTCTAATAAGGGAGCCTTTATACACAAGGAATTACATTATGATGGCCAACCATGATATTATCTGCACAAATCTTTGTGAAATCAAAGGAGTCTAGATCTGGTGCATGTGTGAGGTTGCAAGTTAGCCCTGAAAGGTTAGTCTTGAGGATTTGATCCAATGGTTAGGAGGGGAGGTTTGGTCCCCACAATTCATGTGGTCCAATCCCGTGTAGCACTATGTATTTCTAAGAGATGCTCCACAAGAACCCCTTTCGATCTCCCACAGAGTTGGATAATATAAACACTTTTCTCATCATCCTAGTGAAGATATAGAGCTAGATTTTCACAATGATCGAAATCTAATTGATTATAGTAGGTGTTGTTATATCTCCTTCACATTCCCTTGATCCATTATACTTTCTCATTATCTACTATGATGCCCCAAAGAGTTACAAAAGAAAGCATAACCCTAGCGCAATGTGTAGACTATATCTCACTCACTTAATGATTACAAAAATAACAATATTAATTAGATTCATAAAGGGAAATTAATATTAATACTTAATTGCATAATTATTTTTTAATAATAATTATATATATAATGAATACAATTAATACTAAAATTATTACTAATATATATATATATATATATATATATATATATATATATATATATATATATATATATATATATATATATATATAAATAAAATTTTGTCGTGAAGTCAAATTCAAATTAATATAGTATAATTTATCGCTCTCTTAAAAGTATTTGAACATGCCTTATCATTATCAATTGATAGAGGGAAAATCTATAAACTTTCTCAATGCATTGTATCAATTCTTAACCTTTTCATTCTCTAAAGTAGTCATTGATACATATGGCCAGGCGTGTTGTATCTTATCACAATGTTTCTTACACACCTTTATGGGATCATATCTATGAAAACTCAAGGTCTCAAAAGGAAGGAACTTGAGTTCTTTAGTTTTAGGTTTAGCTTCTTTAAGACTCGTTAGCTCATAAAGTCCAACCGCAGAGGGAGGGTGGGCCAGGGAGCCTTTTTCTGCCTATGGAGTTATGCAGACAATCCGTTGCTCAACTAATATGGTACCTCCTACAAGACCACCTTATTGGTTACATATCTTGGCATAGGGTGATGAGCTATCTGGCACTCGAAACATCTAATATATTCTCCTTGTAGTGATGAAATCCAATATGTAATATCATACAGTGCCTCCTTCACCTGATCCATCATGCAAGGAGGATCAATCTGATAGACCATCTCGGAAAGTACCGTAAATAAATGCTCGGCCAGTCTATCATAAACTCCTTGAAAATTGGTTCTAATAATAGTATGTAATGGAAATAAATAAGTAGCTTTTCTTGTGGAGTCCATTTCCATTTCATCCCAACGAAAGCATATCAAGTGCACATCCCATATAGAAAGTAAGAGAACATATATAACTCGAGTGCTTGCTTTTCTTATAAGGATCCTTTGGCCTAGTGTACATGACACTATAGTTCATAAGAAAGGATATCTACCCAATTTAAAACTCTTCCCTTTGTGACAACTAGGTTAAGCATGAAAATCCAATTCTCCTCAAAGACTTCTAGATTCCCCCCCACTCCGCCCCCCCAGAGTAGTCTGCAACACATTTCTATGTTTTCTCAAAGATATTCTTGGGTATACTGCACTTGGCCTTTGATGGAACCTAGCAGGCTCTTCGCACCAAGATTTGATGATTTCCTTAGTATTGAGATTTGCCCATTTTGCATAAAACTGAGTATTTGCATGCTCTCTAAGATTTACCATCTTATAATAAGAATACAAGTTGTGTCGGTGGTAAGTGGAAATCTCGTTACTGCCTTCATTTCATAAGACCAATTTTTACTATCCATGTCAACAGGATCCATTCAATGACACAAGGCATCACAAGGATATGCATGCAACTCTATGTATTATTAACCTTTTGATGTTGATGTAAAATTCCCTATCTTCGATGCCTTTAGGGAATTTCTTTTGCATGAAAGTATCTTTAATGTCCTTCCATGAGGCCTTCAAAGAATTGTCTATGAAGCACTATGTATCTAAAAGAATATGAATTGTAGGCTGATAATTTCCACTGCCTCCTCAGTACTAGCTTCTGAGGTTTTCTTCTATATATCTCGACGGGTGGTCGGAGTCATTGTCTTAGCAAGTGGTGAGATAGTAATGTATCATATATCTGGAACACCTGTAAGTGGAAATCCACTCATGGCGAACAAGAGTTTGTTTCAAGGAATTCCCTATATAACACATGAAAATTATCCAACAGACAATGACAAAGGGAAGGTCAGGTGTAACTACTATCACGAGCCTATCAAAATTCAAACAATATAACATAACTAGCCACTAGGAGTGAATATTGTGCCATGAAAAAGAAGAGGGTGCATGCCAGGATAATAGTGGACAGACAAAGCCTAATTGAGGCTTAAGGATGTGCTATGCTCTCATGGAGAGAGAGAGAAAGGTTGGAAGGGCACAGGGCATAGTCACAAGGAACAAGGAGAGCACATTAAGTCTTGATAGTGTGTTGTGCACTCTATAGAAGCCGATGAGGGTGCTGGGATCACAAGCATTGAACAAGGGGTATCACTAATTCTTGTTGGTGCACTTTTCGCTCAAGAGAGGGCCTACTTATTGCTGGGAATAGTCTTCCAAGACAATGGATCCTTGTTCTCTGGAAGTGCTCTTTAAAAGGAGGCCTGGTCTTCTCGGAAAAATATTGATGAACAATGGGCCCTTATTTCTCACAAGTCCGCTCTACTCAAATATGGGTTGAAATGAACTAAGTATGGACCAACAACATGTTTTGAACATAATAGTAGTGAATGAGAAGGACTACAAGTGTTTATAAGCTTTGTCACAATCATGACTAGAAGATGAAAAATCATGCCGAATGTGAAGAGTCACAAGAAACACCACTTGCAACAACAAGATGACACTTGTAATAAGAAGTATGGATAAAAATGCCACTAAATAAGCTAAAATTTGTTGAAACACCACCAATTGAAACTAAAGCGACAAAATAATAACAAAATCAAACAACAACGACACCAAGCAAAACTTAGTGAGAAACGACACAAATGTGACCAAGATTGAAGTGGAAACTCCTTGATGTGAGAAGGTGTGCTCAACTGAGGGTGAAAAATGATTGTGAGAATGAATGGTGAGTTTGGCTAGTTATAAAGAGATTCTACATGCAAGGAAATTTCATGCATTCTCGTTGTTCGTGGCTAGACTTACGTAATTTTATTCACCCTTTTACCCTCTTCTTTCTATCCATTTCACACCAATAGTGGTTAATCGATATCTTAAAATGAACAAGTATACCTCTCGTCATGTATTTATGGATTATTGGTCAATGAAGCATAGTCATAGAGGATTATTACCTAAGTGGATTACTAATTCAGAGATTTCTTCATATTTAAAGGGAGAATGACTAAGACCGTGATTCACTGAACGATGTTATCAAAGTTGGCAACATTATCCTTGAATACTGGCTGCAACTTTGAATCAATCTTTTGATTGACACACTATTATATTTTAACATTCTGTTTAGTTTTGAAAACCACCAAGTAATTAAGGGCAGACATTATCGTAATTCTAGGAAATGTATTACTGACAAATCGTATAAAGTAGAGTTGCGGGCTGTGAATGTCGTGGTTGTTAAGAGTCATTACGGTTACAAGGGAAATATTATAACCATGAGTCTGCAACAACATACTTGTAATATTTCTTTTTATTAATGACAATTTTATCTACTGAGCATATTGTGATTCATTGATCTTGCCACAACCCTGATCAAGGAGTTGGGTCCACTCTCCTAACCAAGTGTTGCTAGATTAGATGTGTGCTAGGTTTATTTCTGTGAGTTTATTATTGTTGTGAATGTTTATCAGTGTGTTGATGTGAGTCCTTATTGTTGTTACTCTTGTTTGATGCTACAATAAATCTTGTTGTTACACATTTATGAATTTATAGTTAATGTTCAATGTTGGGTAGGGAAACTATGGCCTGCACATACAATTCAAGATAACTTTGAAACAACTAGTAGAACCCCAGGTTGACAAGTAAATGTGGACTGGGTGAATTGCATGATTCATTCTTGGAAACCAACATTTTGGCACTATTGCCAGGGAGGCTATCAATGGAGCGAAATTACAACTAGTATTGACCATAGGACTGATCTCTCGTACAGGGGAAGGAATCTTACACCTTTCTCTAGCTCCTGAGTATTAGATCGTTTGGTTGTATGGTTCCTTGCTTTTCTTGTTTTTGTAGGATTATTCTCTCATCCTGGGAAGGAAGTTTTTATCACCTTGCTCTAGGTTTGGAGCTTTAGATTTCTTGTTTTTCTTTCATAAATATTGTTCTCTCGTCCTAGGAAGGGAAGTTTTATTTTTCAAGATATTTTAGGTCCTGAGCTTGATTTCTGTGATTTTCTTATTTTCTTTCTTTTGCTTTCTTTAGGGGCCACTCTCTCATCCTGGGGAAGGAATTTCTTATCCTGCTCTAGGTCTTGAGATTTTAATTTGTTTGAATGTTACCCTTTTAATTCTTGATTGTATGAATAGAGATACCAATAAATGTGGTAGAGGGAGACCCCTGAAAAGAAAAGGGGTTGATTTGGGCAGAAAAACTTACATCCAAGAGATCATATCAAGGGTTGAGTCTGGAGCATCATCACGAGTTTCTTCTAGGGTAAGATATCCTACAAGATCTGGAGGGCAATCATTTTGACAACCAGAACCTCCTCCAATAGTAGAAGTGCAATTCGGGGAAGAAGAAGTAGCAAGCAGAGGATCTAAGGAATTGCATATTGCAAGTTTAGAGGAAGAAGATTTGAGGGAATTCTTGGCACCATTTGATCAAGGGAGTGTTATTAAACAACTACCATCACTCGTTATAGAATAGCCAGAGCCAGATCCTATTGAAATTCCAAGTGAATATTCACATATATTCATGGCTCCTACAACTTCTTCAATTGAATTTGCAATTGGAGATATCAGAGGTGATGCACCTATGAAGCCTATTGTTAGAAAATTATATATTACAGAAAAACAGAACACATAAAATATATTGCAGAAATATAAACACAGAAAACACATAAAACAAAAGAGACATAGATATACGTGGTTCACCTAATTTGGGCTACATCCACGGAGAAACAGCCAGTCCTTCCTTTTATATTATCTAGAGAACTGAAGAGATACAACATACAGAAGATCCACTGTAATTCCCTCTTCGCTCTCACACAATCTCCTCTCTCTTTCTCACTCAGAATACATATCTACATAGACGCAATATAATTCCCTCATATATAGCGAGGGGTTGCCTTCTAGGGCAAAAAACCCTAAATTAAACATAACTTCTACCGTCAGATCTCCGCCTAATGAAAGGCTCAAATTGACTGCGAAATTACAACATTTTACAAGGCAATTTTACATCTATTTTTAGCTTCGGGGATGCTACCCCCGATGCCCCCACTAGGGGGGGCTCCCAAAGGTCGCAGCCACACCCCCTGGATCCACCCTACAATGTAAATATTATGGGTTCCATTTTTGCCACATTATGAAATGGGGTCCAATGCAGTGATACCTCTGAATAAAGAAGATAATCAAGCTCCACACCCAACACCTATTCCTTTGAAAACACTACCCAATTTCAATGGTCTTACTTCTGAGGATCCAGACACATTCCTTTATAAATTCGACGTTGTTTTTCAGGGGTATGATTACATTTCTGATGCTAAAAAATTGAAGATATTTCACACTACTTTGAAAGGCACAACTTTAAGATGGTTTATGTGTTTGGGATGGAAATCTATCACTACATGGGATGATATGAAGACGATTTTCCTTGAGAAATATCAAGACTACTATAAATAATTGGATGTAAAGGAAGAAATTTTTAAGATTATGCAGAAAGAGGATGAGAATATGGAAGATTTTGTGGAACATTTTCAATATAGTTTGCATAGATCAAGCCACAGTGACTTGGATAAGAATATCTTGAAGATCATTTTTCTCAAGGCACTGAGGGAGGAATCTTCAGAGCTATTAAAGGTAATAGGGAAAGGAGATATATCAAAGGAGGAATTTGATACCATATGTGAATTATGCATCAACTATTTACGAGGGTCTGCGAGATAAAGGCAGGGAATCTGAACTCTCAAAACATCCAGCAGTGAAGTTATAAAGGCTAAAATTGGGAATCTGCTTGACAACATGAGAACTAATATCCTAAGCATGTTATCATCGCAGATAGAGGTGTTGCAAGAGAAGAAAAAGTAGATGGAAGTAAAGAAGGCCATGTCTATTTTCTGCCCTCAATGCAAGAAGAAGCACTCGTTGAAGGAATTTCCATTATATTCTATGGAGACTTGTGTGATATGCGAACAGAGTAATTCCATGAGCACTTGCACCTCTCTTCTTGGATTGAAGGTAGTATTTTAGGGGATGAATAAAGAAACATAACAACTTTATTTTATGGGATCAATGAAGCCATGGCAACCACGGTCGCTGTATATGAATCAAGGTATGCCTCAAGACTCGTCTCAGTATTTTAATAATATGAATTTTGGTCAACAGTCTGTACCTTTTTCACCTTCTTGGCCATAGTCTTACCAATATCCAATGCCCTGGAAACCTTGGTATCCTCAATCTGGTCCAAATTATTCATGGTCCTAGAATTCCCTTGGACCTCCTACCTCTCCTTGAGGATAATTCTACCAACCTATGCCACAACAACAACTACAACTGCCTGCTAATGCGCCCACTAGTAATCCTTCTCTCCATCCTCAATTACCTGTCCAACCCAATTTGAATCCAAATAATAGAGGGGCTCAACAGGTCGAGACACTCAACCTCCTTGCATATAGTATTGCCACTATGGAATGTAATGAATTAAATCTTCGATCTGGTTGGGTGGTCAATACTCAGACTTCACCTATAATTGTTGATCATACCAAAGATGAAGTATCAAAGCCAGAAAAAGAATGATAGGGGATGAGCCAACACAGATTCCTATAAAGCAACAAACCCCTTGACATACTATTTTTACTAGAGGGTGTCAGACTGGTCCACCCTATCTTGAAAGATTATCCTTGATCTAACAAAGTCCTCATCCCAAATTTGGTTTATTGGAAGAATTACATAATTTATTCGTCCAAATTTCGTTACTTCAGGCTATGAAGGACGTATAGATTTATGCTAAGGCAATTAAATAATATTGTTCTAAGAAGCCTGGCATAAAACCAAAGGACCCACTTACTATTCATGTCATGGGTAAATTATCAAATATAATGTTGGGGAAATATATACATGTCAAATACGGGAATCCTGGGAATCTGATTCTGACAGTGAAAATTAATGGGGTAGATATCCCAAATGTACTCATAGATTTGGGGGAAGCGATTAATGTTATAACCTTTGCAACCATGATTACCTTGGGTCTGGGGAACCTTAAACCAACTCCCACCATCCTAGAATTGGCAGATCGATCTACTGTTAGACCAGTAGAGAAGATGGAAGATATCACTATTTCGGTAGACTCATGGAAATACCTTGTTGACCTTTTGATTTTACATACCCAATCCCCAGTCAGTGGGCACCTTTTGATTTTAGGAAGACCTTGGCTTGCAATCGCAAATGCTTACATTGGGTGTCGGTCTGGAAACATGGTAATATCTAATGGGGCAGTGACAAACAACCTTCTCCTTTACCCCCCTGCAGAACCAAGTTCATCAAATAAACCCAGATTTACCTTGAGTCAAAAGTCTCTACCTACCAAAGAGTTTGAATCTGAAGATGAATAAATTATACCCATCCTTACTATCAGCAAGGCTCTTTGTTTTAAATATGAAATGAAGGACAATGCCATTAGCACATTTGTTAGCAATCCGGACTCCATTTCTAATTCAACTTGTCAACTGTTAGAAACTGTCATGCCCTACAATGTTCATGAAGATATTGAACTAGAAATAGAAATAGAAAACAATCTTGAAATTGTACCTCATAATAGTGTTCTTGTAGAAATTGAACGAGGGAAAAGATTGAATATTAATCCTCACCTTTCACACTCCCAATCCGTACAACTGCTAAAAGTCCTTTGGGAGCGTAAAGAAGCTTCTTCTTGGGAGTATACTGATATGAAAGGTGTCCCTACTAATTTATGTACTCATCATATATACATTAAAGAGGAACGTCGAACTATTAGGTAGCCACAAAGAAGAATGAATCCTTAAAAAACATTGTCAAAGATAAATTGCAAAAGTTATTAGATGTGGGTTTTATTTATCTGATATCAGAGAGTCAATGGGTTTTTGACCATTGTCATTGTTCCTAATAAGAATGGAAAGTGGCATATCTGCATTGATTATAGGGAGCTAAATAAAGAAACTTAGAAAGACCATTTCCCCTTACCCTTTATTGACCAAGTCCTTGATACATTAGCTGGGAAGGAGTTTTTCTCCTTTCTGGATGGATTTAGCAGATACAATCAGATACAAATAGCTATTGAGGATTAGGACAAACCCACTTTCACATGACCTTGCAGAACCTTTTCCTACCGATTCCTTCCATTTGGCCTCTGTAATGCACCTACTACATTTCAAAGGGAAATATGAGAAAATTTCTCTCATCTAGTTAATAATAGTGTTGAGATTTACATGGATGACTTTACCCCATATGGGGATTCCTTTACAAAATATTTGAAAAACTTAGAGAAAGTACTTGAAAGATGCAAGAAAACACATGTTTCTCTAAGTACAGTCAAATTTCATATGATGATGAAAGAAGGGATAGTGTTAGGACACCTACTTTCAGCTGTAGGAATTTGGGTTAATCTAGTAAAGGTAGAGGTAATCTTAAAGTTTCCAACGCCTAAGACACTGACACAGGTATGTAATGTTATTGGTTATGCTGGCTATTATAGGCATTTCATAGAATTTTTTTCTAAAATAACATTCCCACTTTTTCAATTGTTACCTAAAGATGCAAAATTTGTGTGGACAAATGAATGTGAAGCAAATTTTATAGAAATCAAAGAACTAGTCTACAAGGCTCTGATATTACATGGTCCTGACTAGGAACTCCTGTTTCACATCTCTATTGATGCTTCTCAAACAATAGTAGGAACGGTTTTGGGGAAGTAGGAGGACAAGAAGCCGTATGCAATTTACTATGTCAGCAAGAATTTGACCCCTGCTAAATTAAATTATACGGTAATTGAAAAGGAGTTTTTGGCTATCATTTATGTTGTTAATAAATTTCAACATTTTATCACAGGGTATCCTACTTTTGTGCACACTGATCATACAACTATCAGATATCTGATGAAAAAGCCAATTACCCCCGGTCGCGTTACAATATGGTTACTATTAGTTTAGGAGCTTGATATTACCATTGTAGACAAACCAGGGAAAAATAACGTAATCGCAGATTTCCTGTCTAGGATGGATACTAATGATGAAGGTACACCTGTAGAGGATAGTTTTCTAGAAGAACATATTTGTGCAATTTCTGCTCACACTCTGTGGTATATAGATATTGCTAACTTTATTGCTACATGAAAGGTGCCTCAACACTTGTCTTACAGAGAAAAACAAAGGATTACCCATCACAGTGCTCGCTATTCGTGGATAGAGGGATATCTTTTTTACACGGGATTTGATCAACAAATTTGGCACTGATAAGTTGATATGACATCTATGATGTACTAAAAGCTGCTCATGATGGCCCTTGTGGGGTACATTTTGAAGATAAGCAGACATGTCATAAGGTGTTACAAATGGGATACAATAGGCCTTCTATGTTTTTTGATGCAAGGAAATATGTTAGAGGGTGCAATAGTTTCCAGTGGATGGGTCAGCGTGGTTGTGCAGATGAAATGCCATTACAATCCCAACTAGCTCTTGAGACCTTTCAAAAATGGGCTATCAATTTTGTTGGGCCATTTAATCCACCTTCACATCAGAAAGTTTGCATTCTGGTTTGCACGGATTATGTATCAAAGTGGGTAGAGGCCAAGGATGTTGTGAAAGAAATGGAACAGGTTGTCTCAAATGTTTTATTTGAAGAAATTCTTGCACGGTATAGAGCTCCTAGAGAGATAGTTTCAGATGGAGGGGCATAATTTACATCACATCTAATAGCAGGACTCATGAAGAAATATGGAACCAAGCATAGGGTAACATCTCCATATCACCCTCAGGCGAATGGTCAAGCCCCCCTTTAGTCAGAACTTGGAGTGGTTCTCGGAAGAAAATAGTGAAAAAGATTATCCCTGGGGTCAATACCAATAGGAATATATAAACCAATGCTTCCATAGATTTGATTTGATCATAATTTACAATTATGGAGATAGTTTTCGTACTAGAAAGCACAAACAAGGTACTAGAGAATATCCTTACTAAGATTGTAGTGAACCATCATCAGAATTAGGCTGAAAAACTTCTTGAGGCACTGTGGGCGTATAGAACAACATGGAGGAACACAACAGGGATTTCACCATATGAGTTGTCTATGGTAAATCCCTTTTGTTTCTAACGGAATTCAAAATTAAGACACTTAGGATAGCCCTTGAAGTATGTTTAGATCTTTCAGAAGCCCATAAAGACTGACTGGAACAGTTGAATGAGTTGGATGAAATTCGTTTGGTAGCTATCCAGAATAATGCGGCAACCCAGCAGCAACGAACTAAATGGCATGATAAAATGATTAAGAAAAATGTGTTTCAAAGAGGGGATTGGGCATTACTCTATGATTCTCAGTTCAATGATTTTAAGGGAAAACTCTACTCTAGGTGGATGGGACCATATGAAGTTGACATGGTGTTCGATAATGGGACTGTTATACTTATCACAATTGATGAGGAACATACTTCTTTGATCGTGAATGGACACCGCCTTGGGTTATATCACCATCCAGCTTCAAGAGACTCCTTTATTAAATATATCTCTAATAACTCTAGTTTTAAAGTTATTAGTGTAGGGAATTCCTCCTCTGCACCCTTGATTTAATATCTATATATATATATATATATATATATATATATATATATATATATATATATATATATATATATATATATATATGTAATATAATGAAACGTTGTTACTACTCTATCAATCTTTTTCTTGCAGGTACCTCACTGGCATTGTTACTCCTCTGGTGTTGCTACTCTGATGATGGAAATTTTGTCTATGTACTTCACTAGTGTTGTTACTCCTCCCGTGTTCTTACTCCATGGTGATGATGATTTCATTTAAGTATTCTGGTGTTGTTACTCCTCTGGTGCTGTTACTCCACTGATGTTGTTACTCCATCACAATTTTTTCTAAGTATTCGGTGTTGTTACTCCTCAAGTGTTGTCACTCCTCAAGTGTTGTCACTTTGTAAGTGTTGTTACTTCACCGTTGTTGTTACTCCATCGTGATTTCATATAGGTATTCTAATGTTGTTACTCCTCCAGTTTTGCTACTCCTTCGGTGTTGTTACTTCGTCGATTTTCTTACTCCATCGCAATTTCGACCAAGTGTTCAAGCAATGTTGTTACTCCTTGAGTGCTATTACTCCCCCGATGTTGTTACTCCCCCGCTATTGTTACTCCATCAAGGTAATTTTCCAGGTACGCCCTCGATCGACTTTGTGGATTTGATTAATAATTCATGTGACATGACTCGATATGATCGTGGATGGTCATCCCTTAGTTGGGGGGTGTTACTATAATAATGACTTATTATTATTTTTATTAAACCTTGTGCTAAGCGCATTCACTCCACGATTTTACACCATACTTTGTGCGATACCCATATGCATTGAGACTTGAAGTTAGTACTGTTGTACTAATGAACAGTCATTTCCAACACTGCAAAGTAATTACCATTATTACTGTCCATTATCATCCATTATCTGCCATGATTTTTTCATATTTCATCGTTATCCTTCCAGTTTTCACTCTCACTACACCCAATCATTATCACAACTCTCACTACAAATCTACCTATCGTCACTCCTTCTCGACGGTTTGTTGTTATTCCAAAGTGTTTTTACAAAGCCATTGCAGAATGGGTGTTACAGAGCAAGTTCGACACAATGCAGATGTTTGGCAAGTCTTCTTGGATTCAGGGTGGCATGTGTATTTTGAGATGTTACAAGGATTTGATGAAGCCATCACAATGGAATTTGCATTAAACTTGGAAGGAAATCAATCTAGAGTTCGTGGGTTAGATATTTCTATGACGGAGGAAGCAATTTCAATTTCTAGTCGATTACATCGAGGAGGTCAGAAATGGTTCTCTTGGAAGTCTCCTCTACCGAAGTTTCTAGAATTGTTTTTGCAGGCTGGGGAGACATTGGCCCAAAAAGGAAGAGGGTATGATCATAAATATCTGCAATATGCATTGGGTGAGGTGGCGTATTTTTTTATGAGGTATGTTACCTGGGAATATTGTTTCTCTATATTGTTTAAGTGTCATTTAAAACTCCTTACATGCCTCCAGTTTCATCATGCCCAAGTTCATGCTTTAGACATGCCATACTTCCTATGGAGCAACCTCCACTTAATGTCACAATCTGCCCGACGGTCTCAACAACCATTAGTGGTCCTCACAAATCATGGGTTAGTTAGATTATTGGTGGTGCATCCTTTGTCTTTAACCTCTACGACTTTGCCACAATTCACCGAGCTAGCGGAGGAAGAACTTGCCAGTATGATACATGTAGGGGAAGAGGAAGAAGATGTAGAAGTGGAAAAAGAGGCCATAGACAATGTTTTTCCAGCGTTGCCTGTTTGTCCAACAGAGATAGATGCAATGGAGATAGAAGATAGTGCAGTTGACGCTACTCCATAAGAACCAACATCGACTGCCAATCTAGGAGGAGAATCACCACCCTCGGATGCAGTTACAGGTGGTGCTAACACACAAGAACCAACATCACTTGTCCAAACAATTGAAGAACTTTTTCTTGACAACGTAGGTGGTGTTGTTACACAAGAACCAACACCACCTGTCCAAACAATTGAAGAACCCTTGGTTGAGAATGTAGGTGGTGTTATTACACAAGAACTAGCACCACCTGTCCAAGCAATTGAAGAACTTATGGTTAGAAATTTAGATGGTGCTAACACACAATAACCATCACCACTTGTTCAAACAGTTGAAGAACCTGTGGCATAAAAGATAGGTGGTGTTGTCACACAAGAACCAGCACCACGTATTCAAATGAATTTGGAACCTTTGGCAGAAATAAGGGCTGCAGTCAACGCTACTCCACAAGAGACAGTGTTGGTTGTTGGGAAAAAGTAAAACTTGGAAGAGAAAAAGGGAGCATAGAAAAGCCAATGGACATCGAAGAAAAGGAAGGAGGTTCTACATTAGCAGGCATTGAGAGAATGAAAATTGATGAAATTTTTACTCGTTCCCCTTTTCTTACATCTTTTCCAAGAGGGGCAAGGAAAACCCATTCGTCTAGATGCATGGAGAAAGAAGAAGCTTCTCCCCGGACCCTAAAATTTGTTGGGAAAGCTAAGGGCACCATTATTGACACAATTATTCAAAAACCAGTGTCTATTAGTGAAAGAATTGAGAAAATTGAATGGTTTTAGGCTGACAATGTCACACAAGAACTAGTGCCAACCGAAGGAGAAAATGAAGAAGCTATGGCGGGTACTCATTCTACAGAAACTATTCCTGAGTAGATGGGAGAGGATGTTACTTATCAGACTAACGCACAAGGGTTAGAAACTATTCCTGAGCAGATGGAGAAAGATGTCACTGATCAGACTAACCCGCAAGGGTTAGAAACTACTCTTGAGCAGATGGAGAAAATGTTGCAGATAAGACTAACTCACAAGGATTAGAATCCATTCTTGAGAAGATGGGAAAGGACACTACTAATCAGACTAACCTGCAAGTGTTAGAAACCATTCTCGAGCAAATGGAAGAGGATGTTGCTGACAAAACTAACCCACAAGTGCTAGGAACTATTCCTGTATAGGTGGAAGAGGATGGTCAGACAACAAAGAAACTACATGAGGAGGGTGTCAAAGACACTACCCCACAAGACCTTATAGTGAATCTAGAAGCACAGAGGGAAGATGTAGAGGTCTTGAGGCCTAAAGAAGGAGGTGGCAAGACTATTCCACGAGTCGAGGAAAAAATGGAATAAGTCAAAGTAAAACAAGAACCAGTTGATGATTTTGTCAACATCAACCCACAATGCCCTAGACTAGCTATGAAACCTATGGAAGAAGTAGCTATGAAACAAGAGTTTATAGAGAAATGTGCGAGAAGGAGACCACCTCTTAAGGAAAGATAGCAGGCACTATTTAGAGAAAATATGCAGTTGAAAATAGAAATCATGAAATTGAGGAAACGATTGCTATGCTTACAAAGAAAAGTGAGAAACCACATGGAAAACACTGTGAAGCCCTGACCTGAAATTGTTAAAATAAAAACAAAAAAACTGATGACAGGCCAATGAATTTAGCAGCTACACAGACATAGTCATTTTTGCATATGATTGAGGCATGGGATTTTGTCATGTCTGCAGAAATTTAAAAGTGGCAAGCTACAATAGCTCACTTTCAATGAGGGACCATTAATTGAGAAGCATACTGGGAAGGAAGCAGGAAAAATCGCGAGCAAGATATGAAAATAGTCTCCAGATACATAGAATAGATAGAAAAGGAAAAGTGGAATTAGGAGAAATAGCAGAAGCGAATTGAGGGACTGGAAGAATAGGTGAAGCTATTAAAGGCTGATAAGGAAGAGATGTTAACCTTGGCACATCATGCAATGAATTGCTACCCCCTTTCGCATAGCTACACCTTGTTCCTCCATGAACAATATCTATTCATTTTTTAGAAAGTGTCTACCAGGAGATCAGTCATGATATGGAAGATTCAATGTAGTTTATGCACATCATGAGATGCCACAATATTTTGGATCAGCATTTGATGTGCGAGTTGTACATGCATGAATACTTCCTGGGAAATGATCAATCATTTAACCCAGTGCCATATGTAGGAGACATTCAACTGAGAGCCTTTACTTCCTACATAGTCAACCAACTTAAATGGAGAAAGGCTTTTGATATGTTTGAAGAAAATCAGGCAAATAGGCCACTTGTCATTCAGATGGAGAATTGTCAGTCTGTGAATGTTTATAACAGACATGAAACCCTCTTGGGGATCGATGGACAGAAAGAACATATGTTGGAAAATCAGCAATGGTGCATTGATATATTCACAAAAAAGATCTTCACTTGTCAGGAGGAGATCAGGGACAACTTCCAAAAAAGGTGGATTCTCTCATCATCAGTTGTCAAGATACATGAGCCTTTTTGGGCCCCCAATTTTGCTTGGGCTCTAAACAGGGTACCTCGGTATATTACATGCATGCAGCTTCGTGGGGTCCAATGGATGGGTTTGAGGTTTCGATTTCCCATCATCTATCTATCAGTTGATCAGTACACTCTAGCTTACAAGGTAAGTGAGGATTGGTGGAAAGAAATCATCCAAACAAATGGGTATAAGCCTGGAGGAACAGAGTTGTCTGCAAAATACGATCTTGCATAGCTTCACACTAATCATTGCATCTTTAAGCCAGACTTCACAGGCGATGAACTGCATGAGGACATGCAGTAAGCCTAGTTGGGGGGAGATGTTGGTGGCTAGATTTGCATACCTTTATTCATCCTTTTACCCCTGTTCCTTTTATCCATTTCACGCCAATAGTGGTTAATCGATATCTTGAAATGCACAAGTATACCTCTCATCATGTCTTTATGGATTATTGGTCAATGAAGCGTAGTTGTAGGGTATTATTACCTATGTGGCTTGTTAATTTAGTTATTTCCGCATATTTAAAGGAAGAATGATGAGGACTGTGATTCACCAAATGATGCCATCAAAGCTCAAAGCGTTATCCTTGAATATTGGTTGAAACGGTGAATCAACATTTTGAATGACACAATGTTAGCTTTTAACATTCTATTTCGTTCTAAAAACTACCATCTAATTAAGGGCAGACAGTGTCGTAATTCTAGGAGCTGTACTATTAAAAAATGGTATATAGAGTTGCACGCTGTGAAAGCCGTGATTGTTAAGTGTCGTTAAGGTTACAAGAGAAATCCTCTAACTTTGAGTCTATAACAACATAATTGTAATATTTCTTTTATTAATGAAAAGTTGATCTTCTGAGCATATCGTGATTTATTGATCTCGCCATAGCCCTAATCAGGGAGTTGGGCCCACTCTCCTCACCAATTGTTTTTGGATTAAATGTGTGTTAGGTTTATTTTTGCAAGTTTATTATTGTTGTGGATGTTTATAAGTGTGTTGTTGTGAGTCCTTATTGTTGTTACTCTTGTTTACTGCTACAATATTGCTTGCTATTACACATTGATGAATTTGTAGTTAATGTTCAATGCAGGGTAGGGAAATTGTGGCCTACACATACAGTGCACAATAGCCTTCAAACAGCTGGTAGAACCCTGGGCTCACAAGTAAATGTGGATTGGATGAATTTCATGATTCATACATGGACACCAACACTTGCCACTTGTCAACTAATGAGTGAGTTAGTTACATAAAGTGGAGCAGGATCATGTCCATAAATCCAAGAAGGAAGGGTGCATGCATGAAGCACAAGAGGCCACAATCACTAATGACAAGGAATGCACTTTTATTGGGAGTGAATATGGCATAGTCAGTGAGGAAAAAGAGTGTTATTTCTTTGTTTAATAAGAGTGTGCTCAACAAACTGAAGAGAGTGTGCCCAATTGAGAGTTAAAAGTGCACTTTTGCATGGGAGGGCACAATTTCAACAAACAATTCCCTTTTTTGATACTAAGCTCTAAAAGTGCACTTTCTCTAGGCGAATGTTGTGCTTTTGGATTTTGTGTGTCATGCATGTCAAGTAAATGAAGCTAATCACTAATTCAAAGAAAGTTAGTTCTTTTCTTATCTTATAAAGGTAACACAAGAATTTCGAAAAATAGGATGACGACACTTAGTAAACTTTGACCTAGGAGGAAAGATGGCAATTAGGAACATTACAAGGATAGTTGACAGTTAGAAAAGTATGAACAAATGACAAGGTGACACAAGATGGCTTCAAATTATAGTTCATGTAGGCTCAAAAATTTAATTAAGTAAAAATTTGGAGGGTCATTGTCGTTGTGACAACATATCCTATTTTAAAATCTTTGGAGCCAATTAATGAATCTGAAGATTTTCCACAATCACACACAATAGGAATTATTTTACCACATTCTCCACAATATAAAGATAATTTAGATCTTAATCTTCAAGCTATTCCTAAAATCCCTCTTGATGTTGGTTGTGAAAAGGAGAATTCATTTGAGGTAAACTCCATAGGAAATCAGGATTTAACTTATGAACATATTGATGATCAGACTCTTCTTTAGAGGATAATTTAGAATTGGTATCTACTATTCTAGCAAACGCTTCATTCATTAAACAAAGATGTCTAATTATTAATCTTATGGAAGATGTTTCTCTTAATGAAAATCACATATACTCTCGTAGTCACTATTTTATGTATCCTAGTTTGTTTATGAATCTTGATACATGGAATGAATAATGATTTATTTGATCTTCATGCTCAAACTTCTATTTTAAATGGTTAAGTTTTTAGTGAAAATGAAAATCGTGCAAATAAAAAACTAGAGCATGATGAGCTTCCCCTAGACCCTGTTCATGAAATTGAGATTGGAAACAATTAACATGTTAATTAGCCTCTTGCATATCCATTTGTTAATGAAAATAATTTAGATATTTGTCATAGTTTATAGGAGAGGGATGTTCATTATGATGATTATGATGATGATATTCAAAATGATAACATAGAACTCCCTAAACTTAAGTTTGAAATCTCAATTTCGTGTTCTTATTATGATAATATTTCTTCCCATGAACTTATTAATTCCTTATCAATAGAGGGGATGAAGAAATGATTCAAATCTATCTCAAAATGTATCTTCTTCTGATTTATATCAAACTATATTTAACGAAGAATTTTTTGTTTATCATAATCAATTATTTGCGGTTGAAGACCATAATCAATTAATTCTTGGTTCTCATCACAATATTAATCACAATACCTTTGTATCAAATGACGATGATTCAAAATTATTTTTTAATTCTGTCACTTCATCTAAAAGTGTTGATTTTGAAATATGTAGTTTTGATAAGAAATATCAAGAGAATAGGACACTTCTATTAATGATTATGACATGTTCTTATTCTCATGATGTGATATTTGAATGCATCCTAGACATGGTATGAAGATTGTTTTACAAAATTGTATTCATCATGATCAAGGACCTTATGCATCTCCAAGTTCTTTTAATTGATTCGATGTTAATATTTGTATTTATTGGGATATGATTGGAGATTGGACTGAGTAGTCTTATCAAGAAAAATTTCCAGTGAACGGTAATGTTATATTTGCCTTATTTATCAAAGAATATCATGAAATTAAGTATGAATTATTTCATTTTCATTATGAATTAATCCAATTACTTGTACTAATTTGGAACTTCTTTGTCATTGCAGGATTGGAGTTGCTTGAATGGATACACTAGAAATTTCATTTCACTTAGATTTTGATTTTCAAACTAGTATAAGGTAGGTTTAAAGGTATATTAGTCTTCATTTAATTTTTACTCTTTCTTTTGAATAATGCAGTTATGGAATGTTGCTAATAATGAAGTTAAGGATGAGTCGTCATCACAACTTCATGAGGGAAGTGTACTTAACTGTATTTGTTATGATTTTTATTCTTTTTCATCATGAAATATTTAATAACTAGTGAATGATGATATTTTAAGTGAATTAATCATCCATTAAACTTCTCTTATGAAAATATAATTCTTATAGTTCTCCTTGCTTTGAAATAAACATGAGAACTACACATTTACTTTTAGTTTGTCTAGCGCTCGATTTCTTTGGTCTCTAATAAAAAGTAAAATTATTAACTTCTCACAAAATGTTAAGTAAAAGGCCAAGTATACACTTATATCATTAAAACGTAAATGGGGTAAAATATGTAAGTTTTCAAAATTTCATACCATCCCTACTATTTGATCCTTTTTATCATTCTTGGCTTGCAATTTGATTAATACATTATGGATGTTGATTTGTTTATGGCCTATTTTCATACTTACAATTTTCATTGGTTTGCAATTTTTAGGTTTACCAGGTCCTTCTTTCCTTGGTTTGAATGTGGTTAGATTTTAACGCTTCCAGGATCTCCTTCGCATGATTATTGGGAAAACAAATTATCATCTGCTACACAAACAAAATTATCTTTAGGAATTTTTTCTGTAAAGATGTTTTTCTTATATTGACACTCAACTCTCCTAACAAGTCAAGTTTATGATTTTGTAAACTTATTATTAGACTATACTTAGTTCTTGTCTCAATCTTTCCACCATTTTTCAAAATATTTGTTTTAAAACCCAACAGAAAGATCTTCGCATCATTGTTTACTTAATAAATTCATGAGTCTTTGGGGTAGCAAGACTAACCAGAAAATATCAGCCATCAAAATTTTTTCATGCCATCCCTTGCTCTTAAGGAGCATATTTTCCTCCCCATCTATTAAGTAACACATTAAAGGTTAATCATAATCAGATATTATTTTGACATAAAAGGATTAAATAAGGAAAAAGAGGTATTATTATGAGACGACCTATTATGATCATGGGTCCTAATAAAAGTGGCATTACCGTTATTGTTCACTAAGCTAGGGTACTAGCTTCTGGTTGTAAAGCCAAAAGACAACAGGTCTCATCACGAGTCGACTTGTTCACTTGTGTTGGTTCTCGTGAATGGCACTATCACCAGCTGGTTACCAAGACATGACAACAACTTTTCAATTGATTTCTCACAAATAAAGTTAACATTTTCAAAAACTCTGAGCCAATAATCTAATAGATGGGATAAAAGCACTTCAGTGGGTCAAAAGCTATCCCTGTTGAGGCTATAGACGCTCATTGGAAGCAGCGGCCATGCATGTGGTATTAAAGTTAATATAACAACTATGATTTACTTGGTCTCTTTTCCTTTCCCTGAACTCATAATCACTAAAGTTTGTCAATTGCATTTACGGGTTTATATTTTACCTTGTTTTTGAACTATCGTGGAAATGATCTCGACATATTGTAAACCCTTGTTCATACAAAAAAGAGATGAAACTTCCAGGTACTTGAGGACTAGCATTTCATGACATCTAATATTTATTCCTTGATTTTTATAGTTTTTGGATCACTTTTCCAGATATAACTGGTTCGCCCAGTCAATCGTCATTTGTTGGCCCAACAATGGTTCCCCTTCATTTTTTGACCAAAAATGATGGGGCCCCCATTGAAATTTTTGGAAAAAGTTCCCCTTTACCACACCAGATTGGCTTATCCTATATTCATTGAATGACTTTTGCACTCTTCCTCTTTGAATTTTGATCACATCTTACTACATCTCTTGTCTTCATCCTTAGGGCTACTTCTATGATGGCTTGGTCTCTAGTTGTTTTGCACATTGTCCCATTGCCCCCCTTTTTCGGTCACTTGAAACTTACCATGATATCTACATGTAAAAGATCTCAACAATTTGATCTCTTTCATTTTAGTTTATTTTTTATATATTTTTGTTCGCTTCACTATTATAGGAAGATAATATCGTTTGTTTCACTTGATTCCCGCGTAGAATTTTCATAACTTACACACCTTCAAAATATATCAAATATATAACTTTTATATATACTATAAAGTATATTTATTGCAAATTATCTGTAAATATTTAATAATTCATCCCTTATATATGTATATTATTAATTACAAAAATAAACCCACATTATTATATACATATAATAAATACAACATATTTATTATTATACATATAATAAAATCTTAAACTAAACAAAATAGTTATATATATATTTTGCTTGCATGATAAGAAGTCCTAGTCATTATACTATAGTGAATTTTATATATATAACAAAACAAAACAACGTGTATAATTATATGATATGCTACATGAAAACAATAGAGGCCCACCAAATTAATAAACTAACTAAGTGAGAAGCAAAAGCAACGAGTTTTAAAACAATCAGTTGTAGTTGTCGGTTTACGAAACACTCTTTCAAGAAGGTGTAAGTTAATGGTTTGTTTATTTGATGGTTGCAAGTACCCATTGGAAGATGTGCAACGAGATCATTACAGCGAGCAATATCCCAAGATTAGAACAGTCGAAAATTGAGATGAAGATTATCAAATTAATCTAACTCGGTTAAACTAGCCAGATCTGTTTATTAATTCTCGGGAAGTTGACTTGGGTAACCTCGTTCTCTGAAGCAGATACAACGAACTGTAATTCGATTCTCACTTTCACCAGAATAAGGAAATTTGGTTTTAACGAAAATAATTGTTATCTCATTATTGTTGCAAAAGGAGAGGATTGTGAATAAATAGAGGATATCGGTAGTCGCATGTTGAATGTAGACGGGTTGGGATTTGTAGGAAATAGAGGAGAAACTCTTTGATGACGGAGGTCGCATGTTGCAGCAGAGAAGGGAGGCACATGAAACAGTAATGTCGCAGCAAGGAAGGGAGGCACATGAAACAGTGATGTTGAACGTTTTATGACTATGGAAATTATACATTCTTATTTAATTCAATATCAATGTGCTTTGATTACGTTGATATATTCTTAATTTAAGTTGTTTTCCATGGCTGCATTTTTATTTATATTCATCCTTTCTATGGTTTGATTCTAGAAAGTTGGTGCATAATTTTTTTCAAGTTCAGTGACTTGGATCCACAAACTAATGGTTATTTTTATGCATTGCTTTTCATTAGTATTTGTTTAATTTCCTGCGTTGAATTAGATCGACTTGTGTCTTGAGGGTAATATAGATTTGGACACGGTTGATTTTGATCTTTGTGATTTAATTCCGGAAGATTAGATGTATGAGAATGTTATCATTTTGTAAATTATGTTGAAATATAAGTTGTTTTAATTTTTATTATATAATTATTTTCTAGTTATTAAGTCGGAGAGGTTTATTTTACAATCCACTTTGAGTTTGAGGGATATGTAAGTATGTCTGTTACTCTGGTAATATAAGGAAAAAAAATGAAAATTATGTTCTAAATAGAAATAAAAATTATGTTTACTCTTACTTTCGAGAGGAGAAATAAAAATTCGTTCAAAGCATTCCCAACCAAATCTACTCATTCATCGAACCAATTCATTGAAGTATTTCTTAATTCTAACCACAATTACAATTATGGCATGTTATGCTTAGAAATTAACAATCATTCAATGCATGAAAATGAGTCTATTGAACAGTTCTCTTCTAGGTTTTGTTTGCTTTGTTGCATATTTCACTCAGAAGATTTACCCTCTATGGAATAGCTAATCTTATGGGTTTTTGTTCTTGTTCTTTCTCAAAATAAGCATAAAGAAACAAACAATAATGAACATGATGTAGATATCTCTCACGATGAGAAAAACATAGATCTAAGGCTTAGTTATGATCTTGTTGATGGTGTTGGATGCCACCAACATGTAAAGGGTATCCTTGATGTGAAGTACCAACTAGAACTCACACTATTTGGTCTAGGAGCCCTATTTGATTATATGGTCTACTCACCATTGCAAGTGATTTAGAGGTATGCCTTAGCCACAACACATACACAAGAGATCATAAACACAACTTTGGGGTAGCAAGTGTGTAAGCTTTTTGTGACATCAAGTGTAGAGTCTAAATGGATATTTCACAAACGAGAGACAGACAGACCTATAATAGGGAATTAATTGTATTATCCTAAGAGAAACATGAGCGAAGGGGGAAGAATTGTTGATTAACCTATAAATTAATTCACAAGATAAAAAACAATCATGAAAACACAAACAAACACCCATTCAACAACATCCAAATGTAAAGAAACAAAATAGTTCATTATATTTAGTATGTATTGCATAAACATATACCACAAACATATAAAGAATAGTCTTAATACATTCACGATACATGCATGGAAGAGTGTTGCCTCGAAAATATTTTGATAATTAATGTTAGATTCCAAGTACATTGTTACGTTGGTTAAGCACTAGCTCCAGTAGTGGAACATGAAGCCACAACTTGCTTCTCCAAATAAATGAGTTCCTCTCCTATGCACCACTAGATAAGCCAATGCCAAATCTCTAAAGGTACAACCCCTTTGGTTGAGTTATGAGGACTTATTTATAACAAATTACAATGACTCTTGATTTTCCTTAAAAGTCTTTGACTTTTATGACCTATGGGCTTCAATACAACTCTTCATATTATTTATATATATATATATATATATATATATATATATATATATATATATATATATATATATAGATATATATATATATATATCCTTACATTCCATGTGTGCCCTTGGACTTCTATACATTGGACTTATTATTTTCAAAATAAAATACATATAAGTAGGTGGCTATATAAGAAAAAAACTATAATAATATAAAATGTCCTCATAGAGCGAAAAGAGACAAATCAGTGACTTGAACATGGAGTTCATCTGTGATATATGAGTGCAATGCTCTGAACTCTGGTATGATAACTTTGACTCAGATTGGAAACTCTACAACATATTGCATATTCACATCTAATTCTTTTGACAGTATGGATTTGGAGCTCGATTGTATGTTATTCCACATCCAAGCAAATTTCATGTGAACTTTAGTTGGCTCAATTGCACACTGTAGAATAATTGTAACTTCCTCGGGTTAAAATTTCGTGTAATAAAAGTTAATAAATGTAAAATAATACCATGAGCAAACAACACTTATTCCAAGCTAAATTTTGTGTAAAATATCCTAGTGGCCATCATTTGTTGTGTTTTATGGCAAAGGGGAAATTGAAAAAGGCAATGGCTAAGGGGAAATTTGCAAAGGCGATGGCTAAGGCTTTGGAAAGGAAAAAAGGTATTTTTGGCACATTATTCATGAAAATAATGGAAATTAGGAGAAAAGGAAGGTGAAAGGTAACAAGTTTCATGTGAGGAGGAAAATGAAGGAAAATAATGGAGAATTGAAGAAATTAGAGGCCTCATCAAGAAAAATACCTCATAACATCAGTTGGTAGATTTTTGTCAGCCTTTTTTTAGTTTAGTGTTAGAATTTGTATCATAGAGGAAAAACACCAAGAGGAGAAAGAAAAGAAGCAAGTAAGGAAAGGAAATGAAAGGAAAGAAAGGAGAAGGAAAGCAAAGGAAGGCAAGGATCAAGCAGCGCCAATGGAAATAATTGCAGGTAACAGATTGCATGTGTTATTTCCTAGCTAGTTTTGACAAGCACGACATGTGCATGTTGGTATATGGTTCTTTTGCTATCATTAGCATGGATTCTATTAGGATTCGAAAGTGGATTTTATCCTAGCCTTGCAATTGTTGGATAGCCATGGTGTGATGGGATTGTTCTTGGTTTGATATTTGGATTGTCAGATGGTTTTGGAATATGAGGTGAGGTGGTCTCAGGGAATTTACTAAAGGCCTAGGACTCCCTTTACTGGTAATGGAAAGATACATGGTAAAGCATGAGGGTGGAGAGAGGAAAATTCCTCAACGATGGTGACGAAATTCTAAGGCATCCAATCTCGATTCAGTTTTGTGATCTCGGCACTGGTTTAGGTGTGATCATGGTATGGATAGGGTGGAGGTGTTATACAATATTTTTTCACACTCCCAGTCTCGTATCCTGAAGTGTCGCACTTTGTGTCTTCAATGCTACAAGTGTTGCAAAGTGATAAAATTTGTTGCAAAAAATGTATTCCCCATGAAACATGTTTAGAAAATCCAGGGAGAAAAGGAAGAAAACTTTCCTTGAATATTTTTCTCAAGAACTTGTAAAAAACCTTGTTTTTCAAGCCCAATGCTAATTTTATCAGCAAAATTTGCACTGGTAACCTCTAGAATTACACATTTATAGTGCTTCCAATGCTACTTTTATCAGGAAAATCTACACTTGTCCTCTTCAAGTAGTTTTTCCCAAAATGGAGGAGAATCTTCTCTCACTAGAAATATTGAGAACAACAATGTGGTTTTAGGTAAATGAATATTGGAACGAGAACTCCCATTCCTAGCACTTGATCCTATTTCCATGGATCTCTCCCTTGAGATGTGGAAGTCCTCCCTCTTTTCATTGATCCTTAACTCCCTCTCCTTCCCTATAAATGAATTTACCACCATCCACTAATGGTTGGTAATTGGTTAGCTGGTTTTCATCCTAGTACTGAATTGTGCCCAAATATTTCCCATTTGCAAAGGATAAAAGGTGTTTAAAGGCTAAGGCTTGGACTTGGTCTTGGACTTGGTCCATTTATTGTAATGATCTTTGATCTGTTACATAATTTGTATTAGAAAATGTTATGCTTTGCATAGTTTTATTGTCTCTACTTGATCTTTCTTACAGGAACTCATCTACACTAGTGCAGAGGATATCGTGAGCTTGGAATCGAAAGGGTCAAGGTTGACATCAAGGGTATTATCATCTAAGAGAGGTAGGAGATCTATCCTCCTTTGCATTTTCTAGTATGAATTAGGAAATATTGCATGTAATTGTCTTCTATAGTTGCTAGATCCTCTCATAGGACTAGAGGGATTGTTTCTGCCCACATAAAGGATTTCCTACATAAACAAATGGAAACTCTAATGGGGAGTACATAAACCTTCAAACCTCCTTTTGTTTTTGGTCTCGTTTGATAATTCTGGCCAACCTCTTAGTGATCCATAACTTTGATTGAATGTGGATCCACATTCTAAGTGGTGTGTGTTTGTTTTCTCCTAAATTTTTCTCACTGAGAGCCCTTTTTCCTAAGTAACAGAGTGTTGTCAGCATGAATTTCACTACTTACAATCATGTTGAATACCCTGTCAGTGCGGATTTTTACCATTACAGTCACACTAGTCCAAAAAATGATATTTTTTAGTGTTTTTTTTTATAGGATATTTTGAATGTATTGATCTCCAAATATTTTCTCCTGATCTATGTGCATAGAATTTTGAATTATTGTTGTTAGACTCTTTGTGGTTTGCAAAAGTCTGTTCCATGCTCAAGTGGTGAAAAAGAAGTTTGGTTGAATCTTTATTTCTTTGGGTAATCAAATTTATGGTTTTGACTGTTTGCATGTGTTACTGATTTGTTGTCTAAAAGAATTTTTATTCCTTTTGAAAACAGAAAGAAATTGCATTTGCATTTGTTAAGACTTTGTGTCAAAATTGATCATTACTTCTAGAAGTTGCATTAGATTACATTGCGCTGGAAAGTTGTTTTTGAGATGGTCATTGAGCATAGATTACATTACTTAGTGTTGAAAGATGATAAGTGCATCTTCATTCATTTGAAAAGAAAAAATTCATGTAGGTGAACTTTAGTGAATTAAAATTCATTTACTTTTTTATCGTTTCATTGGAATTATGGAATTTAAAGATATATTTAGGAAGCTATTGTTGGTTGCATATTTTATTGGTGCATCAATGTTTGCACTTCTGCCCTACACTATATATATTTCATTGAAATGAAACAAATCATCTTTTCATATTAGTTGCATCGTAGGTGTGTTCGGGTGACATTGATTTTGAACCTTGAAATTGAAACATTATTCACGATCAACTTTAAAGTTCATCTCAATTAACCTAAGGAGCATTTGGAACATTAATACAAACATCTAGAGGTCTAGGCTAGAGAGGTGTTCTAGCATCGTTAAACGTAGGAGATGTCATTGTTTTCCAGCATTGGATCCTAGGGGTGAAATCTCGTTCCACGTACATAAGTGTATAGGATCATTCTCCATGTACCTTGGAGTATATCAGACAATGCTCCATGCATGAAAAATATAGAAAGCTCTCATCAAATCGTTACGCAGTAGACAACACTACTATGGACTGCACTTCCAGGTATCATCGAGTATATTTTGGGAGTCCCCTATAGGTTATTATCCATCTATAGATAACTGGGTCTTCCACCTTGTATACGTGGTACATTAAACACAAAATTCAGGGGAATCGGCTGATGTACATTAATTCCTTAGTTTTCCAAGGTGTATATTGCAGTTCACAGTGACTTGGTAAACCCTTTTGCCTTGCTTCCCCTTTATTTTGTTTGTGTATTTAATTTCTAAAAGTGATTAATTGATCGAGGAACAACATCCTTCTTGTAGAAATACTCCTTAGTAGATCTTAAGTTGAGACTAATGGTAATAGTTCTTGTGTCCACCAATCAAGGAAATCCCTTTGATGAGAATCCTAGTCCTTTTCCTTCTTTTGGAAATATTGGTGCTCCTTATATGGAAACATTGTCCCTTCCCAGATTTACCATTGGTTTGCCAATTTTTTTATTTTCGACCGCTATGGTTTCGAATGTCTAAACTACTTCTCAACCAGGTTCTCCTCCTCTTGAATAATATCAAACTCCAACTGATCCTAAATTTGACTATTTTCCTTCTTCACATGTTCGGTCTTCTTCCTCTTCATCTGGTGAAATCCTGTAAGTTAATAACTAGGTGGATAAGAAGAAGAAGAAAAGGAAGATTAAGAAGATGAAAAATAAGCAGGGAGGCAACCAAGAAGCCATTGCTACTGATGCAATTGATGTTGAGAAACCTTCCAATCTACCCCACTAATTTAAATTGGATCCTTAAACTCTCTTAAAGTTACCCAAACTCTATAAAGAAACTCATGCCATAGTTCAAAGTCTTAAGGATATCAAGATTATTAGAAATAACCTCTGAATAATGGTAATTTGTATCCAGCACGAAGAAACGAGGACCTTTCATCAAAGCACTTGACTGTTGGCCCATGGAGACTGTGCATGGTGCAAAAACGGCAGTTGGGAAGCTCAAACCCAGAAATGGAGGTTGTTTCTGATGGGCGATTAGTGCAATCGTGCATCGCTGGAAAAACCCCTTGAGAAGAAAAAAGCCCCAAGTGCTCGGTCACAAGGGGAAATCAGAAAACCGTGGGAAAAGTGCTAAAACAACAGGCAGGTCCCGCACTCCAAAACTAACAAAATATCGAAGGTGTTTTGGGTGCTAAGCAGATTTGTCAGAGGACCAAACAATGCCATACGTTGAATAATGCATGTCAGGTGGATCAGAGAGAAAATTGCTCTCATCACAGGCCAACGATCGAGCAAGTAAATCGCGCGATAAGAGCGATGACCCTAGGATCTTGAGGCCCTAGATCTAATGGCAGAGATTGCACCTAATGGATGACTAGACCTAAGGGAGAAATAAACTACAACGCATAAATATTTGAAGTCCGACATAGATGATGAGTTGGCAGAGATTCGTGTTTCGTGTGCATTCTTGGAGTAAACAGAAATAACGGCCGTTTCAAAGGATCAAGTGTTTCTAGTGAACCTGACACTTATCCATTACAGAATAGGTGGCCACTTCTCTATGAGGTGTGATGCAGTGACTATAACAGCTGAAAGAAGGGATTCAAACAAACAGAGGCAGGGAATGAAAGAGCTGAAAGTGGAAATGAACAGTTAGGAAGCAGAGGGCTTAAAGCCATAGACTGACAGAGAAAAGAAAGCAGAATGCGCAGAGGGGACAGAGAAAGAGAGGAGAAAAAATCTGGAAAAAGCTAAACGCGTAGAGAGTCTTTGGGGTCGCTCGGAGGTCGAGTGAAAAGCCAGAGAGCTCAATTGACAGCAGCATATTGTTGTTGAAGTTGCTTGCAGGTTGAGCGACTCATAGAGGCATGCAAAGGCCGAGAGAAAGAGCTTAGAGAAGCCGGAGGAGAGCCATGAGCCACAGCCAGAGCAAGCACTAGAAGCGAGGGCTGAGAGCCAAAACTAGAGCTCGAGCCAAAGAGCTAGAGCTAGAGTTAGAGCCAATAGCCAGAGCAAGAGCTCAAACCAGAGCCAAGAGCTAGAGCTAAAAATCTGAAGAGCCCCAAGAGCCGAGGGATAAGATGGTGTTTTGAGCCCAATGTTTCTATGTAAAACATTGGAGTTGAGTGTGGAACTTGTAAAAGAAATATTACCATAATCCTAGGGAGCCTAGTCAAGTTGACTAGAGCTCAAGGAGACATAGCCCAAGATATCAGGGTGAACTCCGTATTATATTGTTGTCTTATGTGTTTGTTTTTACTGCTGCTTTAACTACTGTTATATGCATTTATATATCAGTTTAAGCACATTCACATATCAACACAAAGAATAGATTTTAAAGTAAATAATCAGCTAAAACAAATACAAGCATACACCTATATTCTCAAGCATTTTTTTTCCACATTGGTTAATCATTAGGACTTGGGAAATTTTAAAGCTTTGGAAGTGGGAGAGGTTCTTGTAAGTTAGACAAGAATCCTAAGAGCCCCATTTTTAGATCAGGTGGTATCAAAGCTTAAGATTGATTAACCCCGCCTTCAAAGAATGTTGTAACAGAATGCTTGATTGACAGGGAAAAGATTTCTTGTTTGAAAGGTGTTTGGATAGTCAAGGATTGATTGCCTCATCGATTGTATGCTTGGTTGTAGACTGAATATTGTTTGAGTTTGCAGAGGTGAAGGGAAAGCTATTGATAGCTCAGTCCAAGAAGGACAAGAAGGAAGAAGGGCTAAAGGCATTCTTCTTATCCCCAAAAGACCTCAAAGAAAACCTTGAAGCATAAGAGGTTTGTTGTAAAAGGTTGCATGAGTAAGCTCTTTATTAATCTTGTTTGAAGTTCTTTTGTTAATTAGCATAATGACAAATTTTACAAGTGAGTCCTCAAATTCTTCTTTCTTCACAAGTTCCTTTGATGGAGACATGAAGCAAGAATTGTCCACCATGATGGATATGGTGAGAGAAATGTATTAGGATGGAAGGAAGAGCAGCATACTTAGAGAGCAGTTGAATTCTGTGGAGGAAGAGAAGTGGTTGCTTTCTGACAAATTGCAGGAAATGGAGAGGCAACTTCATATTGCAAGTATGAACTTGAAAAGGATGCATGAGTTGGAGTCACAGATCTTTGTTGCAAAAGAAGCCTTGGCCAAGTATCAGCTTGAAGAATAGTTAAACCATTACTATTTGTCTTCAAATTCTTCTAAGAATGCTTATATTGGTTCTTTTGAAAAAACATACTAGAGTCATAGGTTCGAGGCTAATTTTCAAGATGGGATATGAAGGAAAGGGCTTGGGAAAACATGCACAAGGTATTGTTGAGCCAATAATGGTTGAGGAAAGGTCTAAGTATTTGGGTCTTGGCTATGGACAGTCTTATGGAGAGAGTTCCAAAGCTGCCATGAAGGCCATTGAAACAGTTCTGAAAAGGAGTTTCATTGTAGGTCCTCTACCTCAGAAGTGTGAATATTGTATTAAAGAGGAATGCAATAGCTCAAAACATCATTCGCAGGATGCAACTGTTCTGAATCACACACTTGAACTAGAGAGTTGTGGAAACTCTGATAGCCTTGAAGAAAGTGATGGTGTTCCAAAAGGAGCCACTTCTTGATTTCCTTCACCTACTCATGAAGGCAATAAAGGTGAAAAAGGCAAGTATAAAGCTGATTCTAAACACATTCTTTTTGATTTTATAAAGCATAGAAAAAGAATTGCATGTTCCTTTTGTGGTTTGGATAACCATTATGTTTCTAGATGTTGGAAGAGAATGGCCACATACAGGAAACTTTTGAAGGAAAAGAAGCAAGCAGCCAAAGGTCCATAGGACAAGGCAAATCATGCTATCAAAAGGATACACATATGTTGCACTTACTGCCATAAGCAAAGGCATCTTGTTGAAGGGTGTTGGATTTTGAATCCAGCACTGCTTCCACCAAAGGTGAGGGAGAAGGTGGAAAAAAAAAGGGATTGAAACAAAGATTCCATGATTGATGTGTTTCAGGATGATTCACACATTGATGTTGATGTCCAAACCAAGGAGGGACCTTTGAAATGGATTGGTAAGAAATGGTTAGAATTCTTATCCAATTAAGACTGCATGTCTTTTGATGCATATGTTTGCATTTCTTTGTGGGATAAATGCAAGTTGTGGGATCTTACCAAAATGGTAAATGGAAAGAGGTTGAGTAGGGAAACTCAATTTATTGCTGCAACAATATGTTCATTTTAGCTTCGAAAGTACAGTGTACTTAAGCGAAAGTTGAAAGATGGAATGCATGCAAGAGCATGAGATGCATGTAACGTTGGCTTGAGAAAAGTTAATTTGGTCTCCAAAATGGAGATAATGATGAAGTGTTTCATCTTTTGGAAAAGAGTCCTAAAGGTCTTTTTCTACATGCTTGACTTGAAGGGTCATTTGTTTTAAAGGCATGTTTTATTGGCTTGTTATCTAGTTAATCATTTGTATGCAGATATAAGACATGGAAGGGTTCACAAGATGTGAAATATGTTTCTTTGTTGAAGAATGAGTTAGCCCATGTACTTGTTTTTTGTATGTCTATTGTTGTTAACAATTTATGTTGGTAGCTTTTCAAACAAGTACAAATGAAAGTTTTGTTGAGTAGATGTACTTCACATTTGTTTGAGCCACCTTGGATCAAGGATCAAGGCAAGGAAGTTCAAACTACCTTCTGTAAACTTCACAGCAGAAGTTCTGCATGAAGTCAAGGAGGAAAATAGTTCTTCCCAAGACAACCAACCCATCTAAGAAGGGAAGTGGTTAGAGATTGTGGTTCAGAGGCACTATGCAAAGGCAAGTGTGGGGAGGCTGAAAGAAGAGGGTGTTGTTACTCTCATCACTGCTCATATCAGTATATCAGTCTTTTGGTGGACCAAAAGTCATTTTAGTGGGAAGGCATGATCCAAGTTGGATCCTTAAACTCTCTTAAAGCTACCCAAACTCTATAAAGAAACTCATGCCAGAGTTCAAAGTCTTGTGGATATCGAGCTTATCAGAAATAACCTTTGAATAATGGTAATTTGTAGCCAGCATGAAGCAACGAGGACCTTCAGTCAAAGCACTTGACTATTGGCCCATGGAGACTATGAATGGTGCAAAAATAGCAGTTGGGAAGTTCAAACCCAAAAATAGAGGCTGTTTCAGATGCGCGATTAGCGCAATCACGCATTACTGGTCAAAACCCCTCAAGAAGGAAAAAGCCTCGAGTGCTTGGTCACAAGGGAAAATCGGAAAACCGTGGGAAAAGCGCTAAAATGATAGGCAGGTCCTGTGTTCCAAAACCGGCAGAATATCAGAGGCATTTTGGGCGGTAAGTGGATTTGTCAAAGGACCAAGCGATGCCATACATTGAATGATGCATGTCTGGCGGATGAGAGAGAAAACCACTCTCATTGTAGGCTAACGATCGAGCAAGTCAACCGCACGGTAAGAGTGATGACCATAGGATCTGGAGGCCCCAGATCTAATAGCGGAGATTACACCCAATGCATGACCAAACCCAAGGGAGAAATAAGCTATGACGCATAAATATTTGAATTCCGACGTGGACGATGAGTTGGCAGAGATTCGTGTTTTGCGGGTATTCTCAGAGTGAATGGAAATAACTGTCATTTCAAATGATCAAGTGTTTCTGGTGAACCTGACACTTATTCGTTATGGAATAGGTGGCCACTTCTCTGTGAGGTGTGATGCAGTGACTATAACAACTGAAAGAAGGGATTCAAATGGACCGAGGCAGGGAACGAGAGAGCTGAAAGTAGAAATGAATAGTCAGGAAGAAGATGGATTAAAGCCACAGACTAACAGAGAAAAAAAGGGGAATATGCAGAGGGGACAGAGGAAGAGAGGAGAGTGAACAACAAGAAAAAACTGAATGCACAGAGAGTCTTTGGGGTCACTCGGAGGTTGAGTGAAAAGCCAGAGAGCTCAATTGACAACAACATATTATTGTTGAAGTTTCTTGGAGGTCGAGCGACTCACAGAGGCATGCAAAGGCCGAGAGAAAGAGCTTAGAGAAGCTAGAGAAAAGAGCCACAAGCCACAACCACAGCCAAGAGCCAAAGTGAGCACCAGAAGAGAGAGTCAAGAGCCAGAACCAGAGCTCGAGCCAAAGAGGCAAAGCTAGAGTCAGAGCCAAGAGCCAGAGCAAGAGTCTGAGCTAGAGCTAAGAGCCAGAGCTAAAAAGCCAAAGAGCTCCAAAAGCCAAGGGATAAGATGGTGTTCTGAGCCCAATGTTCCTGTGTAAAACATTGGAGTTGAGTGTGTAGCTTGTAAAAGAACTGTTGCCATAATCCTAGGGAGCCTAGTTAAGTTGACTAGTGCTCAAGGAGAAGAGTCCAAGATATCAGGGTGAACTCTGTATTATATTGTTGTCTTATGTGTTTGTTTTTACTGCTACTTTAACTACTATTATATGCATTTATATATTAGTTTATACACATTCCCATATCAGCACAAACAACAGATTTTAAAGTAAATAATTAGCTACAATAAATACAAGCATACACCCATATTTTCAAGAATTTCTTATTTCCACATTCGTTAATCATTAAGACTTGGGAAATTTTAAAGCTTTGGAAGTGGGAGAGGTTCTTGTAAGTTAGACAAGAATCCTAAGAGCCCCATTTTCAAATCACCCGCAAAGTTAAATTCCCTTGTATGCTTTGTAAGGATGATCACCTTCTTAGAGATTGTTCTGGTATTCCCAAGGTATTATAAGTGTAGTCTATAGGCTCACATTGGCCTTTATCATTAGCCTCTATAGATCATGTTGGTGAAAAACCCTCAACCAGTGATAATAAGGTCCATCGGAAAAAGGGTAAATTCATATTTCCCTGTATGTCATGTGAAGGGAATTATCCTATTCACCTTTGTTGTTATATGGATGAAGCCTCAAAAGTGTTGTAAAACCTTACACGTTCTTAGCCTCGTCTTTCGACTAGTTATTGAAAGCTTTCCCCTAATCCTCCACTAGTTGATTAAGTGATTGATCAGAATTCATCTTTAGTCAATCCCACTATCTCTGAATTTGAATCCCATGAGCTCATTCCAGACCAACCATTGGTTGAGAAAATGGTTGATTCAATTCCACCTTTAGTTGATCGTACCTTTCCCATAAAGAGTGAACTTGATGCCACTCAGGTTCTTCTTGTTTCTTCAGATTCCAATGAATTGGGGGGCAATCCTCCCATTCCCATAACACAAGGGGGTAATTCTCCCATTCCCATGGCAGCCCCTCTAAGTAGTATGGTCACTTCCTTTGATTGGAATTGACTTACATGATATTGTCTTCCCCCTTATGTACCCTTCCAGATCATAGTATAGGCTTATAATATACCATACTTAGCAAAATCATAGATTTAGGTGCATTGGTTAGTATTATGTCCTCAAGTACATGGAAAGATTTACATTCTCCACAACTTGTACACGTTACCTAGAATCTGTTCCTTTTAACAGAGGAACCATTCAACCGTTATGGATCCTTCCTAAGTTTCCTATTACTTTGGGAGAAAAAATAGTCTATATCGATCTGATGGTTTTGAAAGGCCCTTTGGATTTTAATTTAATCCTTGGTTGTGATTATTTTTATGTCATGGGAGATATTATCCCTTCTCTCTTTCATGTGATATGTTTTCCCGCATGAAGGAAGAATTGTGACCATTGATTAGCTTTCATTCGTTTGTCCTAATTTAACTCCCAATCAACCATCTTCCCTAAATGGTCCCTATATGCAAGTGGTATCTCCCTCACCACAGGTTAATTATGTGGCCACCTATTCCATGCCCACATTTACTGATGATCTAGTCAGTGATATATTTCATCATGTATTGGGGGCATTAGATCTTGATCTTTCCATTAGATCCCTCGATAGGTATCCCTTCCAGAGCATTGTTCTCCCATGTGAGGAGAACCTCTTGGAATCCATGGCCTCTTATGGACCATGATCAAGTTTTCTTGGAGCAAAGTTACTTGTCTTGTGTCAAGCTCCTTAAAAAATGAATCAAGTTTTTTTGGAGCAAAGTTCCTTGTCTTGTGTCAAGCTCCTTAAAAAATGAATCAAGGTTATCAGAGCACAGTTCCTTGTCTTGTGTCAAGCTCCTTAAAAATTGAATCAAGGTTTTTCGAAGAAAACTTCCTTGTCTTGTGTCAAGCTCCTTAAAAAATGAATCAAGATTCTCAGAGCAGAGTTCCTTTTCTTGTGTCTCAGAGAATAGTTCGTTGTCTCGTGTCAATCTCCTTAAAAAATGAATAAAGGTTCTCGAACCAGAGTTCCTTGTTTTGTGTCAAGCTCCTTAAAAAATGAATCAAGGTTCTTAGAGTAGAGTACTTGTGTCAAGCTCGTTAAAAAATGAAACAATGTGTCATAAGCATGGTTCCTTTACTTGTGTCATGCTCGTTAAAATTTGAAACAATGTGTCATGAGTAGATTTATTTTCTTGTGTCAAGCTCGTTAAAAAATGAAACAAATCCCCTTCCAATTTGAATATTTGATTAGATCTCATCAATTCATAGTCATGTCTTTCACTTGATCTCGTAAATGAACCTTAATTCCATTCACTTGTCAGTAACCAGTAGCCTATTTAGGTTAATGAAATGAATCTTGGAGGGCATGTACCTCAAATTGAGTCATTAAGTTTGGAGCATGCAAACTTATCTCAAGCATAGTTTTTCTTTGTTTCAATCTTATGTAAAATTGAAACGAATATCAAGCATAGTTTTTCTTTGTTTCAAGATTGTGTAAAAATGAAACCAATCTCAAGCATAGTTTTTCTCTATTTCAAGCTTGTGTAAACATGAAACCAATCTCAAGCATAGTTTTTCTTTGTTTCAAGATTGTGTAAAAATGAAACTAATCTCAAGCATAGTTTTTCTCCATTTAAAGCTTGTGTAAAAAAGAAACCAAATCCAAGCATAGTTTTTTCTCATGTTTCAAGCTTGTGAAAAAATGAAACCATCTTCAAGCATCCTCAAGCATAGTTTTTGATGTTTTAAGCTTTTGTAAAAATGAAACCATTCCCACTTTACCTCTCGTGATTTCCATTTTTATCAACATGTTTTTCTAAATGAGCCTTGGTTTTTTCCATTCCATCATCACCATCTCTTTGGCTGATCATATGCTTTCACTTGGTTGTTTTACCCTTGCATGAGGAACATCTGCAATGAGTGATATTATGAACTAGCCTCTTGACCTTTACATGTTTTGAGAAGTTCCATAATCACTGGAACCAGTTGCTATAATTTTATACCACTCGTTCCTCCAAGTGGAGTCCTCTTTCAGGTCTTTTCAGACTCCAAAAGTATGAAAAGGTTTTCGAGCACTTGTCTTGTCGAACTTGTAAAATTAATTGAAAAGATGTCTACTCAGTATAAGTTTAACCCTTTTCCAAACTGAGATAGACTAGCTCCAAAAAAGGAATACCATAGTCGAGCATGGCCAAGAGGTTCTCTTGAGCATCATTTTCTACCTTTTCAGACTTAAGAGGCTATCTACGAAAAGGGGCATCTGGAGTTTTCTTTTCAACTCTTTTTCAAACTCTCTAAATATGAAAAAGATGTCGAGTTATCCCTTCATCAGATTCATAAAACTAAAATGACGAAGGACTTGTCACCGTGACAAGACCGAGCTACTCCTTCCTAGGGCTTATTATAAATCATAGGATGGATACATCCGAAGGATGAACTTATATGAAAAGCATATGGTATCCTCTTCAAGCTTCAAATTAAAAATAAAGTGGTACTCACTAGAAATAGTGGGAGGAAATGGAAAGAAACATATATCCTGTATTTCGTATGAAGGGCAGTGTGTCGCTCTTGAACATTACACTTATTTGTATCTCGTGTCGGGTTTGGTACATCCTCACTTTGTCACTTGTCTTATTGGGTTTGGGAAATCCATTTTCCTCTCATTTGATTATATATTTTCACCATGACCTCTAATCCTATTTTGAGTCAAATACTACCAAATTCTGGAGTGGTGTCATTGATATGTTCGAGAGAAGTCCCACCTGCATGTTCAAACCTTTTATACCTCATTTGACCTTTTTGACATCAATCTTGAGTCACTTTTGACAAATTTACAAAACCTTATGTTTCGTGTCATGATGTGGGAAACATCATGACCCTCCTTCGACGGATCACTTCCTATTGACTTTGAATCATTATTCGGGAAGATGATATAGGAAATCTCTTTTAGTACCTTGGAGCTTGCATGCCTTAATGGTAGGTTCTTTGCATTCAACAATAGGTTCATATCGTTGGCCTTCGATCGAATGATTCTGCAAGTGTTCGACTTTAGCTTCATTGTTCACACTTGTGGATTGTGTTGTTGTACCTTGAGATCCATCATCATCATTGGTGGTTTCTCTCATGCCTATTAACGGTTTACATCATTACCCGATAATTAGGCGGTTTCTACCATGTTCGATTACAACCTAATTATTCTCATGGTGAGATTCATACTTTGGTTGGATCAAGACAGAGATGAAGACCCTAGGTTTCATTTGATAAATGCAAGCTCCATGTAGTTATTAAGTATTCATGATTGTAAACATGATCCTTTCTATACGGATGGTTTCATCCATGCCGTGGATCTATTTATTGTTAGATGCTTACACTTTAAGCATACTTACATCAAAGATGTTAGATATTTTGTATTATGTTTGATTTGCAGGTAACCTAGTGGTGGTTCTCTAATTCCTTGTGTTTTCTTATGAATCACTACAACGATCACTTCCCGTTCTAACTTCATGCTTTAGGGGACATCTGTTATACAATATCTGGTCACACTCCCAGTCTCATACCTTGAAGTGTCACACTTTGTGTCATCAATGTTGTAAGTGTCTCAAAGTGATCAAAGTTGGCATAAAAAATGTATTCACCGTGAAACATGTTTAGAACATCCCTAGAGAAAAGGAAGAAAAATTACCTTGAAAGAATTCTCAAGAACTTGTTAAAAACCTTGTTTTACAAGATCAATACTACTTTTATTAGGAAAACCTGCACTGGTAACCCATTACACATTCTAGCATTGTCTGCACTACTTTTATTAGGAAAATTCATGCTAGTCCTCTTCAAGTAGTTTTTCCCAAAATGGAGGAGAAGCTTCTCTTACTAGAAAGCTCAAGAACGACTATGTGGTTTTAGGTGAATGAATATCGGAATGAGACCTCCCATTCCTAGAACTTGATCCTATTTCCATGGATATCTACCTTGAGATGTGGAACTCCTCCCTCTTTTCATGGATCCCCAACTCCCTCTCCTTCCCTCTAAATTAATTAACCACCATCAACTAATGGTTGGATGTTAGTTAGTTGGTTTCCATCGTAGTACTAAATTGTGCCAAAATGCGTCCCATTTGCAAAGGAGAAAAGGTGTTTGAAGGCTAAGGCTGGGACTTTGAATCTGACTTGAAGGAGGCTTCCAACATCAAGGATTAACTAGTTGTAATGCTCCCTTTCTTCTATTAATAATACAATATATTTTTTATTTCCATAAATGTGTCAATTATTGTCCATTTATTATAATGCTTCTTGATCTGTTACAAATTTTGTATTAGAAAATGTTATGCTTTGCATAGTTTTATTGTCTCCACTTGATCTTTCTTACAGGCACTCATCTACACCAGCGAAGAGGAGATCTTGAGCTTGGAATCCAAAGAGTCAAGTTCAACATCAAGGGTATTAGCATGAGATAGAGATAGGAGATCTATCTTATCCTCCTTTGCATTTTCTAGTATGAATTAGGAAATATTGCATGTAATTGTCTTATGTAGTTGCTAGATCCTCCAATAGGACTAGAGGGATCATTTTTGTTTGCAGAAAGGATTGCCTACACAACAGGAGGTGGTTTAACCTCTAGATTCCCTTGGTTTCTTTGGATTGATTTATCCCATGAGATCCCACATTCATGCTTGAAATATGGCATGGGGGTGATTGGATGAAAGAAAGAGTTGGTTTAGCCAATCTATAGTTGGGTGGAACGTTAAAGTCCCGAACCAAGTTCATAAATGCCTATGGCTAATAAAAGTTATGTTTCTCTTTCTTTTGGTAAGGAAATGTATGGGTTAATATGCATCTTTAATGGATGTTCTCTTATGGTTATCTATCTAGTTATATGGTAGTTATAAGCATGGTTTTATGACGGATCTCAGTGATGGCTCTTTTCATGTTTCCACTCATAACTGAATAAATAATGAATATAAGACCTAATTGATGTTATGACAACTAATGAGAAGGTAAAGACCCTTCTTGTTAAACCTTAGATAATTTTTTAGTCCCTTATGTTTAGACTTGCACTCATGACCTGTAGGTGACATATCTACCAAGTGTTTGACATAATGTTAGTCTTGGTTAGGAATGGTCAGGTCAAGTCTTTGTTCCATATTTTTGTATACAAGCATTGCCTTCATGTCTTTTATGAGTTCTAGAAGTTTCATAGTTTTTTCGGTAGAGACTAAGCCCTAGCTCTGGAAAATAACCTTGATTCTTGCAGTCGTTGGCACAACATTGGCAAAAAAATGCCACAATCACACTAATGAAATCCTATGGTAGCAAATGGAAACCCATAGTCAGATGGAGGCCTTGTCAAGGGAGAAATTGGGGCTCTAGGTCATGGAAAAGGTGAGTTGTCTCATTGGTTCGACACCTCGAGGGGTTGCGTTACTCCTTGAGGTATTGTGGCATCTAAGAGAAGTCAATAAGGTCTTGTTGTATCAACTCCATTTCCTTAAGGTCATCTAGGAGGTTGAGTCATATCATAGTAAACCCTCATCTCATGTTTACCCCAGGTAAACCAATGAATGTGGGTAGACGTGAGAGGAGGCAATGTTACAGGGTGGTACAAAGTGGGTTGCGCTCTCTTTGGGTCATATATGATACCACAAGGTGGTATCAAAGTGTGGGTTCACTCTCCTTGGCTAAGTCTGATGTTGTCAAGGTTATGGTTATCATGAATGGGATCAGGGTAGACAGTTGGTATGATCATGAATGATGTTGTTGTGATGTTATTACATGGATATGTTTATGATTATACATGTACATGCTAATGTGGATTGATCTTGCAAATGAAATAAGCCTCCCATGAACAACACTAAGGTATGGATTTGATTTTGGTATCTATTTAGTTTATTTGACATGGTATACTTGCAGGAAGAAGAGAAATCAAAGATGAAGAGAAAAATTTTAGACTACAGTTCCATGAATCTCCCTACATATCAGTTGGGTAGAAAGGAGAAGATTATTCTCCTGGTATAGAAGATATATTGAGGAGCTTGAGGGAAGAGATCATAAGTTGCAAAGAAGACAATGAAAGGTTGGTTGAGGCTCAGGAAAGACTTGCAATGGCTTAGGAGAAGCAGGTAGAGGTTAATGCGGAAATCCTTCAGAGCTTGTCAGAGTTACAAAGAAAGAGACAACTAAGGATCAGTCAAGATCAAGGATAGAAAAATAATGGAGCCTATGGTAGAAAATCTTGGTCCAAATACAGGTTGGATAGAGGGGACACAATTAGAGGTGGCATATCACTAGATACACCTGGCAGGAGAACTAATATGTATGGGAATCATTGTAGTTCCTCATCTAGGAGACATTATTACATTCATCATTGTCGTCATCCTTAAAGGAGGAGGGAGTATTTACCTAAGGAGTTCAAGAAGGTCAAGCCTCTTATATTTAATGGAGAGAGGAAGAAACCATAACATGCAGAGGCATGGTTGCTTGGAATGAATAAACTCTTCATATTACATAGATATTTAGAGAAAATGAAAGCTAAGATAGCTACCTTTAGTCTTAAAGAGAAGGCATATATCTGGTGGGAGGATGTGAAGAATGTCAAGGGAATTTGGGAATAATACTTGATTTGGGATGATTTCAAGAGGATCTTAAATAAGAAGTACCTATTATAGAGGTAATATGATGATAGAGCTAAGGAGTTTTATGAGCTAGATATGGGTTCTATGACAGATGAAAAGTACACTAGTAGATTCTTGGAGCTGTTGAGGTATGTGCCATATCTGAAGGAGGAGAAGACTAAGATTTAGAGATTCATCATTAAATTTCTAGAAATATATAGAGACTGGATTAAGTTGGAAAGTGTTATGAGAAATCAAAGCAAAAATTTGAGACTAAGCGTGACTAAAAGGAAATGAGAAAGTAATAGGAAAATGACCACTGAAGTGAGGAATACCTCAAGATGTAGGTCAGAAAGAAAATGTTGCTCCTTATAATAAGTTTAATGTAGTTGAGAATGGACATGTGTCACATCCTGAAGAGAAACAAACTAGAGGTGATAGTAGAGCATTGTTTCAGTGTTAGATATGTGGCAAAGATCATCGTAAGAAGGATTTTCCATTGTACTAGCGAGGTATGCCTCAGATCTATAGTGCTCAGGAGGCACAAAAAGTTGGGGATGTTGGTTATAATATACCTCGAATATATGAAGTTGTGGACAACAGGAAGGTAGATCACCAGGCATCTATCATTGAGATGGGAAGTAAGCTTTGTGATAAATTTATTTCTATTTTGATTTATCCTGAACCTAATCATAGTTATGTTATTCCTGATCTGGTGGATAAGTGTGGCTTGAGAAAATAAGTGCATGTAGAGTCTTGGTTTGGTATAGGTATGAAGAAGAGAGTAAATCACTAGATAAGAGCTTGTGCATTTCAGTTGAATGATATGCCTACAACAACACATTTGAATGTACTGCCATCGGGATTGTAAAGTATGATTTTGGGTGTGGATTGGTTGTATCTTCACAAGACCAAGGTAGATTTCTATGAAAAGGATATTGAGTTCCTGGATGATAATGGAGAGAAGAAAATCTTGTAGGGGAAGAAGCATGCATTTGTGAGGATGGTAACATCTATGCAGGCTAAGCATAGTTGCAGAAAAGGGTGTGTGATGTTTGCAGTTCATGTTTCTAGTGATAAGGGTATGGATGTTAAGGATGCATAAATCTTCGAGACATACCATGTATAGTAGCAGTTTCAGGATGTGTTTCCAGAAAAGATTCCAAAGTTTCCTCCACAGAGGGAAGTATACTTTTGTATTGAGTTGGACCAGGGGAAGCACTAGCATCGAAGGCACATTATAGGATGGGCACTCCAGAATTAGTAGAGTTAAAGTAGCAGTTAAATGAAATTCTTGACAAGGCATACATTAGACCAAGTGTATCACCTTGGGGTGCACCAAGATTGTTTGTGAAGAAGAAGGATGGTATTGTTATATTGTGCATTGATTACAAGTAGTTTAACAAGGTGACGATTAATAACAAGTATCCACTTTTGATGATTGACGACTTGTTTGATCAGTTGAAGGGAGAAATAATGTTCTCAAAGATAGATCTAGAATCAGGATACCATCATCTGTGCATTAAGGAAGAGGACATCTACAAGACTTCCTTTAGGACCAGGTATGGGCATTATGAGTTTGTTGTACTTCCATTCAGTTTTACTAATGCTCTAGCTACTTTTATACATTTGATGAATAGTGTGTTGTGTCCTTATTTGGACAATTTTTTAATTATATTCATTGATGGCATCTTGATATATTCTAAGAATGAGGAAGAGCATGCTGAGCATTTAGCAACAGTATTAAGGTCTCTAAGAGAGAATCTATTGTATGCTAAGATTAGCAAGTATAATTTCTTTTAGACATAAGTAAACTACAGGGACATGTTGTTTCCACAAATTTCATAGTAGTATACATAGAAAATATAAAGGCTATCATGGAGTGGGAAGCTCCTAGAAATGTGAGGAAGTTAGATAATTCATGGGCATAGTAGGTGTTATCACCCCAAGAAACTCTCCTAGGTTGTATATCAGAGATGCTGGGGAACATTAAAAACTCAACAAAATGTTGGATAAATGGTGGATGAATGAAAGAAATGTTGAATATTCAAGCCAGATAACCACTTCTACTGTGCTTGACCCCAGACATGGGTGAAAACCCCCAAACTACAAGGCCTTAAAGCACCAGTTACTTACAGTTTCAAAGAAAATGTGATGATGGAGAACATTGATCATACTAGCAAATGCACAGGACCCTGTGATGGCCAGCTGCAACCAGTTAAAAGGTCTGTAAATCTGTTTTCTAATACATAGACAGGATGACAACTCTCTGGCATTAAAATAACAGAAACCTACATACAAATTCAATGATACATGCTAAATCCTAACACAAAGGTGGGATGACAGCCCCTCTAATGCTAAACATTAACATCACATGAATAAATGCAAAACAGGCATAGCCTGGAACAAGAAGAAGAAGTGGACAGTGAGCAATTAACAACGAAAGAAGCTTGCATTAGCTGAAAATGAAGACCAGACACTGCAGGTATCACAGTAGTTACAATCTCCAGAAGTTGAACCTTGCAGTAAAATAACACTCATCAACCTCATTACATTCTGTCTCTGGATATATACAGAGATTGGTTACAAAATTGCTCTGCTGAGTTATACAAGGAAGGATAATAATGTGCCAACTAAAACATTAATTTTTGGATATGGGGCTCTGCTGAAATTTGTTGGTTTTAATGAACAAATCGGCCTTTTTAGATAGTCTGATGTCCTTCTCACGCAGCTGGAGTAAATTATGGATGAAATTCCATGCCTGATAAATTTTTTTCACTGCTCGAGGTCGTCCTCTTCGTCCTTATCCGTGCTACTCTTTAACTGAAATGGTTGCAGATTGAATGCGCCAAGTACAGGTAATTGAAGGCTGAACTGTGAAGAGCGCTGGCGGGAAATATTTTGCAATGGTTATCGGGAAGAACAGAAATCAAATGTGGACCATCGGATCATATAGATCAATGGCAGAGATCTCATCAGGAGGAGCTATTGGGAGGTGGACAGGCGAGGATGACGAGGGCCTTTGGATCACCGTCGGGCAGATCCGATGGTGATTGAGGATGGAAGAAGCGAGGTAGTTAACGCATGGGGAGGACGTATAGGATGAGCGGTTTCACGGGCAGGCGGTTTCCCTGTACCGCCATTGGGCCCAAAGTAGTTTTCGTAATGCAGGGCAAAATCTAATAAAATGGTGCCACGTGGATTCCGCGATCGGCAGGAAACCACTCTCCCTGCGCATTAACAAGCGGGCAGGTCGTGCGAGCGGGACGCATGAAAGCCGTTTGATTGCAACGAAGGAAGTGATCAAAGGTGGAAAGAGGTATCAGTTTACTGCACGGGAAAGTCAGCAGAGACCATTGGATTGCGGCAAATGCGATCAACGACTCTTAATTAAAAGTGACAAGAAGGGTTATGAAGGCTTGGGGTCACATTATCAAGATTTTATGACATATACACCTAGCACCCGGGGGCTAAGGAAACAAGTTTAGGCAAGGTTTTTTTTTAGAATAAATAAAGATAGTGGGGGGGGGGGGTTAGGAAATATGAGCGGGGTGAAAGGGAAAGTGGGTTTACAAAGGATTTGAAGTCAAACAGAAGAAAAATAGAGACTGGGGGGTTAAGAGGGTATGAGGAAACTTGAAGGAGCAGAAGGGCAACGACTGCTGCAAGCTACTTTCTTGGCACCAACCAGCCACCAAACTTGAATTTAACCCTTAAACATTGAAGCTATAGCACAGCTAACATTGGCTCCTTCTAGGGATGAGAACCTCCCTGTGAGGTCTCAAGAACCTGCAGACCAATGCCTTCATCCAAAACTCAACTTTAAAAACATTTTCCTAGTATCCATTGGGCATGGAGTCAAACTAGGTCTACTCCTTCACCTGAAAAAGAAACTACTTACAATCATTAATGCCTGAAAAACTTAAAACTTCAAAAATTGCCCATCTGTTGGGCCATCGAAAATGCTACTTGTCATCTGGTTAATCATATATCGGCAAGACAGGATTTATTTGATCCTCCACCTCAAACAGTTTAGGGCATCTGAGCTTGACAGGCAGATATGGATCAAATTTCATTTCCCTTCTGTGTATTTTCCTCCTGGATGTTCTTCACAAGAGCCTTTGTACACCTGCTGAATAGTCATGGCTGTTGTGTACTTGTCTATGTCATTTGTGGTCTGCACAACCAATATGAATGATGAACCATTGTTTTCTTGTGTAGGGGACACAAAGACATTATCATCTCCTGCATCTTTCTTTGAACAGTCCTCATCCAAGGAGGGATTCCAAAATTGTGCCTCCTCTTCCTTTGTCATCTGAAAAGCTACCTTTTTCATCTGTGTGGAGGTCATCTAAGTAGGCATTAGAAAATCAAAACTGAGGTCATCAGTCTTAGCCTTGAGCATTAAAGTTTGTTCTAGCTCAGTGTTTAATGGGCAACTGTGAGGGATTTTCTTTTGAGCAGATAGAGAAACAAAAGATGATGGAGAGCCCTCCTCTCCCTTTTTAATCACTGGACTGGGGACAAAAGTAGGCTAGAAACTTGGCAGATCTGCATAGCCATGTGAAGATGAGCTGGCTTTGATCACAGGGTCTTAGAGGATGGAGGGATCTGCTGCTGGCTGCCACTGCTGGTCAGCTTGTTGTTTTGTAGCTACAACAAATTGCTGAGCAGTGCATTTGGATATTGCTTTCTCATAATCAGCCCTTGTTAGGAAAGGAGAACCTTCCAAAACATGGACCTCCTCCTCATGCTGCACTTCTTCCATGACTATATTTTGACAAAGGGTCTTCACCCTTTGATCTTTGTTTGCATCTCTATTTCTCTGCAAATTCTACAAATGCTCATTTGCTCCTCTGCATGAGTTTGAAGTTGAAAAAGAAATGGAACAATGAGTTGCTGCCTCCTCAGAATACTGCTCAACTTTTAACTTGGAAACTTCAGAGGCCAAAAGCTCAATCATCCTAGCTAATTCATCTATCTCATGCTCTGAGGATGATGAGGATTCACCTCCCTGTCTTCTGTTTTCAGCATCTCCTTCAAGTCTTTCTGCAGCCAAAATGTTCGATTCAACTTCAAAAGCTACATCTTTCATGTCAGCTAGAGAGGCACATCTCCTTTCTCTTAACAATAAGGAAAACTAAGAATCGAAGGCATTAGAATAAATAATCATGGTAGAAGCAGGGGTGGGTCTTACTTCAGCTGGCATTCTGCTGTACATATGATTGAATCTGATGTTAAATTCTGACAACAGCTCACCATCTTCTCTCTGCAAGTTCCCAAATTCATCATGATAAAAGAGCAGATCTTTATTATTCCCCCAGTGATTTAAAAATACATTATCTAAAGCCTCAATGTCTGTAATAGACCTAGGGGGTAATTTTCTAAACCATTTTCTAGCTTCCCTTTCTAGGCTTTAAACAAAAACCCTCATCCAAACATCCTCTTCATTAATATCCAAGTTATCAGCATCACTGTAAAAGGCCTCTAAATGCTCCTTGGCTAATATTTCTTCTTCACCAGTAAACTTTGGCATGAATTCTTGATAATCTCCTGCAGGCATGTCATTCAAAGGGGAAGGCAAGACTAAGGGTCCATACCTAGCAGCAACTATTCTTTCTATCTTTGTGAGAGCTTGTTGGGCTGCCATGACTGAGGTATATGAAAGGGATACTGGTGGACTGAGTGGAATTAAGCAATGAAAAGAATGACAGAAACAGAGGAATATGATGGACAACATGGAAAGCTTCTTTCTTCTGAGGTCTGAAAGGGAAATGAATAACAAGGAGCTGTATGAATCTCTGAAGGTATTTCTGCACTAGTAGAGATACATAAAAATTCTTTAAGGCTTACCTGACCTAGATGCTCCTTATTGCAATATTTTCTTCTATTGAACGATCTTCTCAGGATCAGGCAATAGTTCAACTGATGGCTTCTAAGGATTTCTTCGAGAAGGCCTCACCAGCTGTGCCAGAACTTCAATGTGGAGTCGCCAAAAGACGGTCTTCCTCCAGTGGAGTCGCCAGATAGATGATTACAACCAAAATATGTGTCAATACCTTATCTATCATCAAAATCTGGAACTGTGTCATTCTCCCAGGGAATTTGAGCTTCAATTATCCTCTCCCCAGCAACGGTGCCAATTAATGTTATCACCCCAAGAAACCCTCCTAGGTTGTATATCAGAGATGCTCGGGAACATTACAAACTCAACAAAATGTTGGATAAATGGTGGATGAATGAAAGAAATGTTGCATATTCAAGCCAGATAACCACTTCTACTATGCTTGACCCTAGACATTGGTGAACACCCCCAGACTAAAAGGCTTTAGACCACTAGTTACTCACAGTTTTAAAGAAAATGTGATGATGGAGAACACTGATCACACAAACAGATGCACAGGACCCTGTGATGGCCAGCTGCAAGTAGTTAAAATGTCTGTAAATCTATTTTCTAATACATAGATAGGATGACATCTCTCTGGCATTAAAATAACGAAAACCTGCATACAAATTCAATGATACATGCTAATTCCTAACACAGAGGTGGGATGACAGCCCCTCTAATGATAAACATTAACAGCACATGAATAAATGAAAAACAGGCACAGCCTAGAACAAGAAGAAGAAGTGGACAGTGAGCAATTAACAGAAAAAGAATCTTCCATTAGCTAAAAATGAAGACCAGACACTGCAGGTATCACAGCAATTACAATCTCCAGAAGTTGAACCTTGCAGCAAAATAACACTCATCAACCTCATTACATTCTGTCTCTGGATATATATAGAGATTGGTTACAAAATTGCTCTGCTGAGTTATATGAGGAAGGATAATAACGGGCCAACTAACACATTAATTTTTAGATATGGGGCTCTGTTGAAATCTACTCGTTTTAATGAACAAATCGACCTTTTTAGATAGTCTAATGTCCTTCTCGGGTAGCTGGAGTAAATTATGGATGAAATTCCACATCTGATAAATGTTTTTCATTGCTCGAGGTCATCCTCTTCGTCCTTAGCTGTGCTGCTCTTTAACTACAATGGTTGCAGATTGAATGCACTGAGTACAGGTAATTGAAGGCTGAACTGTGAAGAGCGCTGGCGGGAAACTTTTCGCAATGGTTATCGGGAAGAATATAAATCAAATGTGGACTGTTGTGTCATATAGATCAATGGCAGAGATCTCATTAGGAGGAGCTATTGGGAGGCAGACAGGCGAGGAAAACGAAGGTCGTTGGATCACCGTCGAGCAGATCTGATAGTGATCGGGGGCAGAGGAAGCAGGGTAGTTAACACACGGGGACAATGTATAGGATGAATGATTTCCCTGCACCGCCATTGGGCCCAAGGCGGTTTCCGTAACGCAGGGTGCGATCCAATAAAAAGGAGTCGCGTGGCTTCAGCGATCGGTGGGAAACCACTCTCCCTGCGCATTAACAAGCGAGCAGGTCGTGCGAGTGGGGCCCGTAAAAGTCGTTCAATTGCGACAGAGGAAGCAATCAATGGTGGAAAGAGGTATCAGTTTACCGTGCGGGAAAGTCAGAGGAGACCGTTGGATTGCGGCAGATGCGATCAACAACTCAGAATTAAAAGTGACAAGAATAGTTATGAAGGCATGGGGTCACATTATCAGGGTTTTATGACATTTAAACCCAGCACCCGACGGCTAAGGAAACAGGTTTAGGCAAGGTTTTTTTTTAGAATAAATAGAGATAGTGGGGGTGGTTAGGAAATATGAGCAGGGTGAAAGGAAAAGTGGGTTTACAAAGGATTTGAAGTCAAACAAAAGAAAAACAAAGACTGGGGGGTTAAGAGGGTATGAGGAAACTTGAAGGAGCAGAAGGGAAACGACTGCTGCGAGTTTCTTTCTCAGCACCAACCAGCCACCAAACCTAAATTGAACCCTTAAACATTGAAGCTGTAGCAGAGCTAACAGTAAGTTAATTGATGAGGTTCATCAGGAAATTCTCATGCATTGCATATCCTCTTACATCCTTGCAGAGGAAAGGTAAGACATTTGAATGTACATAGGAGTGTGTAGCCAGGTTTGAGAAGTTGAATCCATTGTTGACAGATGCTCTAGTGTTAAAGATTGCATATCCCGATAAATAATTTGTAGTATATACAGATGCTTGCAAGAGAGGACTTGGTGGAGTCCCTATTCAGGAGGGACAAGTAATATGCTATAATTCCAAGAAACTAAATGAGCATGAGCATAGCTATGTGACTCATGATCTTGAGTTGGCAGTTATTTTTTAGGCCTTGAAGATGTGGATACATTATCTTCTTGGCAAAAGGTTTGTGTTGATGCGCAATCACAGTGGACTAAGATATTTGCTTGACCATCTGAATTTGAACACCAGGAAAACTAGATGGTTAGCTACCCTTAATGATTTTGAATTTGAGATCATGTACATTAAGGGAAATAAGAACAGGGTTGTGGATGTTTTCAATAGGAAAGTGCAGTTGAACCATGTTGCAATAGTGAGCTCATATGGGACAAATTTATAGGATCACATCTTACAAGAAGAACAACAGGATGATAGGTACATGGAGCTTATGCTCAGGTTACAATAGGGTACAAGTGATCAGTATGTGTATTATCATCTTACAAAAGATGGCTTGGTGATATTAGGGACATGGTCTATGTGTCAGATGATAGTGAACACAAGAAGCTTATCTTGAGGGAGTTTCATGTAAAACCATATTTATGTCACCCAGGATACTAGAAGACATTGACAGTAGTGAAGAAGTTCTACTATTGGCCGATTATGAAAAAGGAAGTGGTAGAGTTCGCGGCGAGATGTTTGGACTCTCAGCAAGTGAAAGAAGAGTGTAAGCATCTAGGTGGGTTGCTTCAATCGATTTTGATTCCAAAGTGTAAATGGGAGGTAATTTTCATGGATTTCATTACAGGTCTTTCGAGGACATCAAGGAAACATTATTCTATCATGGTTGTGGCAGACATGTTGAGAAAGGTAGCTCACTTCATTCTAGTGAAGACTACTTATTCAGCTAGTGGTTTGCACAGGTCTTCATCAGGGAGATCGTGATATTGCATGGTGTTTCGAAGAAGATTGTGGCAGACAGGGATGCCAAATTCACTTCCATGTTTTTGAAGGAGATGTTTATAGGATTGGGGACAAATTTGGCCTTCAGTATAGCTTATCATCCATATATAGATGGACAGACAAAGAGGGTTAACAAGATACTAAAGGATATGTTGAGGATGTATGCCATGCATTAGAAGAGGAGATGGGAGGAGTACCTTCCATTGGTTGAGTTTGCATACAACAATGGTTATCAGGAGTCACTCGGGATGAGTCCATTTGAGGCACTATATGGCTAGAGTTTAACACTCCCATCAGTAAGAGTGATCTAGTGAATAGGGTACTTATTGAACTAGACATGTTGGTAGACATGGAACAGGAAATGCAAGTTATAAAGAAGAATCTAAAGGTAGCACGGGATAGGAAGAAAATTTATGCAGACCAGCATAGGGCATTTAAGGAGTTTTAGGTTGGGGGGCATGTGCATTTGTGCATCAATCCCAAGAAGAGATTCTTAAGGATCAAATCATCTACCAAGTTGGCACCATGGTATTGTGGGCCTTTTGAGATCCTTGAGAGGATTGGACTAGTGGCCTACAAACTTTCACTACCTCCGACAGTGAAATTCCATGTTTATTTTCATGTTTCGTTTCTTAAAAGATATGTAAAGGATGTTTATCATGTTATTGATTGGTATGCATTGCAAGTCGAGAAAGAAGGAGAATTCTAGTTAGAACCCCAATGCATATTGCAACAGAAACATATCGTGCTCTAGAACAGAGCACTTGAGAAGGTTAAAGTGCAGTGGGAGCACTTTGGGCCAGATGAAGCTACATGGGAGATGGTTGATCAAATTTGTCCTATGTATCCTTCATGGTTTTTTTATGAAGGCAAATGAGTTTTGGAATTTTTACATATTTATGTATAGTTCCTATTGTAAATACCAAAATAAGCTAAGTTATAAAGCTTTAGTAAGCGATATGGTTTTCATGTTGTGATGTTTTACATTATGGTTTTTCTTTTGAGCAAGATGGTATTGTAAATATTGCAATGAGTTGGGTTATAAAGGTCCATAGGAAATATGTTTTCTATCTTCTGCATTTTTTCTAGGTGTAGGTGTGGTTTAACACTGAGGGAAGGCTTCACCTATGGAGGAGAGGTCTGTAACAACCCCAGGTTAAAAGTTCACGTAATAAATGTTAATAAAGGTAAAATAAGACCACGAGCAAGGTACACTTATTCCAAGCTAAATGTTGGGCAAAATATCCTAGTGGGCATGACTTGTTGTGTTTTATGGATAATGGGAAATTGGCAAAGGCAATGACTAAGACTTTGGAAAGGAAATAAGGTATCTTGGGCACATTAATTATAGAAATAATGGAAATTAGGAGAAAAGGAAGATAAAATTCCATAGGTTGCATGTGAGGAGGAAAACGAAGGAAAATAATGGAAAATTGATGAAATTAGAGGCCTCATAAATAAAAATAGCTCAAAGCATCAGTTGGTAGCTTTTTGTCAGCCTTTTGTCAGTTTAGTGCTAGAATTTGTCTCAAAGAGGAAAAGCACCAAGAGGAGTGTTGGGCCTCGAATATGCCCATTTTTTCCATCGCATCATATCACTATTCATAACCTAAATTCTGATATTTTTAACTCATTTCATACCATAATTTCTCAACTTGTCGCCAAATAACATCTTACACCTTGTGGTTCATTACCCTTAGTTTTCTTAGCTTTTCTATGATTGGAGATGATTTACTAATGATGTCTTTTACTAATTTCATTTTTCACAGGCTTCCATTGCAAAAGTTCTTCAAAAGTGAATTAAACTAGTTGCTACAGGTTGAGTACATAATAACTTGGCACATGATCCAATCTATAAGGATCTCTTCTTTAGTTTGATTTGCAAGTACACCTATTCCCTAGCCTAGAAGTCCTTGAACAACCTATTCTTATCTACATAGCTCTTTTGCCTATCCTATGTTGCCTTTCAGTTTTTCTTTATAACCTGCATTTTCTATTCTATATCCGCCAACATGTCCAGTCCAATCAACACCCTGTTTACTGGATCACTCCAACTAATAGGAGTATTGCAACTCTACCCATACAATGCATCAAATGAACTCATATTCTAATATTCCTGATACCCATTTTTGTAAGAGAACTCTACCAGTGGAAGATACTCTTCCCACTTTGATTGCTGATGCATTACATACATCATCAACATGTCCTCCAATATCTTGTTGACCCTCTTTGTCTGTCCATCTATCTACGGATGATAAGTTGTACTGAAGGCCAACATTGTGCCCAAAGCTGCAAATAACTCCTTCCAAAACTCGGAAGTGAACTTTGCATCCTATCTAACACAATCTTCTTTGGAACACCATGTAATCTGGCCACATCTCTTATGAATACCTATGCTACATCGCTAGTTGAGAATGTAGACTTCACTAGAATGAAATGTTCAACCACTGTCAACCTATCCACAACAACCATGATGGAATCATGTTGTCTCACTGTCCTCGGCAAACCTATGATGAAGTCCATGGAAATGACTTCCCATTTCCACTATGGTGTCACAATCGATTGTAGCAGTCCACATAGACTCTTACACTTTTCGTTCACACAATGACAATCAAAACACCTAGCCATAAACTATGCTACATCCCTCTTTAGATTCGACCAATAATAAAATCTCTTCACTGTTGTCAGTGTCTTCTGATAACCTGGGTGACCCGAATATGGTTTCACATGAAACTCCCTCAAGATCACCTTCTTGAGCTCACTATTGTCTGGCACATATATCCTGTCTCTAGGCATAACCAATAAATTCGTTGTAAGATAATAATCCACATCCCATTCAACTACAGTTGTAGCTATAATTGTACCTATACTTGTACCTGTACTTGTACCACTACTTGTACCTATACTATCACCTATACTTGCACCTATAATATCACATGTACCTACACTAGTACTCTGCTACAACTTGTGCATAATCTCCATATATCTGACATCCTACTAGCCTGTGTGGAACATCCTCTCCTATAAGTTTGCCCAATAGGAGGTCATAGCTACTAAGTGATTTACCTGTATCCGCTCGGTAAGAGCATTTGACACCCTATTCTCTTTATCTTTGATATATATGATCTCGAAATCGAACTCACTAATCATAACCAACCATCGAGTCTAGCTACCATTCAAATTTGGTTGGTTAAATAGATATTGTAACCCACTGTGATCATTCATAAATGTAAACCTCTTGCCTAGAAGATAGTGCCTCCACATATTCAATGCATGTATGATCACTTCCATCTCAAGATCATGTGTGGGATAATCCTCCTCATTCTCATTCTGTTTCTGTGACTCATAGCATACCACCTATCCATCCTTCATAAGGACTCCACCAAGTCCTTTCTTGAAAGCATTTGTGCATACTACACACTCTTTGTCCAGTTTTGTAATCTTTAACACTACTGCATGTTTGAACAAATTCTTAAGCTGCTCACAACTAGCCTCACACTCCTCTATCCATTCGAACTTCTTACATTTCCTCTGCAACGATGTGATAGGATAAATAATATGTGAGAAGTTCTTGATGAACCTCCTATAATACCCTGCCAACCTCATAAAAGATCTCGCCTCATCTACATTCTTAGGAACTACCCACTCCATGGTGGCCCTTATCTTTTTTGGATCTACTGCAATTCCCTCTTTAGATATAACATGTCCCAAGTAATGCACCTCAATATGAAAGAAACTACACTTGCTGAGATTAGCATACGACTAATGCTCTATCAACAACCTCAACACTGCCATTAAATGTTTGGCATGCTCTTCTTCATTTTTAGAATATACCAATATTTCATCAATGAACACAATAATAAACTTATCCAGATACGGATGCAACACACTATTCATCAAGCACATAAACATAACTAGATTATTATTCAAATTGGATGGAACTATAACAAACTCGTAATGCCCATACATGGTCTAGAAAGCTATCTTGTAAATTTCCCCCTCTTTGATGTGCACTTGATGATATCTAGATCTCATATCAATCTTCAAGAACATTGTTTCTCCCTTCAATTGATTGAACAAGTCATCAATCCTCGGCAACGGATACCTATTCTTGATGGTCACTTTGTTCAATTGCCTGTAGTCAATGCACAATATGAGAGTACCATCCTTCTTCTTCACAAACAATACAAGTGCACCCCATGGTGATACACTTGGCCTAATGTATCCCTTTTCTGACATTTCCTTCCACTATAGCTTCAACTCCACCAACTCAAGTGTGCTCATCCTGTAAGGTGCTTTTGATGTCGGAATTACCCCTGGAACCAATTCAATAGAAAAGTCTACTTCTCTGTGAGGTGGAAACTTTGTAATGTCCTTGGGAAATACATCCTTGAACTGCTATAGAATGGGGTACCTTCTCAACACATATGCATCCCCAAATTCGTTACCTTTGTCACTAGAAATGTGCACTACAAATAACATACACCCCTTCCTGTGACAACACTTTGCTTGCATAGTTTTCACCATCCTAATTGATGTGGCTTTCTTCTTTCCTTGTAAGACTCTTGGTTCTCCATTGTCATAAACAAACTCAATAGCTTTGTCATAACAATCCACCTTTGTTCTATGAAGGTACGACCAATCCATTCCCAAAAACATACTGTATGATCCCAATGGTAATACATTCAAATGTGTTTCTGTAGGCATACCATTCAAATGAAATGCACAAGCTCTTACATAATGATGAACTTGATTCTTTGTACCTGTAGTGAATTGTAATAACTAAGATTATGCATGAAATTCCTTACTCAAACCACACTTATCCACCAATTCAGGATTAACATAGCTATAATTAGATCCGGGGTCAATCAAAATGTAAATAACTTGATCACAAAGATTATTGTCCATCTCAATGATAGATGCCTAATGGTTTTCCTGTTTGTTATCCAGTGATGCATCAATACAACGAGCTCTCTTACCAACATCCCCAACAGTCTATGCATCCTGTGCACTATATATTTGAGGCCTGCCACCCTAATACTGCGGACAATCTCTCATGTGATGATCCCCTCCACAAGTCCAACGCCACATGGGTTCCTTATTCTGCTCCTCATACCGATATCTGATGCATTGAACTTCTTAGATGGTGCAATGTTCTCTTTATTATTTATACTTTGAGGTCTTGCTCGTTTCTTGTCCCATGTTCCTTTGTTCCTTGCATTACCTTTCCAATCTGGCTTAGTCTCAGATATGTGCTTCAATTGTTCATAGCAATGCCTTAGATTTCGAATGGTATCCTCCAATGATTTAGGCTCATCAAACTCAATCTTGTCTTTGAATGCAACTAGTAATCCACTAATGAACATGTGAATCTTGGCCTTCTCCTTCGTGAGATAAGCCACATACCCCAATAAATCCAAGAACTTGCTAGTGTACTCCTCATCCATCATCGATCCCAAATTTAGCTCATAGAATTATTTTTCCCTGTCATCAAATTATATCTCCAACATATAATTCTTCTTGAATAACTGCTCAAACTCACTCCAAGACAAGTCTTCCTCATGAATGCATCTGACATTCTTCACGCTTTCCCACCAAATTTATTCTTTACCTTTGAGACTGAATGTAGCTACTCTAGCTTTCATGTTCTTTGAATAATCATGCAGAGTAAATAACTTCCTCATGCTAAGAAACCATGCTTCTGCATCCTGTGATTCGTTCATCTCTCCATCAAAAGTAGGCGGATTTTCTTTCTTAAACTCATCATATTGATCATCATGCCTATCAGAACCAGAACTAGAATGGTACTTGTGTCTATCCCTTCTCCTAGCTGGAGTGTCCCACAATCTTCCATCTCTAATCATGTCATCTCTATCTGACCTGTGACCACGATGCGATCTACTACCATATGACCCATTAGTTTTGTCCACCTGCTAATAGCTGATCCAACATAGTCCCTATTGTCGTAAATCTGACAAAGTATAAAGTATCACTACATTTACCTCTTCTTGTTTCTCTTTTTTCTGCATGATTATGTCATTATCTGCCTTAAAACTCCTTATTTATTCCTTTAAGATTCTCAATTTAGCTGCCAAATCAGAAGAGTTCCCAACACTATACTGCTCATTTTATTCATAGGGAGAGTCTTTGTAGTCTACCATCTTGCTAGCCATTTGATATTTCTTCCTGCAAAGTATATCATGTCAGCTAAACCAAATTATAATAAACCAACATACCTTAGTATAGCTCAGCGAGGATACCTTGTCTGCAAGATCAAAAAATCAGCATGATACGTGTATAACATAATCATGATAGCATATAGAAAATAACACATAAGTATACAACCATGCAACCATCATTCTAGCTACGGTCCAATCATCAATGCATGACCTTATCAACAACACATACCACAACCTCATGCATGACGACAACCATTACATCATTGTACACTTGACCACATGCAAACATTAACATGCATAATCAAAATGTAACCAACAACACACATGCATGAACACATATGATTAATCATGAATGAATGAAACTTGAAACCAAACCTACAAGAATGATAAATGAAACCAAGCATACAAGAATGCAATGAAATATACAAGAATGTAACCAAGGATACAATAATGATACATGTAAGTAAAATATAACAATATGCAACCTATCATAAACTCATGACGATGCATCCCATAATAACAAAATCAACTTCCACATGGCTATATCACTACAACCATGATTAACATTATGCAAATGCAACGATCACATGGAATGCAAGTGTAAGAGACACACATGCAATTGACATGCATGCATGACCAACACACAACCCATCCATTGTGAGGGGTGAACCATGCTTTAATACCACTCTATAACAGCCTCCTCCCACATCTATCGAAGCAACTGGCTAGCCAGGGTAAACATGTGACGAGATGCCACTATGATATGATTTGTCCTCCTAAGTGACATTAAGGAAGTGGAACTGACGAAAACACACCATACATACATTCAACATCAACATTAGGACCCTCAGGAACTATTCCAACATTTCTGCCAACCAACCCTTGGGTTCCACTAATATTTTGGACCACTTGACTGCTGGACGATCTCATGGTATGGGTATGCCAACATCCAGGGACCTATGGACGCTCTCATAGACTTGCAAGCCAACGTCTAGGGAAATTTTAGAATAGTATTGTGCCAGCATCCCCAGGATTTGAGCCACTTTGTCAAGCCCAAAGCCCAGGTCACTCCCCAGAATGGAACAACATGTTCACAATAGTAATATAATAGGGAAATGACAGTGCAAAAGAAAGTACTTGAATAAAAGCTTGATTAGACCCCTACTAGTTGATGAGCCCCAAAAATGGGTAACTATATGGGCTCATTTTTCCTATTATTCTCATTTAATCCACCATTCTCCATAGTTTTATGCATGCTTTTGAATATATTTATCTTAACTGTGTGAATGGGAATAGTCACTTTACCACAAGGTCTAACACGTGGTTATTTTAGATTTTTGGACATTTTTGGACCAAGATCAGGCATTTATAAGTATATTGGCAGCCAAATATGAGGAGACAAGGATGAGGATTTGTAGGAGGGGTGTCTACTACACTAAATGACCCCTTCCTTGAGTTCTCCACCATCAGCTCAGAGTTCTATAGCCCACCAAAGATGATTTCAAGGGCAGCTGAGCAGGTCAAGTGAAGTGGTTGATTGACTGCAATTTTGGGTAGCCAAGCTCCTCAAGTTAAGGAGGACTGTTGGGGGTCCTCATTTGCATAAGTAGGAAGGCTTCAAGCCTTGGTAGTTTAGTCATTTTTTTAGTCCATTTTCGTACTTTAGTGTAGCTCTGTAATCAGCACATTTTCGAGCTTCTTCTTGCAGACAGTTTGTGATGTAACTACTATTTTTGATCAATGAAGATGAATCCAGCTTTGCACCAGCTCTGAGCTTTCTTAGGAGGTTGTAGCTCTTGGGGTTGGGCCAAACCCAAGTGCCAGTACCTCCTTTGTGTACATTTATGTGTCTTTCCTGCATTCCTAGAATAATTTCTGATATTTAGGGTAAAATCTTGCTTCATTACATAGGTTATTTTGATGATTTAGATAGTTGTTCATGCTTCAGGTTGATTTGACAGTTTGGTAACAGAAAAGATCCAAAAAAAGGCCACCAAGCAGTCCTTGATCTCATTTCTCCCTCTTTGGGACCATGAATTGAGACCAAGGTACACTTGCTGCCACAAAAACATTGTTTTTGCCTTCTAAATGGAATTTCTAGTGTTATATTTTGAACTAGAAAAATTGATATCAGTTGTGTTTTCATGTTTAGATCTATTCTTACTCAGTTTCCATAGCTCTCTTGCATGATTTTCTGTCCATAAACTTCTGTTTATCATATTTCTGGTTTTAAGGGCAGATTAGGTCAAAATAGATAGATCTCTGTTTTTTTAGTCTTTGCTTGATCAGTTTTGTGAAGTAGTGTGTAGAGCACCTATAATACATTCCTACCTACCCTTCCTCCATCATACAACTTGTTCTAGCCCCTAACTCAAGATTTGTTCCCTTCATTTGCCACACTTTCCCAACTTGCCCTAATTTCTACATTTTTGTGCAACATTACTTTCTCCATCCTTGAACAAATCCAACCATCTTCATCACTCCTTAGCTTCATTTACTAGGTCCTTCACCTCTTAACATCCTTATCCATCCTTCATTTCCACTTCCCCACCATTTTTCCACCATCAATCCTCTAAAAACCACTTTTGGCCTATTCCTATAGAACTTCCTGTAGAATTTCCTGTAAATCCCCTGCAACCTACTGTGGAAGACAACACGAGCGATTTTTCGAGATCTGAGCACGGTGTGAATATCCAAAATGGTGATAGGGACCCCTTAGTTCCTGTCCACACTTTCCTAACCCCCTGCAAATGCCCATTTCATTTCCTTTCGCCAATAAATCTCTACACAGACAAAAATAGTCAAAATACATGCATAATAATTCTATATAAAATTGCTCAAGAATAGAAAAAGATGATTTTTCCATATTTTCCTTTAGAAGTAGCTTAAAAAAATGTATTTTACCTCTGCAATAGTCCATGGCATCTATTTTAGTAGTTGTAAATCTCTTTTCTTGCACAAGTAGGGTTAGTCGGTAAAACTAGGGTTTGCTAGGGTTTGCATTTCCTTTCAGATCTCATCATTCTTTCTGCAAGTAGACTAGCCTCTTTTGAGTTAGCTTCCATCCATCACAGTTAAAAGCTTCTTCTAAGAACTCATAGAAGTTGGCTTAAGCTCCTAGCGAACTTGTGCCAATTGATCAAGTGACCGCCTACAGTAAGAGCTAGTACTTGTGCATATAGCACTGTCGCTTGCAAGTTTGTTATGAACTGTCGGGTTGATAAAAGTAAAGTAGGGAGTCCTAGGAGTTGTAGCATCATTTCTGCAATACTGGAGCTCACCATCTTTTTGGCACCATTGCTAGGGAAGCATTAGAGTATTTTGTGATTACTACTTTTATTCTATTTTCTACTACAAACATTCTACTAAGTAGTTTATTTCAATAAGAGTAGAGTAGCTACTTCCTTTCAATTCTGCAATTTCAATTCACCAAGCATAGATTAGACATTTCTTACTTTCATTTCAATTCCACAATTTCAATTTAGCAAGCGTAGATTAGACATTTCCTGCTTTCATTTCAATTCTGCAATTTCATTTCAGCAAGTGTAGATTAGTATTTCCTACTTTCATTTCAATTCTGCAATTTCAATTCAACAAAATAGATTAGTCTTTTCCTGCTTTCATTTCAATTCTGCATTTCCATTTCAACAAGATAGATTTTAGTGAGTTGCAGTTCAATCTATTTCAGTTCTTGCAGGTATAAGTAGCGAAAAAAAAACAGCAAAAATCACCCAAAAAAGAGATTTCATTTCATGCCTCATAGGAATAGAGACAATTCAGAAAAATTCCTACCTAACACCTACACCACATCACTGAGTCACCCTTCTCTCTTCTTTGGTGGCAGTGATCCTGAAGAACCTATAGGTGAACCTCCATAGATATTCGAAGATCCTATAATAGAAGAAGAGCAAGAAACCATTCCTCCTGAGACCATGGCTGAAAACAGAAACGGTAGAGGGAATGGAGAAAGAGTAGAAGGTACCTTTCCCATCTGAGATATCAATGGGGACACAAAAATGAAAAAAATTAGTTCCTCAGATGTACCTCACTTCCATGGATTGACTACTGAAGACCTTGATACCTTCTTGTTTGAGTTTTTTGTCCTTTGTCAAACGTATGACTATGCAGAAGATGAGCAAAAGTTGAAACTCTTTCCTTCTACCCTCAAGGATGCAGCACTCCGTTGGTTCATGGGGCTACCTGGAAACATTATCGCAACTTAGGCTCAAATGCAGCAAGCCTTTAACAACAAATATCGGGACTACTGTAGGTCAAAGGATACAAAGGAAGAAATCTTCCGAATGACCATGGGAAGTCATGAATCTTTAGAAGACTATGAAGAGAGGTTTCAACTCAGTTATAAAAGAGCCAGGTGCAGTTTGACCCTAAATCTCTGAAGTTGGTTCTACTCAGAGGAGTCCCTGAAGACCTTCTAGATACCCTCCATTCGTTGGCTAGGGGAGACATCTACCAGCTACCTTATGATGACATAAACATTGTATTTAGAAACCATTCTAGGGCAACCAGAAAGAGAGGTAGGGGAAGTCAACTCTTAGCTAGTACGCCCTTATCTGTTCATTCCTTAAAAATGAGTTTGCAAATCAAATGGAAGATTTCAAAAGCGAGATGAGATAGACCATTTCCATGCAAATGGATACCTTGCGAATCCAAAAGAAGCAAGAGGAAGCCGAGAGGGCTTTGGCCATCTTTTGTCCCAAGTGCACTAGAAAGCATCCTAGGAACGAATGCCCATTGCACTCTGTAGAAGTGTGTTTTGTTTATGAAGAAGACCATCCTACAAATCAATTCCCTTCCTTGCATGGATTTAAAGCTATGTACCAAGGGGCTGAAGAAGCCACTGAACCACTCTACTTCATGAACCAAAGGAGGCCACCTAGACCCAGACCTTACTAGCAGGGAATGCAAGGGACATCCTAGACTTATTACAACCCCAATCAAGCCACTTCCATGCCTTCTTAGGGTCCCCCTGTGCATCCTTCCTGGACCACACACCCTCCTTGGTAATACCCTCCTCAATACCATACTCAACCAGCTGCTCACTTGTTTCATTCTCACACTTAGCCACAACCTCAGTGGAATGCACCTCATCAGGGGTGGAGGCCCCAATACAACTCTCCTACCACTCTTTTGCCTCCACCACCTACTCAACCACAACCATTACCTCCTGCTCCTCCAAGACAACCCTAGATACCTACTCAACCGAACCTGAACCCCAACAAAAAACAGGCCTAGTAGGTATATACTGGAGAAGCCACATGCCCTACCTATGCTGTGGAGATTCAGGAGATCAACCTACAATCTAGGAAGGTCCTCCCAGATAGCGAACCTCCTCCTAAGGAGGATGAGGAAGAGAAACAAGAAAGTGAACCCAAAGCCATTCCACCCTTTCCCGAGAGACTAACTGGAACCACGCAACCAAACCCAGAAGAAACTGAACTTCTGGGAGAACTTAAATAGTTATGTGTGAAAATACCACTTCTCCAGGCCATAAAATATGTACCAATCTACAATAAGTTGATCAAAGAGAAGTGTTTCAAGCACCCAGGCAAGCGCAAGAGAGATGCCCCAACTATGAATGTCATGGGACAACTGTCTTACTTGATGTTGGGACAGATAATCTGTCCAAAATATCTGGACCCTAGGAGTCCTGTAGTCGATGTCCACATAAATGGCACCATAATCCCCCACACTTTGATTGATCTAGGGGCTTCCATTAATGTAATGACTAGGGACACTATGCTCAAACTCAACCTTCAAAGTTCCCTAAGAAAGACCTCAACAGTACTGTAGTTGGCAGACCACTCCACTGTGACTCTTGAGGGGACTGTGGAAGATGTCATGGTATCCATTGATTCCTGGGAGTACCATGCTAACTTCTTGGTCCTTAAGCCAAAGGAAAAACTCACTGGGTATCCCCTCATCTTGGGAAGGCCTTGGTTAGCTACTGCAAATGCTTACATTAGTTGTCGAGCTGGGATCATGACCATCAAGAATGGGCATATGTCAAATAGCTAGTCATATATCCTCATGCCCAACCTCTGCTAGAACATGACTTACCTCTCTGGTTGGAGGAGGAAGATGAAGGTGAAGTCTACTATGCCCCATTGTGCACAATGGAAGCCACCAAGGGAGGTCCTCAAACTAAGGATGATCTTATTGAGAATTTGATTCAAAATCCACCCCCCAGTGTGCTGCCATTAGAAGAGTTGGTGGAAGAAACCCATTCCAGTGCTTTAGTTGATCTCTGTGTGGCTGATCGGAGCTCTCTCCAAGTTAAGAATGTGGAATTTGGCCCTAAAAGAACCTTAAAGATCAACTCATCCCTATCCACGTCTCAGGAGAAAGAGCAGTGTAGCTTATTGAACAACCATTTGGGTGCTTTTGCTTGGAGCTATAAGGAGATGAAAGGAGTCCATCCTTCAGTGTGTACCCATTACATCTACGTTAAAGAGGATTGTAAACCAGTCAAGCAGCCTCAAAAGAGGATGAATCTAGCCCTTAAGGATATTGTCAAAGAAGAACTGCAAAAGTTGCTGGATGCAGGATTCATCTACCCCATCTCTGACAGTGAGTGGGTTTCTCCTTTGGTGCTTGTGCCTAAGAAAAACAAGAAGTGGAGAATCGATGTAGATTATCGAGAACTTAACAAAGCCACCAAGAAGGACCATTTCCCTTTTCCTTTCATAGATCAAGTGTTAGCTGGCCTGGTAGGGAAGAAGTTCTTTTCCTTCCTAGATGGGTTTAGCGGGTACAATCAGATCCAAATCAGCCCGGAAGACCAAGATAAGACCACTTTCACTTGTCCATGGGGTACCTTTGCCTACCAGGTCCTCCCCTTTAGGTTATGCAATGCTTCTGCCACTTTCCAGAGAGCAGTACTGAGTATATTCACTGAGTTGGTTCATGATTCAGTTGAAATCTATATGGATGACTTTACCCCTTATGGTTCTAACTTCCAAGAGGCTTTAACTAACCTGAGGAAAGTTTTAGCCAAGTGTATTGAGATGAACCTGTCCCTTAGTCCTGATAAATGTGAATTCCTAATGACTGAAGGGACCGTGCTAGGTCATACAATTTCTCAACAAGGTTTACAGGTGGATCCCAACAAGATTGTTATCATCCAAAGGGCCCCACTAACTCAAAAGGTAAGAGATGTTCAGACTTTTCTAGGCTTAGTAGGATATTATAGAAGATTCATTAAAGATTTTAGTAAGCAAGCCTCTCCATTGTTTGGTATTTTGGGAAAAGATGTTGAGTTCATATGGACTGACAACTCTCAAGAGGCTCTGGATGCTTTGAAAGGTAAGCTGATAACTGCCCCAATCTTGAGAGGTCCAAATTGGGCCCTACCTTTCCAAATTCACACAGATGCCTCGAACAAAGCCATAGGAGCAGCCTTAGGACAAGTTGAGGAGAAGCTACCATATGCCATATATTTCATTAGTAAAAACCTGTCCAAGGCAGAGCTAAACTATACTGTAACTGAGAAAGAGCTCCTAGCTATAGTCCATTCCCTAAACAAGTTCAGACACTACATCACCTGCTATCAAACATTCATGCATACTGATCATGATGTAACTAGGTATTTGATTAACAAACCTAATGTAAATGCTCGTATCATTAGATGGTTACTTTTATTGCAGTAATTTGATTTGACCATTGTTGATAAGCCAGGTAAGGAAAATGTTGTTGTTGATTTTCTGTCTAGACTAGTTTTGCTTGCAGGTGAGGAAGGGATGGTGGATGATCAAATTCCAGATGAACACCTACTTGCTATTTTAGTACTCTCTCCATGGTTTGTTGATATAGCAAATTATTTGGTTTCAGCATAGTTTCCGCCATACCTGTCCTCAAAAGAGAAGAGCAAGATCATGAGGAAAAGTGCCCCATTCACTTGGATTGGGGGAAATATTTTTAAACTTGGCCCAGATCAGATTTTGAGGCAATGTGTCAGGGAGGAGGAAGTTTTTGACATCCTCCTAACCTATCATGATGGGCCCTGTGGAGGCCACTTTGTAGCAAAGAGAACTGCCTGCAAAATTCTACAGACAGGATACTATTGGCCTACTCTTAATCAAGATGTCAGGAGATACATCAGCCAATGTGACAGATCTCAAAGGACGGGGAAACCTACTCCAAAGGATTAAATGCCCTTGCAGCCTCAGGTGACTTTTGAGCCATTTGAGAAGGGGGGCATGGACTTTGTGGGTCCTATCAACCCTCCTTCAAGACAGAAGTCCTCCATCATTGTGTGCACAGATTACCTGACAAAGTGGGTGGAAACAAAGGTAATCAAATTAGCAATAGAAGAAAAAGTAGCTGAGTTTTTGACGGAAAATATCTTCTACAAGTTTGGATACCCAAGAAAATTAGTCACAGATCAAGGAAGTTAGTTTACCTCTAACCTGATTGAAGACCTGCTCACTCATCACAAAATTAAGCATAAAACTTCCCCCCCTTATCATCTGCAAACAAATGGATAGGTGGAAGTTACTAACAGAGCTTTGGAAGGGATTTTGACTAAGGTAGTGAGCAGCAACAAAAAAGATTGGGCAGATCGCATAGTTGAGGCCACCTACGCCTATAACACTACTTGGAAAACTACAACAGGTTTCACACCCTATGAGCTGGTCTATAGGAAGAAGGCTTTGCTATCCATAGAATTTGAATATAACACATTCAGGTTGGCAGCTCAGCTGGACCTAGATCTTCGCCATGCACAATAGGAAATATTGCTTCAACTGAGTGGATTAGATGAATAAAGAATGCAGGAACTTCTCCACTAAGAGGTAATCCAACTTTAGAGAAAGATATGGCATGACGGGCACCTCAAAGAATAGTAATTTTAGGCAGGGAATTGGGCGATGTTATATGATTCAAGGTACAAGGATTTCAAGGGCAAGCTGAGGACAAGATGGTTGGGACCATATATAGTGGAAACATGCAATGACAATGGTTCAGTCCTTATTCGGAACATTGATGAAAAGGCCATTCGCATGCTCGTCAATGGGCATAGATTGAAAATCTACAGGAAGCCACTTTTCAAGCAGGAGTTCATTGAGGCTCTTGGAAAATCAATATTGGTAATGGAGCAGGTCCCTGTCTCCACTCCACCTACATCATGAAGAAAAAAAGAGAAAGAAAAAAGAAAAAATAGAAAAGAAACACAGAAGAAAGAAAAAAAAATAAAATATCCTTGGGTGAAAACCTCTTGGAGGCGCCCAGGGCAGACAGTGAGGGTGAAAACCTCCTGGAGGTGCCCCAGCTATCTCAGAAAAAAAAATAAAAATAAAAATAAAAATAAATCTAATTTATGTTGAATAAATTGTGGGTTGCAGGAAGGTCATTACAGGTTTTGGGAGAATTGCACAAGTCAAAGACAAAGCACATGACCAAGATGCATGCATCCATCACAATCCATTCCTCCATCATCATTACCTTTTCCCAAGATCTAGTCTCATTTGATCCGAAATTCCACATCCTATAGGAAGCTCTATATCTTCTACAGGAGGATCCTATAGAAACTACATACAAGCCAAAATCAGTCTCAGAAGAGGACCTGAGGTTTTGAGATCTATCTATGAGGCCTATAAACCTCCCTACCTCCATCCCTCACCATATGTAATCCTTTTCCATCTTTGTACACCTCCATTCCATTCTTTTTCATATTCTTGCACAGTCACACAAAAATCCTGTTTTTCATGTTGCAAACAAATTTTAATGACAAATCAAAACAACAGTTTTTTCACTCACCATACCTGCTACCCTCCATCTGAGATTCCTTACCAGCAGAGACCCTCGTCAGCAGTTGTAACCCTACTCATTTTAGCTTGAATCTCAGAAGGAGAAGCAGCTACAAGAAATCCTACAGGATTCCTATAGCAACTAATCCCCCTGAAAAACATACTACAGAGCCAGGGACAGAAAAGTATAGCCTATGAAACATGCTTGAGCTCTGTTTGAACGTGTAATCATTAGCAACAGTCTGAGGTCGAGCATGCACAATGCAAGCAGCAACAGCAATGAAGAAATGGGTTCCAAAATCTGAAATGTGCATAACACGGCCACGACTACATAGGTAAGTGACTAAACCTATTATGCAATTACATGGATTATATTTCAAGGCTGCGTAACTATGCAAATGGTTCGATTTGAATGGAATTAGTGGTGAGTTAACTGGCCACCCTCGGTCAGTTACACATCCTCATGGAATCTAAATGAGCTCCCATAAAATTCAAAATTGCTAATAAGATATGCAGCCAACACATGTGGAATGTCCATTCACGAAGAAATAATCGGGACTGGTAGTGGTGGCGGCAGATAACGGGAGTAAGGGAGGTGATGGCGGTTAGACGGCATGCAGAAACATTATGGCCGTGATGTAGGATCAATGGTTTGGTCCGGCCACCTCATCACCTCACCATGAATCACGCTCGTAGATAAAACATAGCTCAGTTAAGCCATTCATTACTCTTTGTTCATTCTGAACTCACGATGTTTTCGACTGGAGTACGCATCTACCACTTCTAGAGCAACTAACTAGTCGTCCTTTGCTAGATTTCTGCCTGCTTTTCGAAAATCTCTCACCTATCGAACTCTACATGAAGCACAATTTCATTCTATAGGAGTCGGGTGACTTCTACAGGAAGGGTTCTACGGGAAAAGTAGAAAATAGCTCTGCAAAAAGAAAACCCAGAATTTTCATTGAATTTCAAGCTCAAAATGAGGTAGGCTCGGGAAAACTTCTCTGTGCATGATTTTTTTGTGCAAGGTGGTGAATTGAACATGGCATTAGATTAAAAACAAGAGTAAAAGTCTGCCTATGCATTGAAAAAGTGAAAGTTTGCCTGCATATTTCACTAAGTTTACCCAGTTTTCTTCTCTGCATCCGAAATATCCTCATCATTTTTCAATTTCTCCTGGAAGGAAGATACATGCAGCAGTAGAGGCTAGACTATGTGTGTGAAAAAACCCGAATTTACATATCTATCTATGTGCTGAGAAAAGACCCTGTGTCCTTATGCTCTGTTCTGTAAAAAAAATTATTCTCATAAACAGACAGTCAAATTCTGGGTGACAACAGTTTTCAAACAGGGGAATTATTGCCATATGATGTTGTAAGGAGCACACAAGAAATTCCTTCTTTGATCTCTGAAAAAAACCGAATTTAGCTATCCTTTGTTTCAGTGATTGAATTTGTTTTTTTCCCACCTGAGCATTTTCTTTTTTGGTTAAAACACAAACTCAACACCATGACAGGAGGATTCACGAGGAAAGAACCCTTAAAGTCTAGCAAATTGTATGAGAACCCTGAGGTGGTGGATCTTTTCACCAGGGCAAACTGGATATCCTTCTTTGATAGAACTTAGGGTTATGATGAAGAGTTGACTGAAGAGTTTTTGATGTCCCTGAGACCAAATTTGAAGACACATGTGACAGTTAGTTTTAGGGGTTTGATGCTAGAACTTACTCCTGATTTCATCAGTAGAATCACCGGTTTACCATTGGGGCTACCTTGGAGCAAAGAGGAGAAGTCATTGGGACAAGTGGCTAAGAAAACATTTTTTCTGCCTGAGGAGCACCTTGTAGAAGACAAAAACGGAGTCAGAAGGACAAGATTTCCTCCTCTCTGGAGTGAAGTCGGTTATCAAATCATGAAGTATATCAAATGTGAAGGGAGGTTTAGCATCACTTATGGTTATCATTTTAGGTTGCTACATGAATTGAGGTATGGGATGGACTTGCCACCAGCTAAGAAATTGAGCATCCCATATTTCCTCCTTCAGTCTTTAATTGAATGTGGTACAAAAGTAAATGTAGGAGTCCCAGATCAGTTAGCCCACCATGGACTCATCAAACTGTTGGTGGAAGATGCTTTACACACCTATACTATCCCCATAGCGTGGGAAATTTTTAAAAATATGTCCAGTGATGATAACATCAGAACTTTGGCTGAGAACATCAACCCATCCAACAGTGATGAGGGGGAGGAAACTAAAGAAATTGAGAAGAACATTGATGAGGGAGTACAAGACACTCAAGCAAAGGGAAAAACATAGGAAGAACAGAAGGAAAAAGAGGAATTTGACAAGACTGCTGAACCTAAGACAAAAAAGGATAAAACAACAAAAACAGGGAAAGGAAAAAAGACAAAGATTGGAAAAAAAAAAGGCCAAGAAGGCCCAAAAGAAGGCTGCCATAGCCAAGGTAGGCACCCAGCAAGAGAAAGGAGATACACACCTTGAGATATCAGGGACACAAGCAGAAATAGGGGGCATAGAGATTTCTATAGGAAGTGAAGAAAAAGAATAGCAGAAAGAGAAATCCCTTGAAATGTTGGCAAGGGAGGCAGAAGCTGTGCTTGCTGCATTAAGCACACCTACAAAAGAAAAAGGAAAAAGGAAAAGGCAGACCTTCGTGTACTTTAAAGCCAGAAAAAGCACATGGATCAAAGTAGGCAAACCTCAGCCACCATCCAAGGAACCGATTGTCATTGATGACTCACCCACTAAAAAGAAGGAAGAGTCTCCTTCCAAGATATCCATCACCTATAAAAGATGAAGCACAAAAACCTCTACATGGAAAGAGAAAATTAAGTTGATGGACTCAAAGGTAGTTCTACAAGAAGTTGCAACATCTCTATAGGAAACTCTAGCCAAGTTAAAAGAGATTGACGAATTGGAGGAGAAGGCAGCTAAACAATCACAAGGGGAGAGAAAAATTGAAGAAATACATGAACCTACCCCTCAACCTGATTTGGGCTCATATTACAATCTGTTAGAGGATGGGAAAATCATCCCACAAAAATTTGTTGTACCATTATTTTTCTAATTAGAGAAAGAAAGGATCAGAACACACATATGGATGAAAATCGCTAAATCTAAGGGAGTTGAGGACATAGGCCACATGGAGGATAAGTTAAAAAAATTAAGGGGAGAATTGGCCATGGTGAGGCATGTAGAAAGCTGCAAAAGATCCCAGCTATAGGAGGAGAACGAGCTACTGAAAAAGCAGTTATAGGAAGTCCATAAGGAAGATAGGCTGTCCATTTTGGGAGGGCAACAGTAGCAAGAAGGACCTCCAGTAGACAAGGACACAACTGAGAAACAACAGAAAGAGGGAGAGCTACAAGCTAATGTGGAGATGCTAACAAAACTGCTGCAAGAACAGGAGTCTCAGGCAGCAAAAGCAATACAAGTTTTAAAATAGCAATTGCAAGACAAAGAAGCCCAAATTTCCTGCATGGCCAGCTGGGCAATAGAAGCCTTACAATGTAGGAAAGCTACTAAATCTTATGCATTATATCTTAAAGACCAATGGTTGCAATTTTAATTTAACACATTGGCCCAAAGGGGCACCACTCCATTTCAAAATTACAATTAGTTTCTATAATTATGTGACAGTAGGTTAGCTAAAGATAAGGCCAAGTTAGTAGAATTCTATTTACATAACTTGGCACTTCCTAACATGAATCTATGGTACCCAAACACCGTATTAGGAGATCTGCAACTTATGGCCATGGCTTCTTGGTTAAGCCATGAGGAAAAGAGGGGAGTAGAGATTCAGAATATTATGGCCAGGGAACTAAATGAGCCACTTATGATCAGGGCAGAACCAGAAGATCCCTCAACTCTTATATATTCCCATCGGTACCTTGCAGACAACCCTCACATCGCACCTGACTATGTTGAAAGGTAGGCTCAGGCCATCGCTCACTTTGAGGACATGGAAAGACTTTTTGGTGATAATTGCATTCATGCTTGCATAAGGAGATGGAACACCTTGTCCCATAGTCTAAAAATAAGAGAATACAACTCCCCAACCAGAATGAGGGAGGCCATGAGAAGAGTACCCCTATGCAAACAATCAATGCAAAACTTGAAAGCCAATTGGATTGGCCTTAAGTTTAGCCCTCCACTACTACTAGGGCTGTTGGAAGGGTTTAAGGAAGAAGAGGAGCAAAGACAATGGGAGGAGGTAGAAAGCAATGCAAGATTTCATGTTAGGGAAAAGGACATCACCTCAGAGGCCTGGGATGTTAGAGAGGTAGTCAAAGCAATCAAAGATGATGAACTAGATTAGTTGCTCAGAGGATGAGCAACACATTTAGCAGGGGGTGATGATGAGCCCCGAAAATGGGTAACTAAATGGGATCATTTTGCTTATTATTCTCATTTAATCCAGCATTTTCCATAGTTTTATGCATGATTTTGAATATATTTATGTTAATTGTGTGAATGGGAATAGTCACTTTACCACAAGGTCTAATACGTGCTTATTGTAGATTTTTGGACATTTTTGGACCAAGATCAATCCTTTATGAGTAGTTTGGCAGCCAAATATGAGGAGATAAGGCTAAGGATTTGTAGGAGGGGTGTCTACTGCACTAAATGACCCCTTCCTCAAGTTCTCCACCATCAGCTCGGAGTTCTACAACCCACCAAAGATGATTTCAAGGGCAGCCGAACAGGTCTAGTGAAGTGGCTGATTGATTGCAGTTTTGGGCAGCCAAGCTCCTAAAGTTAAGGAGGACTATTGGGGGTCCTCATTTGCATAAGTAGGAAGGCTTCAAGCCTTGGTATTTTAGTCATTTTGTTAGTTCATTTTTTCACTTTAGTGCATCTCTGTAATCAACACATTTTCGAGCTTCTTCTTGCAGACAGTTTGTGATGTAACTATTACTTTTTGATCAATGAAGATGAATCTAGCTTTGCATCAGCTCTGAGCTTTCTTAGGAGGCTATAGCTCTTGGGGTTGGGCCCAACCCAAGTTATAGTACCTCCTTTGTGTACTTTTATGTGTTTTTCTTGCATTCTTAGAATAATTTTTGTTATTTAGGGTAAAATCTTGCTTCATTACTTAGGTTGTTTTTTATGATTTAGATAGTTTTTCATGCTTCAGGTTGATTTGATAGTTTGGTAACAGAAAAGATCCACAAAAAGGCCACCAAGTAGTCCTTGATATCATTTCCCCCTCTTTGGGACCATGAATTGAGACCAAGGTACACTTGCTACCACAAAAACACTGCCTTTGCCTTCTAAATGCAATTGCTAGTGTTAGATTTTGAATTGGAAAAGTTGATATCAGTTCTGTTTTCATGTTTAGATCTATTCTTGCTTAGTTTCCATAGCTCTCTTGCATGATTTTCTATCTATAAACTTCTGTTCATCATATTTCTGGTTTTTAAGGGCAGATTAGGTCAAAATAGATAGATCTTTGTTTTTTTAGTCTTTGCTTGATCAGTTTTGGGAAGTAGTGTGCAGAGCACCTATAATACATTCCTACCTACCCTTCCTCCATCATACAACCTATTCCAGACCCTAACTCAAGATTTCTTCCCTTCATTTTCCACACTTTCCCAACTTTACCTAATTTCTACATTTTTGTGCAACATTGCTTTCTCCATCCTTGAACAAATCCAACCATCTTCATCACTCCTTAGCTTCATTTTACCAGGTCCTAAACCTCTTAACATCCTTATCCATCCTTCATTTCCGCTTCCCCACTATTTTTCCACCATCAATCCTGTAAAAACCACTTTCGGTATGCTCTTGTAGAACTTCTTGTAGAATTTCCTATAGATCCCCTACAACCTCCTGTAGAAGACAACGTGAGCGACTTTTCGAGATCTGAGCATGGTGGAAATCTCTAGAAGGGTGATAGGGACCCCTTAGGTCCTCTCCACACCTTCCTAACCCCCTGCAAATGCCCACTCCATTTCCTTTCACCAATAAACCTCTGCACAATAAAAAATAGTCAAAACACATGCATAATAATTCTGTATAAAATTGCTCAAGAATACAAAAAGATGATTTTTCCATATTTTCCTTTAGAAGTAGCTTAAAAACATGTATTTTACCTCTGCAATAGTCCATGGCATCCATTTCAGTAGTTGTACATCTCTTTTCTTGCACAAGTAGGGTTAGTCGGTAAAACTAGGGTTTGCTAGGGTTTGCATTTCCTTTCAGCTTTCATCATTCTTTCTACAAGTAGACTAGCCTCTTTTAAGTTAGCTTCCATCCATCACAGTTAAAATCTTCTTCTAAGAACTCATAGAAGTTGGCTTAATCTCCTAGAAAACTTGTGCCAGCTGATCAAATGACAGCCTGCGGTAAGAGCTAGTACTTGTGCATATAGCACACTCGCTTCCAAGTTTGTTACGAACTACCGGGTTGGTAAAAGTAAAGTATGGAGTCCAAGGAGTTGCAGCATCGTTGCTGCAATACTGGAGCTCACCACTAGCCACGACAAGAATTTCATCAAACATATCATGAATACGTAATCTACAACTATAAATAATAGATTTGGGCATAGCAGTCTCATACTTAGCTGAGAATCGGTAAGAAGCATTGATGCCTCAACATATCCACTAACATTTCGTCCATTAGGTCTTAAATACATTTTCCATTCATTTACAAGTAAAAACATGATGAGAGCCATACATAGCTACTGCCATAAAACACATATATAACCAACATAATAGCATCAGAAATACCAATGAAACTAGAGCCATATAAACCACATATAATCCAATATAATTCTCATGGAAATATGAGGATAAATAACCTCATGTTGATGATGAAAAATCCAAACCCGTGATGGGACTTCCATATTCCACCCGGCCGTAGAATGGCTGAGCCAAATCTCTCTTCATCCATTCCCCCCTGTGCCATATTCCAAGCATGAATGTGGGATCCCATAGAACACATCAATCCAAAACCATCTAGGGATTCCAGAGGTCATCCACCTCAACCCATCAAATAATGATTCCACGTCATGGCTGGACATCAAAAAACCTTCATCATATTGGTCTCTATCCCTGCCATCCATACTGTTATAGACATATTTGGGCAATGCAACCCCAATCACATATGTCCATAAACCAAGGGATTTTAAACCCCTAAAAGTGTTGTTTCAAACCCTAAAGGATCAAGGTCAACCGATTACATCATTTCCCAAAAGTTCTCCCTAAAAAACTACTAAGAACTGGTCAAAACTGGACCATACAGACTGCTCCATGCTGAGGGCATGATGCATCTTACCTGTTACACACGGGGGTGCGATGCATACTGAAAAGACCTTCTGTAGGGTGTGATGAGCGAGAGCAGACAAATGGTAGAAGTAGTTTGCTAGGTGGAAACTCAAAGAATCTTCTAGAAACTGCTCATATGACACTTGCCTCTCTGAATTTGCCCAGGGATGAGTAAGAGATCATGAAATCTCCAAGTGGAACCAAGAACTATCAGTGAAATGGCACTAATCAAAATCCCAGAAGCTGACTCACTCTCCTGCAAACATCTATATATGGATCCCTCATCCTAGAGATCCAAGGGGCTGGAATTTTGTAATTTGTAAGGAAGTGTTGTTGGTTTTCTCTTTGAAGAAAATGTATTGTTGGGTGATCTTGCTTTGTATGAGGTGAAGAGGGCTTTCATGCTGGGAGGATGATGTCAGATCAGACAGCTTGGTTGTAACCTTCTCTTCTACTACTTCTATCAATAAAGCTATTTGAGTTTTCCACCATATGCTTGTATATCTATGAATCTTGTATTTGTATATTCATTTATATGGTTAATGTACATCTGATCCTACATTGTTTATGGTTATAGATCTCTATGCTTTGATGGTATTTTGCTGCTTTGACTCTACAAGTGTTCTTTGAAGCGGGACAAGTGAGAAAGGAGTGGCAAAAGTTATATCAAGGGAGAGAGGAAATGAGCAAGGAGACTAGCGAAAGACTGAGGTTGGTACTCTCTACTTCTCTCTCATCTATCTCTCATAAAGGAAAACACAAGTAACTTTAGTTCGTTTGTTTCTAAGATAGCTACCCATCTTAGTGGGACTAGTAGCTCTTAATGGACACTAGTTTTCCTGATAACAAATTGGTGACTGCATTGGGGAACAAATAGTTTGTTTGTTTGTTTCTATTTTTTTGTCTTATAAACTACAGATGGAGCCTGAAGTTAAGCCAGCTAGCCTTTGAACTACATTTGCTATTCAAGTGCAAAGTAGATCAATGCTACTTCAGTCAATCTCTGGGTTTTTTTATGAATTGAACAACTGACTTGCAATACATCCTAACTGCCCTGGTGGTAGCTCAAATAACCTCATTAGATTAGCCCCTATACTTTGTGTTTACTGACAATCATTAGCTCAGCCTAAATCCTTGAACTTAGTTGCAAACTGTGAGTGAAAACCAAGCTCAATCTTGTCCATGGACCATTGCACTATCTCTCATTGGCAATCTGGATGCATCACACCTCTCGTGTGTTGCAGGTGAGTTGCATCCCTGTTTCCCTGTGTTATAGGTGTGATGATTGACTAAGACTGTTTCTGCCTCCAGATTTTGGTTTTTTCTTCATTGTCTTCAGCTTTATTCAGTAGTTTTGCTTTCTATGATCAGTACATCACTGTTGAAACCATCTTCCTTCGCATTATTTCAACTTCCACTGATAAGGAATTGTGAATGTTGTTTATGTATTTTTCATCATTTATAGTTCTCCTTTGCAAATAGTAGCTTAATCGAACTGTCATCTTCTGATTTGAAAGTGTTGCAAGTGTTGTTTTCAGTCAAGAAAAAGAGTGTCGTAAAGCATTCCTCTTTTAGATAGTCAACTACACTTTTGCCATTATATTTGATTTGAATTAATAGTATTTCAAGTGTCGAAATCAATTTAAAATTCGAAATCGCAAAGTGTCGTCTTAGCCTTCCTTTCGTTTTTTGAAGAGAAAATTGTTAGTATTGTCACTTTGAAAGAAGATAGTTTAGATCTATACTTAGTTTTCTTTTGTCATTCTCACATTAAGGAAACTGAAAAACAATACATGCATGTGCATTTGCATTTAGACTACATGCTGAAATTGATTTAGGAAAAGTGCATCTAGTGTGTGCTCTCTGCTCTATGTTGAAAAAATTTCATCTCTCTTTCCTTAGTAGCTAGGATTTTCATTGCAAAAAGAAAGTAAATGACTGTTTATCATCTTAGGTTGCATATTTAGGAATTGTATATCTACATCATGTGGTGAACCTTAAAGGCAAACTTCTTAAGAAAGATCAACTATAAAATAAACCTAAATGAACGTAAAAATTCTTTGGAACCTAACGCACAACATTTAGAAGTCTAGGCTAGACACGTATTTCGGCATCGTAAAGCCTGGTAACTATCGCTTTCATCATAGGTTGGGTGATTCCTCCTCTTTGAGACGACAAGTGCTAGTACAAACTTGCGCTCCAATGTACCATCGAGTATATATTGGGAGACCACAATAGGCTACATCCTTTATCCTTAGGAAGCCGTTCCTGCTACCTTATCGATCGCAATGCACTCAACACATCATTCGGGAAGATTGACTGCCATACCGTAAAAAGTATTATGCAGTTTTGCGATTGGTTTGGTAATCCCTCTGTCTAGATTTCTAGAGTAGTCACTTTTGTTCCTTTTCAAACTCCTTAAAAGAAAAGTTCCATTTGAACACTTGTCACTTAAGGCTCATTAAAAATCGAATGTGACTAGAGTCATCTTTAGCTTTTTCTTGACTCTAAAAAATTGAAAAAGCAAGTTGCGTCAAAGCGTCATAAAATTCATTTAATTCAGAATAAATTTTTCCCTTTTTATTTTGAGTTGATCAAGTAATCCGCAATCGTGGAAGAAAGTCAATCAAACCCCTGTTGTTTGCAGAGACTAACAAGTCAACTATCTTTGACTCTAGAAACAAAACCATTATGGGCCAAGTGATCTCGTTTAACTGGGTCAAAGACTCTTGGTTTATTTGAAACTTGTGTTTCAACATCCTCAGAGACTCGAGTCACTCAAACTATTTCTGGTATCCCTACCTCTACAAAAGAATTTCCACAGTTACAAGAGGACACTAGAACTGATCCTAGTGTAATGATAAACACATCTATTCCTAAACCAACTCCATCTAGCATTGATTCAGAAGGTGTCACCACTTGAACATCTGTCGCTGCAGAATGTGTACTTTCTTCGGCACCAGAAATATTTTATGGACTTGACAGTCTGCCTCTTCCACCTGGACAGATTACGATAGAAGAGATTGTGGAGGATCTTCCATCCAGTACCCCATTACATTTTGGAACTAGGATCCAACTATATCCTTCTAATTCAGAATTTAGTCACTCTTCATTGCAAGTTCTTGTAGAATCGCTAGGAAGTCTTTTGGATAGACTCAATATGTCTAAACAACCATCGACATCTAGGACTGTGTCATCCGATACAGCAATAGCAGAACCTCCTGCCACTACCCCGACAATGTTCACTGGTATACCATCTGTCCCAACTAGCTCTCAGTCGCTAGATGAAGTCCACCTAGGGACTATTTCGATAGTATGGTCTGTTCCCGTTTGTTCGTCTGGAATAATATTTGGAATTTCTTATGTTGAATCTCAACAAATTGACCCTTCACAATAGTATCAATTTGGGCAGTCCAGTCTACAAAGACCAATTTTCGCTTTGAACACTGGATTGCCGCCATATGGGGGCAATATTCCTTTTCATTGTTCCCTCCAGGAGAACAACCATATGAGAGTTCACAACAGAATTCAGGTCAAGCTGGAATTGCATCCAGTGGTTGGGTGCCAATACTACCTCAACAGCCAAGAGTTGTATATTCAATGCAACCAAATCTACCTGTGTCAAATATTCCCACTACACTGGCTATTGTGACGATGTCGCAAGTACAAGCGCTGCCTGTTGTATGTCAACCTCAAGTCTCTCAAGTCGTAATACAACAACCTCTTATCTCCACGACACAACCACAACCACCGATTAGTGGCTCCTTAATTGAAGTGACTCAAGCTCAAACGAGTACTATCACCCCTCATCTTGGTCAAATATCCAGTATTAGACAACAACAAATGGCTTCACAACCATGGCTGTTTCAATATCAACAACCGTGATTCCAACAAGCTTACTGAGGACCTGAGAAACAAAGCTTTGTGGGTAATGGGTAGCCGTATATTCAAAATGGTCACCATCAATCATATCATAATGGTTATGCCCATCAACCTTATACAAGTTATCAACATGAAATACATTATGCTGGTATGCAAAGTCCCACTGCTCAGGAAATCCCATCTTATCCTAGGTATACTTCACCAAACCTGAGTCAAGAGTTGCCTTTCATTGCAACTTTAGAATTACTAGATCTGAATCGACTAACAAATGATCCAATTGCTTATGTCCCTTGGTGGCCAACGATTCCTTATAAAATTTCGTTAGATATTCCTAACTTCAATGGAAATCTAAGTGAAGATCTGTCGAATCATGTGATGACCTTTCATCTGTGGTGTTCGTCCAACACTCTTAATGATGATTCAATTAGGCTTCGCGTTTTTCAACGAACGTTCACTGGTTTGGCAGCAAAATGGTACATCGAATTTCCTAGAGCTTCATTCGATAACTTCAGTGCCCTTGCTACCACCTTTTTAACCCATTTTCAATTACCAATAAGGTACGAAATAGGAATGGAGCTTCTTAGCAATTTTAAGAAAATGACAGCCACTCACATATCTGATCATATTCATGAGTGGCGACATCATCAAAGAATGGTAAAGACGTATGTTCCTTATCAGCTGCTAGCTAAATGGTTTATTAAGTCATTGTTACCTTCTATTACAGAAGATGTGGCTAAGGGGGGAGTTGTCACTAAAGAGTAAGTCATTGCTTGTGCACAATATCTAGACTTGATCTATACTCAGTCTGGCATGCTCTATGACAAAATTCCTGATGCTCCTAGACCAGAGTTTTCCGGTCCTCCTCCTCCTAAATCAAACAAAGACTCTCATGTTGGCAATGGTGTGATAGGTACAACCAACATGAAAACCTCAAAGGCTACATCTAAGAGAGCCCATACAGATTTTGGTCAAAATGCAAATGAAGAACCTCTTGCCTCAGAGGTTAATGCCATGTCAGCTGACAAAGGCAAAGAACCAAAGCAATCAGGGGGCAAGAAGAAAGGGAAAAGCAAAAATATGAAACAGGATGATTCATCTCCTGAAAATATTCCGCAAACCCTTCTAGGAAAAATAAACCTCCTTCGCCATGTCACATATGTGATGAAGACCATTGGACAAGTGATTTTCCATATAAAGTTGAGATTAAGAAGTTCTTTAAGATTTCAAAAACCTCAGCAGTCTTAATGGATTTGTTTCCAAACCTAGAAACCAATCTGGTTGCTAGCGACAATGCTTCCCCATCCCAAGTGCTTATGTTGTCCATTTCAAAATAACAAAATGATATCGACAAGGAATAAAAATTATGGAAATCCACAGTCTTCGAATAGCAAGGCTACATATCAACCTGGTAGTTCGACAACAACTTTGCCAGAAGTTGTTCCACTAATCATTCTTGAATTAACAATAAAACCGCCTAAGGGAGTAGTACATGAATCGATGTTTAATCCTCCTACTCGAGCAGCACTGAATTATAATATAGTGGAGGATCTGGCCCAATCGCCATCCACTATGTCGACACTTGAAGTATTGTAGAATTGCCCCTCCCAAAAGCAGGCTTTGTTATCAGCGATAGGTGGGATTGATCCAGCAGATTCCAATCTAGTGGCCTTTAATCATAAAGGATACGAACCTCATTTACTAGCCTAGCTCCCTTTCCTCATACAAGTAAAAACCCTCAACAAAACTATTCATCGAACAATCATTGATGAGGGGGAATCTACCTGTATTATGTCAATGAGTTGCTAGAAAACTTTAGGCTCTCCACCCTTGTCACGATCATCAATGACATTAAAAACGTTCGATGGAAGAACATACATGACGTATGGGATATTAAGTAACTTGCAAGTTGAATTGTGGGGCAAGATAGTAGAAATTGAAGTTAAGGTCATTGATGGAAACCTTGACTACAATATCTTGCTAGGAAGGCCCTAGATTTATGCTATGGCTGCTGTTGTGTCAACATATTTCAAAAAGATTGCATTCCCCTTCCAAGGCGGAATTACAATCATTAACCAAATAACCTTCCTCCCCAACAGTTCGCAAGTTACTGGAAGCATTCCATTGATCCATGGAAGCTCTATATCGCTTCAGAATATCGAACTAGATCTCCTAAAAGACCCTTCCTTAATGGGTACTTTTGCCCTTCCGCCTCCGAGTAATTTGGCGGAAGTGGCCACAATGGAAACTTGTCATATGATATCTTCTACATCATCAAAGATTAAGAAGAACTCTGACCATTTTGATAGTGTGGATCATCGCGAGGTATTTCCCCCAAGCCCTACAATACCTACATCATCTAACGATCAATTCAGTGATGTTGTACATTATGTACTAGGGGCATTAGAACTAGATCTTTCCTTCATGACCCCTTATGAGTTGTGATCAAAGGTCGCCAGAGGATCTGAGCAAAATTCCTTGTCGAGTCTTTCACTTGATCTCGTAAAGGAACCTTCATTCCATCCACCTAATTACCATGAGTAGTCTGGTGAATGTAACGAAGCTTAGGGGGCATGCACCCTTATCTATTTTGCGGACAAACCCAACTGTGGAGATAAGCTTCCCTATTAGTTATGTGATAAGTCTGAGTGACCTTTCACCTTTGTCTATTTGGCGGACAAAGTGCAGGAAGTGTTTTGTCTAAGTATTGACAAAAAATCATCCTGCTTAACCACAGTAAGTTTCCATATGGTTACTGAAGACTTTTTTATGCTAGGGGCATGCAAACCTTTTATACAAGCAAAAACGCCCAATCTCATTTTTTAGCTTTTTAGCTTTATAGTTTGGTCGTTCCTAACTTACATAAAAAGGAGCACGAGCATTTTTAGGCGAAGTTCAAGCTCGTTAAAAAATAAACCTAGCAATGAGCAAATGTTTCCCCAGAGTTCAAGCTCATTAAAAAATGAACCCACCTTTGGTAAATAGCCATTGCGATTGCCTATTTATTAGCTTTTGAACCTTGGTCGTGTTCTTACCATCACCTCCACTCTTTTTTAGCCGATCATACGCCTCCATTTGATTTTTTACCCTTTTGAGGAACATATGCGATGAGTGATTCTTTTAGCCACCTTCTTTAGGCTGCTATGATTGAAAAGTTCCAAACCTTACCTGGAACTAGTTGCTATCCAAAAAAATCACTCGTTCCTCAAAAACCGAGTCTCCTTTAAGCTCTTTTCATCTGACTCATAAAATATGAAAATTTTGCTGAGCAATTGGCCTCTCCAACTCATTAAAGTGATCAGAAGTGCCATCTCTCCTCTGGATTTTAATCTTTTTGGACCTGAGGAATCATTACACAAAAAGGTCGAGCGCTTGTCTTGTTTGGCTCGTTAAAACTATCGAAAAGTCATCCCTTTTGTATTATTTTATACTTTTTCGGACTTAAGGGATTATATTACGAAAAAGGACAAGTGGAGTTGCCTTGCTGTCTCTTTTTAGACTTTCTAAAATTGAAAAGGACCGAGTTATCCTTGTCATTAAACTTGTTAAAACAATAGCGACAAACTTGTCCATGCAGACAAGAGTGAGTTTCACTGTCGCTAGGCTTGTTAAAACATAGAGACAGGTTTTCCCGAAGGGAAAATTATAGAACAAGCATATGTTATCCTCCTCAATCTTGACAAAAATAAAGAGGTATTGGTCAACAATGACTAGGGAAAAAGGGAATAAAACTTGAATAACTTCATTGGTAGCAGGTCGCTCTTGAACATGACACTTTCACTCCATCACCATGATTGAGTCGGGTTGGGTTATTCTGTTCACTGGTCATATCACCACTAGCCCGTCGTACCATCTATTTTGGGGTTAATGCTACCAATCCATTTCAGTGTCACCAATATGTTCAAGAGAAGTCGCTCAGGGAATTCACCAACCCAGCTAATGCCTCATCCACTGCAATACCTTAATGCTCCATTCTTTCATGACTGCCACCCTGAACCGTGTATCATCAGATCGTTTTCACCTCCACAAAATCATTTGCTCCATTCCGTGTCGTAAATGTGGATTCATTAAGGCCCTCCTATGACAGGTCACTTCTTGTCAACATTAGCTCATTATCTAAGAAGTTGACTTAGGAACAACCCTTTCAGTACTTTGAAGCTTGCATGCCTCAATGGTAAGTTTCTCACTTCCGGCGACAGGTTTACATCAATGACCTTCAACCAAATGATTTTGCGTTCTGTTCGACATCAACTCATGTATTCACACCACATGAATTGTACTACAGTACCTCGAGGGTCATTATCATTATTGGTGATTCCTCTCACACCTATTAACAACTTACATCATTGACTGGTAATCAAGTAATGTCTCTCCATGTTCGACATTAGAACATTTTATCACATGGATCAACTTGTAATTCGGGCGAAGATCGAACGAATTTGAAGACCCCGAATCTAGTTTCATTTGTCCGGACTGTGATATATTCATGAAAGTAAAAACATCAAATACATCATTACTGCACAGATAATCATCCAAACTAAGGGATGATGGCTCTACCAAAATCATCAATCTACCACACAAACAATTGTTTGTCTTATGTACATGAAAATGAATTTATAAAGCTAAGCATGGGAATGCCCGCCTAAGCTAGATCATGAAAATATTATGAAGATAATGTATTGTATTGTATCTTATTACAGGTCACCTTCCAGTTCAAAAAACCTCGAATCCTCATTATAAAACATTTCACCCGACATTAGAAGATTTACGACCTCATGCTTTAGTCGGTAACTATTATAGACATATTTAGGTACTGCAACCCCAATCACATATGTCCATAAACCAAGGGCTTCTAAACCCCTAAAAGTGTTGTTTCAAACCCTAAAGGATCAAGGTCAACCGATTACATCATTTCCCAGAAGTTCTCCCTGAAAAACTACTCAGATCTGGTCAAAACTAGACTATACAGACTGCTCCATGTTGAGGGTGCGATGCATCTCACCTGTTACACATGGGGGGTGTGATGCATACTAAAAAGCCCTTTTGTAGGGTGTGATGAGCGTGGGTAGACAAATGGTAGAAGTAGTTTGCTAGGTTGAAACTCAAAGAATCTTCTAGAAACTACTCATATGACACTTGCCTCTCTAAATTTGCCCAGGGATGAGTAAGAGATCATGAAATCTCCAAGTGGAACCAAGAAATATCAGTGAAATGACACTAATCAAAATCCCAGAAGCTGACTCACTCTCCTACAAACATCTATATATGGATCCCTCATCCTAGAGATCCAAGGGGTTGGAATTTTGTAATTTGTAAAGAAGTGTTGTTGGTTTTCTCTTTGAAGACATTGTATTGTTGTGTGATCTTGCTTTGTATGAGGTGAAGAGGGCTTTCATGCTGGGAGGATGATGCCGGATCAAATAGCTTGGTTTTAATCCTCTCTTCTACTACTTCGATCAATAAAGCTATTTGAGTTTTCCTCCATATGCTTGTATATCTCTGAATCTTGTATTTGAATATGCATTTATATGGTTAATGTACATCTGATCCTACATTGTTTATGGTAATAGATCTCTATGCTTTGATGGTATTTTGCTGCTTTGACTGTACAGGTGTTCCTTGAAGTGGTACAAGTGAGAAAGGAGTGGCAAAAGCTCTATCAAGGGAGAGAGGAAATGAGCAAGGAGACTAGCGAAAGACTGAGGTTGGTACTCTCTGCTTCTCTCTCATCTATCTCTCATAAATGAAAACACAAGTAACTTTAGTTTTTTTGTTTCTAAGATAGATACCCGTCTTAGTGGGACTAGCAGCTCTGAATGGACACTAGTTTTCCCGATAACACATACCTCCAGCGTGTTTGTTCCAACAAAGGCTCCAAGACTAGTAACTCAACCCAAGCTAAGGAAACATGAGATCCAACCAAAACAAAACAAAGAAATAAGCCCACAATCTCCATCGCTATCCATGAAATGGAAAGGCTAGGAAATCCACTTTCAATCCAAGCAATCCTCCCTGCCAATGATAGATTATGACCAATAATCCACATGCATATTCCATGCATGCAAAAACTAGTGAGGAAAACATAAATGCAACTCGGAACCTGCAAGAGAATCTCGTTGTAGTTGTTGATCTCGATGCCCTCTTGTGGTTTCCTACTCTTCCTTTTCCTTCTTGCTCCACAAATCCAAGTATGCCACACCCTCCAAGAGTGCTCCAAGAAAAATCTAAGTATCCAAGAGTATGAGAGAGAGAGATAATAATGAGAGATCTCTAAAACTAAATTGGCGAAAGGTTACCAACTGATCCTCAGAACCATTTTTATAAATGAGGCCTCTATTTTCTTCATTTTCCATTATTTTCCTTCATTTTCCTCCTCAAATGCAACCTATGACCTTTCACCTCCCTTTTCTCCTAATTCCCATTATTTTCATAAATAAATGTGCAAAAAAGTCGTTTTTCCTTTCCAAAGCCTTAGCCATTACCCAAGGAAAATTTTAAGAACCCCCCCTAAATTTACGTGTATAATAAATGGGTGAATCTCCATGGTATATAGGAAAAATGGAAGGGGATTTTATCAATAATATGATATGTATATATAATTTTTTGGCGAATCTCTCACCAGGCATGGCGAATATTTTACTCAATTATAAAATCTTGTGTTTATTGAATACACAAATGAAATCATTGCATTTCTTTAAAATATCTTTTGAAATCAAAATTACCGAAATTACATATCGATAACCTAGTGGGTGTAGGATAAAATTCACCCCTCCCATTCACAGAAAGCATGAGAAAAAATCTAATACTATATATAAAACCAAGAAAAATTCAAATTCATCACTTCTAGGGACCTCGTAACCACCCTGCCAATACACAAGTATGTTCCTGTTTGCAATTAGAAAAATTACCCAAATGACAATCTGTTTACTCCAGCATATGTTGGAAAGTTTTCATGTTTGCAATTAGAAAAATTACCCAAATTACAATATGTTTACTCCAGCATATGTTGGAAAGTTATAGAAGGATGACTAGTGCAATCAATCCATTCCTTTTAGCCCTGGATTTGTTTCAGTTTAAAACATAAGTATACAAATATACTTGTCCAATGTCTATGCTTTAACCATTCACCTTAAGATGTTTTTACAATATAATTTCCTAAGTCTATTTAATATCTTCATTATCATAAAAACCAACCTATATCCATCTTAACTCCACATCTACCACTCTTAGGAGGATGAAATCTATTTATCCCTCTGAGCACTTGGTAGACCCAGAATTAAGATGGATCTAAGATGATAGAATTTCCCCTTTAAATAGTCTACGCTCACATGAATACCATGGTATTACCATGGGTTATCATAAACCTAGAGATTAAAAATTACTATTAGTAATTTATAAAAATTAATAAAATTAATAGTTGATTTTTATTTTATTTTTTATTTTAACCAAGCTAAAATGTTTAACATACATTAAATTACAACATCCATTTTTACTCTTGATCGGATCAAATATTTTTTCACTCTATGCTAGTTTGCATATCACGATATTTGATACATCTCGGAGGTTAGTAGATCCATAGTAAAGATGGATCTATGTTGGTTTAATTCCCCCATTTAAATAGGCTACATTCTAGGTGAATACCATGGGTCAATACCATATGCCATTTTGGTGAATACCATGGTTCAATACCATGTGCCATTTTTATTTTTATTAATACTAATATGAGGGTTAATAATATTTTTTTGCATGGTATTAATAACAATCTAGTCCATGGTATTTGTCCCATAGTATTTTGCCCATAGGTTTCACCTAAATATAATGCATTTTTTGAGTGTTCGTAAATATAAGGTGACTTATGGAGTAAATATAAAAAAATGTTTTATTTGTTTACCATACCTCTCATTTATTTATATTTTTATTAATTTACCATAACTCTTTTACAAATATGGTATTTGGCCCATAGGATTCACTTAAATAAAACCTCTTTCTTGAGCCTTCATAAATAGAACAAGGGTTATGGACTAAATATAAAAAGAGTTTTTATTTATTTACCATGTGTCTAGTTTATTTATATTTTTATTTATTTACCATACCTTTTGAGTAAGTATAAAAAGACATTTTATTTATTTACATTTTGTTTATTTACGATACCTCCACTTTACTTATACTTTTATTTGTTTACACTCTTGCCTGTATCTAAGGTGACTTATGGAGTAAATATAAAAAATGTTTTATTTATTTACCATACCTCTCATTTATTTATATTTTTATTAATTTACCATACCTCTTTTATAAATATGGTATTTGGGCCTTTGGCCCATAGGATTCACTTAAATAAAACCTATACTTCAAAATGGGCGAATGGATTCACTTAAATAAAACCTATTCTTGAAAATGGGCAAATGGAAGGTTGTAGCTCCTAATTTCAAGGGCTAATGTTACCTTTTCCACCCTCTCCCTTAAAATAAGGTGGGCTATTTGAGGTGATTTGTAAAAATGTACTATGATACAAAATATTCGCCCACTAAAAATTTAAAACCCCTTAATTTCGCCAAAGGGCGAGCATTCGCCCCTAAACTTTTCTATGCCATTACCTTTGCCAATTTCCTTAGCCACTAAACAATCACAAGTGATCCCCATCACTAGGATTTTTCCCAACATTTAGCTTTAAATAAGTGTCCCATCAACTGTGCTTATTATTTTACCTTTTATTAACTTTTATTACATGGAATTTTCAGCAGGGTTGTTACAAAACTCACTATTACAGGGTGGTTAACTTTCATTACAATAATTTTCACCAAGGGAATATTATTCTATGTTGGCCCGCAACAAAACATTTCAATAGAAATTTCATGTATCCTACTACTACAAAGGAAATTCAAACCCCAACTTGTTGTTCCACTTCTAATTTTACCCAAAATTACCTCGCATTTAATGGTATCACCATATCTTATACCAAATAAAATTAAAAATATATATATCCTTTGGAGAAATAGGATCATCAAACAAAATTGAACCATACATATTAATGAACCTTATTTTATCTATTAATATTAGCATGAACCTATTTTTCTGTTGGAAAGAGAAAAAATTTCATAGATACTAACGAATCCTTATTCATTACCTGCATTCCTTTGAGTTAAAAAAAAAATGGCACTAGGAGAGCGATGATTTGTGTTTCTGGCAGAGATATTTTATCTCTTCCTCCAACATCAAGATTCTTCTTGTTTGTTGCAACAAAAATGGAAATCCTTAATGGAGATGTTGCCTTCACAACTACTTTATTTCTACTAGCGTATGGGCATAAAATTGGACGCTTTCCTGCTAGAGCTATTAGTTGTCATTTAATTAAGCTACAATGATAGGTGAGAGCTATGCATAACTCACTAAAGGTGTATCAAGATGCTATTAGGCTATAGGCTATAGAATTGGACTCTTTTTATTTGTAACTTAGTGAAACAGAAAAGTTGTGGAGACAAGGTCCATTCTTATTCTTTCACTGGGTCATGTAAAATAAATGAAGCAAACAATGTCAACCCCTTGGAGAAGGAAAGTTGAGAACAAAAAATAGCATGAAAAAACAAAGAACCCAATGAGCAGAGTTGAGAGAGGTCTCCCTTTGTAAACAAGCATCCATAAGATTGTAAGAGTAAGTATGAATCTTTACTAGAAGTTGAGTAGTCTTCAAATCACCAGCCACATCCAATACAAAGGTACCAACCTCTAAAATACAAGTGATGTCTCCAAATAAGGTGCAGTCAATACCAATATTATAATCTTTTGAATCTATTCTCAAACTTAAATGCCTCAAACTCTGATGCAAAGAGGTCATCATCAACTATACTCATACCAACTAGATCACACATGTTATTCACTTCTTTATTGGAAGCTTCACCATCATCAACAAGGTCTATTGTTGGATTGATAAGTTAATAACTCACTTTGTAGTCACCATCCGCATGTGTCTCGCCACTGAAGTCCCACTCCACAAATCACCTTCCACTTGTTCCTCCTGTAGTTGGAACTAGTTTAACTGAAAACAACTTGAGATAACTGACTTTGATTGCTACAAATTAGGAATCACACATGCTTAACTAAAATCTAACTCCTCCAACTTGAATTTATTGAGTAAATCAGGTGACACAAGCCATGTCACACAAGTTAGCTACATCCAATTTCTCCGTTGAAGTGCAAATTAAAATTTTATCAATTTAATCAAGGAAAAATCAAATTAAAAATTTCTTCCTCCATTTTTCAACACTTCCTCTTAGCAAGAAAGGGATTATCAACCACCCCTATCTTTCACCTGTGAAACTTGAACTTCCCTCTTGACAAAGATTTTTTCAAAATGTCAGCAACTTGTTCCTCTGTCACAATGTAGTGTAGCAACATTATTTGCCTCTACACATAGTCTTGTAAATGGTGATAGCATATATCTATATGCATTTATTGATTGTGAAATATAGGATTCTCATAGAGTTTGATGCGACTCTGATTATCACAGTAGATCACAATTCGATCCATCATCTGACCAAACAATCCAACAAGTATCTTTCTCATCCATATTGCCTCAAATGCTACTTGACTTGCAACTATGTATTTTACTTCTACCGAGTTGAGCACTAAATGTATTTGTTTCTTGTTGTACCAAGATACGGCTACAAACCCAACACTGAAAATTCCATTTGATGTACTATTTTCGTCTAATGGACTTCGTGCCCAATCTGCATCTATGAAGCTACACAACTTCACTCACTTTTCTTGTTTGTACCATAGTCCAAACTAGGTAATGCATTTGAGGTATCGAAAATCATGCTTAACTACCTTCCAAAATAATTTGGTTGGTCTAACTATAACTTGGCTTAACTGGTTAACTGCATAGCACAAATATGGTCGTGTGTTCACAAGATACATGAGTGAACCCACTAGCTGTCGATGAATGGTAGCATCCACTTCTTCACCTGAGGTGGCATCCTCCTGTCTCCAATTGTTTTCTAATGGATGGGTCCCCGACATATAACCATACTTAGCAAAATGATGCCAGGGTTACCCAACATATACCCACAGTATCCATTTAACAATGCATCCACACCTTTCTTGCAGGTATTTAACTCTTCAATGGAGTCAAATCTTCATTAACCATACATGGTTAAGGCCCTTTTATATAGTTCCTTTGTATCGGAACCAATCACCCCGCCTAAAAATTCCTATCAAGAATATTTTCATCCTCAAGCCTTCGTATGAGACTTTGATTAAATCTTTCCCTCTAAATACTTCTATCGGGAATTAAAAACCCTTCAGAACCTTAGTTCAAGCCTTTAGCCTGCATATATATATATATATATAACCAGTCCTCTCAACCTTTGGTTAATACATATTTAACATATAAAACCCTTCATTTGTGCAAATACCTTTACAAAGAAAACTTATGCAAATATACCCTTTTCCACTTTCCATACGCCTTCGGCATAGATTCCGAGGCTGTACCTCGATCACTATTGGCATTCGCACCTATTGTGAGCACACCACATATATGGCCATATCATCCCTCTGACTCTGATATTTAACTATCAGAACGTTTATATATGTATATGGGACTTCCTTAAAACCCCACTCTGAAACCCTTTATTCAGATTTCAAATCCCATGCACTCGCACATAATAAATCATTGGATCTACCTTCTTCCTCTGCGCTCTCCGAACTCCACTTCCTCGACCTTCAACTATCGACATCTCTGATCGCCAATATTTAATCTTCATCGTCCATTCAAATCACCAATCCAAAGGCTATCGGTGCATCGTTGATCGGCCCGTTGGCATTCCACTCCTATGATTGTGATTTAGCGATACAATCGCGATCATCGATCTAATATACGATCCTATGGTTGAGATTTATTCGTGCCATCACATTTTGCTAACCCTTAAGGTTAGACCCTTTCACTTCAAAGTGCCGATCTTATGGACTTGATATGGTATAAAGCCCCAACTATAGATGCTTCAAATCCGAAACTTGATTCTGACTAAGTTTTCACTTGGTTTTTAGTGTAAGTCATTATTCCGCCTGCTCTTTAGCAACGTCATCTGGACCATTGATATTTGAGATCTAACGGTTGCTGAGCATCCATATTTCACTTCACCCTTCTCCCTATTTCTTAGTTTTTATGCTAAGTCCTTAGAACTCCCATGGTTTAACTCCTCTTCGAAGGTTTCAGTTCCTTCACCGTTTTCACTGCAACTCCATCCTAAGTTGATTCCTCAGCAAAACCTCAGTTCGCTTCTTCTCTCCAGAGATTTATTCTACTCCCTCAATTGTTTCAAGGATTCTTTCTGATTCCTCTGAATCAATCGCCTCTTTGCTTCCACTTGCTTCTATCTCGCCCAATTTCACTTCGCTATTCTGCTCGAATAGTCCTCAATGTCTCCTCTGCATGTCCTCTTAACTCTGCCTACAACTACAATTACAAAACGTACGGTTTCACTCCAAAATAAATAATAAAACATGTGCTTCATATGCTCTAACATAGTCAGGAAAACTCTGGATATATTAATGTAAAAGCAAAGATTACATTTGAGACACCTAGATCTCACACAAGCCTCATTCTCGACATTTGTGGTCTCATTTCCTATCCATAGGCTTACATACATTTTTATGGAAACTTGGATTGGATTACTATGAAGAACCTGATCCCATCCTTTCCTTGAATCACTCATATAAATCCCTAAATCTTGTTACATGCATACATATGTGGCAAATAAAGTCTTCTAAAGACTTATCCATTCCATCTTTTTCTCTGTTTTAAAACAGATTTGTCCCTTTATTCAGCTTGATGGTCCACATCCTCTCTTATCTAATTAAATCACTAAAAGGCCTAAATTACATTAACTTGAGACTTAGGAAAACTATTTCCTAAAAATACATGACCCCCTATGTCTACTATTTACAATGATTTTCCCTTGGGTGAATGCTCCTGCATCAGACTCCCAAAGTAGAAAATATTCATGATCTCTTGATCATGTGTCTTCTGATCTTTGTCTTCCTAGATCCCAAACTTTGTTTTGTAATTGTCCATATGCTTTGTTTCCTTGTTGTTGTTGCAATTTTGCTGTCTTTTGCTCCATTTTCTTCATCTTATCGATCAGATTCAATTTCTGACTGATCTTGCTTCCTGCTACTACCATTTTCCTCCATTTGAACTACTTCATCATCAGTGGCCAAATTTCTTCAATCTCAGTTTCCAGTACATCTTTGAACTACTTCATATTCTGCGTCTTACTTTTGTCTCCTTTTCTTTGTTTTAGGTTGTTGTTGTCTTCTATGCTGACTCTAACTTTGCTTGCTGTGACTCCTAAGCTGACTTTAACTTTGTTTGCTTCAACCTTTGCCTAGGTTGCTTTGTTGACTTCTCTTTTATTTGCTCCAACTTTTGGTTTTCTTGCTTTACTGACTCTTGCTTTACTTTCTGCCTCCCTATCATCCTTTCCCTCTTTCATGATTGAATCATGATTGTTCAGCACTTTCTCCAGAAAATTAACTTCTCTATTCCATGGATTGATTTCTTCCACAAAATATCCTTCTTCCATCTTTAAGTGGCTTAGCTGTGCAAAATCTCCTCCGGCATTTGCAACAAAACCTGCACTCACAAAACACTTGTTAGAATTAAAAACATAAGGTTGTTGTGCCTTATTTCCATTTGGAAACAATTCAATTTGCTGCTCTGTTTCTTCCTTTTTTGCCGGCACATCAATATGCTGTTTTGAATTCTCAAAAGAATTCATGAGATTGTCCATTAGTCTCTTTTCCACATCATTTTCTTCAATGACATCTTTCTGCTCTTGTTCATTGTGGTGAACTCCTTCTTTTGCAGTGTCAATCTGCTGAATTCTCATTATCACCTTCTTTCTCTTGTGACTGTTATTCATGACAATTCTTTTGTCTTCCTTCTTCAAGAACCTCTCTTGAACATCCATTCTCTATTTTTCCAACTCCTTTCTTTGAAAATCCAATTTTCTATATAACTCAACAACTTCAATTGGAGTAGATTTTGGAAATTTTACACAATTCTCCATACCTTCCCTTGTTATGGATAGATCATCAGATGTCCTTTCTCCCTTAGCTAAGTATTTTGCATAGACTTCTTCTTTCCTAACATCTTTCAGTAGATGTCCTTCTTTTTCCTTGACTATCTCTATAGCTTCCATAGCTATTTCAACTGTGCCTATCATCATGGTGAATTTCTGGTCCTTTACTATGTTGTCAACTAACATATTTTCTTCTTCTTCAGTGCATTTTGCCTCGTTGTCCCTTTGTAACTCTTCTCCAAGAGCTATCCTTGTCTCACCATCTTCATTAACATTCTCCTGCATTTGATTTTCATCAATAACATTAATCAAACTTATTTGATTACCTTTCTGATACTGCTTTTCTCCATTCCTCATCAAAATAAGATTCTGATTCCTCATCTCCATGACAACTTCTATAGACTCATCCATAGACTTTCCCTTCTGTATGCAGTCAAATTCCTCCTCTTCTGAAAATTTTTCTTTGTCACTTCTTACTTCTAGGTGTTCGTCTCCTCTGAAGATATCTTCAAATGGATGATTTTCTTTTGCAATATCTTCCATCATATATAAACTATCAGTTTTAAAAATATAAGAACTTATGGTCTCACTTGATGGTTCAACCATCATATCTCCTTGCTGTTCTAAATCATTCATATGATTCAGAAATTCTTTGATAGTCTCCTCTTCAATCTCTTCAAGCCCTTCACTTGGTTTCTTGACATCTTTCTCTAGCTGTACATGAGATCTATCTATCTCATATTTTTCCAAAACAAAATTTAGATTCTACTTGTCTTCTTCCTTCTTCATGACAATATCAACAAATTGTCTTATACCTGTTTCACCTGAAAATATACACAAATTGTCAGTTTTAAAACCATGTGACCCTTTGGCCTCACTTGAAGTTTTAGTCTTCAAGTCTTCCTCTTCAATTAGAACTTCATCTTCTGTTAGTATCTCCTCATGCTATTGTGAACTATCCCAATAGTCCATGAGATCTTCACTTGATCTCCATTCTTTAGCTTCAGTGTAGTCTTCACTTTCTCCCAGAATTTCTCTCTGTTCTAGTTCACAAATGGACTCTTCCATTTATAACTCAACTTCCTTGAGTTTTCCCTCCAGCCACTTTACTTGCATTTGTTGTAGCCTTCTCTATATCTCTTGCCATTTTACTGGCTTCTTCCTTAAGACCCAACCTATTCTCTGGCTTTCCTCAAACATTCTCCTTAATGCATTGAGTTGTTATTTTAACTTTATAACTTCCTTGTCAATTTCCTCTTGAATCATCTTCTTGCCATTTGCCTTGGCATCCTTCTTCTCATATATTCTGTTGTGGCTTCTTTCTGAACCTTTGTTATGACTATCAGTAGTCATCTTCCTCTCTTCTTTCTTCATGAGCCCCTCTGCAACAAGCCTCTACAACAGCTAGTCCTCTTTGCTGTAATCTTATCTCACCAAGCTCTCCTCACTTAGTTTTTTGGTAAGCATAGGTCCTTCGTCTGGAACCTCTTCATGAGCAGCACCTTTGCTCCTTCTAGTCTGCTGCAATCTCTCACTTCCTCTTGAGAACACTTCAGCGGTCCTCATTGTCTAATCTCTTGTTGGATTCTTCAGGTTCACTACCACTTCTCCTTCAGAGTATTCTCCTTACACTACCTTCAAGAATACATCGGGTTCTCTCACGGCTTCTCTTGTTGTCACCTGTGCTTTAGTATAAAAACACACATTCTTAATTTAAAACAGAACATAACATATTACCTCTCCTTCAAGATCTCAGCATGATATTGTTTCACCCATTCTTCTATACTTCGAATGGATTTCCCTCTGTTTTGTCTCTAAGTCCTCTTTCCTTCAAAACTTGCATTAAGCAATCTTGATTTTTCTTTCCTTTAAGGAATCTTCTGTTCCTTCTATTCCAAGTCTCTTCTGGAATTGCTACGATCTCCCACTGTAGTATTTATCATTCAACACATTACCTTTTCTTATGTGTAAAATCCCTTTCGCTGAAATATTTTCCTTTCTCTGATTTCAACCTGCTCTGATTACAAACTTCTACTCTGATACCACTAATGATGCATGGGTCTGCAACATATAACCATACTTAGCAAAATGATGCCAGGGTTACCCAGCATATACCCTTAGTATGCATTTAACGATGCATCCACACCTTTGTCCCAAGTATTTCACTCTTCATTGTAGTCAAATATTCATTAACCATACATGGTTAAGGCCCTTTTATACAGTTCCTTTGTATCGACACCAATCAGCCCACCTAAAACCTCCTATCAGAACTATTTTCATCCTCAAGCCTTCGTATGAGACTTTGATTAAAGCTTTCCCTCTAAATACCTCTATCAGGAATTAAAAACCCTTTGGAACATTAGTTCAAGCCTTTATATATATATATATATATATATATATATATATATATATATATATATATATATATATATATATATATATATATATATATATATATATATATATATATATATATATAACCAGTCCTCTCAACCTTTGGTTAATACATATTTAACATATAAAACTATTCATTCGTGCAAATACCTTTACAAAGAAAACTTACCCAAATATACCCTTTTCCACTTTCCATATGGCTTTAGCACAAATTCTGAGGTTGTACCTCGATCGTTATCTACATTCGCACCTATCGTGAGCACACAACATATATGGTCATATCATCCCTCCGACTCCGATATTTAACTACCAGAACATTTATATATGTATATGGGACTTCATTAAAACCCCGCTCCGAAACCCTTTATTTGGATTTCAAATCCCATGCACCTGCACATAAAAAATCATCGGATCCGCCTTCTTCCACCGCACTCTCCGAAATTTACTTCCTCGACCTCTGACTACCGACACCTCCGATCACTGATATTTAATCTTCATTGTCCATTTCAATCACTGATCCAATGGCTATCGGTGTATCGTTGATCGGCTTGTGAGTGTTCCACTCCTCCGATTACGATTTAGCGATACAATCATGATCGTCGATCTAATATATGATCCGATGGTTGAGATTTATTCACGCAATCGCATTTCACTAACCCTTAAATTCAGACCCTTTCACTTCAAAGCACCGATCTTACAGACCCGGTATGGTATAAAACCCTGCCTATAGATGCTTCAAATCCAAAACTTGATTCTGACTAGGTTTTCAATTGGTTTTTAGTGCAAGTTGCTATTCCACCTGCTCTTTAGCGACGTCATATAGACCATTGATCTTCGAGATCTAAAGGCTGTTGAGCATCCATATTTCACTTCACACTTCTCCCTTTTTCTTAGTTTTTACGCTAAGTCCTTAGAACTCCCGTGGTTTAACTCCTCTTCGAAGGTTTCGATTCCTTCACTGTTTTTGCTACAACTCCCTCCTGAGCTGATTCCTCAGCGAAACCCCGATTCACTTCTTCTCTCTAGAGATTTACTCTTCTCCTTCAATTGTTTCAAGGATTATTTCTGATTCCTCTGAATCAATCCACTCTCTACTTCCACTTTCTTCTATCTCGCCCAATTTCACTTCATTGTTCTGCTTGAACAGTCCTTAATGTATCCTCTGCGTGTCCTATAAACTCTGCCTACAACCACAATTACAAAACCTACGGTTTCACACCAAAATCAATCATAAAAAAATCGTTTCATATGCTCTAACACAGTTAGGCAAACTCTGCATATATTAATGTAAAAGCAAAGATTACATTTGAGACACCTCGGTAACACACAAGCCTAATTCTCAACATTTGTGGCCTCCTTTCCTACTTGTAGGCTTACATACATTTTTACGGAAATTTGGATTGGATTACTATGAAGGACCTGATCCCATCATTTGATTTAATCACTCAACTAAATCCCTAAAACTTGTTACATGCATACATATGTGGCCGCAGGTAAAGTCTTCTAAAGACTTATCCATTCCATCTTTTTCTATGTTTTAAAAAAGATTTGTCCCTTTATTCAGCTCAATGGTCCACATCCTTTCTTATCTAATTAAATCACTAAAAGGCCTAAATTACATTAACTTGAGACTTAGGAAAACTATTTCCTAAAAATACATGACCCCCTATGTCTACTATTTACAATGATTTTCCCTTGGGTGAATGCTCCTGCATCATTTTCTAGAGGTGTCTCCATGGGTTTACAACTCTCCATGCAAAACCTCTATAGAATCTGACTTTTATACTTTCCTTGAGAGACAAACATTTCCATATCATCTTGCCATACTTCAAACTTGAGGACGTAGTGCATAAGACCCATGTCCTTCATTTCAAATTCCCTTGCAAGGCCCTCCTTACAAGATCTGATCAACGATTCATCATTAGTTAAAATCAAACATCAACATATAAGACAATAATAAGGAATTTACCTTCTACCAAGATGTGATTGAAGTTTTCATCCACTTCACTTTTGGTGAAGCACAAAACGTTGAGATAACTATTGATCCTAGTGTACCAAGCATGGGATGATTGTTTGAGACCATACATTGCTCGCTTGATTCTGAACACATGAGACTCTAATTCAAATGTCTCAAAACCTTTTGGTTGCTTGTTGTACACCTCCTCCTCAATAACCCCACTAAGAAATATTGTTTTTACATCCAGTTGGTGGATCTTCCACCCCATATGCGTAGTAAGAGCAAGAATTGATCCAATGGATGAGTACCTTGCTAGAGGAGCAAAGGTACCCTCATAGTCAATGCTTAAATTGATATGTTTTTGTCTTAATTGTTAATTGCCTTAAATGAGTTTCGTCTTAAGTGGCCATTGTATTAAATATAAAGTTTTTTCTTAAAATACTTTTGTCTCAAACTATTTATGTCTTAAATATAAAGTTTTGTCTTAAAATAGTTTTGTATTAAACTATTTTTCTTTTAAATATAGAGTTTTGTCTTAAAATAATTTTGTCTCAAACTCTTTTTGTTTTAAATATAAAGTTTTGTTTTAAAATATTTTTGTCTCAAACCGTTGTTCTCTTAAATTTAAATTTTGTATTGAAATATTTTCATCTTAAATAAAAGTTTTGCCTTAAAATATTTTTGTCTAAAATTGTTTTTGTCTTAAATTTATATTAATATTAAATTTTAATGTAAAAGTTCCCTTGGTGTAGTAGTGTTCCAACAATACTCTATCTTTAGGTTAGTAAGTAATAGTTCAATAGATTATATAAAATACAAGAAATAATAAATAGCTGAACTTAATTAAACTAAAACTCAATTAACATAACTAATATGGTGGTACTGAATGTAGCACCCAGTAAACAAGATGTGATGGTTAGTATTATTTTCTCCACTAAAATATATATATATATATATATATATTACCAAAAAGTGATGTATAGCACCTGAAAAAGTGATATACATCATTTTTTTTGTAAAACCTTGGGCTTGGAATATGTCTGAAAACGATTTCTTCTTGGTTAAGAGCTCGTCTTCCTTGGACGTAAGGAAACATGTTAACAACAAAAGAGGCATTTGGCACGAGTGAAATCTTTCCCTCTTATGGACCACCAACGGGTTATTCCAAGTGGCACGGTTTTCCTTAAATAAGAGTGATGAGTCAGCACCAACGGGTTATTCCAAGTGGCACGGTTTTCCTTAAATAAGAGTGATGAGTCAGCCTACATTTGCAGATAACAGCTAGAGATGGCTATCCTCACCACTGGTTTGACAACTAAATTATGATAGATTTTCCCACTTAGAAGAAAAAACCAAAACTAAAACTTAGGACTATTAGTTTCCAAAACTAAAACTTACAACTATTAATTTCACACATTTACATATTTACATAAGAAGATATAATAGTAATCAGTTAAAATCCTCGTTCATCCTCCAACGGGTCGAAGAACATGTGAAGGCAACTGCATGAGTTATCACCGAGCTGCTAACAACGGGTAGAATCATGGCTTAGCGTCTGAAAATCAAATAGTGAGCATTTTAAATCATGATATTGTAATCTTTGTTCACTTCATTACGTTTATACGAGTCATGTATATTGGAAAAGGGTGTTTTCTTTTAGAATTTTCAATTTTTCATAAATAAATCGTTGTGGATGGTTTCATTTGTGGTATACATAATTCAACTCACGAATTCAAAAAATTAAATTATGATGGTTTTTGTGTGGTATATATGATTCGATTGATGAAGTGGAGGGTTTTTAAAACATTTTTCACTGTAAGTTCCACTCCTCTATTTTCATTACAAATTCTCAATATTATAAATAACACATAAATATTTAAATTCTCAAGGTTATAAAGAGCAAAAAAAAAAATAAAAATATTTTAAGTTCTCTATATTATAAATAACATATAAATATTTAAATTCTCAATATTATAAATGACACTTGAGATTTTAATTTATATAATTATGCTAAGTATCATACATTGATAACTCTTTGGGTCTTAAACAATTATATTGGTCAGAAACAGATAGAGAGGTTAAGAAAGAAAAATAATTTATGTTAAGTTTTGCTGGACAATCACAAATGTATGCAAATGCAATTTATTAACTTAGAGAAATTTTATTTAAGATTAGCAGACAAACAAAATCATTACAATTTGTTTACAATGTGTAAACTAATTGGTCAATGGGTGCACTCTGAGTTTGTGTTCTAAACTCTATGGGTTTCTTTATGGGTGTCCCAATTTCCTAATCTCCAATTAAATTATAATAATGGTAGTTATGGAAATCCACCCCATATCAAACCATTACCACATCCACCTAGTTGTCAATTCTTCTACACCAGAAAAAATAAAAATAAAAAATAAATAAAAATACAAAAAATCCATTACTTTAAATTACAATTTTAAGGTCGATTGTTTATAATAGAACACTATTTATTGGGATGGTTTGTCTCCTTTCAAGCCTGTCCTTCACCTTAGCTCTGATACCATGTCAATTTTCACACTGCTCTATGTCATTTTGATTACTTTTAGCCCAATTCAATTCTTGAATTAACAATCTTTTCAATAACAATTAATCTTTCCAATCATCAACAGTAATTGAAGATAGAACAGTAAATGCAATGATAAAGGAGACAATCAACACATTAACAAGAGACACTAGGTTTGGTCAAAGATCGGGGGAAAACCCCACAAGGGGGAAACCACACAAGGGGGAAACCCTTTGAAAATTCTTCTTCTATTAGATTGTCATAAAATGTTCAACAGAGAGTACAATGAGCCCAATACAAAATCATCTAGAAAAATTTCTCAATAACATTCAGAAACATGTTCCCAACATCAATATATATCAGAGACAACTTTTCTTGTCCGCGGTCAACTGCGGTCAGATGTCAAATTTAGCCCTAGAGCTCAACTAGATGGAGGAAGAGGTCTGCGTGCGACGAAGACCTTCCAACAACACCCTTGAGCCTACTATCCTACAATTATATCTGAAAATTTCCTTTGACAAGCCTATGGTTGTGACCCAAAAATCTAGAACACGTGCAAGCTTTAGACCCTATATTTTTGGACTCGTGCGAACCATTTTCCTTGACCCTTCCTTAGACCTATGTGAACCAAACAATGAAGAATAGAAGAAGAATATTCTTGGTGATGTCCAAATGAGCTTGAGGTCACTAGTATTTATAGGCTTCCAAGGATGACCGATTTCTTGTTAGGGCGGACCTATCCAAATGTGCATATGTGGGCTTTTCTTCATAAGTACACTTTTCCTTGTCCAAATTGAACACTTCAATAGTCAAAATTTGTCCTCTCAAAAATAAGAATTGAGTCCCATGATTGAAATTTTTCACTAAACTTCCAAATCAACCCATTCACCATCTGTCTAGTTTCCTTAATAACAACTAACAAATTCTCTTAACAATAGGTTTTCCCTATTTTTTCATCCCAATTTCAAGTTTTTAAAAATCTCAAGAGGTCAATACAAATATAAGAGGCTTCCATAAACTTATGTAAATAATTGGTTGAGACAATTTCTCGAAAGAAAATACATTATCATTTGTGTGGGAAAAGACATAATATTGTGCACTAGAAAAATTGTACTGGAAATTGTCCTAGGCCACCTTTATTGGTAAAATAGAAAAAGAATTGTTTAAATCGATCAACTAGAATTTATGGCTTGTGAAATTGAAATGCAAAACCCAAAGAACATGGTTTATAATACTACTTTGTGTGGCTTTTTTCCACTACTTGAAAAAAGGTACAAGTAATTTGGATCAGCAATGCGTTGACTTGGATTATTAAGCATATGCATTAAATCTATAAATCTATGGGTTTCTTTATATATATATATATATATATATATATATATATATATATAGAGAGAGAGAGAGAGAGAGAGAGAGAGAGAGAGAGAGAGAGAGAGAGAGTATGATATAAAACTGTTTTTTCTTGGTTAAGAATTTCCTTCCTTAGATATAAGGATATAGGTTAGAGGCATCTGACACAAGTGAAAGCCTGGGACCTTACATGATCCAGGTGGATATTCAAACACCATGGCATGGAAACACTCGAAAATCAAAGTGATGAAAATGATGTCGAACTAGAACTAGAGCATAGATCTCATCTTCCTGATCATGGAGGTGTGAACTATTCATCAATCTGAGTCCGAATGATGAAGTTATCATGAAAAGAAGGTGGCTCTGTTCCTTAAGAAAACGAGGTTTTTCTCATAAAAATGGGTTTTTTGGCCTTAAAGGCAAATCGCAATTGGAATAGTCCAAGGGGTGAACATAAGTCGAGCCTTTAGGAACCACGATTAATGATCTCTGATATCAAAAGTTGAGGGCATGATAGTTGCGATATCGACGCTATACGGGCTTGCGAATTGGCAATGGAGGATCAACATCGATGAAACCCAAAGGCTAAGGATCGGGACCCCTGTGATTAGAGATTGCCAATAACGGCGATCAGAGCGATCACCGATCAGCGTCAACACATGCCAATGTATCAGCGAAGGACCCCGGGCCGATGCGATAGCGATATGCGATTTAATCTCAGTGGTCGGATTAGGAAGCCAATCAATAGCCACATTTAAATCGGTGATCGAAATGATCAATGTCAGCAATCAGCGATCTACGATCCCAAATTGTGATTAGGCGTGGATCTCATGGAATTATAGATCTGATAAAATTTGAAATCCAAGAATTCAAACTTTTCAGTGTATTCCTATATATTTGTGGTTTCGGCCAAATCCGTTATGCGACGTGATAATCGATTAACACAGTCTTGATAAGGTTTGTAGGGCCAATTTAAACTATTTTGAAGTTTGAATTTAAATGGATTTTGTCGGATTTACCAGTTTTAAAATATTTTCTGTTTAAAACAAAAAGAAGGCTATTTTCATGGTTTTGTTGCAACATCCAATGCTTCTATGCAAACGGCTTCCATTATAAACAACAGACATCCGATTTGTATGCGGCCTTGTCCCGAACATGTAGAAAACACAATGGGTGATACAGAGCTGAGAGGGAGAGCGCAGAAGGTTGTGTAGCAATGGTATGATAGAAAGCCCAGGAAGATGTGTGCCAGAGGAAGAAAAAGGCCAGAGAGAGCCTGTGCTATAGAGATCCCGTGAACCAGAAGGAGAGAGAGAGCCCGAGAACCTATGCTGAGAGATAGAGACCTCATTCAGGAGGCTGTGCCTGATGGAGAGCCACAGAATGAGAGGACCAGGCAGAGTCAGAGATAGCTAGAGCACTGCAAAGCCACATAGAGCTGCAGGGACATCGCCAGGACGCTATGAATCCAGATAGCCAACAACTACAGAAGCCGAGAGTCCAGAGTAGTTCCTATCTTCATGACCGATTATTCTTCTATGATCAATTCCTCTTTATGATCGATTCATATTTTGAGTAATGCTTCTTTCATTGTTTCTTTGATCTATTATTCTCTATGATCGATTCTTCTTCTTGCAATCGATGCTATGGAATCGATATCCCGTAAGCTTCAGCATTTTGAAAGTTTGTTTCAGATGCCTCACTTCTTCATATGGCCATTCGTAATGAGGCCATGACAGATTGGTAGCAGACTATGCCTGTGCATTGATATTATGAACAGATGTTGACCATGGATTGCTTTATCCACTTCTTCATTCACATATTCAGATGGCATGTGGTGGTGTGAGGTATGTTGGTATCTAAATTTGAATGTCCATTCCATTCCAAATTCATCTTTTAACTATCATTCTTGGCCATTTAACCTTTATTATTCAACAATAATCCTTAGAAACTAAGTCATATGTTGTCATTTTCGTTATTTTGAGCTTGGGATTAATATTTGAAATTTTTATATTTAAATGACACTTTTCAGAAAAATCACAGGAAGTTGTAACAACCTGTGATTGCTTTACTGTTTGACATGTTGCAGCATACGTGGCAAAATTTGAAGATTATGGGCATAAAGTACAATGTACAAGGATGGTGAAATAGCTATTCTCTTTCAGTTTTGGAGGAAACAAGTGTCCAGTCAAAGCTGGTCAAAACCCAACCACTTCATCACTTTTTCCTGATTTTTGTGCACAAGATATTTTCTAGTTTTAGAATTTTTGCATAAATGGAGGAAAAGACCTAAATTCGACCTCCTTTGTATGTAATTAATAGAATATTATTAATATTAGATGGAGAAATAATAGTTTCTTTTAATACGTAGAGCTTCAGCGTAAATCACATAAAGAGAGACATTTGTCGACGCGTTTCGAACTAGCAAGTGTGGTTCATCGTCAGGACATGTTGAAGAAACATATCCAACTTTGCATGTTAAATAGTCTGAGCAAGGCCTCCAACAGCTATCTAGATCAACGGCTAGTTTTGACTAAGGGACAGTCAAAAAGACAAATTGATTATTTAGAGGAAGATAGTTAATGACCATACCTATAAATATATAATTATATAGAAGAAATAATATTAGAAGGGGTTTACACTATTAATTAGTTAGAAATGTATAATTTAATAATTAAAAATTTTATTAAATGGGAATTAGTTATATAGGAGACCTAACTTTTATATACCTAAGGTAAATGTAAGTTGATAGTTAAATAAAATAAGCAATTAAATAAATAATAATAATATATGTTAGTAGATAAATAAATAGATTAAATATATATAAATAATAAAAAACATAAATAAAATGATAATACTACTAATATATATTCGTTAATATATAAATTGTAAAATAACAACAATAACAATATATAAAAATTAGTTACGAGAAAATAGATAATAATAATAATAATAATAATATAAACTCGTTAATAAATAAATTAAAATATATAATAATAATAATATATAAATTAAAATATATAATAATAATAATATATAAATTAGTTACGGAAGAAATAGTAAAATACACAAAAATGATAATAATACTAATATATATTCGTTAATAACTATATAAAATAATAACAATATATAAAGATTAGTTTCGAAAAATAATAATAATATAATATGTATTTGTTAATAGACAAATAAACAAAATAAATTATCTAATAAAATATATATATAAACAATACTAATAATATATATAACTTGGCTATGCAAAAAAAATAAAAAAAATAAATAAATAAAATAAATAAATAAATAAATAAATAAAATAAATAAATAAAATAAAAATAAAAATAAAAATAAATAAATAAATAAATTTTAAAAATAGTAATAATAAAAAATAAGTAATAATAAAACTACGTAAATATATATTTGTTAAGACCATAAGTACCAATATCAATCAGGGAAAAGGGGGACAACTCAAAAAATAATAAGCAAATAAATAATACTAATATTATTATTATATATTCGTTAATAGACAAATAAATAAAAATATACATAAAAATAATATAAAATAGATAAATAAATAAAAAATAATAATAATGAGTAAATAAATATCTGCTAAGATTATAAATACCAATATCAACTCGAGAAAAGGAGCGATACAAAAAAAAAAAAAGAAAAAAAAAAAGGAGAAGGATTGGAAAGAGTCCAGAGCAAGAAGGATAAACCAAAGGAGACTGGAAGGCTCCAGGGGAACGATGAAAGTGAAAAAGATGAAAGAGGGGTGGGGGGGGGAGGGAAACTAAGATGAAAGGGCAGGAATCCAACACCTACTGATCTTCCAGCCGTCATCTCTATTGAGATTGTTAGGTCTTCTTTCAATCTCAATAGCTTCCCTGAGTTTACGATGATGGAACTGGGCAACTTTGGCAACAACCTTAGCCTCCTCAATACAAACATGATGCTTGGTCTTCACCACATGCTCTGCTAACGCTGAAGACTTGGTTCTCCCATGTCTTAGGTCAGCTGCATGTTCGCTGATCCTCTGATGCATGGAGCGCCCCGTTTCCCCGATGTAGGGGGTCCCACAAGAACAAGGGATTAAGTAAACACCCTTCATGTCCTTGGGGTTAATGGGATCTTTTACCGATCGGAGGGAATTACGAATTGTGCTGAGGGGTCTAAAAGAAGAGGGAATATCATACCTCTTAAGGATCCGAGCAATCTTGTCTGTGGTTTCTTGGACATAGGGAATGTGGACCCCTAGTCGGCGTTCCTTAGGTTCTTTCTTAATAGCTGCATTCCTAGATGCTTTAAGGAAAGCCTTCTGACCTAGGCGTCTACTATATCCATTTTCCACAAAGACATCAAGGAGATGGGATCTCTCCTTATCAAAGCTCTCATTATCAGAAATCCTGAGGGCTCGAGTAGCAAGGGTGTTAAGGACACCCATCTTCTGAGCAGGGAAATGATGGGAATCGGCATGAAGATACTACTCAGTATGCATTTTCTTCCGGGACACAGAGTGGGAGACATAGCCGTCCTTATTCCTAGAAATAAGAATATCTACGAAAGGGAGGCAACCATTGACCTCTTTCTCCATGGTGAACTTAATGGTAGAGGACTGACCATTGAGGTGATTGAAGAGGCGATCCAGCTCCTCTTGGCCATGGGACCAAATGACATTAGTGTCATCTACATACCTTTTCCAAAGCTTGGGAAGGAGACGAGCCGAGGCTAAAGCTTTGGCTTTGAAATCTTCCATAAAAAGATTCGCAACAATCGGAGAAAGGGGGGAGCCCATGGCAACACCACAAGTCTGTTCAAAGAATTCACCCTCGAAACAGAAGAAAGTGGAAGTGAGACAGATCTCAACCAGATGCGCGGTATCAGGATCTGTTAGGCGATAGATCACTTCCAAGGCCTCCTTTATAGGGATGCAAGTATAAAGAGAGACCACATCAAAGCTGACGAGAATGTCCTCAGGGTCCAGCCTAATATCCTTAAGCTCCTTAATGAAGGAAGCAGAGTCTTTAACAAAGGACTCAGTGCGGCCGACTAGGGGCTTAAGTTTAAGGGCAAGGAACTTAGCAAGAAGGTAAGTTGGACCACCAATGGTGTTGACGATAGGCCTCAGAGGGGCCCCCTCCTTGTGGATCTTAGGTAACCCATAGATCCTAGGAGTAATGGGACTGCTCTCAATGAGTTTGTGGCACAGGGAACTCACCGAGCTACTAGACTTGATGGCAAGAGCCACGGTCCTCGAAATCTTCTTCAGAGGGTTCTTGGGCAGTTTTTTATAACTGCCACTATTGTGAAGATGATCTAACATCTTCTTACGGTAATCATCCTTGTTAAGGATGACCGTAGCCCCTCCTTTGTCAGCCTTCAGAACGACAATATCTTCATTCTGATTTAAGGATTTCAGGGCAGAGAATTCCTCATTGCTGAGGTTCTTCCGAGGGGGCTTAGCTTTTCGGAGGACGACAGCACAATCCTGCCTAATAGTGTCCTTGATATTCTCTGGAAGATCTCTAATCCCGTATTCTACGTCGCAAATAATGTCATCCACCGGGATGCTTCTAGGGGCAAGGGCAAAGTTTAAACCCTTGCTTAAAAGGCTAAAAACAGAAGGAGAGAAAGAAAAACTAGAAAGGTTAACAACCTTATTATTCCGGGAAGAAGGGGGAGGAATAACCAGGTCCCCATTCAAAACCTGGTTATTCCTCCCCCTTCTTCCCGGAATAATAAGGTTGTTAACCTTTCTAGTTTTTCTTTCTCTCCTTCTGTTTTTAGTCTTTTAAGCAAGGGTTTAAACTTTGCCCTTGCCCCTAGAAGCATCCCGGTGGATGACATTATTTGCGACGTAGAATACGGGATTAGATATCTTCCAGAGAATATCAAGGACACTATTAGGCAGGATTGTGCTGTTGTCCTTCGAAAAGCTAAGCCCGCTCGGAAGAACCTCAGCAGTGAGGAATTCTCTGCCCTGAAATCCTTAAATCAGAACGAGGATATTGTCGTTCTAAAGGCTGACAAAGGAGGGGCTACGGTCATCCTTAACAAGGATGATTACCGTAAGAAGATGTTAGATCATCTTCACAATAGTGGCAGTTATAAAAAACTGTGCAAGAACCCTCCGAAGAAGATTTCGAGGACCATGGCTCCTGCCATCAATTCTAGTAGCTCGGTGAGTTCCCTGTGCCACAAACTCATTGAGAGCAGTCCCATTACTCCTAGGATCTATGGGTTACCTAAGATCCACAAGGAGGGGGCCCCTCTGAGGCCTATCATCAACACCATTGGTGGTCCAACTTACCTTCTTGCTAAGTTCCTTGCCCTTAAACTTAAGCCCCTAGTCGGCCGCACTGAGTCCTTTGTTAAAGACTCTGCTTCCTTCATTAAGGAGCTTAAGGATATTAGGTTGGACCCTGAGGACATTCTCGTTAGCTTTGATGTGGTCTCTATTTATACTTGCATCCCTATAAAGCAGGCCTTGGAAGTGATCTATCGCCTAACAGATCCTGATACCGTGCATCTTGTTGAGATCTGTCTCACTTCCTCTTTCTTCTGTTTCAAGGGTGAATTCTTTGAACAGACTTGTGGTGTTGCCATGGGCTCCCCCCTTTCCCCGATTGTTGCGAATCTTTTTATGGAAGATTTCGAAGCCAAAGCTTTAGCCTCAGCTCGTCTCCTTCCCAAGCTTTGGAAAAGGTATGTAGATGACACTAATGTCGTCTGGTCCCATAGCCAAGAGGAGCTGGATCGCTTCTTCAATCACCCCAACGGTTAGTCCTTTGCCATTAAGTTCACCATGGAGAAAGAGGTCAATGGTTGCCTCCCTTTCCTAGATATTCTTATTTCTAGGAATAAGGACGGCTATCTCTCCCACTCTGTGTTCTGGAAGAAAACGCATACTGAGCAGTATCTTCATGTCGATTCCCATCATTTCCCTGCTCAGAAGATGGGTGTCCTTAACACCCTCGCTACTCGAGCCCTCAGGATTTCTGATAATGAGAGCTTTGATAAGGAGAGATCCCATCTCCTTGATGTCTTTGTGGAAAATGGATATAGTAGACGCCTAGGTCAGAAGGCTTTCCTTAAAGCATCTAGGAATGCAGCTATTAAGAAAGAACCTAAGGAACGCCGACTAGGGGTCCACCTTCCCTATGTCCAAGGAACCACAGACAAGATTGCTCAGATCCTTAAGAGGTATGATATTCCCTCTTCTTTTAGACCCCTCAGCACAATTCATAATTCCCTCCGATCGGTAAAAGATCCCATTAACCCCAAGGACATGAAGGGTGTCTACTTAATCCCTTGTTCTTGTGGGACCCCCTACATCGGGGAAACGGGGTGCTCCATCCATCAGAGGATCAGCGAACATGCAGCTGACCTAAGACATGGGAGAACCAAGTCTTCAGCGTTAGCAGAGCATGTGGTGAAGACCAAGCATCACGTTTGTATTGAGGAGGCTAAGGTTTTTGCCAAAGTTGCCCAGTTCCATCATCGTAAACTCAGGGAAGCTATTGAGATTGAAAGAAGACCTAACAATCACAATAGAGATGACGGCTGGAAGATCAGTAGATGTTGGATCCCTGCCCTTTCATCTTAGTTTCCCTCCCCCCCCCCTCTTTCATCTTTTTCACTTTCGTCATTCCCCTGGTGCCTTCCGGTCTCCTTTGGTTTATCCTTCTTGCTCTGGACTCTTTCCAATCCTTCTCCTTTTTTTTTTGTATCGCTCCTTTTCCCGAGTTGATATTGGTATTTATAATCTTAGCAAATATTTATTTACTCATTATTATTATTTTTTATTTATTTATCTATTTTATATTATTTTTATGTATATTTTATTTATTTATCTATTAACAAATATATAATAATAATAATACTAGTATTATTTATTTGCTTATTATTTTTTGAGTCGTCCCCCTTTTCCCTGATTGATATTGGTACTTATGGTCTTAACAAATATATATTTACGTAGTTTTATTATTACTATTTTTAAAATTTATTTATTTATTTATTTTATTTTTATTTTTATTTTTTATTTTATTTTTTATTTTATTTATTTATTTATTTTATTTTTTATTTTTATTTTTTTTGTGTAGCCAAGTTATATATATTATTAGTATTGTTTATATATATATTTTATTAGATAATTTATTTTGTTTATTTGTCTATTAACAAATACATATTATTATTATTATTATTATTTTTCAAAACTAATCTTTATATATTGTTATTATTTTATATAGTTATTAAGGAATATATATTAGTGTTATTATCATTTTTATGTATTTTACTATTTCTTTCGTAACTAATTTATATATTATTATTATTATATATTTTAATTTATTTATTAACGAGTTTATATTATTATTATTATTATTATCTATTTTCTCGTAACTAATTTTTATATATTGTTATTGTTGTTATTTTCCAATTTATATATTAACGAATATATATTAGTATTATTATCATTTTATTTATGTTTTTTATTATTTATATATATTTAATCTATTTATTTATCTACTAACATATATTATTATTATTTATTTAATTACTTATTTTATTTAACTATCAACTTACATTTACCTTAGGTATATAAAAGTTAGGTCTCCTATATAACTAATTCCCATTTAATAAAATTTTTAATTATTAAATTATACATTTCCTACTAATTATTAGTGTAAACCCCTTCTAATATTATTTCTTCTATATAATTATATATTTATAGGTATGGTCATTAACTATCTTCCTCTAAATAATCAATTTGTCTTTTTGACTGTCCCTTAGTCAAAACTAGTCGTTGATCTAGATAGTTGTTGGAGGCCCTGCTCACACTGTTTAACATGCAAAGCTGGATCTGTTTCTTCAACTTGTCCAGACGATGAGCCACACTTGCTGGTTCGAAACGCGTCGACAAATGTCTCTCTTTATGCGATTTACGCCGAAGCTCTACGTATTAATATTATGGATCACAGAAGCCTCAATTCAACAATAGTTTCTTTTGTTAGAGGATTCACGATAAATAACCCATATGGGAAAACTATGTGTTAGAATGGTTTTATGAACATATGAGAAGACAGCTTGTGTATCTTTGATTGCAGACTTAATACAAACTTCTTCAGAAATTTTATGTTTCAAGATTTAGCAGCTACACTCTTCTGAATCATTTCATAGTGTGCTTGTGGAGTGCTGAAGGGCCCTCACCACTTTGCTGGTACACTTTATCTTTACTCTGCTTTCTTACTAGCTGCAATTTCGAATTTGGAAATTAGTCATTTCATGTTCAGAGTTAAAAGTTATGTTAGCATAATTATCAGTTAACAAAACTTGAATTTGTTGTGAAGAGAGAGCCTTGTAAGAGGACTCAACTAATCTTGATCTTGAAATTGATATTTAGATGTTGTTGTCATTCAACTTCTAGATTTGTTTGCTAGCTTTAATTTTGAAGGATAGTTCTAGTTTTATTTCTAAAGTGATTTAAGAATGGAGTTTTAAAATTCAATTTTCAGTTTGGTAAATGACTCTTGTAAGAGATCTAACTGATATTGGTTTATAACACTGCTTATCTTATTCATTTTGTGATTTAAATTGAAATTACTTTGGATTGTTGTGATTGTAAAAAATTCTTTGAAGCAATATTCATATAAGGGAATGTAGGATTACAATCAATCATCAACACTCTACTTTTGTTATTCTGCAACTAGAATTTCATAGGATTTGTTTCTCTTAGATTGATGTTTGAATTATTTAAAAGGATAATAAAGGATCTTTTGCAGAAAGCACTGTTAATTTAGTCCATTAGATAGCCATTAGAATCTTAGAGCCTTCTAGATCTATATATTTTAGGTAAGCACCTTTAAGTTTACTTTCTTGGGTTGATAAAAGAATTAAGAGCTTAACTTGCCTTGGTAAGTTGGGACCAAACAAGGTATATGATTTATTCATATATTTCTTCTTTTACATTATGCTACAGATCCTTGATTGATATTGATGCAGGATCTTCTTTATTTCTTGTTGTCATGATCCCTTGCTTTGTGTTATGTGGAATCTTCTATATGATGTACTTGTTGTCATAACTCTTCATGTTATGCTTCGAGATCTCTTATTGTATGTTGTCGAGATACTCTTGTTTATTACATGTCGTCATGCATGTGTTTTTCTTTGACATCCCTTTTGTGCCATGTTGACGGGATGCGCACCATGCATGTTTTGTCTCATATTGATAGGAGTTTTGATTGAGAGTTCTAGTTGTGGAATATCTCTTAGAGCCACTCCTGCATGAGGGAATTCTTCCTTGTATGATCGAGATATCATCTCTTGTGTACATCATCTTTATTGATAGCACATAATGCAACGGCCTACACCACCTTGACTAGGGCCTAGAGACCTAGTCCTTCCTGGACGAACTCTGTTATCAATGGCTTATGTTCTCATGTGTTGATGATTTTTATGTTCCTCTTCTTTTCTGTATGCATCTATATTTGTTAATGTTCTTTTAAAATGCAATTTTAACACATCACGAAAGTAAAAGGCCTTGGAAAGGTCCTTCTTCACACTCAGACCTGGATCAAGTGGTATCGGAGCAGGTCTTAACGTTGATGTGAATTGTAGCGTGAACAATGGAATGTGCAATGACAGAGGATGAAAGAGCCATGTATGATACCATGCTTAACATTTCCAAGAAAGTGGAAATTGTATATGAAACTCTACAGAGAGAAACAGAGGAAAAAGAGTGGTTACAGCTTCAGTTGAAAGCCATAGAAGAGGACATGGAGGAACTAAATCAAAACAAATATAATCTTCAAACCGAGAATGATGAATTGAAGATGTGTCTACGTGAGGAGAAGGAGGAGAAGCAGATTTTGCACTACAGCTACAAGCAAAGGATGAGGTCTTGGAAAAGTTGTAGTGAGACCCATGTGAGGTAAAACGTAGTTCTCCATCTTCATGTATGTTTCTTGATGATGATTTAGCTATGTTTGAAAATCACACCACAGGAATTGGCTCCAAATTGTTGAAGAGAATGGGGTATGAAGGAAAAGGCTTGGGTATTAATGGCCAAGGCATTGTCAATCCCATCCAAGTAGAGGAATTACTGTGTCGAGCAGGACATGGGTATGTCAGGAAAGAAGTTAGGGAATGTGATGAGACAGTGAGCAAACCACCAATGATGAATGATGAGCAGCCCTCATCAGTTTTTTCCAAATCAAAAGAGAAGGTAAAAGATGTTGATTTTCTTTCGATTTCATATTTTGTTAGTATGATGTCTCTAGGAGATTTGGAGATCCAAATTACAGGGACAAATATGAGGCTCCTTACAAAGACAAGGCCTGAGGGGAAAGAGCTTGATGATAATAACCAAGGCATCACTCAACCTTTGGAGGTTATGCATGAACCTCAATTTGCAGTCTCGAGGTACACCAAAGGAGAGTGCTCAAAGGTGTTAGATTTGTCTGAGACTTTGTCGAGGAAAGAGAATGATGGGAAAACATCCCCATCATCACATGGCAGTTCCCATTGCAGGGAGAGAGCTGAGGCAAGCTCTCATCACCATGCTGACATTAGAAATAGCAAAGGAAGGTATAATCACTTTCAATCTTCAAATATTAATTTTGATCATGTTTTTAATAATGAATGAAGATAAAGGCATCAAAAAACATGCAATTTTTGTGGTTTACCTAACCATACATTTTCCAAGTGTTGGAAAAGAATGGCAGCACTTGTGAGGCATGAAAAACCCTCTCGATAGTATGAAGAGAAACATGTTAAGCAGGTATGGAGGAAGAAAGCCTATTGTAGTCATTGCGACAGAAATGGCCATCAAAGAGCCACTTGCTGGAAACACCATCCAAACCAGCACCTTAAGTACAAAGCATCGGTGCGTGAACCACGTAAAGAAATTGTTTGACAAGAAAAACCACCTCAAGGAGGTGACCCATTCACAAAGATAAGTGAGAAATGGTTTCTAGACATGTTGTCATTTCATGGTCATTCTTTTGTAAATCATTTGTTGCATTTTAAAATGTAAATGTGATGATATGTTTCCATCACGTAGTCAACAACAATGATGTCTAGTCATGTTTTGAATCGTATTTTGAGTTGCATGGTAAAACTCTAAAAGTGATGTTATGTTTCCATCACCTGTCGACACAATAGTGTTTTGCCTTATGCATGTAAATCATGTGATGCAGTGATGATGTGTTTTCCATCACTTTTTGAAGCAACCATTATAGGTTGGCCTTGTTGTCATATCTAGAGTGTTATGTCCAGCTTATTGTAAACATGACCACCGAGTATGTGTTATAAACGCATGGCAAGTATGGGAAATTTGAGTCTTTAGTTTGGTCATGTTATTCAAAGCATGTGATTTGCAAAATAATGTACTATAGGTTGCAGAAGTAGTAGGTGTCGGCTCGTCGCTTAAGGATTCAAAGAACAAAGGTGAAGGAGATGGAAGCGAGACCTTTTCAAGACATTTGTGATGTAGATAGAGTATAGAGAAAGATGTAGATTACCTTTTATGCTTTTGGAAGACCAAAAGCTCCTTAGTGGGGAGGATTGATCCAGGTGGATCTTTAGACACCATGGAATGGAAACGCTCGAAAATCAAAGTGATCAAAATGATGTCGAACTAAGACCAAAGAGTAGAGATTGTCTTCCTGATCATGTAGGTGCAAATGGTTCATCAATCTGAGTCTGGATGATGAAGTTATTGTGAAAAGAAGGTGGCTCTATTCCTCAAGAAAATGAGGTTTTTCTCATAAAAATGGGTTTTTTGGCCTTAAAGGCAAATCACAATTGGAATAGTCCAAAGGGCGAAATTAAGGTGGGCCTTTAGGAACCCCGATCAACAATCTCCGATATCGGAGGTTGGCGGCATGATAGTTGTGATATCAGCACTTTACATGCTTGCGAATTGGCGATGGAGGCTTGGCATTGGCGATTGGTGTCGGCGAAACCCAAAGGCCGAGGACCAGGACCCCTAGGATTAGCGATCACCGATATTGGCGATCGGAGCAATCAACTATCGACATCGACACATGCCAATGTATCGGAAAAGGACCCTGGGCTAATGCGATAGTTATATGCGATTTAATCTTAGCCGTCACATCAGGAAGCCGGTCAACAACCATGATTAAATCAACGATCAGAATGATTGGTGTCAATGATCAGAAATCTACGATCTCGACTTGCGATTAGGCACCGACCCAACGGAATTATAGATCCTATTTCATAAAATTTGAAATCCGGGAATTCAGACTTTTCAGTGTATTCCCGTATATTTGTGGTTTTAGCCAAATCCGTTATGCGATGTGATAAGCGATTAAAGTGGACCCGATAAGGTTTGTAGGGCTGATTTAAACTATTTTGAAGTCCGACTTTAAAGGGATTTTGTCAGATTTATCAGTTTTAGAGTATTTTCTATTTAAAATAGAAAGAAGGCTATTTTCACGGTTTTGTTGCAACAATTGATGCTTCTATGCAAATGACTTCATTATAAGCAACAAACCTCCGATTTGTATGCAGCCTTGTCCCAAATGTGTATAAAACACGATGGGTGATACAGAGCCAAGAGGGAGAGTGCAGAAGGATATGCAGCAGTGGTATGATAGAAAGCTCAGGAAGCTGCATGCTAGAGGAAGAAAAAGGCCTAAGAGAGCCTATACTACAAAGAGCCAGCGTAACAAAGGGAGAGAGAGAGCCCGAGAGCCTATGTTGAGAGACAGAGACATCATTGAGGAGGTTGTACCTAATGGAGATTTGTGGAATGAGAGGACCGGGCAGAGACAGAGATAGCTAGAGCACCGCAGAGCTGCAGAGAGCTGTAGCGACATATCCAGGATGCTATGAAGCCAAATAGTTGAGAGCCACAGAAGCTGAGAGTCCAAAGTAGTTCCTCTCTTCATGATTGATTATTCTTCTATGATCAATTCCGATTTATGATCGAATCATCTTTTGATTAATGCTTCTTTGATTGTTTCTTTGATTGATTATTCTCCGTGATCAATTCTTATTCTTGCAATCAATGTTGTGGAATCAATATCCCACAATCTTCAGCGTTTTGATAGTTTGTTTCAGATGTCCCGCTTCTTCATATGTCCATTTGTAATGAGGCCGTGACAAATTGGTAGCGGACTATGCCTGTGCATTGATAATGTGATCAGATGTTCACCATGGACTGTTTTATCCACTTCCTCATTCACATCCTTATATTGCCCGTTGTGGTGTGAGATATATGATTTATTCATATATTTCTTCTTTTACATTATGTTGCAAATCCTTGATTGATATTGATGCAGGATCTTCTTTATTTCTTGTTGTCATGATCCCTTGCTTCGTGTTATGCGGAATTTTCTATATGATGTACTTGTTGTCATAACTCTTCATGTTATGCTTTGAGATCCCTTATTGTATGTTGTTGGGATACTCTTGGTTATTTCATGTCATCATGCATGTGTTTTTCTTTGACATCCCTTTTGTGCCATATTGGCAGGATGCGCACCATGCATGTTTTGTGTCATACTGATAGGAGATTTGATTGAGAGTTCTAGTTGTGGAATATCTCTTAGAGCCACTCCTATGTGAGGACATTATTGCTTGTATGATTGAGACATCATCTATTGTGTACATTGTTTTTATTGACGACACATAATGTAGCAACCTATACCACCTTGACTGGGGCCCAGAGACGTAGTCCCTCCTAGATGAACTCTGTTATCAATGGGTCATGTTTTCATGTGCTGATGATTGTTATGTTCCTCTTCTTTTCTGCATGCAGTTGTATTTGTTAATGTTCTTTTAAAATGCAATTTTAACAGATCACGAAAGTAAAAGGTCTTGGAAAGGTCCTTCTTCACACCTAGACCTGGATCATTACATACCACCATCAAGTGGATTGTAGAGAGTGATGGTTGTCCCACTATTTGTTTGAAAACTAAATTTTATATATATATATATATATATATCTGAGAGGCGGAAGACAGAGAGAAGAATTAGCTCAAAAATAGAGGTGGAGTGAACTCTATCTTCACATTAGTCAATAAGAAATTAAATAGATTATACAAGACATATGCATCAATAAATGACTGAACTTAATTGAACTAGAACTCAACTAACTAAACTAAACTGGAACTGACTATGACACCTAGCAAACAAGAAGTGGTGGTTGGAATTATTTTCTCCAACACTCTGCCTTAATTACAACTACAAAGATCATAAACTAGGATTCTTGTTGTTATGATTCTCAGCGAGGCTTATAATGACTCAAAAACTTTAAAATAAGTTGTTTGACTAGATTTATTTTTATTTTCCTTTTCTTCCAAATCATGTATCCTCGAATTGCTTCATCTTTGTCTTTTGATGCACACTTCAAATTTCAGTTTCTTCATTGTTGGTGCAACTCTACCACTGTTTTAATATACAAAATTATTTTAGGTTATCTATGCATGTTCTCTACTTCAAAAATTTGTTTGTATGTGGACTATTGCCATATGTCATGTTTTGTAGTGTGCTCTTCATCATCAATCTTTTGATCATCAATTTTCTACAACACAAGTCTGTAATAAAATTTTACCTCTTCAGGACTCCAATACATGAAAATTTCATTAACTTTTTTATTTTCTACATTGTCCATGTTGTCTTCAACATGCACCACTCTAGCTAAATCTGTGCAAACTTCATCAAAACATGGCGTTTCAAGCCATCCTTCAAGGAACTTTAATTCTTCTTCAAATTTTACTGTTTCTTTTTGGTTGTTGTTGACATTTTCAAACTCAAAATTAATTTTAAGTTTATATGAAAAAACATCTTCATAACCATATTGGTTCTATTCATTTTTCTTTGCAATGAGAGCTTTCTTCTCTTATGCTTCCTTTTCTACCTCTGTTGCTTCTTTCTTTGCCTCTGTTGTTGCATCATAATTTTCATTTTCCACTGCTTTACTAACCTGTCTTGATATAAACAAGTTGTCTTCCACTTGGATTGCAGACACAAGTGGACTTCTATCAAGAAATAACAACATATCAATAAGACGTTTTTTTTGCATCATGTGCAACCACTCATCACTACCTGACTATTCTTCATCAAAGTTAACATCAACAATTTTAATTTTTGTATCCATGAATTCATTAATTGCTTCAATGGTAGTTTCACTGTCATCAACAATATTTTTCGTTGGATTCACTAAATCATCGTCCACTTGTGGTTGAGCATAGTGGGGTTCACAAACATCTATGTGTTCTTTCTCTTCTGTTTCTGCAAATTCTGCAAAATTGTCATTCGCTTTCAAGTGAGATTCACCAAACTCTTCATCTTTCTATAGATTTTTTGCTATAAATCAACATTATTTTTCATCTTCAACTTTATTACTCCCCCTTACACCAAACATCCTCTCAACGGTATCCCAAATAGGGAAAATTTTAAGAACCCCCTAAATTTATATATATAATAAATGGGCGAATCCCCGTGATACATAGGAAAAATGGAAGGAGATTTTATCATTAATATAATATGTATATATAATTTTTTTGGTGAATCTCTCACCAAATTATATTATCTTGTAAAATCATGGTGAATCTTTCATTGGATTATAAAATCTTGTAATATATTGGTGAATATTTCACTGAATAATAAAGGCTTTGTAAAGGGCTAACAAAGTTCATAATGAGTATTTCTTGCAATAGCTTGAAGCCTTGCTAATCAATCCATCAAGAACCAAAACAAGTATATTCCTTATAAGTATATTCCTTATATGGAATATAAAGATATTTCTCATGGAAAGTCAATTAGGTTTAGCACAAGCGGTAGGGAGAAATCCTACATGTGACAATGTCTTGGACTCATAATGAGTATTTCTTGTAATGACTGTGAGCCTCGTTTTCTAAGCAATCCCTCAAGGACTGAAATATGTATATTACTCATATGGAATATAAATATATTTCTCATGTATTGGAATATAAATATATGAGTGAGGAGTGGGAAATGAGCCACAATAAGTCCTTAGAAAATCGACATAAAGAAGATAAGTGCAAAAAGTAAAAAAAAGGTGAAAATGGAAAAATTGAGAAGAAATACAAGGGAAAAATGGTGAAACAAAAAACTAATAATCCATGGGAGGAAAAATGATTAGAGATAGTGAGGGAATATGTTCCCTCAGCCTAGGGGTAACAAAGGTAGACATTAGAACTCTCACTTATGCAAGTGTAGCTAAACAAACATTAAGCTCTATGCCAGTCATGGGAGGGAGCAAATCTAGGAAAGAAATGTGAGAACATGAATTTAAATGGAACAAAGCATTAGGATTACAATCCTTGCTCGTTGAGTTTGGGTACTTCCTTTGAGGCCTACTGAAAAATTAGGAATGATCTATCTATGTATCTTGTTATATAACTAGTTTGTAAAATAGTTGCCAAGTAGCTATGTTAGAGCATGGATTTTGTGAAATGTTTTTGTAGGTTTTAACCCAGTATAGAAATTACCTCCATATGAATTCTAAAACACATAAAATAAACAATGCGAGAGCATAACACATAAAACACATATACACAGAGATTTCCCTTGGATCCCAAAACTGGGACTACCAGCTTGATTTTTCATTATGTTCCTTTCAATGTTATAATACATATTTATACATGCCGAAGCATGCAATACCATGGACTGAAAACCATCACATCTAATACCACGGACCGAAAACCATCACGTCCAATACCATGGACCGAAAACCATTGCGTCCAAAAAACATGTGTCAAAATCATGAACAAAACCATAGGTGTGTCTGCCCAACCTAACATAGGGTCGAAAACCAAAATTTTCCGAGGCGTTTCCCCAGACCCCACAAAACGGGGTTACGGATGCCCCTCAAACCCCCTATTAACTACGTGGAAAGATTATAACACAACCCAACGTTCTTCCACTTGTTGTTTTCTTTCCACATGGGCCACAGGAGAGCTTAGTCATTTTTCCAGCCCTAAAGTGCCCATTGTCTCTCTATAGCAACAGAACTTCTCAGAGCTCATAGATTTTGTCAATGCATCTGTAGTATTCTTCAAAGTGTCCACCTTTACCAGCAACACCTTTTTGTCTTCTATCATATCCCTCACAAAGTGATACTGAACATCAATGTGCTTTATCTTTGAATGATATGCAGGGTTCTTTGCCAAGAAAATTGCACTTTGGCTATCACAGTCTATCCTTATAGCTTCCTGTACTAACCCCATACTCGAACACAATCTCTGCAACCAAACTGATTCCTTGCTTGCATGAGTGGCTGCCATGTATTCTGCCTCTATAGTTGACAGTGCCACTACAGATTGTTTCTTACTCATCCAACTGACTGCACCTCCAAATAGGTTAAACACATACTCACTTGTAGATCTTCTCTGATCCAGATCTCCAGCCCAGTCTACATCAACAAAGCCATGAATATCCAACACTTTGTCCAATCTTAGTCTTCCTTGGTAGCACAAACCATAATCACTAGTGCCATGCAAATACCTGAAAACCCTCTTCACTGCTGTCTAGTGCTCCTTCGCTGGTTTTGAGATAAACCTACTCAATACTCCCATTGCATGTGCAATGTCTGGTCTAGTACATACCATTGCATACATCAGGCTACCGACTGCACTTGCATATGGAACACGAGACATGTCCTCTTCCTCTTCTTGTGTCTTAGGACACTATTCAGCAGATAACCTCACACCTACAGGAATAGGAACCCTCACCGGTTTACTATCCTGCATATTAAACTTCTGCAATATTGTCTCAAAATACTTGCTCTGGTTTAACCAGAGCTTCCTCTTTGAAAGATCTCTTTTAATTTCCATGCCCAAAATATAGCTTGCAGCACCAAGATCTTTCATGTCGAATTTGGAGGACAATTCGGTCTTCAAATCCTGGATAACTTCTTTGTCATTTCCAACCAGTAATATATCATCCACATACAAGACCAGATAAATAACATGGTCACCAATTAATTTAAAATACACACAATGATTTGCTTTGCTTCTGGTGAAGCCAAGTCTCCGTATAAATGTATCAAATTTCTGATACCACATCCTTGGTGACTGTTTTAACCCAAACAAAGATTTCTTTAACTTGCATACCAGTTGTTTCTTACCCTTCACTGCAAAGCATTTAGGTTGCTTCATGTAGATCTCTTCTTCCGGATCCCCGTGAATAAAAGTTCTCTTCACATCCATCTGTTCTACCTCAAAATCAAAAGCAATAGCAACAGATAAAAGTAATCTAATAGAAGTTACCTTGGCAACACGAGAAAAAGTATCACCAAAATCAATTCCCAACACCTGGGAATAACCTTTTGCTACCAACCGAGCTTTGTATTTCTCTACTTTTCCTTCTGCATTTGTCTTCTTTTTGAACACCCATTTGCTGCCAATGGGTTTCCTCCTAGCCGGCAACTCCACCAGATCTCAAGCCTCATTTTTGTGCAAAGATGCCATTTCATCAACCATGGCCTCTTTCCAGAGTTTTCCATCCTCTGAATCCACTGTTTCCTTCACAGTTTTGGGATCATCATCAGTAACAGAAAAAGCAAAATTTGAATAGAAAGAAGATGAACTATACCTTTCTAGCTGCATTCTTTTAAAATTGATCTTCTCACAGCCGGAGTTTGTGGCTCTTCATCTTCTAATTCTTCCTCTGTTGTAGAGTCTGATTCTTCATCCTTTAGCTCAAACTCTATCTTCCCAGGTTCCTTTGGTTGGACTTCATGTTTAATAACATCTTTCACCACACTAAACACCACTTCTGGGTTGTACACAACCTTCCTTGTTACTGGGTTCCAAAGCTTATAACCCTCTAAACCATCTTTATACCCAATAAAGATGCACTTTTTAGATTTACTATCCAACTTGGTTCTTTTCTCCTTTGGAACATGTACATATGCATCACATCCAAATACCCTTAGATGTGAAAGAGAGGGTTTCTTACCAGTCCATACCTCTTGTGGAGTTTTATCCTCTAATGCTGATGAAGGTGACCTGTTGACCACGTAACATGCAGTTTCCACCGCCTTTGCCCACAATTCTTGTCCTAACCCGCCACCACTGAGCATGCTTCTTGCCCTTTCCATCAACGTCTTGTTCATTATTTCTGCAACTCCATTTTGCTAAGGTGTATATGGAGTAGTCTTCTGCTGTGATATACCACACTTCTTATAGAATTCTTCAAATTCCTTGTTGCAAAACTCTCCACCATTATCTGTTCTCAACACCTTTATCTTCTTCTCTGTCTGGTTTTCCACCAGAGCCTTAAATTCTTTAAACTTGTCAAAGACTTCAGATTTCTTCTTAAGGAAATATATCCATGTATTCCTTGAGAAGTAATCTATAAATGATACATAGTACACAGACTTACCCAGTGATGGAACCTTCACAGGTCCAAACACATCACTATGCACAAGCTCTAATATTTGTTTTGCCCTCTTACCACCAGAGGGGAAACTCACCTGATTCTGCTTCCCATATACACAACTTTCGTAGAAATCAAAATCCAAAGAGATATTACTCATACCTTCTACCATACCTTTACCATGAAGTATTCAAAGGCCCTTCTCTCCATTATTTCCAAGCCTTTGATGCCACAGCATGGTCTTCTTTCCAGAGATCACTAGATTTTCTGCTCCACATTCAGGAACCATAGAACTATTGCACCCATCAATAACAGTGCTACCTTGCAGCTTTTACAGAGTTCCAATCCAAACTCCCCGCATTAATACTAGTGCTCCCCAAACCATTTTGCAGGTATCCTTCTTTAACATTGTTTTTACACCTGCATCATCCAGCTTACTAACAGAAATCAGATTTCTGGCTAATGTAGGAATATGAAGAACACCCGGAAGTGTTCTAACCCTTCCACCTTGCAACTTCAACTTTACTTTTCCATGACTAATGATTCTAGCCTTCCTGTCATCCCCCAAGTAGACATCACCACCATCATATTTCTCATACTCATAGAATCACTCTCTAATGGGGTGGAGTGAAGTGAAAGGATGCACCTGAGTCAATCAACCATGCCTCATGTTCTACATGTGTACTTGAAGAAGCCAAGTACACATCCCCACCTTCATCTGAGGTAGTTTTCACCTCTGCAGAAGGAGCCTCATCAGATCCCTTGCATTTGTCAAGAGCTTTAGATTTATAGTCCTTTTTGCAGTGGCCTTCCTTTCCACATTTCCAGCACACCACCTTTATAGGCTTTCTTGGAGATTTAGATCTCCCTCTAGATTTAGATCTCCCACTCGGTGACTTATTTTTGTTTCTATTCTGGGACCGTCCTCGTGTAGACAAGGCATCACCATTTTGGCTCTCCATATTTTTCCGTCTCATCTCCTCCATCAGCAAGGCTGAGGCTATTTCATCAAACTGCAAGGAAGTTGCATTGCTACCTATTGCAATAACCAGACTATCCCACGAATCTGGTAGAGAACACAACAAACTAATGCACTTATCTTCATCTAAAATTTTAATATCAATGGATGCTAATTGACTTACCATAGTATTAAACGCATTTAGATGCTTTGTCACCAACTCTCCATCTTTCATCCTCAGGTTATACAGCTTTTTCCACAGGAACAGTTTATTCACCAGAGACTTAGATTGGTACAAAGTCCCTAACTTGTCCCACAAAGCCTTCGATGTAGCTTCCCCTGATACATTCAGCATACTGAATCTAAGACACACAATCATATTGTGCTCTTTCCCTTTCGATCCAAATTCTTCCATTATTCATTGGACACTCCCGTTGGCTTAGTACTCGGATCTACCATGATCCACTGATCTTTATCCACCAACAAATCTTCCATCTTGAGTTTCCACAACTCAAAACTCTGACCATTAAATTTCTCGATCTCTATCTTTCCACTACTCGCCATCTTCTTTCACCACCAGAATCGATCTCGCAGATCTCCCACTGAACAGGGTCTAACACAGGCTCGAGCGAAACCCCTCAGCAACAAATGCGTCCCCTTGAAGCCTAATTTTCTCTCATACCCGATGTAGGTTTTAACCCCGTACAGAAATTACCTGCATATGAATTCTAAAAAACATAAAATAAACAATGCGAGAGCATAACACGTAAAACACATATACATAGAGATTTCCCCTGGATCCCAAAACCGGGACTACCAGCTTGATTTTTCATTATGTTCCTTTCAATGTTATAATACATATTTATACATGCCGAAGCATCCAATACCATAGATTGAAAACCATCGCGTCCAATACCATGGACCAAAAACCATTGTGTCCAAAAAAACATGTGCGAAAATCATGCACAAAACCATAGGTGGGTCCGCCCAACCTAACATAGGGTCCAAAACCAAAATTTTCTGAGGCGTTGCCCTGGACCGCATAAAGTGGAGTTACCGGTACCCCTCTAACCCCCTATTAACTACGTGGAAAGAATATAACACAACACAACAATTTTTTACTCATCCTACCTATCTTTAGATGGAGATGAACAAATATGAGTATTGGAGATAGAATTCTCCCATTTTTTTGTTGTAACAAATTGTACATGTATAACCATGTTCATCATTAAGTATCCCCAAATTTATCGACAATATTCCCAAACCAAAAACTTTTTACTACTAAAAAGCATAAAAAATCCAACATTACATACTAAAAGAACATATTAATAAAATTTGCATGGTGAAAATCAGCACGAAAGGTTATAGCGCATAAAGGTTTGCAATAGAAATCAGCCTTAAAACTCTTGCATCCAAGCATAACAATGATAGTAAGCCTGCGTCTCCCTTGGAATTTTTTGTATCAAGATGAAACCCCAAAACGCAAAGCCCTAGCTGAAAATAAGTGAGTACCCCTTGCATCAGTGAATGAAGAGGTTTCTGCCCTGCAAAAATGCTCAACATTTCAAAGTGACGTCCTTAAAATGTAGAGCCCTACATATATTCGCAAGAGCTAAGAAGGAAGATGAGATTTTACTATTTGTGAGCAGGTAAATACCCTGATCATGATTTAAGTAATGTTTTGTTAAATTTGGAGGGTTGTGGCTTGCAATTCAACTCAAAAAAGTTATAATGTAATTAACTTATTCATTCTTTATCTTACAATATTTTTTGAATTACCAGTTTTTACATCTTAATATCATCCTCCCAGCAATCTAAGCGCAAAGAAGCCTATCATGTGGCAAGGAATATTTTTTCTACTAGGGTTTTGGATTTTAGACCATCATTGGAAAACTTGGCTCAGTGTGAATAAAAATAAGTTTTGAATATTTAGTTTCTAAATATGTACTAATTAAAAAAGATTTATATAACATTTGAAACAAAGGAGAGATTTAGTTTTTAGTTTTGAATATTTATTTTTTAAATGTATATTAATTACAAAAGTCTAGGGAGAGACGTAGTTTTGAGAGAGATTAGTAGATAAGTGTTGTTATGATTTTTCTTAGTGAATTTCAGTTTCAAAATTGTCTATATTGACAAAAATTATTACAAACTATTTAAATTTTAAAATGAATATACATGGTCACCTTAGGTACTATGATTGTTTCCTTAACATGATAAACAATGAACTAGCTAGAATCTAACAACACTTTAGGATACCACTAAGGACACATATAAAATAATAATTATAGTTATCATATTAAAATAATAATTTATGTTTTAATTTAACGCAGTCAACATAATATTATATTGCACGATGGTTAATTTTCATATATATATATATATAAATTAGACAAACCCTTGTAACTTGAAATTACCTCTTTAGTTTTGGAATTAAATAATATATATATATATATTTTATTATGTTTTGTGAGTGACCTCCTTGCGGAAAAATATCATGTTTGAATGATGATTATATAAATAAACCATTACAAATTTAATTATATCTCAGTTTAGAAATTGAAAGTGAAGATAATCATTCACTCACAAATTTGGACAACTTGTAATTATAATTATCAAATCACTTTCCCCTTATATAATATTGTCTCATCAATAATTTTTATATCAAGTTAATTAAGTATAATTTAAATGAATTCAAAAAAATTAACCATTAAGATAGAAAGTGATTAAGTCTTAATATACCATATTTTACTGTACACAAACTATAAAATATAAAGCAACAAAAGGAGCATTTTTCTCATGATATTAGAAAACCTAAAATCTCCCAACAACTACTAGTAACTACTAGTGCTTCTAGCTTTTTTCAACCCCCTAATTGATATTTTTCATATTATTGACTTTTATTTTAATTTAAAATGAAACAAAAAAAGATTAATTAAGCGAATAGATGTCTTTGTTTTGGAATAGGGTTTCACAATCATGATAAACCTATGCAAACCTCCCAAGTGATATGTATAATATGGGCACTTAATAGGCAAAGGTCATCGATGCTTCACCTGATCAAAACCATAATCAAAAGTAAACCATATCCCTATATAAAAAAAACCTTACATTTCGCAAATCCAATAAACTATATTCCTATGTAAACAAACCTTACATTTTGCAAATCAGAGTATACTACTTTAAGAATTCACAATATACCTCTCTTTTGATACACATCAACCTATATCCATCCTTAGTTAAGGTGAATGGGAAATGAGAAACAAAACCCAGTGAGTGGGAAATGAGAATCAAAACTGAGGGTTTCGAGGGATACCCATAGGAAGAGGGAGAAGATGGATCTAGGCTAGTTTATGAGAATCAAAACCTAGGGAGTGGGAAATGAGAATCAAAACTGATGGTTTTGACACATAGGAAGATGAAGAGGGAGAAGATGGATCTAGGCTAGTTTAATTCCCCCTTTAAAAAGACTATATTCCAGATGAATATCATGGGAAATACCATGGGTTCTCATAAACCTAGAGCTCAAAAACCACTGGAACTTCACAGAACAAGACAACATCCTTGGATGCAATAAAAAAAACCTCCCAAATGATAGCTAGAATATGGGCACTTAATAGACAAGGTCATAGATGCTTCACTTGATCAAAACTAGAATATAGACACTTAATATGAAAGGGTTATAGACATTGCACCTGATCAAAACTATAATCAAAACTCATCAAAACTAGAATATGGGCACTTAATAGGCAAGACCATAATCAAAAGTAAATGATATCCCTATGTAAAAAAAATATTACATTTTGCAAATCCAAGTATACTACTTTAAGATATCCCTATGTAAAAAAAAATCTTACATTTTGCAAATCCAAGTATACTACTTTAAGAATTCGTAGCATAGCTCTCTTTAGATATACACAAGAAAAGATCCATCTCTCTCTAAGCTTGAGAGATCAACAGTAAATGATATCCCTATGTAAAAAAAATATTACATTTTGCAAATCCAAGTATACTACTTTAAGATATCCCTATGTAAAAAAAAATCTTACATTTTGCAAATCCAAGTATACTACTTTAAGAATTCATAGCATACCTCTCTTTAGATATACACGAGAAAAGATCCATCTCTCTCTAAGCTTGAGAGATCAACAAATCTTGAGAGATCGATAGTTAAGGCTAATGTGAAATGTGAATCAAAACTGAGGGAGAGAGAGAGAAAGAGGGAGAATGAGAAGATGGATTTAGGATGGTATAATTCCCCCCTTTAAATAGACTATATTCCACATGAATATCATGGGTTCTTATAAACCTTGAGCTCAAAAACCAGTAATGGACAAAACAATATCTCTTGATATAATAAAAAAATAATAATGTAGAATTTTCATTTTTACATAGTGTTAATTTTATTTTCATTTCAAATTTCCCTTTATTCAACAAAAATTGATTAAAAAAAATAATAACCTAAAATTTCTACATAAAATAATAACTTAGACTTTTCATTTTAAAATAGGGTTATTAGTTATCAAATCTCTAGATAGATCCAAAGTTAAAATGGATGAAGGTTTGTTTAATTATTAATTATTATAATTATTAATTTTATTTTTTTAATGTAATTTCTATTTTTATGTAATTTCATTGAGTCAAAATAATTTAATTTTTAATTAATTAATTAATTAATCAATTCTTTTAATTTGATTGAGTCATAATGTTTAGATAACATAACATGGCATTATAATATCTTTTCCATACCAAAAATGTGATAACATTAAATTAAAAAAAAGGAACTATAAAATATTTTGATTGTAAAATGAGAGATGGTTTTTGGGCATGTGTTATTGATAAGTCATGGTATTGGCCCATGGTATTGTAACAAAGCATGTTCACAACTTAATAATGTCCATGGTAAAGTGCGGGTGAATATCCATGGTTAAAAAAAATGTTATATTATAAGTATTAAATTTTTGTATGCTTATTAATAAAGTTTAAATATGGTTACAAAATTATTAGACTAACTTATACGGTAAAATGGATCTTAATTTATAACTATTATTTATATCTCATATATTTGAATGTGATAAGGTGACGCAGGAGCATCTAGCTGAGGGGTCAGCATGACAGAAGGTTGTTTGGTCTCTTAGAAGACTGAGAAGGAAATTGCTAAGTGAACACTATAGTTGTTTTTCTTTATGTTGTTTTAATTTAGTAAAGGAAAGTATTTAGGAAGGTAGATGATTAATTAGTTAAACTATTGCAAGTAATTATTTTTTTTTATTTTCATGCCAATTTTTACAAAATGGTAACGTAGGACAATAAATAGTTTTTGGAACTAAAAAAAATGTAACCAACAGGATGTTACCAATAGCAGTGAGGAGAAAATAGTTTCCAGACAATTATTGAAAAGGAATAGAATGCAATTGTAAGACGTTCGACTTTTTGGAGAGAGAGAGAAATCTATTAAAACATCTTTGAGCACACAAACTATTTTCCAATATCCTGTAACTGTCTATCTATCTTTCTATCAAATTGCCTGAAAGAATGAAAGAACATTCTCTATTTTTATTCCACAAGCATGTACACATATATGTTTCTATTTATGTTGATTCAAGTAGGCCCATAAATCAAAGCAAGCTCATAGACATAACTAAAGAGTACGTTGTAGAAACGAAGGCATACAATTCCTGAATTTTTCAACCCAAATAGCACAAAGGAATCTTGGACATTTATATATAATTTGAGCATCAAAGGTAGAGACAAGACACAAGCATTTTTGAACAGTAAGGACAGACAAATCATACAAGTACTTCTAAAGAATAAACCCTTTCTGTTTCATTTATAAGATAAGAACAGAACCTTTGTTCAAATATATATAGTCATAATACCACGTTTAAATATACACATAGTCCATGCAATAACGATGTACAAGGTTCAATGGGGTATCATAGCATACAGATTTAGAAATCCTAACCAGAAATCAAACCCTACAGTAACTACCCACAAGAGGAATAGTGTAAGTCTAACAGCCTACGAATACATACTGTCGGCGGACTCAAGTCATCGCAACAAGCTGCTGTAACCCTAGCCTACGACAAGAAAGAAACAAGTTACAAGATGATAGGGAATGACCCTACCCGGGTCTAGCCAATGCACTAAGAAGCCGAGACCAAAACCCTCCAGGACGAACATACCTGCAATGACAGACATCAACCAAAATTTGTGAGCATACTGTGACAGATAAAGAAGAGACCGAAAGAAAATAACGAGACCAGGGTTCGAACTTACCTTATAGAGACAGGGCACTTACATTGCAGTCACCTAGGGTCACTCTGCTCATGAAGGAGCAAGTGCGTCAGTTAAACAACGTGAAAAGGAGAAAGAATTGATAGCAGGGAACAAGAATTTACCTTGACATTGTAGAAGAAACCGAAGTGAAGACCCTGAGACCGCAACCTGTCCACGAAATAGAGGAATGTAACCAGAGAATTCAATGAACAGTCGCATAGAAGGATTCAAGACAAAAGGAGTCACAGAGTCCAGCTAAATAACCAGTATCAACTTGTACACAGAGAAGTTCCAGATTCCAACAAGCAAACTATAATCCATAACTCGATAAAAAGATTAAGCACCAAACAGAGAAACAAATAGTAGAATAACCAGGCTCAAACAAGAGTTCATTACCAGATGGAGAAGCCCACAAGTTTCCAGGTCAAGAGCCAAGCCAGAGCACTAGAGGTAGCATAACGTTATATAGAGAAACCCGCATAGAATAACCTTATTGCAGAACCCTCAAACCTCAACAGTTCACGAGCAAAATGACCAAGAGATAGGGTTTGAGACCCTCATACCAAAGCGGAAGTGATAATTTCGAAGAGTGGACACTTGTCCAATAGCCATTAGCGTGGGTACAAAACATTAAGTGCTGAATCCAAATCAACTATAAAATCATTGCAATCAACCGCTGAATGAAACAACGTCACATGTAATCAAATTGTTCATCATTAACTATATTCATAATCATTTTATTAACGTTGGTAAGTGTGACAAGGGGGCTAGACCCATCAAGTGGTATCAGAGCAGGAAATTGAAAGTGTTAGGATATGGAAGTTGGAAGACGAGGACATGGGAGAGGTGTGCGCATAGTAGTAGACGAATGACTGAGGGAAGAAATAAGGATCCTTACTGCTCGTTTAGAGGCAGTGGAAGCAGGAAGGAGAAGGGATCCAGAAATAGGAGATGACAGCGAGGAAGAAGCCATAGTTACAACAGATGGATCGGATGAGGAAGGGCCAGAGATGAGGTTGTTGAGGTCGGTTCTGTTGGCCAGCAGCAAGCCCAAATCGGAGATTCCTAACTACGATGGCAGCCTATCCACAAAAGTTTTGTTGGACTGGGTAAGCGAGTTGGACAAGTATTTTGAAAGTGAAGAGGTTAGCGAGGACCGGAGAGTCAAATTCGCTGCAACCAAATTGAAGGGACATGCAGCCCTGTGGTGGGACAGTGTCCAAGTAGAGAGAAGGAGGATGAACAAGTTACAGATAAAGAAGTGGTCAAGGATGGTGGCCAAACTGAAAAGCAAATTTCTACCTAAGGATTACCAGGTTGCACTTTACCGACAAGTGCAGAATTTAAGACAAAAAGGGATGACAGTAAGGGAGTATACAGAAGAATTCTACCGGGTGAACTTGAGAGCTGGTTATACCAATGACACTTTGGAGAAGACAACAAGATATGTAAATGGTTTGAGACTAGAAATACTGGATGAAATAAACATTCATTCCATGAGAAATATAGAAGAATCCTATCAGAGCGTTGTGAAGGCTGAGGAAAAGATTACTAGAAAACAAAATGCTAGGAGAGGATGGGGAACCAGTAGAGGATGAGGACAGTCCTATGGCAGAGGACGAACTGCTAGTAATAGCGAAGAGGGTAGTAGCTCCAAGGCTTTAGGAATAGCAGAGAAAGGAGATAGCACTAAAGGTGGTAGGTCATATCAATGAGGAAGGGGGAATGGCTGAGGTAGAGGAACCAATTATCAGTGCTACAAGTGGCACAAGTGGGGGCATAGATCATTTGAATGCCCTAAAGCAGAACAAGCTAGCTAGAGAGGAACGTTTGTTGCATAGCCTGAGGAGGTTGAGGCACCGCCCTAAGAAGTAGAAAATGTAGCGGAAATGGGGGAGGCCTTAGTTATAAACAAAGTATTACTGAAACCAGCCAAAGAAATAGCTGAACAGACCTAATGGAAAGCACTATTCCAGACCCTTTGTAAATCACATGGAAAGTGCTGCAAATTGATCTTTGACAGTGGGAGTACAGATAATTTGGTTGCCACCGAGATGGTGGAAAAGTCTGGTTTGAAGCGGCTTAAGCACCCCACTTCTTACAAGGTGTCATGGCTGCAAAAAGGTCACTAGCTATTGGTTGATGAACAGTGTGAACTTGAGTTCACATTGGTAGGTACAAGGATAAAGTTATCTGTGATATTATGCCAATGGACGTGTGTCACATACTGCTAGGAAGACCATGGCAGTATGATCGGAAGGTAGTACACGATGGGAAAATGAACTGCTACAAGTTTGTTAAGGAAGGAATTAAGCATACACTTGTACCCATCAAGGAAGAGAAGTTAGCAGAAGCAAGTGGGACGAAAGCATTGTTAATAGGTGGAAAATAGTTTGTGAAACAGATCGAGGAAAGTGAAGTGAACTATGCTGTTGTGAGGAGGGAAAAGACAGTGCTATTGCACACAAAGTTATCTGATTTTCTTGCAGAAATTCAAGAGATGCTGTAGGAATTCAGAGACATTGTGGTCGATGATTTGCTGAAAAAGTTGCCTCCTGAAAGAAGCATCAGTCATCATATCGACTTTATACCCGGAGCAAGCCTACCAAATAAGGTAGCATATCAGACGAGCCCCAAATATAATGACGAGATTAGGAAACAGGTGTAGGAGTTGCTAGATAAAGGGCTGATAAGGGAAATCTTAAGCCCTTGTGAAATACCAACAGTTCTCGCTCCCAAGAAAGGAAGAGAATGGCGGATGTGCACGGATTCATAGGCCATCAACAAAATCACCATTAGGTACAAGTTTCGCCTTCCATGGATGGATGATATGATAGACTACCTAAGTGGGGCAGCATACTTCATGAAGATTGATCTGAATAGTGGCTATCATCAGATCCGGATCAGGGAAGGAGATGAATGGAAGACAACCTTCAAGACTAATGAAGGGTTGTACGAGTGGCTGGTCATGCTGTTAGGTTTGAGTAATGCACCTAGTACTTTTATGAGATTGATGAACGAAATTCTAAAAGATTTCATTGGCAAGTTTGTGATAGTGTACCTTGATGACATATTAATTTTCAGCAGGACTAAAGAGGAGCACCTTCAACATGTTCGAAGAGTGCTGGAGAAATTGCAGCAGAATAAACTGCTGATAAATTTGAAAAAATGTACTTTCCTACAAAGAGAACTGATTTATTTGGGCTTTGTAATTGCAGAAAATGAGTTGAAGATGGACCCAGAAAAGATCACAACAATCATTAACTGGCCATCTCTGAAAAGCTTATTTGAGGTACATAGTTTTCATGGGCTGGCGAGTTTTTATCACAAGTTTATAAGAAATTTTAGTGAAATCTATGTGCCTATGTTGGACACTATAAAAAAGGCTAGTCAACCTTTTTGTTGGACCAAGGCAGTAGAGGAAAGCTCTTAGCTCCTAAAGAGGAAAATAACAGAAAGGCCAATTTGAAGGTTACCAGATTTTCATAAGCTTTTCCAGGCTCGACGCGATGCAAGTGGTACATCTATTGGCACTGTACTCAGCCAAGAAGACAAACCTATTTCATTTTTCAGCGAGAATTTGAACGAAAGCAAGCAAAAGTATTCCTCCTATGACAAGGAATTTTATGTTGTCGTCCAAGCTCTGAAGCATTAGAGACACTACTTGTTGGGGAGTGAATTTTTATTATTTTCTGATAATTCAACGCTGCAATATGTGATGCAACAACATAAATTGAACCACAAGCATGCCAAATGGGTTGAGTATTTGCAGAGTTTCACCTTTGTGTTGAAACACATGAGCGGGCAGGCCAACAAGGTGGTGGATGCATTGAGTAGAAGAGCCTTGCTCTTACAAGAAAGTACAATACAAGTGTTGGGTTTCAAGCATTTGAAAGATTTGTACCAGACCGACATGGATTTCAAAGAGGCTTATGAAGCTTGTCAAAATCCCATGCTAAGGAACAAAAGTCCATGGTTTGACTACAAATTGTAGGAGGAGCTATTGTTTAGAGGGGGATAGTTATGTATTCCTGATTGTTCGATGAGAGAAAATATTATACGGGAGAAGCATAGTGGAGGTCTAGCCGGACATTTCAGCATAGACAAAACTTTGGATCAGCTTGAACACTTCTATTACTGGCCAAGAATGCGAAGGGATGTACAACGATATGTGAATAGGTGTAAAGTCTGCCAACTGGCGAAGGGACATAGTCAAAACATTGGACTTTACACACCACTACCTATTCCAAGTAGACCATGGGACTCAGTCAACATTGACTTTGTCTTAGGACTGCCTAGAACACAGCGAGGTTATGACTCGGTGATGGTGGTGGTAGACAGGTTTTCAAAAATGGCGCATTTCATCCCTTGTCGAAAAACTAGTGATGCCACTCACGTAGCTCACCTGTTTTTCACGGAAATTGTTAGATTACATGACCTACCCAGATCTATTATTTCTGACAGCGATGTAAAATTCACGGGACACTTTTGGCGCACCCTATGGAAGAAGTTGGACACACAGTTGACTTCAGCTCTGCATATCATCCGCAGACTAAAGGGAAAACGAAAGTGGTGAACAGGGGTTTGGGGAACTTGTTACGAAACTTGACTGGGGAAAATTCATGGTTACAGGATCGTGCATTTGCTCAAGTAGAATTCTCTTATAACGATTCACCAAACTGCAGCATCGGACACAGCCCATTTCAAATCTTGTACGGCATGCATCCTCGCGGAATACATGAGTTGCAGGATCTGGGAAAGTTGGAGCAGAGAAGTGTTGATGGGGAAGATTTTGCCGAAGTGATGAATGAACTACACGAATAGGTGAAATCAAAGTTGCAAGACAACATTTAGAAATACAAACAACAGGTAGATCAAAAGCAACGAGAAGTCCAATTCAATGTAGGTGATGAAGTCCTTACACACTTACGCAAAGAATGGTTTCCTAAGGGCGTATATAACAAGATGAAATTCAAGAAGATTGGTCCCTCCATGATTTTGCATAAATTCTCAGCCAACGCTTATGAGATATAGCTACCACCAGATATATGCATATCGCCTATTTTCAACGTGACAGACCTGTTCCCACATACTGCCAACCCGGAAGATGACAGTGTGGTACAGCTAGAATGGGACACCCAAGTTGGAGACAGTTCTTGGATGAGGCACATGCCTTCGGCTCAACCTCATGAGATCAAGAAGATTCTCGACACATAGGTGGCCAAGAGGACTCGCAGGAAGGAGTATCTACGCTATCTTGTCAAGTGGAAGAACCATCCAATTGAGGACAGTTTGTGTCTCTACATGGCGTAGATATAGAAGGAGGGATATTCTGTGGATGAGCTCATGGAACAGAGCCATGACATTTTCTTACCCCGGGAGCCTGATGCAGGAGCATCTGGCTAACGGGTCATCATGATAGAAGGCTATTTGGTCTCTAAGAAGACTGAGAAGGAAATTGCTAAGTGAACACTGTAGTTTTTTGTTATGCTATTTTAATTTAGTAAAGGATAGTATCTAGGAAGGTAGAGGATCAATTAGTTAAACTGTCGCAAGTAATTTTTTTTTTATTTTCATGCCAACTTTTACAAGATGGTAACATAGGACAATAAATAGTTTTTGGAACTAAAAAAAATGTAACCAACAGGATGTAACCAATAGCAGTTAGGAGAAAATAGTTTCCAGACAATTATTGAAAAGGAACAGAATGCAATTGTAAGAGGTTCAACTTTTTGGAGAGAGAGAGAAATCTAATAAAACATCTCTGAGCACACAGACTATTTTCCAATATCCTGTAACTGTCTATCTATCTTTCTATTAAATTTCCTGAAAGAGTGAAAGCACATTCTCTGTTTTTATTCCACAAGCATGTACGCATATATGTTTCTATTTATGTTGATTCAAGTAGGCCCATAAATCAAAGCAAGCTCGCAGACATAACTAAAGAGTATGTTGCAAAAACGAAGGCATACAATTCCTGAATTTGTCAACCAAAAGAGCCCAAAGGAATCGTGGACATTTATATATAATTCGAGCATCAAAGGTAGAGACAAGGCACAAGCATTTTTGAACAATAAGGATAGACAAATCATACAGGTACTTCTAAAGAACAAACCCTTTGAGTTTCATTTATAAGATAAGCACAGAACCTCTATTCGAATATATGCAGTCACAAAACCTCATTTAAAGATACACATAGTCCATGAAATAACGTTGTACAAGGTTCAACGGGGTATCATAGCATACGAGTTTAGAAACCCTAACCGCAAATCAAACCCTACAGCAACTACCCACAAGAGGAACAGCGTAAGTCTAACAACCTACGAATACATACTGTCCGCGGACTCAAGTCATTGCAACACGCTGCAGTAACCCTAGCCTATGACGAGAAAGAAACAAGTTACAAGATGACAGGGAATGACCCTACCTGGGTCTAACCAGTGCAGTGGGAAGCCGAGACCAAAACCCTCCAGGATGAACATACCTGCAACGACAAATATCAACCAAAATTTGTGAGCATACTATGAGAGATAAGGAAAAGACCGAAAGAAAATAATGAGACCAGGGTTCGAACTTACCTTATAGAGATAGGGCACTTACATTGCAGCCACTTAGGGTCACTCTGGTCACGAAGGAGAAAGTGCATCAGTTAAACAACGTGAAAAGGAGAAAGAACTTATAGTAGGGAAAAATAATTTACCTTGACATTGCAGAAGAAACCAAAGCGAAGACCCTGAGACCACAATCTGTCCACGAAACAGAGGAATGTAACCAGAGAATTCAATGAATAATTGCATAGACGGATTCAAGACAAAAGGAGTCACACAGTCTAGCTAAATAACCAGTATCAACTTGTACACAGAGAATTTCCAGATTCCAACAAGCAAACTATAATCCATAACTCGATAGAAAGATTAAGCGCCAGATAGAGAAACAAATAACGGAATAACTAGGCTCAAACAAGAGTTCATTACCAGACGGAGAAGCTGACAAGTTTCCAGGTCAAGAGCTGAGCCAGAGCACCAGAGGCAGCATAACATTATACAGAGAAACCCGCGCAGAATAACCATATTGCAGAACCCTCAAACCTCAATAGTTCACGAGCAAAATGACCGGGAGATAGGGTTTGAGACCCTCATACCAAAGCGGAAGTGACAATTCCGAGGAGTGGACACTTGTCCAATAGCTATTAGCATGGGTACAAAACATTAAGTGTGGAATCCAAATCAACTATAGAATCATTGCAATCAACCGCCAAATGAAACAACATCACATGTAATCAAACTGTTCATTGTTAATTCTATTAATAGTCATTTTATTAACGTTGGTAAGTGTGAAAAGGGGGCTAGACCCATCATAAGGGATTTAGATATATCTTAAAAGTAATTATAATATTTTTGCTTTTAGATTTAATTAAAAATTGTTATAAAATTAAATTCAAATAAATTATTTACAAATATTTTGATTGTGAAATGAGATATGGTTTTTGGGCATGTGGTATTGGTCCATGGTATTAAAAGAAACTGCACCGAGTGTAAGGTATTAAATCATTTTAATCTCCCAAGAGAAAATATCAAAATTTTGTAATTTTAAGGGAATACGATTTCCCAAAACGAGTGAATTAGGCCAAATGAAGGTTAGTTAGTTTATCCACCCATTTTTTATTTTGAGCTAAAATAAAAAAATTAATTATTTTTTAAATAAAATAGGGGCTAACTATATAAAAGGGTTTTTAATAAGAAATTCACCCTATTAAGATGTAAAACCCCTCAAATTTCGCCTTTGCACTATAATTCGCCCCTAAAATTTACCATGACCCCAAACCTCCTTTCTTGTCTTTGTATCTACAATGAGAAGAAAAATGTTTTGCTATATACACATTCCTTTATGCATTTCAATAAGAAGACATTCTTTTTCCTTTTAACTTCTAACTCTTTCAAATAGATTTCGAATAGCTCTTATTGTTGATTTCATTTTCTGAACCTCTTTGCTTTTCCATTTATTTAAATAGTTAAAAATTGTTAACGAATTTCAACCCAATCTTTACTTCAAATACAAGCTTAACACTACAAATCCAATACATTTACTGTTCCATTGCTTCAATTTTCATTTTAATTCTCAAATAGATTACAAATAGCTCTTATTGTTGATTTCATTTTCCGAACCTCTTTGCTTTTCCCATTTACTTAAATAGTTAAAAATTGTTCACGAATTTCAACCCAATCTTTACTTAAATACAAGCTTAACACTACAAATCCAAAAAATTAACCGTTACATTGCTTCAATTTTCATTTTAATTCTTCGAACCTGAGTTAAACACTTCACCACTCAAGTACAAATATACTTTTCCCCTTAGCAAGAAATTAAGGATGTTTCTTTAAAAGAAAAGAAAAAATATGCCATTAATGAAATTTTACCTTATAATAATAGGCAGTTCAACTTCACCACTCAAATATACTTTTCCCCTGAGCAAGAAATCAGGGACGTTTCGTTTGAAAAAAATAAAGTTATGTCATTAATGAACTTTTAACTTATGATAGGTAGTTCTGATAATGCACATGCGTAATTGTCACTTCCTTTTACAAAAGAATTCGAGCAATTAAATTACTTTGCACATTATCAATTTGACTTTTCTCATAATCACATTTCTAATTATTTATTTCTAATTATTTAGGTACCATGGTCTTGCGATTATGTTTTTTTGGAAAGTTAAGGAAATTTGAGTTATATTTACTTGGCACATTATCAATTTGACTTTTCTCATAAGCACATTTCTAATTGTTTAGGTACCATAGTCTTGCGATTATGTGTTTTTTTTTTTTGGGAAATTTAAGGAAATTTGAGTTATATTTTGAAAAAATATTGGTAAGGAAATTTTTAAATTTAGATGAAAATTGTTAAATTTTATAATTGTAAGTGTTTTGATAGTATTGAGTCAATTTTTACCAATAAAAATATGATTCAAATACTACTTTTATAAAAAAAAAATAATTTCCTTTAAATGATTCATTATTGCCTAGACCCAGATTCCATACCCTAATCCCTTATATATATTTGACTTTTAGTGACCCAGTTGATGGCTAATGCACCTTGAGATGATAAAGAGGGTCCCTTATATATATTTGACTTTTAGTGACCCAGTTGACGGCTAATGCACCTTGAGATGATAAAGAGGTTTTGTTACTCAAGAAAAACCTGAAGCTACATGATCACTCCATTCCACGAAGTTAATACTTCATTGTGTGGTCACTCGCCCTGCCTTCGACTACTTCCGTGTGGCTACCATCCAATCAGGTGATTTGAATGCAGCCTCCAAACTCTGACTTGGTTTTTACGAACGTTACCATTCACATGCTAGGAATATTTTCACACCAATTTCAAATGTGGTTTTCAAGGCTGGAGCTCTGATACCATTATAAGAATTGAGGCATTGATAAGAGAGACAAGAATGAAATAAAAAACAGAGATGTACCTAACTTTGGAGCCCACACTATTTCACATTACTAAATAATAGTTAAATAGAATACATAAAAGACAAACCGTAATAAATAACTGAATTTAACTCAACTAAAACTCAATTAACATAACTGATCTGGTAGTGACTATAACACCTAGTAAACCAGAAGCGATGATTACAATTATTTTCTCCACCTATATATATAACATTTATCTTTTAGCAAAAAAAATACCCTAGAGCAACCCAGTTCTGAAAAAGTCAATGAAAGCTAAAACTTACGACTAATTAGTTTCACATCTTTATATAAGCAGAGATAATAGTAATCCGTTAAAAGCCTTGTTCGTCCTCCAACAGGTCGAAGAACATGCGAAGGAAACCGCATGAAAATTATCACCGAACTGCTAACAGCGGGTAGTCAAAGAGAGAATTATGGGTTAGCATCTGAAAATCAAATAGTGAGCATTTTAAATCACGACAATGCAATATTCGTTCAGTTCATTACGTTTATATATGAGTGAGGTATTTTGGAATAGGTTTTTACGAAATTTCGTTTTCTCAACAATAAAATAGTATGGATGGTTTCTTTTGTGGTATACATAATTCAACTGATGAATTCAAAAATTATGAAGATGGTTTCTCTCTGTTATATATGATTTAATTATATATAATTTAATTGTGATAAAAATTTGTTGATTCATGTTTTTAATTTTTTTACTCTAATGTGTTGTCTCAAATATTTGATTTGTATATGGAGATAGGTTTTTTTTTTTTACTGAACAACAACTCATCAATAAGATGTCTTTCGTGCATCAAATTGATCCACTCTTCCTGAGATACATAGATCTCATCAAATTTGACTTTATAGGTCTCTGCATCATGGAAGCTTTCTTCATAATGGTTGTATTTTCATCATCATATGTTTTAATGTCAATTACAGGCATACATTCATCACCCATCATTGCATCTTCAATGTTGACATCTTCAATTTCACAATCAGTTATGGGATTAAATCTTACCATGTTCATATAGTATGTTGAACATGATGTTTTCATCTAATGCAAATATTATAAAACTTAATGCTGATCCATCTTCACTATGATAGTTTAAATTGATAACATCTTCAACATAATTCAATAAATTTATCTTCCATAATGTTGTTTTCATTTACCTTCCATAATCTACTTGAAAAAAAGGGTAGATCCCACATTAAGCTCTTAAAAATTTCATCAAATTCTAGATCTGCATCATGATCCTTGACTTGATCAGCTATAAGTTCATCAGAGTGCACTTTAAACTCTTCACCAAATTCAGCAAAACAATATATTGCATCTGTCCCTTGATGTTTTCTCCTTAGTTTCTTGTTTTCTCCTTAGTTTCCTTCCATACTTTTTCAGTCTCCTTTGTTGATCCATTTCTCCTTTGATTTTCTCCCTTGCATCAAGTTCTTGGAGACTGCCTATGGCACAACACTCTATCCCATTCACACACAAGCCCGTTACATATAAACTAGCACATAAATAAGGTGGTTTGAACCACTTCTTAGATAATAAGATCTTAGACCTAATCAGTACGTCTCAATCTTATCCTACAACAACAAATAACCAAATGTGAAAAAGACTAACTTTCTTCATTAATTCTAACAAATAGATAAAATAAAAGGTTTTCAAACCATTCTTTTTTAAGATAACTTTCACTTTACTAGTATTACAAATTCTCAATATTATAAATAACATATAAATATTTAAATTCTTAGTGTTACAAAAAGTATATAAATATTTTCAATTCTCAATATGATAAATAACACACAAATATTTAAATTCTCCCTATTACAAATGACACCTGCAATTTATTAGAAATTTAAACTATATAATTGTTTTAATTATCATACAATAGAGAATTATCGTACGATAGCGAGGTTAAGATATATGATAATTGTGCTAATTATCATACGATATAATTTTTATATCTCTGTCGGTCGTAAACAACTCTATTGATAAAAAACAGAGAGACAGGTTAACTTAGAAAAGTAATTTATATCAACCTTTGCATAATTTATTAACTGAGAGAAGTTTTATTTAATAACAGGGGATAAACAAAATCATATCAATTTATTTAACATATGTAAAATAGTTGGGTGCTCTGTGAGTTTGTGTTATAAAATCTAAAGGGTATCCCATTTGCCTAGTCTCCAATTAGATTATAACGGTAGTTATGGAAATCCACCCCGTATCAAACAAGTACCAAACCAGTACCAGATTCACATAGTTTCCAATTCTTCTACTCCAGAAAAGAAATCCATTACTTTAAATTACAATTTTAAAGTGGATCTTTTATAACGTAACACTATTTCTTACGATGCCTATAAAATTTGTACAAACAAAACGCAGAACACTTCGGGTATAATAGTACATGTACCGATGTAACTGCAACAAAGGAAGCACAACCTCCTCGTTATCCAGTCCCTTGTATATGTAAATGGCCCAATCAAACCGAACTAGATCTTTACAGCTTCCAAATCAACGCAACCTCTAGAAGCAGGTCTCGCCAGGAAGGTGGGATGCTCTTGTCCAGCCATTATTACCACTACTTTCTCTTCTTCAATATTTCGACCTGGTATCTCAGCCTGCACAACCAACTCAGCGGAAGCATCGAGACTTTGCCCATTACTCTGAGAATGGATGGTTTCCCAACATGAGCAAGCGAGTATGACAAATGCTAAGGCTATTAGAATTATCAAGGCAGTTATGCCACCAAACAGAAGAGACACAGGCCACCGCCACTCAGCCTGTTTGGCAGTGGCAATCCCCTTGGTGTTATCCATAAAAATTACAGCGAAGAAGGTATTGTATGCATACCAGTCTCAGTTGAATTTGGAAATTATCCGGAGGAAATTCATGTCAGAAATTGATAAATAAACTAATATAAGCTGCAACTTTTGAGACTAGATAAGCTACACTTATGTTAAGTCCCAAAGAAGTGGTCCGGTCCAACTGTTAAGTGGGGATTTTGATCTCACAGGCTTTGTGGTCCAGACAAAATTATGTAGGTCTGAAATCTGTTCCAGACAAAATTATGTATATCTGAGATCTGCTCCAAACACGATAACACCACTGAAAAAGAAAAAAACTAAGCTCACTTTAATGGTGGCCATTCAGGCTCGTGAAAGGTGTATAACAGTAGAGTTCAAAATTCGTTATGACTTTTCGAACTATCCATATGGTTTTCATAATCTGTGAGGTCGCATATGTGCAGGCCATGACAAGAAATAGGAATTGCAGATTTTATTCCTTTGAAATATGCGGCTTGGGTCACGTCTGTATCTGTGGCCAACCAAGGATAGCAAAAGAGAAGAATGTGGTGCTCAAGGAATGTTGTGAGTGTCACCAGAAAATCGGGACAAATCTGCAATTGTCTAATCGTGCATCGATCCTCTTAATTTTACAAAAATAACCATCTGTTTTTTATTTTAGAAAAATAAAATAACCATCGCAACACGACAAAATTTGTGCATTTTATCCACTTTTTAGCCAAACCAGTTTAGATCTATTTAACTCTTTATTTATCATGCGGAAATCATTATTCAAATTCCGCATTTCAAAAAGAAAATTTGCATTTTGATAAAATTTTCTAGACATATAATAGATTTAGATTAGTTTTGTTAAAAAATAATAAAATATCTTATTAAACACATAAAATAGAACTATATAATTATTTTTATATATTTAATAATATTTTATCACATACTTTAAACTGAGCTGTAAAATGGTCCTTAAGGGTTTACGATTTTGTTGTGGCCGGAGGGGATTCTGACTTGAAAATTGAGTCTCAACTTTTCTCACGGTCTGTGTAGTTGTCTTTCAATATCGGAAGATATTTTCAATATAAGAAGAATAATATCGGGTATTTAGATCTTCATTTTTATTTCATATCGGTTTCGAATAATTTCTCTCTTTGATTTTTATTCTACATTGTTATGAGAATCGTTCTTTTACATGGTTGCGAGGGTTGGGCTATGCTTCCAGGGGAAAAATTATTTTTTATAACAATAATGAATAGGAAAAATAATCATTTTATTTTAATAAAAAAAAAATATAAAAAAAAATTTATGGGTGGGAAAATTTATCATAATTTAGTTGTCAACCCAAGCAGTGAGGACAATAATTTTTCGCTGTTAATTGTGAACACAGACGGACTCATCACCCTTAATCAAGGAAAACCATGCCACCTACCCTTAATCAAGGAAACCAAGTCACCTAGAATAACTTGCTGGTGGTGAGTAAGGGGGCAGACTTTCACCCTCCCAGATGCTTATGGGTTTTGGGCCGTTAACATATTTCCTCAAGTCTGAGAAAAACTAGCTCTTAGACAAGTAGAATCAGTCCCCAACATTAATTTGCAAAAGAATATTAAATTTCAGATGCTTATGGGTCTTGGGCAGTGTTTCCTTACATCCTAGAAAAACTAGCTCTTAGCCACCCAGAAGCAGTTTCATTCCTTAAGTCCTAGAAAAACTAGTTCTTAGCCAAGCAAAAGCAATCCCCAGCATTAATTTGCAAAAAGATATTAAATTTCAGATGCCTATGGATCTTGGGCCGCTTTTCCTTATATCCTAAAAAAACTAGCTCTTAGCCAAGAAGAAGGTGCAGTTTTAAGCATAGTCAAGTCTCCAACATTAATTTGCTAAAACAAATATTAATTTTTTTATAAAAATTATTTCAATAAATATTTATAAAAATTATAATATTAAAATGTTAATACTATTTTTCCTGAGAAATGTTCCCTGTTTTGGAAAAAAGAAATTGTTTGGGATTTGCAAAATGTAAATGAACAAATTTATTACTTTTTGCATGATAGATAAAAGGAATACATGGATAGATTGTCCACTTTAGGAAGTAATTGTCGCCATTGTATTAACTTTTGGGATGAAGTGGTGAAACTTTCCCTAAATTTGATTCTTACAAATTGTTTGTTTTAATAAAAAGTTTAATTCATTGACCGAATGGAGCTATCTGTTCTGTAAAAGAATATTATAACTTTGGTATATGAATTAGGGGAAGAAATATTCATAAAAATAATAATATTACAATATTAACACAAATTTATTGTAGAGGTTAGTTGTGAAGAAAAAAAATGTTGAGTATTGAAAAGTGTGTCAAAAATTAAACTAAAAAATAATCAGAATGATTATTCCTTCCGCAATAAAAAATAATCAAAATGATTATTCCTTCCGCAATAGATTATAAAGAAATAGGTGGTCCCCT